>CM042684.1:269586700-270795225 GCA_023614405.1 Avena insularis | reverse complement strand
GGAGACTTATTTTGTGTGTAACCAACAAGAAGCTACTATGAGGGAAGTTTGGATGGAAATGATCTGAAACTCTCTTTTAGGCGGAACTTTAGTTGTACTATGATGGAACAGTCGTCTCAGGTGGAGAAAATTGCCGCAGCAATTGAGCTTGTCGATGTGGAAGATTCTTTGGTTTGGGAACTACATAGTTCGGGGGTTTCCAGAACCCAATCCTTATATGGGATAATCAATTTCAGGGGGATTACCCCACTATATATACCTACAGTGTGGAACTTGTTTGTACACACTAGGATACAACTCTTCCTGTGGCTACTGTCTCATAATAAATTGCTCACTAGAGACAACCTGATTAAGAGACAGACAATACATGATATTACTTGTGTGTTTTGTGCCTAGAATGAGAGTGTGGAACATTTGTTCTTTTCTTGTGATATTATTAAGATAATGTGGGATGATTTGTCTGTTATTTTGAACAAGCAGTCCCGGTTCTAGCTATGAAAATGTTGCGAGGTTATGGGTCAGTAACAATAAGGATGTTGTGATTAACATAGTGAGTGCGGGGCTTTTGTGGATTATATGGAAAAGGAGGAATGATATGTTCTTTCGACAATGTTCTTGGTCTGGTATGCAGGTTATATGGCATCATCTCTGGCGAATGAGCAAAAGGTTGATTCCCCTGTGTCCGTAAAAAAAATAAGCTATTTGAAACTGTGCTTGGAGAAGATGGAACGGAAGGCTATGAAAGCCCTAGCGCTAAAAAATGCTTGAAGAAAAGAAGGACCTTTGGAGGGATCAATCCTCAAACTCCTGAAGTCTTGTACCGCCGGGCTTTGATAGGGTAGTCAGTTCACTAGGCTGTAGGAGTTTTGTTTTTGTTTTGTCGTCTTTCTTTCGTTCCGCTGTCAGTGTACTAGTCCTTTTGAATTGGATGTGTGTTTTTAGACGTTAGTCTGGCTTTAGCCTAAGCTCGGTTTAGAGCGCTTGTCTCTAGCATGTAAAACTGTTGAACTACATTTCGTTTCTATGGAAATGAAATGGGGCGATGGTCTATTTATCTAAAAAAAAGTGAGAAGGAAGTTCATAATTATCACGTAGCCTGAACCATGTATGAAATATTCCTAAATTATACTGGTGGGATGGCTTAAAAGCCAAGGGATAAGCAAGGTGCGGGTAAAATTGAAGGAAGATGACCTTTTCCGTGTTTACAACTTTTTCTCCCTCGTTACAATGCACTAGCATGTTTCCTAGTCTATATACGGAGTGGAGTTTTGGCTCCCGTGTCTAGATGAACCCAGAGCCTGGACCATACGATCTTCTCTCGGGATTGCTGTTCTGTCGAATATTAATGGCATACCGCTTTCACATAATAGATGGATACGAGTTGTTCACCGTGTAAGCCTATAGCTCTACCCAGTCTATCTATCTACTAATTTTTCTTGCGGTAGGTTGGTTCGATACGTTTACGCTTTCCCACCGACGCCACCCCGAGTGAAGGATTCGAATCGAAAAAAAGAAAAAAAAAGGTCCGCCCGACCCGGTCTTGGTTCTCTTGGCCGGAGGGACTGAGGGCCTATCTTCACCTCCGGTCGATCCAAATCCTAGGAGAGCACACCTCACCTACTCTGTACTCCCGGTTCTCCTACACCACGCGCCACGCATCAGACGGAGGCGCCAGGCGTGATCCTTACTTCTTCCATTGCGCCTTGGTGCTCCTCCACGCGCCCAATTGCGTGGAGGTCGTTGTGGCGGCGAGGATCGAGGAGAAGAGAACCAACCGGGGTGCTCTGGCGGTGGGGAAGGGAATCGGTATGCTTTCGGGTCACGTTGGGTGGTGCTCGCGATGGGGAAGGACTTCGCCGCCATGGGCATCCAGGACTCCGTTAGGACTGTTTGTCGTCGACACATCGGGCGCCACGGGATGGCTTGCCGTGGATGCGGTACTACACTGAATTGTTGCCTCAAGAATTGACTTCTCGTGATGTGCGCTCCATGTCTCTAGCGATCTAATTTTGTCTATGGAGATTGAGATCTTGAGATGGTGGTTTTTATTTTGACTGGTCAACGTGAAGTTCATATCTTACCTTGCTCACGAACGAGAGTAGTATGTTCAGAAAAAGGAATACGTTAAGGCCTACCTTGCTCACGAGCGAGTATATACTAAGGGCGATGTTAGAGCATCTCCACTCGTTGGCGAACCCAGCGAAGTCGGACCAAAATTTGGCCGGACGACGAAGTTTTTGGCCCATCGTCCAGCTTCCACTTGCGTATCCAGGCCGAGTTCCGGTCGCCTGCTTTCCTCTCAAATTCGGCTCAAGTTCGTCTAAATTTGACATACAGTGAATACATAACACTTTAAGACCAAAGTTTGACCAAAGACCCTCGTCAGAGTCAGTGGATAGTATCTTGTCGTCGTCGGAGTCCATGGCCGAATCCGGCCAAAGGTCGAACACTTGGCGGGCGTGGTGGTGGAAGCACGGAGGGAAGCGCCTCTGGCGAGGCTAGGTCGGCCAGCGGGAGAAAGGCGTGGAGGTGGGCAGCAACTACGGCGTAGCTAGGGGCATGGGCATGTCTCGGCGGGAGCTCCGCCGCGAAGTCATGGCGAGAGCTCTTCGCGCGTCTGGGCGAGTGGAGTGGGTGAAAATGGGACTGTCTCGCCGACAGAGCTGGCTCACGTCCTTTTTTGCGGCGTCCCGTCCAGGCGTGCAGGAACACAGGTTCGTCTAGGTAGGCCGGACCAAAACACGCCAAAATTCGGACGAAAACAGGTCTCTGGGTACGCGACTGGGCCGATTTTCGACGTCCGGACTGAATTTCGGCGTCCGGATCGGCGTCCTGGGTAGGCGAGTGGAGATGCTCTTACGCGTGCCCGGGATGTAAATTTTCATCCCCGGGTCCCAGCTGAGTCTAGACGGTTAGATTCCTTCTCGTCGGTTTATCCGTTTTTCAACAAAAAAGTCCAGCTTTTGCTACAATAAATTCACCTTTTGCTATATATTGTAAAAAATGGTTTAGTTCAGAAAATAAAACAGACAGACTAAACCTCGTCGGCGACCTTGTAGCAAAAATTTGTACTAATATAGCATATCCGACCTTGTCGGAGATTCGTCGGAGACTTCCACAGGTAGACCTCACCGAAAACCGTGTAGCAAAAGCTTTATGCTATTGTAGCAAAATTTTAAAACGGTGGTAGTAAAAATAGTTAGCAACTGTAGCAAAAAAACCGACTTCATTGGAGATATCGTAGGTGGTTTTGTAGCAAAAAAATTAGCTTATGTAGTAAAACCGACCTTGTCGCAGACTTTCATCAAAAATTGATGTAGCACATACTTTGCACTATTATAGCAAAAATATAGAAGAAAAATAGCAAAAAAATGCTACTATTGTAGCATCGCCCTATAACACTATAGCAAAATCCGCCGACGAGGTTGTAGCATCCGCATAGCATCATCAAACGCCTTAGGTAGCATCTTTATTCACTTCTCGTAGCCGCCCGGGACAACGCTCGTAGCATTGACAACAAGGGAGTTGGCCAACAACATCACCATGGCTGCAGCGAGCCAGAAGCGTTTGCCTCGGGTGAGCGCGCAAGACATCCTGGTGCGCGCGAGCTGCGGGCGTGCCTCCGTCACCTTGTGTGCACGACCATGCACCATGGCGGCCCGGGCGCGCAGGCGGCGACAGCAACGGCAATGACGGCACCGCAACGCGATGATGTAGGCGGCGGTTGCGAGCGGCGTGGAGGCGCAACAAGCCAGCGGCGTGCGGTGGCACGACGGTGCAGTGGCAGCAGCAGCCCGACATCGCGAAGGCGGCAATGTTGCAGACAGCAGTTGTGACGGCGTACAGAGGTAGGAGACGAGGAGGAAGGAGATAAGGTTAGGGGTAGGCCCGCTACCCTTTGACCACGACGCGGTCCGCTGTTAGCTATGTGTGGAGGCCCAGACGTTGCGGGGGAACAAGATCATCTCCCATATACTAAGATGTGGCCTTGCTATTTCGGGCCTTTGCCAACTGTCGCGCTGTACTAGGCACATATACCGTGTCATTAGCTGAATTCGTCTATCTGACATGGCATGGCACAATATTTTGCAGTGTTTTCTGTTGTATCTGCCCGCTTTGTAGAAATGTTGTCTCGCACTACGTCGAGGGAAACTTGCAAGTCGAGGTCCACGACGACACACCTTGAATAGTCGTGCCAATGCTATAGCCGCTAGATCTAGGTCCGGTTGCGCGAGTGAAGCTCGACAAGATATGCCGTCAAAATTGCCACCAACTAATCGTCTCTATGTAGTTCACATGCAACTTTTTATCACACAGAGAACGCGTTTGGTTCAGTTAACGGAATCGATTTACTGGTGGTAATGGTAATGAAATGAGAAATATCCAAATCCGTTTGGTAACAGACTGGTAACGGAATGAGAAAAATAGGAAAAGAAGACAACCGGAAAGAGGAGAAGAAGGGGGTTCAGAACAGAGCAATTCCTCAAGCTTGAGGGGAACCATGGCCGAGGGGATCCATGGCGCCATCAGCTCCTCCCGTTCGGCCGCCTCTCCTTGTGTGCCCTGACGTGGTGTCGTTGGGGTGAAGTAGATGTAGGGGTGTGTGGCCCTAGCTCACACGGCTCGATAGTATGATCTGTTATCGAAGGGGTGTGATCAGTAACAATTTCCTAAAGTGGTGGATTTGATTACAGAAAACTTGTTTAAGCATAAACTGAACCAAACATATTTTAATGGTATCTAACACAGTAATCAGGTTACATTACAAAATTCCCAACCAAACACGTTGAAAATATTTTTTAAGTAAGCAAGTTAAAGAAATACAAGAAAAATATTTTGGTTAAGTTAAATTGTACAAATTCACATCATGCAGAATATCTTTATAAAATATTACCTAATTTATTCTCAATAAGAATTAGTAAGAAAATTGTAAAAGCATAGAAATTAGCCAAAACACGACATTAATTCTTTTTCTAAATCTTTTTTCTCCAGCTTTCCTATATTTTTTATAACTTCTGGATCTATTCGGTGTGTAACCTCCGTCTAATAGCTTGATGTCACTTTGACATACATATGCAATAAACAAAATTATAAACCGTAGCAACGCACGGGTATTCAGCTAGTACCTAATAATAAAGGAAGCAATGCTTTTATCGACCTTTTTTTAACCCTTCTGTCCTCCCACCAAATCAAATATTATGCACCCGTGCCACCGAATTGTTATTTTTTTCCCACCTCGCAGGGCCCTGCTGCTCCTTCCCCCCATCGCATCGACACATCCCCTGCAGCCACTTGCCAGAGCTTGGACGCGAAGGAGCTCTCCCGGTCATGCTAGACCTTGGTGGCGGAGGAGGAGGAGCTTTCCCGGTCGGAGGCCGGTGCTACTGGTGTAAAGCTTGGTGGCGGGGACGTCATTGAGGAGGAGGCGACGGTCGTCGCTGACGCGGCATCGGGCATGCACGCGAGATTCGCTGGGAAGCAACCGTAGAGGCTCCTGCAGGTGGGGCAGTGCGCGCCGACCATGCCGCGCGAGGTTGGGGACGAGGGATTGGTGGAGAGCACCTCTGGTAGGAGTGGGCGATGGCGCTGCTGCTCGAGAGGAGAGGCGTTGGGCTTGATCGTGCTGGAAGACAGGACGGAGCTTGAGCGGCGGGGAAGATCTAGGCGTGCTGGACAGCATGTTGGCACGCAGGTCTCAGCCGATCTTGATGAATCTCGATTGGGGCCACATGGGGTTTTGGTCCATCTTGAATCGAATCGAACCATAACAGAAAAATCCATCAACATCGATGGACTCAATATTCTGGAGGAAGGGGGCAGCGAGCAAGGACAGGTTGACGAGGGGCCCCGGTTGACGAAGACGCGCTCGTGCTCGTGCAGCTATAGCACTTCCGATTTACTTCTACATCGCTCTCTATGTCTCTTCTCCGATCTATTTGCCCCTCCCGGTCTCTCTTCTCTTATCTACTACTCCCTCCGTTTTAAAATATAAGATGTTTTAGGTTTGTGAAGAGAATGTATCTAGACTTATTTTAGGGTGTAGATTCACTCTAAACATAAGTGAACCTATATGCTAAAAGTAATCTAGATACATTTGCTTCATAAAGCTAAAACATCTTATATTTTAAAACGGAGGGAGTATTTCTCTAGCTCTCTCTTCTTGCGTGATGCAGTGGATAATACAGGCAATAGAGCAGACAAAAAAATACAGAGATAATATGACCCAATCCACTAAGCCACTATATTGTAGCCGCGGGGTCCGAGGCGAGGAGGAAAGGGACGGGGAGCACAAGGCCATGGGGCCTGGGGGCATCAAGCCGAGTTCTATCCCGCAGAGGTACCTAGCCAATCCCGACTAGTAGGTTATCTAGGTTCATTTGTTGCTGAAGATATAAACCACTATGTGCTTTCTATTCATAGGGAACTATAATTGCTGATGGTGCGAGTGACAATGGGTTGGATAAAATTTATGTAGAAATCCATTTGTCCGTGCATAAAGATTATTCACAAACCTCTTGCAAATACTATTAAAGTGATTATCTTTGTACAAACTTTAGGAAAAACATTATTCTTGTACAGATTCGGTAATACGGCCACCGGACAACGCCAATTTTCAGATATTGTTGTCAGAGACTTGTCCATTGCATTGTATCAAGGACGACCCATGCATGGATGACAAATAGTATCAAAGCCAAAGAAATAACCAGATTTAGTTATAATAAAATTTATGCAAAATGGCTGCCTACATCGTCGTTCCTGCAATAGTAATAAAAAATTAATTAACACAAAAATACTTAATAAAATTCAACCCCTAGCAAAATGCGGGCATGTTTCCAATAACAATGAATTATAAAGTATAAAAATAATTAAAAATTAAGATGAAAAGGACGAACTGAGGCGGTATAACACACGGACATTTGTTCTAGTAATATAATCTACGGAGTATATACCTAATAATAAAGGACGGATTGTTTTTTCCGGTCTAACACTTTTTTTAGACATATTTGCCCTCCCACCAAACCATGTAATCACCCACCGATGCCACCAATAATAATAAAAACTATTCGTAAAATCCAAGAGACGCGTTCCAGGAGGCGTTTTCTTAGATCTGGAGGTTAGGTTTCCCTGGCACGCACGTTTCGAACTTTCGATTCGCCCACCAAGTGTGGTTCCATATATACTAAGACGAGACAACCCTTCGAAAACTCCCAACCATCGATCGACCAAGCGAAGAAGCGAGGGAGGAAGATCTTCGTCAATACCCGAGTTCCTGACCACTATGTAGACAATGATGTTGACTCGGATGGATGTATGCAGCGTCGTGGGAGCACGGTACAGCCAGTCCCGATCCATGGTCGTCGCCTATCGGCCGCCTATTCGTGCCGTGGTTGTTCTGCAACGCGACAGCGGCGGCCGACCTCGCACGCGATATGCTGCCTGAACGAGGCCGTCGTGGCCACCGTGGAGTACACAGACATGGTGTTTAGAGAACCACTATACGTCAAGATCGTCAAGTACTTTTAGATCGGGATTTTCCACCGATTAGCTAGCCTCCACTATCGCTTATGATGGTCCGGAGGACGAAAAGTTGCAGCGTAGAATCGCGCTCAGGTGGAGAAAGTTCATCACAGAATCATAGCGCCCTAAGTTCTATAGACTGTGAGCAAGTTTGGTGTTCTGTATAGAGCATCGAATAATCGAGTCACTACAGAACATCTTGATCTTTGTCAGTGTGGTGAATTGGATCCTTTATCATATCATATTTGTCTTAAAGACGGAATAATATGTGCGCGGATGCTCCTTATATTTGACTGCAGCACGTCTTCGTGGCGCCTATGGGACCGTCGATCTGGTTGCCGGCGTGTCCGGCTGCATCGTGCCGGAAGATCATGGCATGGCGTGGGGGCGGCGGAAGATCAAGGTAGCTGTTGTTCAGCGGTGTACCATGGCAGCTGTTTTTACTTCCTCTTTTTCATCTGATCTAAATCTAGAATATTCTAGAGGTAAGGTTCGCTTCTCATCCATTATAGTCGTCCAGTTCGTTCACTTGCAATGATAGTGTGGCTTGTGTGTCTGAAACTCTGAATCAGATATAGTACAAGGTAGGTTCTGTAGCTTGTTAAATCATATATAATATACTCCCTCCGTCTGGAAATAATTGACTTGAATTTGTCTAGATTTAAATGTATCTAGACATATTTTAGTGTATAGATATATTTAAATCTTGACGAATCAAAGTTGGTTATTTCTGGACGAAGGGAGTACAAGATAAACTATTAGGATATACACTTTTCCAATCTGCTGGTCTAGAGTTTGGTTTGGATGCATAGTACCAAACCTCGTATGCTAAATTGATTATATTCACGGTGGTAATTTTGTGATAGTTTTAAACATTCGTAAGTCTCTAGAGTTTTAATTCACATGGTGACTGGTATTCCT
Source organism: Avena insularis (assembly GCA_023614405.1). Taxonomy (NCBI): domain Eukaryota; kingdom Viridiplantae; phylum Streptophyta; class Magnoliopsida; order Poales; family Poaceae; genus Avena; species Avena insularis. Next base: position 270,786,786 of record CM042684.1, on the reverse strand, counting down.
CTGCAGAATTTAACGTGTTATGATATCTCCCTAGCCACCCACCGTGTAGCCGGATCGGTCCACATCATCATGATCTTCCAAGGAGCGATACATTTCCATATGGGTTGATCAAATATACTATACCTCAATGCATGTCGATGACCATATTAACCCGATATTTAACGATTCCGGAGGACATGTATAACTGATCTGTTGTTTTGAAGATCCATGTATCATATTTCATATCTAAATGTGTTGAATAATTAAGTATGGTTATGTTTCAGTTTTCAAAAGCACTGAATCGATTCTAGAGAGAAGATTCTACTTTCCGTGTGGGTCTGGATCGAAAGAGTGGACAGGTTTGTTTGCCTATCAATCTTGTTGATTTATTCTATTGTCAAAAAAATTCTAAAGCGTAAATCCGATACAACATCAATAGGCCATCATACACAAAATCAAATACAATTGACATTTAGCTTTTTATATTTCGCTCCTTTTTGCACCAACCATTATAGTGTAAGCGGAGGAGCAAAGCAAGCTATCGTTTCAGAGGAAGAATTCAAATAAATTTAAGGAAACTGATAGACCATCACCAAAGAAGGACAAGGTAGCAACGGGAAGAATGACCTATTCGGTCGCACCAAGGGAGGACTCGGTGCCCTTTTAGGAAGCCTCAAGTCAGTCGAGAGTTACCATCCATTTCAGCCAAAAATCTGCTTACAAGGATGCATGTCCAGCTTCAAAGAAACATGAGCCCCTATGGAAAGTACTACCCTTTGTCGGAGCTTCAAAGAAACACGAGCTGATAGCAACAACAGGCTGGGAAATTTGATCAGCACAAACAAATGAAAATGGAATTGCTAATACACCATTTGTCGTGCATAACAAACATTACACCGTTTTTTCTATATTTCTTAAACATTAGGTATAGATGTATCACTCATCCTTGCTCCACATATAGTATGTTAAATCAAAATCAAAATAACAATAAAGTACAAAAATAATTAAAGATTACTAGGAAAGGGCGAGCGGATGTCAGGGTACATGCCGGTCGACTTTGGGGCAAAATTTGGATCATGCCGATACTTTACAATCAATTTGTTCAACCGGTGCAACGTACGGGCATTTGTGCTATCTAATAGTAAAGCACAAAATGTTTCTTGTGGTCCAACACTTTTTTAGACCTTTTTGCCCTTCCACCAAATCACATAATATCCACCGTGCCATCCCTAAGTGGACGCTCCTGCTATTTTTTCGTTCCGTCGCCGCGTTAGGGCACGTACAATGGTTTTATCTTAGCAATGCCACATAAGTTGATTGCTGAGTTGGAGGAGAGAGAAATGAAAAAAGACATGTGCCTTTTCTTGGCTAAGATATCATCTCTTAGCAACAATATGTCTCACCACATATTTAGAAACATCTAGTGCTAGAGATAAGACTAAAAAAAGAACCTATTGTATGTCATATTTTGTTGTCATATCAAATGATGTGGCAGGTATAAGATAAGACTGCCTTATCAACCATTGTACATGTCCTTAGAGTCCGCTTAGAATACAATCGATCGATGTAAGTCGCTTTTGTTTTTTTCCAAGCGTTTCACATACGTGCCTGCGCAAGGAAATCTAGGGCTTGAGTGATGGGCTGGGACAGGGCCCGCCTGGGGCAGCCCAATTGCAATGAAGCGGTCAATAAAAACTGACGAGTTCTTCTCCAGCTGATGTAAAAGCAGTCTGTCGAGGCAGTTTTATTGAATAGTCCCACCTCGCTCTGTTAAGCTGGGTCTGACATGCTTATATACGTCACGAGTTGCCTAATAAATATCAGAAACAGCCTCTGGAATCAACATGCAATAGCACCGTTATTTGGTCCAAAATCTAATGAATCAAGAAGAGAAGCATGTGGCTGCATGAACGGTTGGACTTTCATAGACCGATTGAGAGAAGGAGAAGGATAAGGCTACATTGACGGATTTAGACTTGCATGGCCTGATATATAAAGAGAGGGCATGAACGGCACAACCTGCAGACAGCTTGCCGGAAACGGATGAGAATTCTCTTCAACAGAATGAACAAATGATCGTTGTCCAAGTTGATCAGCTTGTGGAAGCTGTACACGTCATGCTTCTCCTTCTAGTCACGCAGCACTAGAGGGGGTTTGGAGAAAGGAAATATTATGCTTACAAATTGGAAAAATCAATTGATCGAGAACCGGATGTCACCGAACAAGTTAAAAAAACTATCTATGTTGCTGCGATATGCCACTGTTTTTTTAATCACCATCGGCACAACAAATATTAACTTCTTCCGCCGCAACACGTGGGCATCTTGCCAGTAATAATTAAATGCGGAATAGACAGTGTTGTGCTGAGTCGTCATGGACGAGCAGAACAAGACAATATATGTTTCCTGTGCGACTCGAGACACAACCCTCCTATCCCCCTCCGGCGATTGGGAAAATAGCGGCCACGACAATCAAAAAATCTCGGCGTGGTGATCTTCATCCATTCACGGGGGCGGGGGAAAAAGGAACCCTCAGTAGCCACCCGCAAATGGACTTCCCCATGCCCCCCTCCCCCCACCCAAATCAAATAGGTTGGTCCAGCCTAAGGCGGAGTTCTGAATCTCGTCCATTCCTCGCAGTTTGGCAATCTAGGAGGTTGCGCCGGCAGTGGGAAGTAAAGGCGGGGAAGCGGTGGAGGATGGGTGCAGCCATGTAGGGTCGGTCAAGCCCGAGCCATCGGTGTCTGCAAAGAGGGCGATGCCCAATCCGACTCCGGTGTGTACTATCGACAAGGATCCGACTGATCCGGAGTGGACTAACCGGTGAGTTCCACCCCTGGCTTGTTTTTGGCATTGTATTGAATGAACAAAAAAGAGTCAAATGTGTGTTGTAGTTAGTTAGTGCATGGACTGAACCGGTCCCTTCGTGACCCTTCCTTGAGAGTCAACCGTGTCCTTCCCCTGCCGCCCCTCTCCTCCCTCCTCTCCGGTGGCCACGGTGACCGGCGTCGAGATGGAGCAGGTGGTTGGCTTCTACTGTTTATAGTAGGTGTAGATCTGGCTCTTCTGAGTTGTGCCTTTGTGCCGTTTGAGGGTAGGTTGGAGATCTCCGGCGGCCAGATCTTCCACGCCCTGTGCGTCGTCCGCCTCGCTACGCCCCACCGCTGGCAGATGGTGGCGTTGGTGGAGTGGAATCGCACATTGATACTGATGAGGACATCCCTACAATTACACCTACCCCAATGACTACTGAAGATGCTACAACTGTTGCAAGAAAGGATCAGTCCAATGAGATTAAAATTGGACCTATTACAAGAGCTCGTGCTAAGCTACTGGAACAACAGGTGAATTTACTCCTAAACGAATTCGGTACTTTGATTGATGAGAACTTTATACTGCCTAAGTCTATGCATTTATGTATGATCAGGTTCGTTGGAGAAACAAGCATGGCGCGAGGAGGAGAAGGGCTACAAGAGAAGCCCAACATGATGATCGCCCAAGGATGCGCGAGGGAGGAGCGGGAGGAAGGCGCAAGAGAAGATCATCAAGACGAAGGCAAAAAGATTTGCCACGACCGGAGTGTCCGGCCAGATCCACCCGGACTGTCCGCCCTGGTCGAGAGGCAAACTGGCGTGGACATTCAGTATGCCAGTTCAGACACTACACGGACGCCACCCGGAAACTTCAAAGTTTCCGGCCAGACCGGACTGTCTGGCACACTTCACCCAGAGTGTCCGGCCTGACCGGACTGTCCGGCCGAATTCGACCGGAGTGTCCGCCCGCTGACCGAATCTGGTCCGAGTCGGTTTGTATCAGTTTGAGTCATTTGCGTTTAGTTTTGGTTTCTGGTCGCTCCAGTCGCCCTTATAAACTATGGGACGACCTCTAGTTAGGGTTCAGACCATGTTAAAATATTTTGGAGTTGTTTCTTTCATAGAACCTCTGGAATTACCCTGTGTTTGAATCTACCAACTATAATTGAGTGTGATCTGTTGTTCCATTGGGAATTAGTAGATTGCATACTACCGTTTATGGTCACGGCTGCGTACGCAAGAGCGTGGTGTTGTGAATATTCTACAAGGTTCGAGAGCTGTTGCATTGGCATCAGGGATCGAGCGGGAGAGTTCATAGCTACAGGCTAGTTATCTATCATCCACCATTATCATTGCCATCCGCCATCGAGAAGATCGGGCCACCCCATATCATCTTGGTATCAGATTTCCAGTGTTGCCTCGGTAAGCATCCACAAATCCATCCATAGATTAGAGAGTGTTTTCGTCCTATACAGAAAAAGCCTTACAAAAAGATTTGCCATAGACTAGATTGCATCGTTTTCAAGTTTTTAGTTACTGATTGTATCTTCTCATAGATCCGATCTGCAGGTTTTTGCCTCGTAGGAGTCTAGTTTCCGTTTGTGTCTAGGTTTAAGGTTTCATCTTGTTTTTCGCTGTTCCCACCGTTACCGTTTCCGCAAGTATTTATCGTTTTTCCGAGTCCACATAGCGTACCTTTGTTTGCATACCATAGACACAGCCTACCTACAGCATTTGTGCCTAGGAACGTATCTACGAGACTAGTTGCTTTGCTCCGACAGGCTGCTCATTAGGGTTTACAGTGCAGAAATTTTTCGACAGGCAAAACCGGACTATCCGGCCGAATCACACCAGACTATCCGGCCCAACCGGAGTCTCCGGCGCATATCAACCAGACTATCCGGCCCAGTTCTGTTATAAGTTGATGTGCTCATTTGCATTGAGTAATATAGTTAAAAAAAATCAAAAAAAGAGAGAGAGAAAAGAAAAGAGAATCAGTATAAAAAAGAGCAAAGAGCTAGAAGCCTGACAAAAAAAGAGATATATAAGTGTGCAATATTGGAGGCCTTGTTGTGTATAGCACTAGTAGATTGAGCAATCTTGTGCCTGTTCTATTTGAGTTATTACTAGCGTCTCTCTTGTGCATTGCAATATTCCTTTTCATAAGTTGCTTTGCCATGTTTATCTCCACTATGTGTGTTTCTTGGGTATTTGTACGATCAGCACTAGGACTTGTTTGCGGTGTAGATAGGGTACCATACCTATAGCTCCACCTTAAATAACCTGTGTGCCCTGCGATCGTTCTCTATACCTTTGATATTCACTTCATCACATCAAGTGCATCAGTCTTTGATTTCGTTTGGTAGAGCATCTCTATTCACTTTGGAACAGTAAGATCTCCTTTCTTATTAGTTGTGAGTGAGTTGTGAGAGTTTCCACCATACAGATTTTGATTTTTGCACTAACCTACTAATCATGTCTTCTAGCGATGATGATGTTGTGTTGCAGAAAAAGAAGGATGAGGAGCTCGTCAATTGGCGTGAATATGAGACTTTGAAATCCCACTTGACACGTGTGTTTACTAACACGACAGATGCCATTGACAAGAATCTCCAAGATATGAATATGAGATTGGATCAGCATGTTGGGACAGTTGATACTATCTAAACGCAAGTGGCTACGCTCAATGTCAATGTCACTACTTTGCAGCAGTCCATTGAGGGTTTGACAACCGCCTTGCATAGAAGGGAACATCCTCAACATGATGATGCCTTTGATGATTTCGATGAGGGTAGCGTTGTTGATGCTGCTCCACATGTTGGCAGGGGATGTGCTATTCCCCCTATCCATGCACCTGCTTATGGTCGTGGGTTTGCCCATCTTGGGCGTGGTCCACGTGTGCCAAACCAAGCTACTGATGACGGTTTGGGCAAGCCAAAATTCTCGATTCCTAAGTTTGATGGTTCCATTGATCCTGAAGACTACCTCACCTGGGAATTTAAGATTGAGAAACTCTGACGATTATTTGACTATCCAGAAGATAAGAAGGTCAAGCTTGCAGCATCTAAATTTGATGGTTATGCTTTGCGTTGGTGGGATGCTCTTGTGCAACATAGGAGGGAGGACAATGAACTTCCTGTGATGGATTGGCGCGAGATGAAGCAAATCATGAAGGCACGTTTCGTACCAACCAACTACTTGCGATCAGTTTTTGATAAATTGACGCAATTGAAGCAAGGCACCATGACAGTTGATGAGTACTACATGGAGATAGAGATGCTTATGCAGCGTGCTCGAGTTCGTGAGTCCATTGAGATGACCATGCAGCGATTCCTAAACAATCTTAAGTTACCAATCAAGAGCATTGTTCGTCATCACAAGTATGAGACCATGAATGAGTTGTTTCATCATGCTAGAGAGGCCGAATCCCAGTTGGTGCGAAATCACGCGCTCGTTTTCCATCCTCCAGCAGATTTTCGGCCAGATCTACACCTCCTATAGTCACGCCACCAGCTGCTGCTCCATTTACACCATCGGCCAAACCAGCAAGTACACCTTCGTTTGGTTCTCATGCTCGGAAACCCGCTGTTCCTACTGCTAGCTCGGGTTTCAACATGTTCATCGACGCATCGTGATGTAGTGTGCCATACTTGTGGAGGTAGAGGTCACTACAAGAAGGATTGTCCAAACAGCAAGGTTATGTTTGTTAATGAACAAGGTGAAGTAGAAAGTGGAGATGAAGCTTCTGAGGATGATATTGATGATGGCGAGGATGGTGCTGATGCATATGCTGAGCGTGCACCCACTATTGTCGTATCTTCACGTGTACTTAGTGTGCAACCAGTTGAGGAATCCCAGCGTTGCAACTTGTTCCAAACAAAAGCTCTAGTTGGACCAAACAAAGCTTGCAAGGTAATTATTGATGGAGGTAGCTGCAGAAATCTTGCAAGTAAGGAACTATGTGCCAAACTGAATTTGACATATTTACCTCATCCCAAGCCATACTACATACAATGGTTGAGCAACAATGGTGAGATGAAGGTAAATCATATGGTACGTGTGAATTTTCAAATAGGGCCATACAAAGATTCTATTGATTTTGATGTGGTTCCTATGACTGTTTGTCACCTACTATTGGGTCGGCCTTGGCTCTATGATCGCCATGTGCAACACAATGGCCGAGCCAATACATATCACTTGGAATTCAAAGGAAAGAAGATTACTATGCAGCCAATGACACCACAAGAAATTGTGAATGATTCTCGCCGTAAGATAGAGGTGAACTTGAAGGAAGATACTACCACTGGTAGACTGTAACAATTGTTCCTGATGTAATTGAGCCTAAATTGAGTGATATAACGAAAAGTGAGAGAGTGCCTGGTTTATTGATACTAGCCACCAAGGAGGATATGAGAGAGTTTCGGAGGATCCTACAGACCATGCCACTTGTGCTCATGTATAAGGGCGGTATTGGTTTCTAACGACATGACCCCTATTTCTCTTGGTGTCTCTTCTGCTTTTGCAGGATTTTGGGGATGTGTTTCGGAAGACGCACTGTAGGTTTGCCCCATTGCGTGGTATAGAACATCAAGTGGACCTAATTCCTGGCGCCACACTTCCCAACCGTGCACCTTACAGACCAATCCAGAAGAAACTAAGGAAATTCAGAAGCAAGTACAAGCGCTTTGGATAAAGGGTACATTCGTGTCTCTTAGCCCTTGTTGTTCCTGTTATTTTAGTTCCTAAGAAAGATGGTACATGGCGCATGTGTGTTGATTGTAGAGCGATTAATAACATCACTATTCGATATCGTCATCCTATTCCACGCTTAGAGGATATGCTCGATGAATTGAGTGGTGCTGCTGTTTTCTCTAAAATTGACTTGCGTAGTGGTTATCATCAAATTAGGATGAAAGAAGGGGATGAATGGAAAACTGCTTTCAAAACTAAATTCGGTTTGTATGAGTGGTTAGTTATGTCGTTTGGTCTTACTAATGCACCTAGTACTTTCATGCGTTTGATGAATCATGTTTTGAGAGAGTTTATTGGTCGCTTTTGGTTGTTTACTTTGATGATATACTCATATACAGCCACACCGAATCTGAACATTGCACTCATATTAGACAAGTTTTGCAAGTGTTACGTGATAATAAACTGTATGCTAATCTTGAGAAGTGTACATTTGCAAAAGATAAGGTCATATTCCTAGGATTTGTTGTTTCTAAGCATGGAGTAGAGTTAGATCAATCGAAAATTGAATCAATTCAGAATTGGCCTACTCCGATGAATGTTAGTCAAGTGCGTAGTTTCCACGGTCTCGCTGGTTTCTATAGGCGCTTTGTGAAAGATTTTAGCACCATTGCTGCACCATTAAATGATTTGACAAAGAAAGGTGTTCCTTTTGTATGGGGCGCAACTCAAGACATTGCATTTGATACATTAAAATGTTTGCTTACTTCTGCACCATTACTTGCATTACCTGATTTTTCGAAGCAATTTGAAGTTGAATGTGATGCTAGTGGTATAGGCATAGGTGGCGTTTTGATGCAAGAGGGTCGGCCTATAGCTTATTTTTCTGAGAAATTGACTGGTGCTCGTTTGAATTATTCTATCTATGATAAAGAATTGTATGCACTTGTTAGAGTACTTGAGGTTTGGCAACATTATTTGTGGCCAAAAGAATTCATCATACATTCTGATCATGAAGCATTGAAATACTTGAAAGCTCAATCAAACTTGCATAGAAGATTAGCTAAATGGCTTGAGTTCATTGAGTCTTTTCCTTACATCATTAACTATAAGAAGGGAAAAGCAAACGTTGTTGTTGATGCTTTATCTAGGAAGAACATGCTATTAACCAATCTTGATGTTAAAATTCCTGGATTAGAAGCTATTTGTGCACTTTATGCAACTGACCATGATTTTGCTGAACCATATTGTTTGTGTGCTCTTAGAAACGCATGGGATAAGTATCATATACATGATGGATATTTGTTTCGAGCTAACAAACTATGTATTCCAGAATCATCATTGCAGTTGTTCTTAGTGCAGGAATCACATGCTAGTGGTTTGATGGGTCACTTTGGGCGTGAGAAGACATTGGTCATGCTTGCTGATCATTTTTATTGGCCCAAGATGAGGCGTGATATGTACAGATTTGTGAGCCGATGTATTACATGCCACAAGTCGAAATCTAAGCTGAAGCCTCACGGTTTGTATACACCTCTCTCTGCACCGACTATTCCATGGGAAGACATTAGTATGGATTTTGTGCTAGGTCTACCTAAAACTCAGAGAGGTCATGATTCTATATTTGTGGTAGTGGATATGTTCTCTAAGATGGCTCATTTAATTGCCTGCCACAAAAGTGATGATGCGTCGCATGTTGCTAACCTATTTTTCAGGGACATCGTGAGATTACATGGAGTACCAAAGACGATTGTTTCTGACCATGATGTGAAGTTCATGAGCTACTTTTGGAAGACCTTATGGGGCAAGCTAGGAACGAAGTTGCTGTTCAGTACTACATGTCATCCCCAAACAGATGGTCAAACGGAGGTGGTGAATCGAACATTGTCACAGCTACTAAGGACCATGATTAAAAAGAATCTGCGGGAGTGGGAAGAGTGTTTGCTTACAACATTGTCACAGCTGTGCATTCAACTACTCAGCTTTGTCCTTTTGAGGTGGTGTATGGTTTCAAGCCATTGACGCCACTTGATATGTTGCCTCTGCCATTACATGAGAGAGTTGATATGGAGGCATCAAAACATGCTGATTATGTGAAGAAAATACATGAGAAGACTCGAGAGGCTATTGAGAAGAAAGGCAAGAACATTGCTGCTGCAAGGAATCAAGCAAGGAAAGAAGTGTTGTTCGAGCCTGGAGATATGGTTTGGGTGCATCTACGCAAGGATAGGTTCCCACTACTTCGAAAGTCAAAATTGAAGCCACGCGGTGCTGGTTCTTACAAGGTGTTAGCTAAGATTAATGATAACGCCTACTCGGTTGATATACCTATTGAGGAGTTTGGTGGAGTTAGCAATATCTTCAACATTGCTGATTTGTCACCATATGCTGGAGAAAACCTTGGAGCATCGAGGTCGATGCCTTTTGAAGGGGGGAGATGATGAGGACATCCCTACAATTACACCTACCCCAATGACTACTGAAGATGCTACAACTGTTGCAAGAAAGGATCAGTCCAATGAGATTAGAATTGGACCTATTACAAGAGCTTGTGCTAAGCTACTGGAACAACAGGTGAATTTACTCCTAAACGAATCCGGTACTTTGATTGATGAGAACTTTATACTGCCTAAGTCTATGCATTTATGTATGATCAGGTTCGTTGGAGAAACAAGCATGGAGCGAGGAGGAGAAGGGCCACAAGAGAAGCCCAACATGATGATCGCCCAAGGATGCGCGAGGGAGGAGCGGGAGGAAGGCGCAAGAGAAGATCATCAAGACGAAGGCAAAAAGATCTGCCACGACCGGAGTGTCCGGCCAGATCCACCCGGACTGTCCGGCCTGGTCGAGAGGCAACCGGCATGGACATTCAAGATGCTGCCGGACACTACACGGACGCCACCCGGAAACTTCAAAATTTCCGGCCAGACCGGACTGTCCGGCACACTTCACCCGGAGTGTCCGGCCTGACTAGACTGTCTAGCCGAATTCGACCGGAGTGTCCGCCCGCCGACCGAATCTGGTCCGAGTCGGTTTGTATCAGTTTGAGTCGTTTGCGTTTAGTTTCGGTTTCTGGTCGCTCCAGCTGCCCTTATAAGCTATGGGACGACCTCTGGTTAGGGTTCAGACCACGTTAAAATATTTTGGAGTTGTTTCTTTCATAGAACCTCTAGAATTACCCTGTGTTCGAATCTACCAACTATAATTGAGTGTGATCTGTTGTTCCATTGGGAATTAGTAGATTGCATACTACCGTTCGTGGTCACGGCTGCGTGCGCAAGAGCGTGGTGTTGTGAATATCCTACAAGGTTCGAGAGCTGTTGCATTGGCATCAGGGATCAAGCGGGAGAGTTCATAGCTACAGGCTAGTTATCTATCATCCACCATTATCATTGCCATCCGCTTACTGAGAAGATCGGGCCACCCCATATCAGATACATTGCAAATGTATCTATAATTTTTGATGTTCCATGCTTGGTTTTATCTACTTTCTTGTGTTTTGTTCCAACTTTGGAGTACTTTTCATAAGATTTCTTGGACTAACCTATTAACAAGATGCCACAAAGCTTGCTTCTGTTTTCGCTGGTTTTGGTTCCGTGAAAGTCAGAAAATGAATATTCTCGAATTGGATGGGACAAAATCCAAAGTTCCTATTTTCCTGAAGACTCACGGAGCGTAAGGAGAGTCGGAGAGGGCCACAGGTGGCCACACCCCAGCGGTACCCCTAGGCCGCGCCAGGGCATAGTGTGGGCCCCCTGGCTGGCCATCGACCTTGCCTCCTTCGCCTATATATTCCTCCCGAGGCAAAAATCCTAGATTGTCAATCAGAAATCCACGAAAAGTTCCACAGCATCGCTGCCACCGAAGGGGAGATTCGGGGGACAGAAAGTCTGTTCAAGACTCGCCGGACGGAAGTGCCCCCGGAGCCATCTCCATCGATCTCCACCACCATCTCCATCACCATTGCTGATTCCCATGATGAGGAGGGAGTAGTTCTCCTCGAGGCTAAGGGTTCTACCGATAGCTATGTGTTCATCTCTCTCTCTCTATGCATGATCTTATTGAGATCATGAGTTTGTAATCTATAGATCTACCTTGCTACTCAAGTGCTTTAATAGATGTCTGCTCTCCTCATGTGTGTGAAAGTGACTGCGTGCACACCATGGTGGCACTTAGGCTAGAGATTACAAATACTTGTTATGAGTTATATTTGGAGTTGGATGTCTTTATGAAATTGTGGTGTTTGTTGGACTCATCTAGTACTCAGGGTGACAGTGTGGGGTTTTCTAGATGGGAAAGGTTTACTTTGAGGTGTGCTGTTATAGCCCTAACATAGATTAGAGTGTCCAACCGGAGAGTAGTTAAGAGTCGTATCATAAAGAGAAGATATTTATATGAGAGTGTTCACTAGTGAAAGTATGATCCCTAGGCCTTGTTTCTAAGCACCGAAACACTGTTTGCTATTAGATCTATTACATGTTTGATTGCTTCTATCTTTATTTCAGTTTGCCTTTAGTCTCTTCCACGCCATCAAAGTATTTTCTAGCACCGTTATCTTATATCCATACCACTTGTATTTCACTATCTCTTCGCTGAACTAGTGCACCTATACACCTGACAAGTGTATTGGGTGTGTTGGGGACATAAGAGACTTCTTGTATCTTGATTGCAGGGTTGCTTGAGAGGGGATACCTTTGACCACTTCCTCCCTGAGTTTGATAAACCTTGGGTGATCCACTTAAGGGAAAACTTGCTGCTGTTCTACAAACCTCTGTACTTGGAGGCCCAACAACTGTCTACAAGAATAGAAGTGCGTAGACATCAAGCTATTTTCTGGCGCCGTTGACGGGGAAGTAAGGTAAAAGGTATTCACACCGGAGGATTAAAGAAGAGGAACCTCCCACGGCAAACGCCTATTTTCTGGCGCCGTTGCCGGGGAGGTAAGGTAAAAGGTATTCACACCGGAGGATTAAAGAAGAAGAACCTCCCACGACAAACGCCTATTTTCTGGCACCATTGCCGGGGAGGTAAGGTAAAAGGTACTCACATCCACCGGTGTGAGTGCTCGAAGTTATTTCCTTTAGATTCTGCAATTTTGTCTTTTTGTTTCTTGTTTTCACTAGTTAGGCTTAATGGAAAACAACAACAATAGAGATCTTTATAGTATTTATCTTGAGTTAGGAGATGAAGTGTTTGAAGAGAAAATTAAAAAACCTATGGAACTTTATTTGCATGCTAATAGCATTGTTGTTAGTATGAATTCTTTGGACACCATTATTGCTAATGCTATGGAAAAGTCTAAGCTTGGGGAAGCTAGTTTTTATGAAAATGATCTTTTTAGTTCCCCAGCTTTGGAAGATAGCTATTCTATTGCTTATGATGATACAAAACCTCCAATATATTATTATTACAATGATGAATATGATATTTTCAGTCCACCTATTATTGAGGAGGAAATTAATTATGACTACAATATGCCTCCTATATTTGATGATTATGGTGATGAGAATAATAATGATAGCTATTTTGTTGAATTTGCTCCCACTATAATTAATAAGAATGACTATGCTTATGTGGAGAGTAATAATTATTATATGCATGTGGCTCATGATAAGAATGTTTTATGTGATAGTTATATTGTTAATTTTATTCATGATGCTTCTGAATGTTATTATGAGAGAGGGAAACATGGTTTTATGTATCTCAACAATATTAACTTTCCCCTCTTTATATTGAAATTTTTGAAGTTGCACTTGTTTTGGTTTCCTATGCTTGTTGCTTTGTGCTTTCATGACTTGTTGCTTTACAAGATTCCTATGCATAGGAAGTGGGTTAGACTTAAATGTGTTTTGAATTTGCTTCTTGATGCTCTCTTTTACTTCAATTCATATTTCTTATGTGAGCATCTTCTCAAACTATCATGCCTAACTTAAAGGCTTTAAAGAAAAGTACTTATTGGGAGATAACCCAAAAGTTTTAGATGAGTCTTGGAAGTTATTACTTCAGTAATAACCGCTCCTTATCCTTTTTATTTGCTTTTTGTGCCAAGAGTAACCTCTAATGAGAGAGAAGTAATGATTGGAAAAGTTGCTGTCCCGAAACAGATTTCTATGCTTCACCGTAAAAATTCGTGTAAAATATCTGTACGTCCTTTTGAGGCGTGAATTTTTGTTCTTCTGCCCCAGGTTATTATCTAACTTTCGTTAGTTCAACACTTTTTGATTTGAGCAACAGAAGTTCTTCTAAAAAATTCGTCTTTACCTGCTGGTCTATTTTGACAGATTTCTGCCATTTTCTGTATTTGCTTCTTGTTGGTTCCTTTTTGAGTTCTTTTGGGGAATTGAGCTTTTTGAGGGAAGTGATTAAGTAGCTAGTGTTCTAATGGAAGTTTATTGGTGTTAGAACTGAACCTAAATACTTATTATCTTGAGTGCACTAATGTTGCTAATAAAGATTGTGTGAAGTTTTGTATGAAGGAAAAAATTCAGGTGTATGGAAGGAATGAGTAATAAGATGAAGGATGGACTAAAGCTCAAGCTTGGGGATACCACGTGTGTCACACCAAGAAATATCCAAGAAGTAAAAGCATCAAACCTTGGGGATGCCCAAGGAATCCCCTTCTTCATCAATAAAAATCTTAGGTTTCTTCCAAACGCTTCATTTTTATTGTTTCATGCACAGTTGTGTTGTTCTTGGAGCGTCTTCTTTTTCGTTTTTGTTTTGGTTTTTCGTTTGCTTGGTTTGCTTAGTTTGCTGAATAAATTGGTTGGCCCCCCTCTTTCATCATTGGTTTGCAAATAGTTTGGTTTGGTTTGGAAAAGAGTAGGAAAGTTCATACTTATGTGGTAAAAAGAGCTCGTTTTTTACTCTGGCCTATTCTCTGTCTTGCCATGCTTGATATTGTTTTGGTTTTATGCTTAGTATTATTTGCTATAGCATTACTTGTTATAAACAATTGAGATTGCTTAATGTGCCTTGGAGGAATCATGCGTTGTTTTAGCATATTAAAGCATAGTATTGTGGTATTCTCCTTTGATGCTTTATTTGGGTTGACTTGGCGCATGCTCACACCATGCTATGACTATCTCAAGTCACCATAGCCTTTATGATCCTTTAGTTTTCAACTTGTAGTATCACTTTTTGCTTTGATCAATGATGTTTTGTCGCTCTCTATGATTATGGCCATTATTGCTCTCTTAGTTTGTCGCTCCCAGACTTTTGCTAGCCTCCACAACCAAGTATGAGTTCCACTCATGCATCCAACTCCCTAAACCAAGTTATTCCAAAGAGTCCACCATACCTACCTACTATATTATGCTATTCCAAGTATATTCATGCTTTTATCCACCTTCCGAATTAAACTTCTTATGATAAAACTAGTGATTAAAGCTCTCACGAACTTGATGGAACACTTTAATTTTCTTGCCCTTAATAAACTTGAACCATTGTGTCGTCTATGTTGTATATGCTTGCACTTATTTGTTGGGGATTAGCAGAGCCATGCTGTCATGGGGAACGCTTTTAACATTGCACTTGTACTTTGTACCTAGTTGATATCATGCTCTTTTGTATATGGATGTCGTCGGTGTAAAATGAAAGGGGAGCTTGTAAGTCCATGAAGTTATGTATATGTGTTAGAGAAACACTGGGTCATTGGTCTAATCCATGCTGACATGGTGGAAACCTGCAGCGTAACCATAATGAGCTGTCTATGAAGCATTCTTCTTATAAAAAAAGAGTCCTATATTGAGAAAAAAGAGAAAAAGAGAAAAAAAGAGATTATGAAAAGAGGAAAGAGAGAAAAAAGCACCATATTCCCATGGTAAATAAGAAGATTGCTGAGATGCTCGTTGTCTGCTTGCCTTGTCATTTTGATATGGGGATTCTTCCGTATCATCGGGCAAGGGGTACCCCGTTGGCGGTTCTCTTTGATACACATGTACTTACTATGACAAGAACTTACTGGTAACTAAACTTGAGTAGCATGAGGAGCGTCCCTCGTATTCAAGGGACATGAGATTTCCAACTTATACTTCGTCAAGCATATACACCATAGTTTGTTCACTTTAACCTTAATCACTTCAAGATGCTTATGATAGGGGCAATGAGAGCTGAAAGCTATTAAGTACAATAATTTTTGGAAGCTCTTTGTGAGACTTGAATCCCTACTTCCTTCTATGAAGGCCTTTCTTCCACCATTATATTGAGTCTCCACCTTCTACCTTTATGCACTTACTTTGAGAGCATAGTGGCCATTCTTATATGTGCATTGTCCCAAGACTTGTTGATTGATGCATATATTTGATATTGCTTGTTTTAAACTATTTGTATCTAGTCACTCTTATGAACTTTGAAGGTGTCCTATGCATTTATGTTTGCTACTTTATGAGGGACAAGCTGAATGCCACTATGCTATGTTTTCTTTATGTGAAACAAACAAATGTCTTGCAAAGCATTGTTATTCATGAATCTTTTGTTTGTGCCTTTTCATGTCGCATCATAGTTTCTTTGTCTTATTGCTAGAACTTTGTCTTTCATGTTATGATTGAAGTACTATGATCCCAGCTTTGAATGCTTTACAAATACTTTGATCAAGTCTTTGATGGTGCATGTCACCTCAAAAATTATTCTTTCTTTTTATCACTTACCTACTCGAGGATGAGCAGGGGTTAAGCTTGGGGATGTTGATACATTGCAAATGTATCTATAATTTTTGATGTTCCATGCTTGGTTTTATCTACTTTCTTGTGTTTTGTTCCAATTTTGGAGTACTTTTCATAAGATTTCCTGGACTAACCTATTAACAAGATGCCACAGTGCCAGTTGCCTGTTTTCTGCTATTTTTGGTTCCAGGAAAGTCAGAAAATGAATATTCTCAGAATTGGACATGACAAAAGCCAAAGTTCCTATTTTCCTGGAAGACTCACGGAGCCAGAAGGAGAGTCGAAGAGGGGCCATAGGGTGGCCACACCCCCCTAGGCGCGGGTACCCCCAGGCCGCGCCAGGGCATGGTGTGGGCCCCCTGGCTGGCCACCGACATTTCCTCCTTCGCCTATATATTCCCCCCGAGGCAAAAACCCTAGATCATCAATCAGAAATCCATGAAAAGTTCCGTAGCACCATCGCCACCGAAGGGGAGATTCTGGGGACAGCAAGTCTCTATTCCGGCACCCTGCCAGGACGGGGAAGTGCCCCCGGAGCCATCTCCATCGATCTCCACCACCATCTCCATCACCATTGCTGATTCCCATGATGAGGAGGGAGTAGTTCTCTCTCGAGGCTAAGGGTTCTACCGGTAGCTATGTGTTCATCTCTCTCTCTATGCATGATCTTATTGAGATCATGAGCTTCTAATCTATAGATGTACCTTGCTACTCAAGTTCTTTAATAGATCTCTGCGCTCCTCATGTGTGTGAAAGTGATAGCGTGCACACCATGGTGGCACTTAGGCTAGAGATTACAAATACTTGTTATGAGTTATATTTGGAGTTGGATGTCTTTATGAAATTGTGGTGTTTGTTGGACTCATCTAGTACTCAAGGTGACAGTGTGGGGTTTTCTAGATGGGAAAGGCTTACTTTGAGGTGTGTTGTTATAGCCCTACCATGGATTAGAGTGTCCAACCGGAGAGTAGTTAAGAGTCGTATCATAAAGAGATGATATTTATATGAGAGTGTTCACTAGTGAAAGTATGATCCCTAGGCCTTGTTTCTAAGCACTGAAACACCATTTGCTATTAGATCTATTACATGTTTACTTGCTTCTATCTTTATTTCGGTTTGCCTTTAGTCTCTTCCACGCCATCAAAGTATTTTCTAGCACCGTTATCCTATATCCATACCACTTGTATTTCACTTTCTCTTCGCCGAACTAGTGCACCTATACACCTGACAAGTGTATTGGGTGTGTTGGGGACACAAGGGACTTCTTGTATCTTGATTGCAGGGTTGCTTGAGAGGGGATACCTTTGACCACTTCCTCCCTGAGTTCGATAAACCTTGGGTGATCCACTTAAGGGAAAACTTGCTGCTGTTCTACAAACCTCTGCACTTGGAGGCCCAACAACTGTCTACAAGAATAGAAGTGCGTAGACATCACACATGCATCCCTCTGAATAAGGATCGCCCGCGGTGCTTCAAGCTAGTCTTTCTGGATCGAGGCCTGCTTGATGTTGCTCCTCTTCTCTTCGTTGCAGAGCTCTCATGGATAGAACCGGTTGCAGCCTGGTGGAAGACCGCAGCTCGCCGTCTTAATAAGGTCCTGGGCTCCCTCTGCTGCTTCTTCTTCTGGCCTCCTCCTCCAACTTTGTGGAAGTCGTTTGGAGGCGGATGGTGGCCAACGATCTTCAGGTCAGTGGTGGGTTGCTCACTGTGCTGGGAAGGTTAGTGCAGGGTGAGAGTACGAGTTATTTCTAGCATGATCCTATCCGGTGGGGATTTGCTGCTACCTTCTGGAGCTCATCAGTAGAGGACATATGCCGGTGACTGCTCGACCATGGCTTGGTGTCTTTTCAACCTCCATCTAGGAGGCCTTCTCTCTCTAGCGGAAGGATCTTCGGTAGCGGCCCATCAAGTGGTTCGTCCCTGATGTCGGCGTCACTGCTTTGTCGACGAGCCGGTTCCGGTGATGCGGTGGAGAATATCCCTGTGGATTGGATTGCCTTTCATTTTGTCTTGCTAGGTCTTTTGTGTAAAAGTGGAGGTTCTGGTTGTAATTTTATTTCAAATTTGGGCCTCCTTGTAATCTGTAAACCCATTGTTGATTAATATGCAGCTCTGGGTCCTTCGTGACCCTGCCCCTTGCTTCAAAAAAAGTATGTTGTGAACAACTAAATGATGTAGATTCGAACTAATGTCTGAATTTTGACTACGAAACGAAAGAGCATGCGCTATTAGGGGGGTCAACCTTTGTTGTGATGAAAATTCGAACTAATGTCTGAATTGTTACTGCAAATAAAAAGAACATGCTCATTAGGGGGTGGATTAGCCTTGGGTGTGCTGTATTTTCCACGAACTTGATGGGTGTAACTCAATGACCATGCATTAGTTACCTACACACTACATCACAAGTGTGTCCTAAAAACAATAGAAAACTGACAGCTGAAACTGATGGTGGCATTGTGTGCTGATTTTTTTGGTTTAGCCTAGATATCCCTATATTTGAATTTTGACTGCAAATGGAAATAACATGTTCATTATGGGTAAGCCTTGATTTGTGTTGTATTTTCCATGAACTTGAGAGAGGTAGCTCTGTGACCATGATTCAGTTAACTGCACATAGCTAGCATGTCCATATATATAACCGTGAACTGGAAATTATGGCTACACCCCAGTCTCTCTCAGTAAGCATATGTAACCATCGGTCTAATTAGTAAAAATGTTTGCATTGGAGGGGAAGCCGAAGGGGGAATACTAAGTTCTGCCGGTGTCAGCGCCCCGTGATGATTAGATTGTTGCGGACACCGGACAACGGGTGGTATATTACAGAGAACATAGTGAAGCGTAACCACACAATGACTGAGGATTGTGGCGAGAAAGTATTCTGGTCATCACACAAGCACATAGACCTCTACACCAAGGACCTTTTCCATCAACTAAGAGACAACTACATAAACATTGGAAAGGTGTACAACGTAATTATTGCTTTCTTTGGGAGTGCGGGAAATGTGTCATTCACTAAGCGACTGCTGAGGAACCCTTGTCGACAGCTTTGTAAAGAGCAGGCGGATGATGATGTCCAAAAGACAATTGAGACGAACTTGTGAACACTATGCTGAAGAAAGTGTCTAGATCGATTGTACACCAAGAAGAACGAGTTTCGGGCCGAGTTCCACAAACTTGTTAACACTATACTGATCGTTGATGAGTTTGAGTTGGCATGGGTGATTTGCTGTAGAAGTACAATTTGCAGACGCACATGTACATGACACAACTATATGATATAAGGAAGAAAAAATATGAAGCCCTACTTAAATGGGGTGTTCTGCGTGAAGATGCTGAGGACACAGAGAAGCGAGAGCACAAACAGCCTGCTAAAGATGTATGTTCCCACAGGTGCCCAATGCATATGTTCGTCCTAGCTATGGAAGTATGGAACTAGTAAGGATGGGAGATGTTAGCGCCGAATCTTATGAGAAGTGCTGTAAGAAAAACATTGTAGCCTTGGTGCCGAATCTTATGAGAAGTGTTGTAAGAAAAACATTGTAGCCTTGGCGCCGTATG
This sequence comes from Avena insularis, assembly GCA_023614405.1. Lineage (NCBI taxonomy): Eukaryota > Viridiplantae > Streptophyta > Magnoliopsida > Poales > Poaceae > Avena > Avena insularis. The sequence continues at coordinate 270,767,085 of CM042684.1, read as the reverse complement.
AAAATGCTAGATAATGACTTGGTCTCAAACATAGAGCTGCTAGAAGTGGGAGTAAGTCTGCTGAAATTCCAGATGAGTAATCTGCGGATTGAAGTCTGACACGTGGAGAGCACCATTGGGCAGACCTAGTGTTAGTCCAAGACGGTGGACCTTGGTCTGACTGGCCTGCATTAAATGCCCTGGGTCGTGGGCCAACTACACTGTTCCTTTAATCATATATACATAATCCAATACATCAGGATATATGTGTGGGGGGTTCCATCTGTGGTCAGCTGATTGGTCCAGGTAGCAAGAGCATCTGGACGTGAGAGCCAACCAAATTTTCGTACTCTATACTACTATTAAAGGAGCAAACATTACTCTATCTCCCTTTATCTCCCTTAAAGACACCCGATATGTGCACCCCGGATGATTAGTACCACCGGATTGTCCAACTCAATGAGATCTTACCGCACATCTTAATCTAATTGGATGCCCTATGTGCACTTAGCGTTTTATTATGAAGGACGGTGCTCTGCCTGGTGGACGATATTTTCTATAGCCCGCTCCGGGGAATCAGGAGAAAGTAACTTCCCGAACAACCAAATCACGATTGCCTCCATGGTATACCAATTTTTCCTCTGATCGCTGATGGTTGATCTCGCAAAATCCATTACCTCCTAGTAATTATCTTTGGAAAAATCATCCCAAATTGCTCCCTCATTCTTCCTCAATCCTTCCCAAAAATATCCTTCACCTGGGCGCCGGGATGTAGACCTTGTTGCCGCTAGGGCTGGACTATCGAGCATCTCCACTCCTTAAGGCTCATGCTCATTAAGGCTCAGATCATTAAACTCGTTAAGGATAACGAACAAAAAGTAAAGCTCGGCTCGGTTCATTAGATGTTAACAAGCGCTCACGAGATGCTCGTTATGAAAATGTATCAACCTCAGACAGAGGCATACCAAATATTAAAAACGACTGTCGACAGGGTTCGGTCAGCACCACGGTCAGCAGATCCAGATCGAGAAGATGGAGATGGGGTATGTAGTGGGAGATGACGAGTTCATGAGACAGGTGACAAATATTCTGAATCGATTGGGAGAGTCTAGGGTAAGGTCTTTGGTCGGTCGCTCTCGTTCCTGGAATGATCATGCTTACTCAATGGGCTAGTTGTTTGCCTTAGATGAGCTGCCAGATTAGACATGTAGCAACATAAGTGGTCCTTACATTGGTTGTTACCAAGCTTAATGAGTATCACACGAACATCGTTAACTCGATCGTTTAGCTCGTTAAGGATATCGAGCAAAAACTGCAGCACATCTCAGATTGTTAAGGAAACGAGTCGATTTCGAACAAGCCGAGCAAACGAGTGCTCATTAAACTCGTACTGGCTTCAGTACTGGCCGCTCCCTTTTTCCTTTGCCCTTTGTCGGCACCCCTTTTGTTTAATAGGTATAAGTTCGACGTCGTTAGCAGGGTTACCCTTTCGGCTTGGCCTAGGCAGGGTTATGGACACCATTGGTTATTCTTCAGGGCTCTTAGCCCCATTTGCATATTGTCTATACTCCGATGTTGTATCGTTTTCAAGGTGATTTGGATCTTTGTACTGTATATCTGTATTCTTGACTCATTGAGTCATTGTTGTATATATATGTGTTTTGTGGGTTCCATCGTGTACTATTGTTTAATGGTATTACTTTGTTTTGCACCCGCACGCAAGTGCCTGGTGGGCATGTTTGAATTGTTTCTATGCGGGTTTGGCGGTAAGCGCTAAAATCTACATAGGGGCGATTCGAGGGTGTTACAAAGTGGTATTAGAGCTCAGTAGTTGTGGTACCCCACTGGTCCAGCCTGTAGGATAACCTAGCTAACGGCCGATGTAGAGTGTCAAAATATTTCAAAAATCGGTTGGATAGATGTCATTAGATCTTCCTTACTCGTTACCTCTGTGCTATTCTCCTCTTACCTTCGCGTGTTTTGAATCTACTCTCTTACCTTCTTCGAGTCCAGGAATTCTCGTGGTTGGGTTTCCATCGTACCTTTAGGGTTTCGATTCCTTGCACTTGTAACAGTGTTATGCGTCCGGTCTTCATGCTATCTAAGGAATTCTCCTCTGTGTACCTTTAAGTGGACCCAAAAATTCACTAATTTTTTTCTTTTATCTCCCGCTGTTTTCCAATATGACGACATCATATACATCATATCAGACGAAGAGTTTGCATCACTCCTTTGTGTTCCAAAGCTTCCAACATCGCTTGACAAGGTCTTCTGTCTAAAATCCAAGAATGGGTTGCACGTTTTCTACTGCATGTTTGGAGTAATAGTTTGGGTGCGTGATGGATTGGCCCCCATGCCGACTACTCATTCTATTCACTATTGTACATTGTAATGGATTAGATTGCACCTTTTTCTCTCTCCTTATATCGACGTTAGAGGTAGCCTTACCTTTTGATGCCTTTACCTTTGTCCTTTGTTCTCCGGAGAGTTCTCTCGATGAATGTGAGTAGATCCAAGAAAGAATCCTTGTTAGTGATGTCACGAGGATCTACACGAAGCATGAAGATTCAGATCATCAACCTTCTTTCCCGTACCATGAGGAGGATCTCGGGGGCGAGATACATTGTTAGTGGTGTCGAATTGTAGCACCCCGGATAAAAACCATTACTACAAAATCGTTTGGTGTTTAGTTTTGTGCATCATCATGATAGCATGGTCATGTCATCATATCACATTGCATTTGAGCATCATCATGACATCATGCATGGTTTGTCTAAAACTTTTTTCTAAAAGCTTATCTTTGTTTTCTAGATATCCCCCATCTTTATTTCAAATTAAAACCCCGGTCCTCCTGGATCTTTTATTTATTTAAACTATTTTACAAAAGAATATTTCAAACTAAATAAAAATATAAACTATTTTTCCTAGGGAGGCCGCCACCGGCCAGGCCCAAAGGCCCAGCTGATAGCAGCCTACTACCCAGATAAAAACCCAATTCTACCCAGACCAAACCCTAATCCCCATCTACCACACACCCGCTGTCACCAGAACCCAACACAACCCACCGCACTATACACGCGGGCGTCGCACCTGACCCTACCCCTTGAACACACTAACCCCATGCCGACAACCTCCCCTCCTCGGGATCTCTATCACAATCCGGCCCCACCCTGTCCTCACCTACCGCACGTCTCCCTCATCCCCGTGTCTCTCTACCCTGCAACTCCCGTCCCCATCGCGCCCTCCTCCCTCACCATGCGCATCGCGACCTCTCTCTTTGTCCGCGCCGCCCCTCACCGGCACGACCCATGACGTCGGCCTCTCTCACCGCCAGCGAGGCTCCCGTGATGACTGTTGCTCCGCCTCCTCTCTGCGTGCCCTCACCAGGCACGCCCCGCCCTTCTCTCTGGTTCGTGCCCCGTGCTCCTCTCCGGCCACCGCCATCCGCCGCTAGCGATGACCCCTCCTCTGCTCGCAAGCTCCTTGTTACGCCACCGTGCTTCCCCGCGAGCCACTTCTGCATGCGCGCTTACAAGACCTCCTCATCAACAGCCTTGCGCGGCCTCGTCGTGCTCCTCCTCGCGCTCGCGGTGCTGCTCGGAGCTCGCCCTGCCTCTTTTGATGCAGAGTCGATGTCGCCACCTCTGTCTGTCGTCTGCGTCGCCCCGGACCACCTCGTCGTTCCGCACCGGTCGTGCGTGTCCTTGCCCTGACGCCCGTTCTCTGCCGACTCGTGCTGACCCCACCCTGCATGTCCTCGATTCCCAAGCCCCATCCGTCGACGCCTCCTGCAAGCTCCTCTGCCCCTCCCGCAGCAGCAGCGTCGCGTGCCCGACACTGAGCCAATGCCTGCTGCGAGCCAGCCTAGACGGGGCCCTTCTCTACCCACTACTAGGGGTCCCTGCCCGTCGTGTCGAGCTAGCGCCACCGGCACTGTTCCTTCCGTCGATCCCCATCGCCATGTCCCTGTCGCGTGTTCTCTATTGGATGTGTGCAGGATAGATGGTGGCGTACGTGTGGTGGTGATGTACTGCTGCTAACCGATGCCATGGCCCTTGTGCAACGTCAAGTGCCCCAATTGTGTCTCCCCGGTGATGCGAATCGTGGTGTGGTTGTCAGGTGTTGGTGACACACCGACGCAAATCCATCTTGTGTCAAGAGATGCTGCCAAACTAGACGACCTTGCGGAAAGAGCTACAGGTGTACAAGGACCTCGCTGCCGACACCACACGGTGAACCTTGCCTTGGTGTTCGATGCACCAGAACTCGAAGACCACTAGCGAATGAAGCTCAAGTCCATCACCAACCACCAAAGAGGGAACTCCAAGGTCTCCTCACAGAAGCTGAAGATGATGTTCCAGAACTTCGAAGACCGATCCATCGGAATGCCAAGACCCCCATGCCTGAAGGCCTTCGATGTGGAATGCCAAGGTCTCCTTCTCGAATCTAAAACGCGATTCCGAAGACCGAACCTCGAAGACCGATCCCCGTCGAACCCGCGTGAACACCAAGATCGTCGATGCAATGTGTGACCCCTATCCGAGACCCCTACATTTTATAATATATGACGTTGTCACTTGTTGCATATGAATTGATCATATCGCATACATCTTCATTTGTTTGGGGGGGTATATTGTCGATTCAGCTAATAATTAAATATGGAGACTATTGGCGCGCTATTCTAGTCTTATATTGGCTCCATTAAACTTGTTAGAAAACCGGTGCCATGTTTTGCCTTGTTAAGCCAACATTTAAATTGCGGGATATCTAAATAACTTGAACCTTCTACTTATTTGTTGGGCCCCGGTTCCGCTTAATATTGTCTTGTTGCATCACACCTTTGCCATGTCATACATCATACATGTATCATGCCCGATCTTTTGTCGTAGTATTAAATAGTGCATCTGGTGTTTCTTTTAGTGGTTTGCTTCTTCACAGATTAGGCCGTTGAGTGGATGCGAGTATCGACAAGTCCTTCAGATAATGTATCTTCGATAGTGTTTCCCAGGCGAGCAATCTCCCTCTTTCTACCTATTTTGCTTTTATAGTCTTTATTTCCTCCTGTTGAGCTATTGCTATCCATGTTGCGATGCTTTAGTTTCCGTGCACCATTTATATTCCTTGCAGTCTCTATATTGCCTTGGACACATCCTATTGCCTATTGTTTGATAGATAGTCAGCCTTGTGAGTCATAATTGCTTGCTCAGGTGCTGCTTCGCGTCGTTATTGTTCCACCGTTGATGGAAGGTTGGCACATGCTTAATGGTGGAGATACTTCATGGTGGAGATAATGATGACTTTCATCATAACTTGTGAATTAAAATGCTGGAAATAGATATAATATAGAGGAACTTGTGGGTAATAGTCAATATTTGGTTTTTAACCGCCCAGTTGTGTCCACCTAGGACCCGAGTTCTTGACACCTATTTCGAGATTGAGCGCGCTAACCACATGTGGGTGTGTGGGCACCCCATCGGATTACTACCTGATTTCAAAGTACTGTGCTGGGGGGCACAAAGTAGTTTTGGCTTTATTACTATCATGTACTTATCCCATGCTTTACTGCTTTATTTATGATTGCACGTGGAGCACCTGTACAATTTAGGAATGCAGAGAGTTTTCATGGTATCGACAAGCCCAGTCACATTTTCGGGTTCCCAGTCGTTTATATCTATTGATGCAAACCCTGGGTCCATCTCAGAGTCGGCCACTTCATTGCGGGTAGCTTAGTGGGGTGGACCCCATGTACTTGCTTTGGGTCTGGGAAACGTCGTGTCCGAATCCCCGTCACATATCGTTGGGTGTATGTTTAGTATCTTGCTCATATTCGGATCTGACAACAAGGGTTGAAGTGCGTGTGGATACTTTGGTGCACCCCTGCAGGGTTAAATCTTTTCAAAAATCCATGTCCACGGTTATGGACGACTTGGAGCATAGTTTCTCGATCATTGACAACTATAACTAAAGAATTGTTGTTATAAGATGACTTGTATCTGATATGACTAGTAGGTGGACAACCACCATGGAATGAATGAATAAAACTGCCAACTATGTGAGTTCCTCGGTTTGACTTCCTCGTTTGGTCTCGAGGGGGAAATGCAAGGATGGATACGATTGGTGTTAGTATCAGGTTGGTCCTGCATAGGTCTTTCTTACCTCTCTCTAATAGTCGATAGTTGTATCGAGCCTGTATAGGTTGTTTAGTGCCTACTTCGTTGCCGCTTCAGTCAACCATACCTATGTAGACGAGAGCCACCGAATTCTAGACTCGCCGTGTACTAGCCTCAGTATTAACCGCTCCCTTTTTCCTTTGCCCTTTGTCGGCACCACTTTTGTTTAACAGGTATAAGTTCGACGTCGTTAGCAGGGTAACCCTTCCGGCTTGGCATGTGCAGGGTTATGAACGCCATTGGTTATTCTTCAGGGTCTTATCCCCATTTTCATCTTGTCCATACTCGAATGTTGTATCGTTTTGACGGTGATTTGATCTTTGTATTGTATATTTGTATTCCTGACTCGTTGAGTCATTGTTGTATATATATGTTCTATGGGTTAAATCGTGTACTATTGCGTAATGGTATTACTTTGTTTTCCACCCGCACGCAAGTGCCTGGTGGGCATCTTTGAATCGTTTCTATGCGAGTTTGGCGAGAAGCGCTAAAATCTACATAAGGACGATTCGAGAGTGTTACAGATACCTTTGCTGCAATTTTTTTGCATGCTAATGTGGATAGCTACCCTTATTGCACGCTATGTGGATGGTTACCTTTATTGCATGCCAATATGGATGGCTCACCTCTTTGCATGCTAATGTGGATGGCTAGCTTTATTGCATGCTAATATGAATGGATAACCTCTTTACATGCTAATGTGGATGGCTGCCTTATCTTAGCATGCAAAACCCATAGCCAAGTAGCATTTAAAAAAAGAAGACTTCACCAACAATGGTTGTTGTGGATGGAAGGATAGTTCGGCTACCAAAACACTAAGAAAAATAAGGTGCAAAAGAAACATTCCTATAGTGTGGGAGAAAAAATAAATTAAAACTCATAGCCAAATAGCATGCGAAAAGAGATTTGAACCTATGTGAGAAAAAACTAGCCTAGCTAACGTTGTCCGTGGAGTTTTGGATATATACTAGGGGGTGGGATAGCATTTTTAGTTGGCATACCATGTTCCCGATATGACACTGTTATTATTTGCATGCGTCCATCCTTTCATCATGTGTGCTTTCTAAATCTTGTTATGTAAGATTCAATGGACCGATTGGTATGCGCAGCTATACCCATGAGTAGTTGGCTATTTGAAGGAGTCGGAAATTCGGCTCATATGTGCAAATGCACCCATTATAAGAAAACATATTTTGAAATGTCAAAAAAGTCAAAAAACAAATTCTACATAAAATTCAAATATTTTTATGTTGGTTCAAAAGTTTTCAGAATGAAAGAACATTTTATGTGTTGTGTATAAAAATACAAAAAATGTCATGTGAATAGTCGTATTCCTGTAATACATTTTGTCTTTTTATATATGACACATAAAATGTTCTTTCATCCCGAAAACTTGTGAACCAACATAACATGTTCTTATGTATATGCGTATTTTTTTAGAAAAAATTGACATCTCGAAATATGTTTTCTCACAATAGGTGCATTTGCACCTGCGAGCCGAAATGAATATCCGGCTATTTGCATATATATATATATATATATATATATATATATATATATATAAAAGCTAAAGAGGAACCAGTTCCTGTATAACTAAATAGAGAACGAAGTGAACTTTATCCGATAGTAGAGTGGACTATTTTTTCAGCGTGAGTGAACTTTCTTTTTATGGCAAAACCACCATGTTCTAAGTGAATTTTTTATTTTTTAGCCATATGCGAAGTAAACTTTCAAATTATAAAGCGAACTTTTTAAGACAGTAGAGTGAACTTTTTATTAATGCTTCTGGACTTTCTTTTTGGCGAACAACCTTCTGGATTTTTTTACACTTATCTAACATGAACTACCAAATATAACAAGAATTCCTATAGCGCTCGAAGTGAACTATGTTTTTCCGCAGAGTGAACATTATTTTCTAATGCATGTGAACTTTCTTTTTCGCGAAGACCCTTCTAGAATTTTTTAGCCTCGTCTAACGTGAACTAACAAATATAACGAGACCCCCTGTCGTGTTCGAAGTGAACTTTGTTCTTCCACAGACTGAACTTTCTTTTTTATGCTTATGAATTTTTTTAGACAAATGAGTGAACTCTTTTTTTTCAAAAGCTTGTGAACTTTATTTTTTCCCAGGAGAGAGTGGACTTTTTTGGACAACCGAGCGAACTTTATTTTTCAATAATTGTGCACTTTATTATTTACCGAACACTCAATGTGTTCCAAATTAACTTTTATATTTCACATGCAATTGAGAATTCAAAGTAGATGAAACACAAAGTTCAGAGTAGGGAAGGGCCTATGGGGAAGGTAGTTGGGCGACTAGCACTGGTGCCCGCGCCATAAGCTTGACGGGTGTGCGGGGCCGGCATAGCATGGGGCGCGCGGAGGAGGGACGACGGCGCACGGGGAGGTGCAGGGCGGAGGAGGTCCGAGGGCGCGGGTTGGAGGAGGTCCGGCGGTGCGCGGGGCGTGAAGGGAATATGCACGAGAGGCAATAATAAAGTGGTTATTATCTTATTCCTTGTTTATGATAAATGTTTATTTCTCATGCTATAATTGTGTTAATTGGAAACGTTAATACATGTGTGTTTAATAAACAAATAAAGAGTTCCTAATTATGACTCTCATATAAACTAGCTCGTTGATTAACAAGATGATCAAGATTTCCTGTCACGGAAACAAGAAAAGAGTACTTGTCGATAACAACATCAAACTACGTATGAGGATACCGATGATCAAATCTCGGACATGTAGTATATCGGGAGACAAAGGAATTTAGTTACGATGTCAAAGATTCACACGATCACTAGAGTCATCTTTGAATATGTTGGAGTTAGTACGGATCTCTAGGTCCTCCTGCTGATTATTGATCGGAGAGGGGTCTCGATCATATATGCATTATTCATGAACCATAGGATGACACACTTAAGGGATAATGGCACCGGTTGGAGAAAATAAGATACCAGAGAAAGATTATGAAAGAGCTTGAATTGTTTCGATGGACACCGGAATTGTTTCGAGTGAAATTGCTAAAATTGGTTCTGCATGTGATATCGAAATGTTGCAAGGGGTTTTATGTGAGTGTTTTTTAATTAAAGTAATTAACAAAATTATAAATAAAATTATTTTATTTAAAGATAAAATGCATTTAAACAAGTGGATATTAAATGCAAAGTGAGTGGAGTTAAAATTGATGTGAGTGGGTTTAGTAAAAACTCCACCCACATGAACGAGGGAGAGGTGGGGCACCCACCATGGCCAGCCAGCCATGACCATGGAGCTGCGCCCCCACCACTATAAAAGGATCACCATGGCTTCTCTCCTCATGCACCACCTCCTTATAAATGTTCTCTTCTCCCTCTAGCAATTCTCCATCATAGTTTTATAAACCAGACCGGTCATCGAACTGGTGAGGCTGTCGGTTCAGGTTTTTACTGGTCGGACCACTAGTTCATTGGCTCACTCTCTAGTTTTTTAAGCTATATAAAATAATATAAATATTACAATAAATAGATAAACATATATCCAGGAATATGTAGTGTGAATCTGCAAGAAGAATAATCCATATAACAAGTTGTAATTACTCTGACAGTGACATGGCTAGAATTAAAGTCAATTTACAACTTTTCTATTTCACACGAACATGATGTCATAGACGTAACATGACATGAGAATATAAAGTACACCTCGACCAACATCTGATCTCTCATCTCTATCTATATATGTATCACACTAAGCCGAATAAATTACACGACATAAGTACTATGGAAATCTTTCACCTCTACATGTAGAAATAGTAAAAAAGCGATTTGTCTCAACACAGTACAATAACAAGCATTATTGATGAGGGCAAACCTCTAGGGGGGCCTGATATTCACGGATCTCGTGGTCAAATCGATGGGAAAGCAAGGAGAAATGGAGAAGGTAGCGAAAGCGGACGCACACCTCGCGAAGAACACGATGAACACACGCAAAACACACACGATACAAGGCCGATTGCTCTCACCGGTGGCCACCGGTCCGATAGAATCCTCACAAGGAAAGATCGGTCAATGTGCTCCCATTAATCCCAAGCGGAGAGGGAAGAACACCTTGGAGAGGGTCTTGACGTCTTGGCAAAGGAACACCGATGCTAAGGCCTTGTACAACGAGGGAGGCGCGATGCAAACTCCAACGAGGTGGTGACGATAGTCGATCCCCTTTGGTAGAAGGGGATGAGGCAAAACTAGAGATTCCACAAAGGGGGTTATCTTTAGTCTATCATCTATGCCTCAGGGATACATGAGGGGGTGGGGGCTCTATTTATAGGCCAGCCACAAGTTCAGGGGTAGTTTAGGCATAAAACTAGGGTTTGGTGCGAAATAGAGGGGTCCATGGGCAAAGGGCCCAGCTGTTGGCTCGCAGGCCCATCACTTGGGCCGGACAGTCCGGGTCGGAGTGACCGGACAGTCCGGGGTAGCCAGACACTCCGGGTAGTGTCCGAACTGGCCTTCTGAATGTCCAGGCCAGGTTGGGGCTGGGGCAGGCCGGACACTCCGGTCGAGTCGCGCCGGACACTCCGGCTGCGCTGGACACTCTAGCTGGATTCGAGCGGACTCTCCGGGGCGATGACGGCGGAGACTCTTGTTCTGGAGCTGGCTGCTCCTGGTCCATCTTCTTGGTTGACTTGGGGACGATCTTGGGGACTTGGCGTTGTGGATGTAGTAGCGTCCGCAGGACGGGCTGCACCAGCTCCCCCTTCAAAAAGAGTCGTCCTCGACTCTTCATGCTCATCAAGATGATGTCGAGAGACCTTCTTGATCCTGGGGTTCACCATATAGTCGTCCTTGAGAAGCTTGATGTGGCAACTCTTCAATGTTCCTTCACCTTCCATGAAGCCTACAAAGCTGACAACAAAAGCGAAGCAACACTCAAAGAGTAGCCAATTCATGAAGATTATAGCATAAGTCCTCAAGTAGAAGGAAGTCACCTTATGATATAGAGATAGATCATTGAAGGATGGCCCTAGGTAACTCTCTTCGATCCGTCTTGTCAATTCTTTGTCCATAGAGGTTGACACGTATGCAATTGTACCTTCACACAACAAAGACCAAGCAACATATGTTTGTGTGTGATAGAGGAGCATGTCATTTGTGGCATGTCCATTCTTGTTCACAACACTATTAGCACAACTCAAGTATCGCAAACGAAATGCGTATGCAAGGTCAAAGTGCAGGGAAGTTAATTGAACATCATCCAAATGTGGGAACTCAAAAACTCCATATAACATCTTAGTGTGGCACTCAAAGCAAGTGACTAAAATCTTGATCAACATCTTTGATGCAAAGCTAGGAGAATTCAGCAAAAACACATGAGGAAGAATATCCAAAGCAACAACATTATGTGTGCAAACCAACCATTGGAAAGAACAATTGTTCAATATGTTGGATGCCATACACATATCATCAAAAGCCAAAATCATGGGAGTATGAGTATCGCAAGAGGTAGCAAAAACAACATGTTTGCAAACAAACGATATGAAAGAGCAAGTGGTCCTTATGTTTGTTGCAACAACAATACGAGAGACTTGGAAGCTCTCATGACAATACATGCTCAAAATGGCATTATGGTTGCACACGAAACATCGGAAAGAGAAATTGTTCAACATTTTTGTGGCAACACACAAAGCATCAATATCCAAAAGCAACGAGACATGATTGTCACAAGGTGAAAGAATACCATCAATATGCTTGCAATCAAACCATAGGAAAGAGCAATTTGTCAACATGAAAGATGCAAAGCATGCAAAAGGTATCAGAGCTGGGTTTGATCTTGAACTCACGTGGGGGATGCTCTCTAGAGCTCTTTTTGTCAACTCGTGCTCAACCGAGGTTGACATTCTTGTGCGGGTACCTACACACATCATAGATAAAAGGAAGAACGTGTCTGCATGGTAGAGAAATACATCATCCATCATGACATATCTCTTCTTGTACACATCACCATTAGTGTCAATCAAGGATGAAAAATATGCATGATGAGTATGCAAGTGGGGAACATGCTTATCATGGCAATCATCAAAATCTCCAAAATTTGAGAAAGCTATGGGGGCCATCTCAATATAAACCATATGAGAATTATTGTTGCAAGCAAAACAAGTGAAAGAGCAATTATTCAACTTATTGCAAGCAATGGGAGAGATTGTAAAACATTCATGACAAAGCATGGTTCGAGGGGTACCATTGGTAACATCATTGCAAGCAAAACATTGGAAAGAGCAATTGTTCAACAAAGTGCAAGCAATGATATCATCAACGTAACGTTTAGAGCATGGCATGTCTATGGCAACATCATCACAATCAAATAATTTCACATGCTCAACAATATGCAAAGGCAAAGTATCACATGGAAATAGCAATGAAGCATATGTGATATCACAAACATCATCCATAGCATGCCAATCATCACAAGTCATCATGTCCACTAGTGGGATCATGGCATCATCAACACTCGTATTCTTACCTTGTTCATACCTCTCATATGAAGTGGGTGTTGTGGTAGAATTGGCCTCCATGTGGGCGACTTCTTCATCCAATATGGGGATGGCATCATCTTCATCCACCATGTACATCTTCTTGGTAGGAGGCATCATCATCTCCAAGCTTGGCGCTTCTTGATCCATGGAACCTAGCACAACATGAGGAAACACACTAGAGGTAGAGGGTAAGTCGTTAGAAATCAAAGTGGTCTCACATGACCTATCAACTACCACTCTCAACTCACTCGGTGTATCACTCATGCCCTCCAAGTGGAAGCACTCAATCTCACATATGGTGGAGTCACTCATCTCACTCTTGTTTTCACTCAAGTGGGCTAAGTGGCTCTCATACTCACATGGGATTGGTACCACATCATCACTCAAGCATATGGGGGTAGGTTCGGTTCTCTCAACTCCTTGCGCCTCCTTTGGTGAAGGGGAAGTCCCATGCTCACCATTCTTGACCTTGTCGTCGCCATCTTGCACCTTGGCTTGTGTAGTCCTCTTCACGTACTTGTCCAACTTGGCGAAGTAGAGGTCTTCGTCCTCCTCATCCATGAGGTTGCATGCGTCATCTAGGACGTCAAGTCTTGGCGTTGAAGCTTGATGGCGTGGAGGAGAGCTTGCTCTTGGTGCCATTTTGGTGGTGGCACGAGTAGTTGAAGGTGCCTTATGATGGTGTCGATGGAGGTCATTGGCATGCCTTGCCAAAGGTTGATGTCGATGGCACACTTGATCATCCACATGACGCTCGTGACGATGCTCCTTGTCCCTGGCACTCTTCTTGTGATGGTGGTGCATTCTTGAGCTTGGTTGAGCATTATGGATGGTGCTCAACATGTATTCTTCGTCTTCATGGCGAAGATGCCTTGAACGACGTCTTGTATCCTCTTGATGTTGGTGATGATCACAAGAGGATGTATGTTGATGAAGATTCTTGCTTCTTGGCGCCTCTTTTGGAAGGTGATGTTGGGGCGCTGCTCTTTTTGTAGTTGGTGGCACTTGATGCCTAGGAGGTAGATGCATTTGACGCCTTCGAGGTTGTGGTGCTTGGCGCCTTGGAGATGGTGGTGCTTGGTGGCTTGGAGGTGATGGCGCTCGTCGCCTTGGAGATGGTGGTGCACGACGCCATGTAGGTGGTGGCGCTTGATGCCTTGGAGGTGGATCATCGAAGTAGGTGGTGCCCTTTGGTGTGGCACGCTTGGCCTTGAAGGTCATGGTTTCTTGATGACGCGTCTCCGCTAGCTTGGCGTAGTAGTCCTCCATCTCCAAGCGGTGGAGGTATTCTTCATGGCTCATGGAAGAGCCCTCGAAGTGGATGAAGCTCACCATGTCCCCCATGCTTGGTGAGGCGTCGTCGTTGTAGCACTCGAAGTCATCCATTCTTGGGGAGTCGTTGTTGATGTAGTACTCCATGTCACCCAAGCATGTGGCGCCATTGTCGGTGTAGTGCTCCATGCATGAGGAGCCATTGTCGATGTAGAGCTCCAATTCCTCCATGCTTGAGGAGCCATAGTTGATGACGTGCTCCATGTCTTCCATGCATATGGAGCCGTCATATGTGCAATGCTCCGGGTCCTCAAAGCATGCGGAGCCATTGTCGGTGTAGTGCTCCATCATGTCCTCTATACTTGTGGAGTCGTAGTCGTGGTGGCTCATCATTGATTCTTCATAGATATCATCCTCGGTTCCGGAGTCCCTAGACATGATTCAGAAGACCAAGTGGTGTATATGGAAGTGGTAGGGGGTTAGAGATGCAACGTCAAACCTTACTTTACCTTGGAAGATAGTATCGTGCAAGTGGCAACACTTGAGAGCAATCAAAACCAAGCAAAGTGAAGTTCACGCGGAACACCAAAACCAACTAACCACTAAAACACACACACACACAAAGCTTATGGTGGATAGGTATGGAAGGTGGCGTGTCAAGAACCAATCCGAAATCAAGGTGTTGTAATGGCAAGTAAAGAACCACGATGATCACAAAGCAAAACAAGTCAATCACAAGATATGAATATATACAAGGAAACACACACGGTGGGATAAATGGGACTTGTGCGACGGAGAAAGTGAGCTAAGAACCAAATGATTACCTAGCGAAGACTATAAGCTCGTGTCACACAAGTGCAAGGAGAGACGCTAGTTCGATTGCAATAAATTGATGGGCTACCAGATATGCACAATAAGTACCACCTATTTGATGTTCATCGAGCTTGCACTTCCTATTCTATGAGGCACTTGTTTCTTTCTTTTTCTTCTTTTTTTTCTAATTTTTTCACTTTTCTTTTCTTTTTCACTTGCCCCTTCCTTGTGCCAACAACTATACAAGATAACTATATGAGATAGCGCGCTCACAACTTTTTCTCGGAATTCTACAAGGTATCAAATATGCATAGCCCAAGCAATCATAGGAGGAACTAGTCTCAATAGGTGTTTGTTGAACGCAAAGATAGTGTAGCTCACAAAGGGAAGCAAGTGGGGAGAAGTCGCGGAATGTTTATACCTTTCTTCGCCGATCTTCACCCTTTATTGGTGGATTCCGCCTTGCTCATGGAATTTGGATGGAGTAGATAGCATGAACCATGGATATGATGATGTAGAGCTCCTTCTCCTCTTCAAAACAAGCTAAAGAACATCAAAATCCGAGTTCGTATGCAAAAGTTATGCTCAAAACCGTGAAGCAGATTTTTCTGTCAGCAGGGGGGCGGACAGTCCGGTGTGCGCAGGCCGGATATTCCGGTCCGTTTAGGCCGGAAACTCCGGTGGGGCGGATAGTCCGGTCCGGTCGAACCAAAACTTCCAGAACACGAACGGGACGAGTTTTGGCGGAAAAACTAGGACCAAAACCTCAAATTGATGGGGGAAATCAAGGAATTAGGCTATGGAAA
Source organism: Avena insularis (assembly GCA_023614405.1). Taxonomy (NCBI): domain Eukaryota; kingdom Viridiplantae; phylum Streptophyta; class Magnoliopsida; order Poales; family Poaceae; genus Avena; species Avena insularis. The sequence continues at coordinate 270,751,534 of CM042684.1, read as the reverse complement.
CGCAGGGGAAGGTAGATCAACAAGTTTAGCAAGTAATCCATGGATCAAAACCTACCAAAACGCACTCAAATCACAGATCGGTCCAAAACACGAAATTGGGGCTATTTTTTGGGGATTTTCGAATTTATGGGGGAAACCAAATCAAGGAGAAATCCGTGGCAACCAAAAGCTGCTGATACCAGATGATGAGGGCAAACCTCTAGGGGGGCCCGATCTTCACGGATCTCGTGGTCAAATCGATGGGAAAGCAAGGAGAAAGGGAGAAGGTAGCGGAAGCGGACGCACACCTCGCGAAGAACACGATGAACACACGCAAAACACACACGATACAAGGCCGATTGCTCTCACCGGTGGCCACCGGTCCGATAGAATCCTCGCAAGGAAAGATCGGTCAACGTGCTCCCGTCAATCCCAAGCGGAGAGGGAAGAACACCTTGGAGAGGGTCTTGACGTCTTGGCAAAGGGACACCGATGCCAAGGCCTTGCACAACGAGGGAGGCGCGATGCAAACTCCAACGAGGTGGTGACGATAGTCGATCCCCTTTGGTAGAAGGGGATGAGGCAAAACTCGAGATTCCACAAAGGGGGTTGTATTTAGTCTATTATCTATGCCTCAGGGATACATGAGGGGGTGGGGGCCCTATTTATAGGCCAGCCACAAGTTCAGGGGTAGTTTGGACATAAAACTAGGGTTTGGTGCGAAATAGAAGGGTACATGGGCAAAGGGCCCAGCTGTTGGCTCGCAGGCCCATCACTTGGGCCGGACAGTCCGGGTCGGAGTGACCGGACAGTCCGGGGTAGCCGGACACTCCGGGTAGTGTCCGGGTAGTGTCTGAACTGGCCTTCTGAATGTCCACGCCAGGTTGGGGCTGGGGCAGGCCGGACACTCCGGCCGAGTCGCGCCGGACACTCCGGCTGCGCCGGACACTCCGGCTGGATTCGGGCGGACTCTCCGGGGCGATGACGGCGGAGACTCTCGTTCTGGAGCTGGCTGCTCCTGGTCCATCTTCTTGGTTGACTTGGGGACGATCTTGGGGACTTGGCGTTGTGGATGTAGTAGCGTCCGCAGGAGGGCTGCATCAATTAGTCTAGTTGGTTAATGCGAGATGTTTGCAGCCCAAGGTGCTAGTTTCGATTCCTTTTTCCGCAATAAATATTTTTTAACACCCAGAGAATTGAGCAGGTTGAACCGGTTCCTGGTTAGTTACGAAAACCCAGTGGTTGAACCGCGGTTCGCCTAGTTTTTTCTGGTTCGCTAGCGGGCTGGTCCAGTGCGCTTAACAAACCAGCGAGGTCTCTGGTTCTAGGTTTTTCTGGTTTAACCAGTGAACCGGTCTGGTTTTTAAAACTATGTTCCCGATGGCTTTAGATTAGCAAAGTACATGTTCTCAGTGGCTTTTTCTGGAAGGATTTGTTGCTTCCGCTGCTTTGCTAGAGTAAGGACTCGTAGGTTGTCAAGGTACTAGATGTCTGTCCGATCACAGATGCACTACTTCTTTGTGGTGCTGGAATTCATCACGATCTTGAGATCAGCAAGTGAATGACTACATCATCCACGAAATCATATTTAGTTAACAAAGTTTTTCTGTCTTTCAGGATAAGATCTCTATGGAACCCAACAGGACGGAGGTGGGCTGACGGCGCGAGAGGAAAAAGGTGGTTAGGTGAGGTTTCTGTATAAACTATATAAGAATCTCTTAAGGGGTTCCTCTTTACTCCTTATTTCTCTATATAGGTTACACTATTTTATCATCATGTATAGAATATTATTCTATACATGTCCTCGCCCTATATGGACCAATGCGTGTAAAGTAGCCCACAACAACTCCATGCGTGGAGAAAAAATCCCCACCGACTATCTTTCTCCCACATGAACAACGACCTCTGCATCTCCCCAGCAACAACCGCCACCGGTGGCAGGGCCCAACGCCTCCCTCCCCCACCACTAGCAAGCCTGCGACACCCCGCCTTGCCCAGAGCTGGCGACCACCTACGCAGCCCCTCGACCCCAGCGACCCTCCACCGCGCCTCCTCGACTCCAGCGGCCGTTCCTGGTGCCTCCTAGACTACGGCCATCTCTGATGGTACTCCACAGAGCCTGCTCGAGTCCAACGATATTTCCCGTGCCTCTTCAACTCATGCCGCTAAGAGTGCCCGTAGACGTGTTGCACCTCCTTGGCTCCGGCGCAGGTCATGGTGTCCCCTGTGCAAACAGACTGAGTTCCCGCGCCGTGCGCCATCAGCTAGGTTCCCTGCATGCTGTCGACACAACACCAAGCACGCTCGCAGATAACTCCACGAGTGGTAGCGGCCCTTGTTCAGGCCGACCATGCTAGCTTCCTCCACCGGGACTGGTTTGGGCATCTTTCTCAACGGCGCAACCCCCAAATCCTAGAGCTGACTTCTCCTAGCAGAGCTCCTGCCTTGCCTCATGAGTTGCTGGGCCCACAGGATTCCCTCAAAGAGTGCTTTGGCCATTCACCGGACTAGCTACTCGATCTCCACGCATGCGCCCAGGGCCCCAAGCACATGGAGTATCTCGTTCAGTGTCAGGGCGGTGGCCGGTGGCACCAGCCAGCACGAGCGAGCTACATGTGGATATTCTGCTAATGAATTGTTTTTCTATAGGTTGTGTTCACTGTATGCATCGAGGGATATATAATAATATATAAGGAAAGTTAGACACGCTAGTCTAGTGTATGCGCTGAAGTACACACCTAGCTGAAATGGGCGGCATCGCATGAAAAAGGAATGAACAGTAAAAATTGCATTCAAAATTGAAAAGGTATAGTTTAGTCACGTATCACTGTGAGGAAAATACAAATCTTCAATTTAGAAAAGTATAACTTTCGTAGGAAAATTGAATAAGTCGGGTTACCTTTACTCCCCGCAAAAGTCAGAAAAGTACCAACTAAATGATAATAATGTACATGATTGCGTATAAAAAAGGCAGTATATTAGTAAGATAGAGAGAAGTACGCAATTACTAAAAAGAGGCGGTACAACAGAAGGAATATATGTTTGAGAAATGAAGTACATGAAAGTATAGGTACTGTTTACATAAAGTATAAGTGTTATTTTACATGAAGTATCAGTGTTTACTAACATGAAGTATAGGGATAGTTGTAGTAGTGAGTATTGGTGTTTATTTACATGAAGTATAGGTGTTCGTAAATGGGAAGTATATGTAGTTTAAATATGAAGTATATGTCATGATAAAAACATCAAAAAGGCGAGTAAGAAAAGGAAAACCATTTACAAGACATAGCAGGCGAGAGAAGTATGACGAGGCCTAGACAAGAAGTACAAGGCAAGTTAAGTAAGAAGCATAACAAAATATAGAGTAAGAACTAAGCACAAAATAAGTAGAAAAAGATAGAAAGTATAAATCTTCCACATCTTCTGCAAAAAGAAGTATAGCATAGTTTTAAAGAAGAAGTATGGGGTCCCCCCTCCATTATCCCATAAGTAAGATGAAATCAATTAAAAAACATAATATATCATAAAAAAAAGTTGCCATGATATACATATGAATGTACACAAACAGGAAGTATGTTTGTTATTACAATATAAGTATCGACTTATATAAATAGGAAGTATAGTGTTTGCTCCCTAGAAAACGAAATCAAAAAAGAAAAGTATAGAAATTTGAAAATGGAAAATATAGAAATTGTACAAAGGGAAGTATAGAAGTTGCGAAAGAGAAAGAATAGAGTTTCGTGGCCTAAGAAATGAAATTACCGAAAAGGAAGTATAGAAACTGAATAAAGTTAAGAATAGAAATCGAAAAAAGGGAAGTATAGAAATTTTAAAAAGGAAAAGTATAGTGTTCGCGGCTAAAAAAAGAACCACTACAATATTGTTGAAATTCCTCTTAAACTGCTTAGAATTTGAGAAAACTTTCTGAATGAAACAGTTGCTCCTACTTCATAGCTATCCAACGAGATATTATTTGTATCATTTCGATAAGAGGTTCAAAAAATAATCGATAAATTACCGTGCGTACCTAGGAGATGAAATCGCTAACAGTATTTTAAAATTATTCTTAAACCATTTCGAATTTGAAAAAATATATTGAATGAAAAAGTTGCGCCTACTCCATAACTATCCAAAGAGATATCATTTGCATTATTCTGACAAGCGGTTAAAAAATAATCGAGAAATTACTATGTATCGTTTTTGAATATTTTGAATCTTAGTATATTCAAAATTAATTTTAATCTGCATAATTTTAAAAACTTCCAACATGAAAAGATGCGAAATTTCATTATATTTCCATCGCATCATCATTTTCTCCATTCTGATCAGCGGTTCAAAAAATCGACTAAAAAGACGTTTTATGCTTGTTTATGTCAATTTCCGATTTTTGTAATTAAATTTGAATGGTTTGGAATATGAAAAAGTTATAATACCAAAAAGTTGCAGATTTTCGGTAGCATTCCAACGGTATATCATTTATATTATTCTGATAAGTGGTTTAAAAATGAGAATAAAAAGCATTACATAGGTAAAACAAAGAAGTATCGTGTTTGCAAAAAAATATGAAAATCGCATACAAAGCAGTATATAAATTGAACAGAGGAAAGTATGGATCATGTATAGAATATTATTCTATCATTGATAATAGAATAGCGCAACTATTCTACAACCGGTTGTAGATTAATAATCTATGACCAGTCCTGAACTTATGTGGAAAGCGTTCCTGAACTTTTTGTTTCTTTTCCTGGTCATAGTGGTTGAATTGCTCGTGACTTCCCTCATGAACACTATTCTGGACGAGAAATCCCTGCGTATTCGTGTGTTTTTAATGTATGTATTTGTCTAGCAGGAACTAGGACCATGTATTAGGATCACGTAGCTGATGGAATCATTATTTAAACACGAATTTACGTCCGATGGTATGCTTGTGTTTGTCTGCTCATTGTGTTCCATCGCTCATCGAATTCGTGATCTGTTTAATGGCCTATATCAAATTGAATTGTCCCTAGCTACTTATAAGTGAACAATTATTGTAGTGCTGCTTCGTTTTAATTCAATTTTGCCTTTGTATTCTCATAATAGAGATCGGTGGAGCTCCCTGTTTTTGTTCGTCAATGTGCCGATTATTTTCAGCGGAGTCAGCAGGTATTGTTCTACCTACGAGATTATCGATGGTTTTTGAAAATTTGAGCCAGTAGCTTCGAATCGTTCAGCGGAGTCGACGGATTTTTCACGAAATGCAGTTTGTGTCAACGACGGCTGTTGGTTCACGACATGGAGCTTGATTTTCGTGAAATTGGTTATTTTGTGTTTGTTATGTTTGTCCGTTACTTGTTAAAAGATTGTTATTTGTTGTTGGATGTTTAGTGAAAATGTAGTGCGTATGTACCAAAGACATATCTGCAACCACAAACAGATAATGTTGAGCTGGTTTCATTTTATCCGGTTGAACTATTTCTGCACGTCGGCTGTACTTAACTTGATAATACACCTGAACTAATGTTATTTTTCTATAATAACAATATACATTTATACTTCTTGTGCGTGTAGCCTGTACTTTTTGGGTGATGAATATTGTACTTAGATGTATTTCGCGTCAGAATTATTTTGATTTTCATAGCAAAATTATAGCCACGAGATTTTCTTGAGTAATTTTTTTGTTCTTTAAGAATGAACTTTCTGTTAATCATTGTTGTACTTTCTTTCTTTATTATTTTAACTTTTAATTCTATGATTGCGTCAAGTTAGTTATATTGTTCTGAGTTTTCTATTGATTACGTTACTATTATAATGTATGGGTACTCAAGTTATTATCCCTTTTCCCTGCTAGCTATCCGGTTGGATTGATAAGTGTCATTATTGTTTGGATGAATAAATCCATCTTTTCTCTTTTCTGTTTTTCGTCTGCGGTGCAGCATAAAACTACTTGTTTCTTAGTGTATTTTTTCATTTGCTGCCCTTTTTCTTTTTGTCTATACGTCATACACCCTATACTCCCTGTTTCTATCAATGGTCAATCCTCCCATCAGTCTTGAATTCAATGTCCCTTGCCATGGTACTATCTCCATCAGAGTCACGTATACTAACAGTGGTGCAGTAGTTTATACTTGGATCGACAAGGATGAGGATCCATTTGTTTTGGCTTCCGTTTTTGTTGGAGATATGCCCAAGAGGCAATAATAAAAGAGATTATTATTATATCTTTGTGTTTATGATGAATTTTTACATTCCATGCTATAATTGTATTATTAGGAAACACTAATACTTGTGTGTTTTGTAAACATAAAAGAGTCCCTAGTAAGCCTCTTGTTGAACTAGCTTGTTGATTGATTGATGATCATGGTTTCCTGATCATAGACATTGGATGTGATTAATAACAAGGTTATATCATTAGGAGAATAATATGATGGACACACACCCATAGTAAGCGTAGCATAAGATCAAGTCATTAAGTTCGTATTGCTGTAAGCTTTGAAATACATAGTAACCTAATCCTTCAACCATGAGGTTATGTTAATCACCATCACCGGATGGGTAGTTTGATGACATCAAACGCCGCTTCGTAACTGGGCGGTTATAAAGGTGTCATTGGGTATTCTGAAAGTATGTGTTGAAGCGCATAGACCAAGATTGGGATTTGTCCATCCATATGACGGATAGATATACTCTGGGCCCTCTCGGTGGAATGTCATCTAAATAGCTTGCAAGCATGTGACTAGGTCACAAGGGATGACATAACATGGAACGATTAAAGAGTACTTATCAGTAACAAGGAAGAACTAGGTATGAAGATACTGACGATCAAACCTTGGATAAGTAGAATGTCGCGAGACAAAGGGAATTGGTTTCGTATGTTAATTGGTTCAATCGATCACGAAGTAATCTTTGAGTATGTGGGAGCCGTTATGGATCTCCAGATCCCGCTGATGGTTATTGATGGGAGAGGTGTCTTCATCATGTCTGCATATTCACGAACCGTAGGGTGACACACTTAAGGTTCGAAGTTGTTTGAAGTAGATATGGAATTTGCGTTGGAGACCGAATGTTGTTCGGAGTCTCGGAATGGATCCGGGACATCACAAGGAGATCCGAAATGGTCCGGAGAATAAGATTCATATATTGGGGATCATTTTCTAAGTTAGGAAATGTTCCGGAGTGTTTGTATGGAGATTCTAGAAGGTTTCGGAATGTTCTGGAAGGTTCTAGAGGATTTCTTGGAGTTTGCTTGAAAACCAAGAAAGGGATCAAGGAGACCAAGTGGGGCACTACACGGATTCGTGGGGGAGGAGGACTCCTCCCCCCAACCCGCCGGCCCAAGGAGGAGGGAGTCCTACTAGGACTCCCCCTCCCTAGGCGCGCCTCCCTCCTTTAAATAGAAGGGAGGGGGCACCCCCTCTTGAACCTTGTCTCATAACTCCCAATCTCAGCCGCCTCTCTCCTCCACGTTTCTTCTGCATAGGCATAGAAGCCCTGCAGAATTCTCATCTCCACCACCACCACCACGCTGTCGTGCTGCTGGGATTTCGTGGAGAAGATCTACTACCTCCGCTGCTCGCTGGAACAGGGAGAGGAAGGTCTGCTTCGACTCCGCACATATGACCGTCTGCGGTAGCGCTGCTGGAACGTGGCGCCGGAAGGATCGTCCACACGATCTTGAGATCGGCAAGTGATCGACTACATCATCCACGAGATCTAATCTCGTTAACGCTCTCGGTTCTACAAGGGTTAGTACCGATCTATCTCGTTGCTCATGTCTAGTAGATTAGATCTTGGCTTTTATCTAGATTAGATCTGGGTTTTGGTCGTTCTTGCGGTAGAAATTTTTTGTTTTCCATGCTACGAACCCATCAGTGGTATCAGAGCCTTGTCTATGCATAGATCTGTTGCACGAGTAGAACACAATGAGGTTGTGGGCGTTGGTGCTCGTGCCGTCTTTTGCTATGTGTGTACTTTGCATCTTGCGGTATGGTGGGATGAAGCGGCCCGGGCTAACATTACATGTCATCGTACATGAGACTTGCTCCACGCTTGACGTGCAACTCGTATTGCACAAGTGGCATTGCGGGTGTCTGTCTCTCCCATCATAGTATAGATCAAATCTACACTTTGCACTTGATAGCACTTGCATCAACATTGTGGTTCAATTTCGTAGGTAAGATGCGTTCTTAGTCGAAAGCCCAAGCCACGTAAAACTTGCAAAGAAAATTAAAGGCGTCTAACTTGTTTTTGCAGGGGTTTTGTGATGTGATATGGCCTACATGTGATTATGATTGTATTTGATGTATGCAATGATCCTTGTTGTAATATGGCAACTGGCAGGAGCCTAATGGTTGTCTTTAATTCTGTTAAGACCTGCGTGTCTATTCATCTTGTAATAGCTTTGTTCCAAGTAGTTGTAATAGTTGCTAGTGAAGATGAACAACCATGAAGCGGCACCACGGACCTTGACGCTATGCTGGTGATGATGGAGATCATGTCCGTGCTTTGGAGATGGAGATCGAAGGCATAAGAATAAAGGGCCATATCATATCACACTAATTATGAATTGCCTGTGATGTTAATCCTTTATGCATCTTGTATTGCTTAGATCGCGATGGTAGCATTATAAGATGATCCCTCTCACTAAATATCATGTAATAAAGTGTTCGTACTTAGTTGGCACCGTTGCTAAGACTCATCGTTTCGAAGCATCTCGTGATGATCGGGTGTGATAGACTCTACGTGTGCATACAACGGGTGCAAGCCAGATTTGCACATGCGGAAACTAAGGTCAATCTTGACGAGCCTAGCATGTATAGACATGGTCTCGGAACACGGAATACCGAAAGGTAGAGCATGAGTCATATGATTGATATGATGAACATGAAGATTGTTCGCCAATGAAGCTACATCATCTCACGTGATGATCGGACTTGGTGTAGTGGATTTGGTTCGTGTAATCACTAAAACAACTGCGAGGGATGTTGTTTTGAGTGGGAGTTCACCTAGTTGATTTAAGAATTAAATTTGAACACTATTTATCATAAACTTAGTCTAAATTACTTGCAAATTTGTTGTAGATTATGGCGAACGTTTCCATCAATTTCAATGCGTTCCTAGAGAAAGAAAAGCTTAAGAACAATGGAAGCAATTTCACGGACTGGTTCCGTGGACTGAAGATCGTCCTCAGGGCTGGTCAGTTGACCTATGTGATCGAAGCACCGCTAGGTGACCCACCTGCAGAAGATGCCACCGATGACGTAAAGAATGTTTATGTCACTCGGAAACATCACTACTCCACAGTTCAGTGTTCCATCCTGTACGGTTTAGAATCGGAGCTTCAAAAGCGTTTTGAGCACCATGACCCATTTGAAATCATTAAGGAGCTCAAACTCATATTTGAGACTTCATGGCCATGGAAAGCTATGAAGCTTCCGAGAAGTTCTTTACCTGCAAGATGGAAGAGGGTAGCTCCGTTAGCGAGCACGTGCTCACCATGTCTGGGCATGCAAACAAACTCCGAGAGTTGGGGATACCGATTCCTAATGAATTGGGGATTCACCGTGTCCTCCAATCACTGCCACCAAGTTACAAGAACTTTGTGATGAACTACAATATGCCTTTGCATGAACAAGGCGTTGCACGAACTATCGTCCATGCTGAAAAGCTGAAGTGGAGATCATGAAAGAACACCAAGTGTTGATGGTCAATAAGACCACCAATTTCAAAAGCAGGGCAAGCCTAACAACAAGGGCAACTTCAAGAAGGACGGCAAGAAAGCTGCGCTTGCTAAGAAGCCCAAGGCTGGTCCTAAACCTGAAACGAGTGCTTCTCTGCAAGGGTACTGGTCCTTTGGGCGTAATCGCCCCAAATACCTGGCGGATCTGAAGAACGGCAACATCAAGAAGAAAGGTATATTCGATATACATGTTATAGATGTGTATCTTACTAGTAATCGTAGTAGTGCCTGGGTATTTGATCTTTGGTTGGTTGCTCATATTTGTAACTCGAAACAGGAGTTGTGGAATAAACGAAGGCGGCAAGAGACGAGGTGACGATCTTGCGTTGGAAATGGCTCCAAGGTTGATGTGATCGCCGTCGGCACGCTCTCTCTACATCTACCATCGGGATTAGCTTTAAATTTAAATAATTGTTATTTGGTGCCTGCGTTAAGCATGAACATTATATCTGGATCTTGTTTATTGCGAGACGGTTACTCTTTTAAGTCTGAGAATAAAGGTTGTTCGATTTATATGATTAATATCTTTTATGGTTATGCACCTGAGATGAATGGTTTATTCTTATTGAATCTCGATAGTAGTGATACACATGTTCACAACATAGATGCTAAACGAATAAAATTAAATGATAATTCTACATACATGTGGCACTGTCGTCTTGGTCACATTGGAGTGAAGTGTATGAAGAAACTCCATTCTGATGGACTTCATGAATCACTTGAAAGATGCGAAGCATGTCTAATGGGAAAAATGACTAAGACTCCATTCTCTGGTATAATGGAGCGAGCTACAGACTTATTGGAAATAATACATACCGATGTGTGCGGTCCAATGAGTGTAGCATCGCGTGGTGGATATCGTTATGTTCTCACTTTCACGGATGACTTGAGTAGATATGGGTATGTCTACTTTATGAAACATAAATCCGAAACTTTCGAGAAGTTTAAGGAATTTCAAAATGAAGTGGAAAATCATCATAACAAGAAGATTAAGTTTCTGCGTTCTGACCGCGGAGGTGAATATCTGAGTTATGAGTTTGGCATGCATTTAAAGAAATGTGGAATACTTTCACAGTTGACACCGTCGGGAACACCACAGCGTAATGGTGTGTCCGAACATCGTAATCGAACTCTCTTAGATATGGTTTGGTCTATGATGTCTCTTACAGATTTATCGTTATCATTTTGGGGCTATGCATTAGAGAAAGCCGCATTCACTTTAAATAGGGCACCATCTAAATCCGTTGAAACGACACCGTACAAATTGTGGTTTGGTAAGAAACCTAAGTTGTCGTTCCTTAAAGTTTGGGGTTGCGAAGCATATGTAAAGAAGTTACAGCCTGATAAGCTTGAACCCAAAGCGGAGAAATGCGTCTTCATAGGATACCCTAAAGAAACAATTGGGTATACCTTCTATCATAGATCCGAAGGCAAAGTTTTCGTTGCTAAGAATGGATCCTTTCTGGAGAAGGAATTTCTCTCGAAAGAAGTGACTGGAAGGAAAGTAGAACTCAACGAGGTTGTTGAACCTTCTTTCGGAGTTGAGAGTAGCACAACACCGGAAGATGTTTCTGTGCCGCCTGCACCAACTGGAGAGGAAGCTAATGATGATGATCATGAAACTTCGAACGAAGTTACTACTGAACCCCGCAGGTCAACGAGGGTTCGTACCACTCCTGAGTGGTATGACTCTTCCTTGAACGTCATGTTGGTGGACAACACTGATGACCCTGCGACGTATGAAGAAGCTATGGTGAGCCCAGATTTCGACAAATGGCTAGAAGCCATGAAATCCGAAATGGGATCCATGTACGAAAACCAAGTATGGACTTTGGTGGACTTACCGGATGGCCGTAAGGCTGTCGAGAACAAATGGGTTTTCAAAAAGAAAAATAGATGCTGATGGTAATGTTACCGTCTATAAAGCTCGACTTGTCGCAAAAGGGTTCCGACAAATTCAAGGAGTTGACTACGATGAGACTTTCTCACCAGTAGCAAAGCTAAAGTCTGTGAGGATTATGTTAGCAATCGCTGCATATTTCGATTATGAAATTTGGCAGATGGATGTCAAAACGGCGTTCCTTAATGGTGACATTGAGGAAGAGTTGTATATGGTACAACCCAAGGGTTTTGTCGATCCTAAAGATGCTGACAAGGTATGCAAACTTCAGCGCTCCATTTATGGACTGAAGCAAGCATCCCGGAGTTGGAATCAACATTTTGATAAAGTAATCAAAAACTTTGGATTTATACAAACTCATGGAGAAGCTTGTATTTACAAGAAAGTGAGTGGGAGCTCTGTAGCATTCCTAATACTATATGTAGATGACATATTGTTGATTGGGAATGATATAGAACTTCTTAATAGCGTCAAAACCTATTTGAATAATAGTTTTTCGATGAAGGATCTTGGCGAAGCGGCATATATTCTAGGCATCAAGATTTATAGAGATAGATCAAGACGCCTAATAGCGCTTTCACAAAGTACATACTTAGACAAAGTTCTAAATAAGTTTAGAATGGAAGAGAGCAAGAAAGGGTTCATGCCCATGTTGTCAGGTAAGACCTTGAGTAAAACTCAAAGTCCAGCTACAACAGAAGATAGAGAAAAGATGAATAAAATTCCCTATGCCTCGGCCATAGGTTCTATCATGTATGCCATGCTGTGTACGAGACCAGATATAGCACATGCTGTTAGTTTGACTAGCAGATATCAAAGTAATCCTGGAATGGAACACTGGACAGCGGTCAAGAATATCCTAAAGTACCTGAATAGGAAGGATATGGTTCTTTCTTATGGAGGTGATGAACAGCTTGTTGTAAACGGTTACACTGATGCTAGTTGGACCACCGATCCAGATGACTCGAAGTCACAATCTGGATACGTATTTATTTTGAATGGTGCTGCAATAAGCTGGAGGAGTGCCAAGCAGAGCGTTGTGGCGAAATCTTCAACTGAATCGGAATACATAGCTGCTTCGGAGGCTGCACAAGAAGGCATATGGATGAAGGAGTTCATTACTGAACTTGGCGTGGTTCCCAGTGCATTAGACCCGATGGCCATCTACTATGACAACACAGGTGCCATAGCTAATGCACAGGAGCCAAGGTCACATAGCAAGCTGAAGCACAACAAGCTACATTTTCATGCTATTCGCGAGTATGTCCAAGATGGTGACATATAGATTTGCAAAGTACACACTGATCTGAATGTAGCAGATCCGTTGACTAAACTTCTCCCTAGAGCAAAGCATGACCAACACCAGAACGCCATGGGTGTTCGGTATATTACCATGTAATCTAGATTATTGACTCTAGTGCAAGTGGGAGACTGTTGGAGATATGCCCAAGAGGCAATAATAAAAGAGATTATTATTATATCTTTGTGTTTATGATGAATGTTTACATTCCATGCTATAATTGTATTATTAGGAAACACTAATACTTGTGTGTTTTGTAAACATAAAAGAGTCCCTAGTAAGCCTCTTGTTGAACTAGCTTGTTGATTGATTGATGATCATGGTTTCCTGATCATAGACATTGGATGTGATTAATAACAAGGTTATATCATTAGGAGAATGATATAATGGACACACAGCAATAGTAAGCGGAGCATAAGATCAAGTCATTAAGTTCGTATTGCTGTAAGCTTTGAAATACATAGTAACCTAATCCTTCGACCATGAGGTTATGTTAATCACCATCACTGGATGGGTACTTTGATGACATCAAAGCCGCTCAGAATCGGGCGGTTATAAAGGTGTCATTGGGTATTCTGAAAGTATGTGTTGAAGCGCATAGACCAAGATTGGGATTTGTCCATCCATATGACGGATAGATATACTCTGGGCCCTCTCGGTGGAATGTCATCTAGATAGCTTGCAAGCATGTGACTAGGTCACAAGGGATGACATAACATGGAACGAGTAAAGAGTACTTATCAGTAACGAGGAAGAACTAGGTATGAAGATACTGACGATCAAACCTCGGATAAGTAGAATGTCGTGAGACAAAGGGAATTGGTTTTGTATGTTAATTGGTTCAATCGATCACGAAGTAATCGTTGAGTATGTGGGAGCCGTTATGGATCTCCAGATCCCGCTGATGGTTATTGATGGGAGAGGTGTCTTCATCATGTCTGCATATTCACGAACCGTAGGGTGACATACTTAAGGTTCGAAGTTGTTTGAAGTAGATATGGAATTTGCGTTGGAGACCGAATGTTGTTCGGAGTCTCGGAATGGATCCGGGACATCACAAGGAGATCCGGAATGGTCCGGAGAATAAGATTCATATATTGGGGATCATTTTCTAAGTTAGGAAATGTTCCGGAGTGTTTGTATGGAGATTTTAGAAGGTTTCGGAATGTTCTGGAAGGTTCTAGAGGATTTCTTGGAGTTTGCTTGAAAACCAAGAAAGGGATCAAGGAGACCAAGTGGGGCACTACACGGATTCGTGGGGGAGGAGGACTCCTCCCCCCAACCCTTGACAGGAGGAGGGAGTCCTACTAGGACTCCCCCTCCCCAGACGCGCCTCCCTCCTTTAAATAGAAGGAAGGGGGCGCCCCCTCTTGAACCTTGTCTCATAACTCCCAATCTCAGCCGCCTCTCTCCTCCACGTTTCTTCTGCACAGGCATAGGCGAAGCCCTGCAGAATTCTCATCTCCACCACCACCACGCCGTCGTGCTGCTGGGATTCCGTGGAGAAGATCTACTAGCTCCATTTGCTCATTTGGAGCAGGGAGAGGAAGGTCTGCTTCGACTCCGCACGTGTGACCGTCTGCGGTAGTGCTGCTGGAACGCGGCGCCGGAAGGATCGTCCACACGATCTTGAGATCGGCAAGTGATCGACTACATCATCCACGAGATCTAATCTCGTTAACGCTTTCGGTTCTACGATGGTTAGTACCGATCTATCTCGTTGCTCATGTCTAGTAGATTAGATCTTGGCTTTTATCTAGATTAGATCTGGATTTTGTTCATTCTTGCGGTAGAAATTTTTTGTTTTCCATGCTACGAACCCATCAGCTTTAGCTTTTGGGTCCTAGAATTAGACACTAAAACAAACAACGTGAAATACAAAAGTGATTCTCAGAAGCACTGCGGCCAAATGAACTAGGAACCCGCGAGAGCCGGGGAGCTGGCCGCGAGGCGCTTTCCACCACTTCCCGAGTTGAACCGGACCAAAGTTCCCCCTTCAATTCACAGTATTAACAAAAAAACTGCCATCCCTACCAACCCCACCCTGCTTTAAGCCCCCCACACCTCGTTTCCCCACCTCCCTTTCCGATTCCCATGGCAGGCGAGATTTTTCCGCCTGGCTGCCGTTCCCCGCCTCCCTCGTGCCTAGAGCCGTCAGGATATGCCACTACCACCGGGATATGCCACGGCCGCTACTACCCTCTCAACCGCCACCACCATGCCCCTCCTCCGCCACCCATTCAACCATCGCCACCATGGCCCTCCGCTTAGGCTCCGCCGCCGTCCTCCAACATCATGGCTCCATGACCATCCTCCAACGCCCTGGCTCTGCCGCCCAAGGCCGAGGATAGGACGCCGCCGTCGGGATCAAGATCATGCCCTCTAGCCGCCATGGCCCACCATCGCCACCCTACAGTTCCCTGGCTCCGACGCCGCTCTCCAAGTCCTCCAACTCCCTGGCTTTTCCGCCATCCTCCAACGTCGGGGAAAGGACGCCGCTGGGATCGAGCTCTGAAGCCACATCCTCCTTTTATTTTTTATTTTTTTACATCGATGATTCCAAGATAATGCATGTCCGTATGTGTTATTTCTTTTTGAAGGACCGTCTGTGTTATTTTGGAGACTGTGTGCATCTTTGTTCTGTAACAATATTCTTCTAAAAATGTGCTTATAATTTCTTTAGCCAAAAAATAAACAATTTGAGGTAATTAAGCCATTGAACATGTTATTTAAGAAAACTGATAGTAATTTATTTCAAATTCACACTTATACAATATATTCTCCCATCACAGGCATTTTAGACATTTCAGTCCTACAACCAGCAATAGTAGTAGTCAAAAGCACTCTTACCAAACATCAACTCTGCTTTCTACAACTGATTTTCAACAGCTACATCCCAAACAAACACAACCTGAATCTATCCTCACTGAAGCTGATGTGAAGGTTGTTGGAGTTAACATCGAGTACATTCCAAATGGTTTTAAGCTGCAGACTGCTGCTGTCATTCAGTTCTCTGTGGGAGAAGAGTGTTTGGTGTATCACTCTGCGCACACTTCTGATCCTAGTGTGAAGATTTGGCCATTTACCAAAAATCAGAGCTATACCTTTGCTGGTTTTGACATCTTTCAAGACAAGAAAGTTCTTGCTCACTATACTCCTTGTTCAGGTTATGTGGAGAGATCTATACCTGAAATCCAAGAAGCGGACTCAATGAATGAAGGACATTACTGCTACCATCATATATTCGTATTATGAGAATATGAAGGATGATTTTGGAGATAAAGAGCATGGCATGTGGGCTGATCCACCGTCCCTCCCCATGCTCACTTGGAATATGCTGCTAGGGATGCATACGTTATGTACGAGCTTTGTAAGCATTTGAATGTATTAGAGGGAGGGTTCTATTCTCTTTACAAACTTCTTTCAAAAAAGCGAGTGTGGGGTTGAGATGATTAGGATAGAGTGTTAGCTTCAAATAAATTTGTTCTACATAATTTTACTTATTTTAGTTGGTTACTAGTAATTTGTATGTTTTTCCCAAATTTCTCGTGTATCGCACGTACTTGTACTTTCCAGCACTGTAAGGTTGAACTTGTATGGTAATAAGAGCTTTTATTTTAGGTCATTTCCTTTTTTTTCTATATCATAATGTACCTGTTTGTTTGGATTGACAGAAATCTCTAAATCGTTGTATATTTTAAGTGTACTTTTTATTGTTGAAAAGTTGAACTGTCTCGTGCAGGGAAGCTGTACATCTCTTTTTATCTTTGGTGTATGTTGTCTACTATTATATTTTATCTACTCTAAATTTTATAAGAAGTTTGTAGACTATAGTTTTTTGGGTAGTTGTACTTACCTTTCGTGCCCGGTTGTATTTTTATTTGCTATTAGGTTGAACTTTCTATATGTGGAAGCAGTATCCTAAGGTTTTAGGTACCATGTACTTACCTTGTGCGAGAACTTGTACTTCCTAGTTTTGCTTGGTTGTATCCTAATATGCAGCCGTCTTCTTTTACGTTTTTTGTGAATGGTTTGATGATGTGAGAGGGTAGGTGAGGAGGGGTGGGGGAGTGAGTCCAAAAATATTTACTATCTTTATATATTCGTTATCGTGTTATGGAACCTTATGCAAACATGGTTTATATTTTATTAGTGGTTAGGGTTGTTTATTGTTTTTGAAAATATAGCTTTGATGTCACGGGAAACACACCGGAGACCCGTATACTCATCCTGTTGGCAAACTTACACTTTCTACTATTTCGTGGTTGTACTTATCTATTTTTGGAGGCTGAGTGATTATGTTCAATGGTACCGAATCTTCCTCGCCCATATATGCTAACCCTTCGAGGTTGATTCTTCTCAGGAAAATCACCAATTACATCTCTACTTATCTGTTGATCCTATCTATACTTTCTCTTTAACGTTCTTGTACTTACATGTTTTAGTTTTGTACAATTAGGTGTTAATGTACTGATTCTTTTTTCGTCGTGTGTTTTGTATTTTATGTGAATTGTTTAAATATGTTAGAGGGTGTGTGGGTGGTGTTGCTCCCGCCCTCCCCACGTTTTTTAAGAAAACGTGATTGCACATGTAACATCGGTCAACTTGTACTTATCTCATGCTGTATCTTGTACTTTTATTTTTTTGGTGGTTGTACTTGCAGATTTGGATGCAGCAGTCTTAGTTTTTATTGTACTTAGGCTACGTTGCCGTTGACATGTCAACCTGTACATTGATCACATGTACTTAGAACTATAGCTTTGTTTGTATTCCTATTTATTTAGTGGTTGAACTTTTCTGATATGAATGTGGTATCCTAATATGCTAGGGTATCGAGGTGTCATTGATTTCTATGTGTGTAGATAGGGTATTAATGCGTAATTTTTATTTTGAATTATTATTATTTTTTATATTCATATTTCAGTATTTTTGGTCTTAAGTAAAGTTTGTGTTGGACTTATTTTTATGTATTTTTTAAGATATTTATATTTGTATTTCCGTGATTTCTTTTTAAAGGTAATTTTTTATTTCCTTTTATATTTCCATTGATCACATGTACCTGGATTTATGGCAAGTTTCCGATGAGCATACTCTTATTATTTTTGCTGTATATTCTTTTACCATTTTTATGCCTTTATTTTCTATTGTTGAGCTAATTTACCTTTTTTACTTGGATTTCCCCTTTGCGTTATGTGTAGTGGAAGAACCCTAGCGAAATAGTTTACTTTGAAAAAAATACTAAAACCTTTTGGTTTCTGATCTCCTCTGTTGAAGAAGAGCTCTACATGTTCAGCTGGGCATGAAGTTGAAGGAAGCATTGTCAACCCTTGTGTTTATAATTTTGGAGAGCTTGAATCTCTTCTAAAGAAGGCTTTTGAGGTTTTTATTCTACGGTCAAGTACTAGTGTTCGATTGAGCCACATTTCTAGGCTTCTAGGTCCTGAACATGCTTTCGATGAGGCATCTTCAATGGACGAACTCTCTATTGAGCGAGCTAGTATTGACATGCTTCAGAAATCTATCTCTCACACCCAAGGTACTCTTTTTTGGTCAGTAAATCGCAGAATGCTCGGTGCAAAACTTATGAAGAGCGAGCTACAAATTTGCTTCGTGAGTTGAATGAAAAAAATGTTGTCGACGCTACTGCCGCTGCCGCTGCTAGTACTACTGTTGCTGAAGGTTCTATTGATGCTACTAGCTATCAAGGCCACATTGATGAGGTGCCAACCAGGGAGAAAGTGAGTTGAACTTTCTTCATTCTTCTTGTTGAATTGTCGCCATTTAGTTCCTTGATCTTACCTAACATGTAAACTCATTTTTATTTTCCTCCCTATTCAATGTAGGATATTGATGTTGGAGGTGCTACCATTCTATAAGGTTTTCAAAAGAGTATTGTGTCTCATCCTGCTAGTCCTCTTGAGGAGAGCGGGAGAACCGAATATGCTAACCATGACGAGGCGGCCGAAGATGCAACTCTTGATGACACGTATTCCTCCCGCGGCACGAATTTCGGGTCCGCTTGTAAGTCCATCTCATCCAAATGCTCCCAATAGGCCTTCTTTCTAGAAGTGCCCACCTCGGCGTTGTGCTGTCCACCACCCGACATATATAAACACGAATAGAAGTGGAAATAATAAACACCAAAATTCACAAACAAATTGGGCATGACCTTTGCTAATTTTCTAGACCTAGGAGTGCCAGAAATTTGCTGAAACGGAAATGAATCAATATTCCGGCTAAAAATTGGCATCTCAAAAAGAAAAAAGTTGCACAAAAAATGGCCTAAATAGGCACAAATACAACCAGCAACTTGTCCACAATAAAAGGCCGACACAGGCCGAAATACTCCAGCAAATGCTGGACAACATACACAATATATGGATAAAATAAATAAAGATTTCTGTTTTTATATAAGTGTTGAAACAGTAAAATAATATAAGTGTTGAAACAGCAAAAGCTAGACAACATACACAATATATAAGTGTTTTAACTGTAATATAATTACAAAGGTAATTAGTACACTTCATAATAAATAAAGATTTCTCTCATTTTGGATAGAAACTGTTATGCAAAGTTCATCACAGAGAATAAGAGCCACCAAAATAAATATATGTTCCTGTTACCAAAAGTGTCTCAACCTATGTATCATGGGCAGAGTCCAGAAATCAAGCACATATCTGTTTTTATCAATCAATCTATCTGTTTTTATAAAATTATGACTCGGGCTATGCATCATAGGTTATGCTTAGGAGGCATAAATATGTTCTTATAAACGTATCAAGTGAAAAGGATGAAACATACCAGGAAAATTACCTATACAAGTGGTACAAGCTATAAATCCCACTACATGCAACTATAGAATTTCTAGGAGATCATTTGGTACCACTGATACGTCCATTTTGCATCAATATTCTATATCATAATTTACTGTTATTCATTGATATATTTCATATTAAGAGATGATACTTATGTTATTTCACCTGTTTTTGCATGGTTGATGACTTTTGGAGCATGGACCGCTGCAGTCAGGATTCTGATGGAAAAGGTGCTATTTGGAGGCAAAATTCGTGAAGATCAGAAAATCCGAGAAAATACATGGAAAATCCTATTTTCCAGAAGATGAAGAATGCTAGAAGGGGGAGTGGAGAGGGGCCACATGGGGCACACACCTCCCCCTAGCGTGGGCCACCCCAAGCCGTGCCACTAGGTGGTGTGGCCGCCTTGGTCCACTCCAGCCTCTCCCCGCTAGTGTATATTATCCTCCTGAAACCCTAAGAAGCGGGGAGCAACCACAGAAAGATTCCGCCGCCTCTGCGGGGCGGAAAACACCGAGAGAGAATTCCTTCTCGGAGAGGGGAGATCGTCGCCATCAACACTACCATCAAGCCGGACTTCATCGGGATCATCATCATCACCACCATCATCTCCACCAGCACCATCATCATCACCTCCATACCGCTGTAACAATTGGGTTGAATCTTGCATAGTTCTTAGGGGAAACTTTCCCAGTGTTGATTACTCTTTGTAGTTGATGCTATCGAGTGAACCATTGAATTATTATTTATGTTCAGATTGTTACACATCATTATTTCATCTCTGATCATGATCCATATGATGTCTTGTGAGTAGTTCGTTTTGTTCTTGAGGACATGGGAGAAGTTATGTTGTTAGTAGTGGAATTGTGTTGAGAAGATTCAATGGTTTGATATTTAAGTTGTGGTGTACTTATTCTAGTGGCGTCATGTGAACGTCAACTACATGACACTTCACCTATATGGGCCTAGGGGAATGCATTGTGTATTTGGCTACTAATCGTAGGGGTTGCCGGAGTGACAGAAACCTGAACCCCCGTTAGGATAACATTGCACAAGGGACGTCATGGTCTTAGAGTTTAAAGCTGTGGTTAGGTTTCTACCTTAATTACTTTCTTGTACTTGCGGATGCTTGCAAGGGGTATAATCACAAGTATGTATTAGTCCTAGGAAGGTCGGTACATTAGCATAGGTTCACCCACACAAAGCTTAGTAAACTAAAGAAGATTAATCAACTATATGAAGCGAAAGCACTTGACGATATTCCCATGTGTCCTCGAGAACGTTTGGTCATCTTAAGTAATACAACCGGCTTGTCCTTTGCTAAAAAAGGATCGGGCCACTTGCTGCATTTATTCTTATTGTCTTTTTTTTACTCATACTTTATTTACCTGCATTATCAAAAACCTCTAAAAATCCGTTTGCTAAGTATTTACAGAGAATTCCTGCTCCAAGCCATTCGCCAACACCTTATGCTCCTTGTTGGGTTCGACACTCTTACTTATCGAAAATACTGCGATACACCCCCTATACTTGTGGGTCATCTAGACTATTTTCTGGCATCGTTGCCGGGGAGTGAAGCGCTATTGGAGAGTGGAACTGGTAAAGGAAACTTCTACTGTGAGTATTGTTTACTCCTGTTAGTTGCTTTTTTTTCAATATGGATAATTTGCTGAGTTTCTTATTTCGTAATGCTACTACCACTGCTAAGGTAGTAGATGAACCACCACTTGCTGAGAATGATACTTTTAAAATATCTACAAGAATTATTGATCGTGTTATGGATAACTATTATGTTGGAGATGGAACTGTCCATCCCGGTGATCATTTGCTCTTTATACACAAATTATGCGGGTTGTTCAAGTGTGCATGTATTACTACAGACCAAGTCAAGAAGACGTTATTCTCATTATCACTGAAAGGAAGAGCTAAAGAATGGTATAAGCTGTTGAAGAATGGTCAAGCTCTTGAATTGGAGGAAATAGTACCTCTCTTTTATTCAAAGTTTTATCCTCCTAGTGAGATTCATAAAGATCGGAATCAAATATACAACTTTTGGCCACTTGATGGAGAGAGTACCGCTCAAGCTTGGGGGAGATTGATGTTACTAATGCTCAAATGTCCCATTCATGAGCTCCCCAACAATATTATTATCAATAACTTTTATGCAAGGCTTTCTCTTCATGATAAGGATTTATTGGATGCTTCTTGTGCTGGATCATTCACTCGCATGGAAGAAGCTAAATGGGATCATCTGGAACGTATTCAAGACAATGTTGAAGCATGGGAGAAGGACAAAGGAAGAAAGTAAGGTATAAATTATGATTATGAATGCATTGAATCTTTTATGGGAACTGATGACTTTCAAAATATTAGTAATGCTTATGGTATTGATTCACAAGTTATTACAAATTGTTTTAAGGCTTTTGCTTCTTATATGGAAATTCCGAAAAAGGGATGGGACAAGTACCATGCACCATATAAAGATATTGTTGATTGTGTTCCTGTTGGGAGTACTGAGTTTTGCCCTATTGATCACATCTTACCTGAACCTTATATCGACAAAATACCCTTCCCGGATAAGGTAAAGGATCATCCTATGATAACTAGTGTAATGAATAAAAGTGCAAAGAGAACTGTAAAACCTGATGAACAAATAAACATTGAACCTGTTGTAGCAATTGTGAAAGATCTTGTCACTAAAAGTGTAGAAGATGGACACATAGTCTTTTGTGAGGATGCTTCTAATATTGTCTCACATCCTAATAGAACTAAAAAGGCTAGTGCCCCTGTGCTTTCTGTTAGAATTGGTGATCATTGCTATTATGGTTTATGTGATATTGGTGCAAGTTCAAGTGCTATTCCTTATGAGCTTTACAAAGAAATTATGCATGAAATCAGCCCCTGTGAACTGGAAGAGATTGATGTGGTCATTCACCTTGATAATAGAGAGACCATCTCTCCAATTGGTATTGTGCGGGATGTAGAAGTTCTTTGTGGTAAGATTAAATATCCTGCTGATTTTCTAGTACTTAGTTAAGCTGCTAGTAAAACTTATCCCATCATTTTTGGTAGACCTTTCTTGAGTACTTGTGGAGCTATGATAGATTGCAAAAGGGAGAAAATCTTGACTAAGTTTGATGGGGAATCTTATGAGTTTAATTTTTTGAAATTTACTAAAGAACCTTGTGAAAATGAAACCCATAATGAGGATTTTAGAGTCAAACAACTTGCTTCTATTTCTCTTGCTCCTAACAATGCTTTGTAGCAATTTATGGAAGACCACGAAAGTGAGATCTTCATGGAAGAAAGAAATGAGATTGACGAGATTCTCCGTCGTCAACCTAAGATGCTTAAGCATAACTTACCTGTAGAAGACTTGGGTACCATGTTGCCACCTAAAAAGGATCCAGTCTTTGATTTAAAACCTTTACCTAACGATCTTAAATATGCTTACATTGATGATAATAAGATACATCCTGTTATTATTAGCTCTAAACTTTCAGGGAAGGAAGAAGAAAGGTTATTGGAGGTACTGAAGAAACACCAAGGGGCTATGGGCTACACTCTGGATGATTTAAAAGGGATTTCTCCTACTATATGTCAGCATGCTATCAATATAGAACCAGATGCAAAGCCAGTGGTACAGCACCATCGACGTTTAAATCCTAAGATGAAAGAAGTGGTAAGAAATGAGGTATTGAAACTCCTTGATGCTGGTATTATTTACCCTATTGCTGACAGTGAATGGGTTAGTCCTGTTCATTGTGTCCCTAAAAAGGGGGAATTACCGTCGTCCCTAATGATAATGATGAGCTTATTCCCCAAAGAATAGTAGTAGGCTATAGAATGTGCATTGATTTTAGGAAAATTAACAAAGTTACTAAGAAAGATCATTACCCACTTCCTTTTATTGATCAAGTGTTAGAAAGGTTGTCTAAAAAGACCCATTTTTGTTTTCTTGATGGATATTCTGGTTTCTCTCAAATTGCTGTTAAACAACAAGATCAAGAAAAAACTACTTTTACATGCCCTTACGAAACGTATGCTTATAGACGTATGCCTTTTGGTTTATGTAATGCTCCCGCTACTTTTCAAAGATGCATGTCTGCTATCTTTCATGGTTTTTGTGAGTAAATTGTGGAAGTGTTCATGGATGACTTCTTCGTCTATGGAACTTCTTTTGATAATTGTTTGCACAACCTCGATAAAGTTTTGTAGAGATGCGAAGAAACTAATCTTGTTCTTAATTCGGAGAGATGCCACTTCATGGTGAATGAAGGTATTGTACTTGGACATAAGGTTTCTGAAAGAGGCGTAGAAGTTGATAGAGCTAAAGTTGAGGCAATTCAGAAAATGCCCTATCCAAGAGACATCAAAGGTATTCGTAGTATCCTTGGTCATGCTGGTTTCTATAGAAGGTTTATTAAATATTTCTCTAAGATATCAAAACCCTCACTAATCTTCTTCAAAAAGATGTACCCTTTGTCTTTGATGATGATTGTAAGGAAGCTTTTGAAACCCTAAAGAAGGCTTTAACTACAGCTCCTATCGTTCAACCACCTGATTGGAGTTTACCCTTTGAAATAATGTGTGATGCTAGTGATTTTGCTGTAGGTGCTGTCCTTGGGCAACGAATTGATAAAAAGTTAGATGTTATCCATTATGCTAGTAAGACTCTTGATGCTGCTCAAAGGAATTATGCTACTACTAAAAAAGAATTCCTAGCCGTCGTCTTTGCTTGTGACAAGTTTAGACCTTATATTGTTGACTCAAAAGTTACCATTCATACTGATCATGCTGCTATTAAGTACCTTATGACGAAGAAAGATGCTAAGCCTAGGCTTATTAGATGGGTGCTACTCTTACAGGAGTTTGACCTACATATTGTAGACAGGAAAGGTGCTGAAAATCCTGTAGCTCATAATTTATCTCGATTGGAAAACATCTATTTTGATCCTATGCCTGTTAATGATAGTTTCCCAAATGAACAGTTGGCTGCAGTAGGGGTGAGCTCGCGAGGGAGCCCTTGGTATGCTGATTATGCTAACTTTATTGTCTCCAAGTATTTGCCTCCAAGTTTCATAGCCCAGCAAAGAAGGAAGTTCTTTTATGATTTGAGGCATTATTTTTGGGATGACCCACACTTATATAAAGAAGGAGTGGATGGTATTATGCGAAGATGTGTTCTAGAATATGAACAAAAGGAGATATTGCGTAAATGTCATGGTAGTGCTTATGGAGGACATCATGCAGGAGATAGAACTGCGGAAAAGGTGCTTCAATCAGGTTTTTACTGGCCTACCCTTTTTAAAGATGCAAGAAAATTTGTTTTATCTTGTGATGAGTGTCAGCGTGTTGGTAATATGTCTAGACGCAATGAAATGCCTATGAACTACTCTCTAGTTATTGGACCCTTTGATTGTTGGGGATTTGACTTTATGGGTCCTTTTCCTCCCTTAGAAGGTTATACTCATATTCTTCTTGTTGTTGATTATGTCACTAAGTGGGTAGAAGCTATACCTATGAAGAGTGCTGATGGGGAGACCACTCTAAAAATGCTTAAGGATGTTATTTTTCCTAGGTTTGGAGTGCCTAGGTATCTTATGACTGATGGAGGTTCTCATTTCATTCATGGTGGTTTTAGAAAGACCCTTGCTAAATATGATGTTAATCATAGAATCGCTTCAGCTTATCATCCCCAAACTAGTGGACAAGTAGAGTTATCAAATAGAGAAATTAAATCCATCTTGCAAAAGACTGTTAATAGGTCTAGGAAAAATTCTGCTAAAAAGTTGAACGATGCTTTATGGGCTTATAGGACTGCCTATAAAAACCCCATGGGATGTCTATTTATAAAATGGTTTATGGGAAAGCTTGTCACCTACCTTTAGAATTAGAACACAAAGCTTATTGGGCAGTTAAAGAACTTAATAGAGATTGTAAGCTTGCTGGTGAAAAAGATTATTTGACTTAAGTTCGTTGGATGAATGGAGGAGTGAAGCATATGAGAATGCTAGACTCTTTAAGGAAAAAGTGAAAAGATGGCATGACAAGCGAATACTTAAGTGAGAATTCCATGTTGGTGAGAAAGTTCTATTGTATAGGTCTCGTCTCATATTTTTTGCAGGGAAACTACTGTCAAAATGGGAAGGACCTTTCGTTATTGAAGAAGTGTACCGTTCAGGAGGGATAAAAATATCTTCTTTAAAAGATAACATTACACAAGTGGTGAATGGGCAGCGACTCAAGCACTATATTGCAGGGGATTCTTACAATGAAGATGTTGATGCTTTTCAAGTTATAACTCCGGAAAATTTTATTAAAGACCAAATTCAGAGACCTGCAGAGTCCATTTTCGAATAGGTAATAGTTCTGGTAAGAAAAGTTCCACGAAAATTCTGTCCAATTATATTTTTGCAGTTTTTATCCAACAAGGAAAGCTATGAAGCGAAGGAGGGACGGAAACGGAGCCAGGGTGGCTCACACCACCCCCTGGCGCGGCCCCCGGTCACGCCAGCAGGTGGTGTGGCCACCTCAGCCTCCGTCTCCAACCTGTTTTCTCCCAGTACCTTCCTTTTGCTGTAAAACTTTGTAATATATAATCCCCCGGATCCCCTCAGGTTCGTATATCGTGTTCTCGTCGTGTTTTAGTTTCGATCTGTTTTTGACAGGTAGAGTCCCAGATTTGGAGCCACAATGTCTTCCTCTGGATCAGCCAAGGAAGATTCCTCAGCGGATATCATCAACCCATACATGAGAGAGTTGAAGGTTCATCCCAAAGAGTTGAAAGTCTGGAGGATAGGATAGAAGCACTGAAGCAAGAAGTATTTAGGTACAAGAAGATGGCGGAACGCGAAGTGGATATCATCCATAAGATTTGTTCTGAACTCATCACCGAGCACCAAAAGGAGACTGTTGAGCTCAAGGATGAAGTCCTCTCACTCCAACAAACAACCAACCAACTGCAAGCACAGCTCTACGACATTCAAAATCAAAACTATGAGTACGAGGTTAGGTTTAAATGCATAAGTGCTACTACAAGTTTCAGGATGCTGGAGACCACGATGTCCTTTGTTGATGGGGAGCCCTTACCCTGGAAGTCGGACGATGATGAGAGAATACCACCACCACCACCGAAGGAGTAATTCGTCATCAGGTTTTGGCATCCCCTTGGTTTGTTCCAAGCTTGGGGGAGTGTTGCGGTATAATATCACTATATTTTATCTTTTACCTTTTTAGTATAGTCATATCATGAATAGAGAAGTTATCATGTAGGATGGTTTTCATTATGCAAGTGTCCCCTCTCTCGTTAGATAAGTATCCCTTGGTGTGAGTTGCCGTTATGGAATATTAATGAGAAGTTCTATCGTTTACTCTTTTGCATATCTTATATTAGTTTTCAATTCATGGTTATATGATTGATCTTGTCATTAGTATTGGTATCACTAAGTTAATTTAGTTAGTTTTGGCAAACCTGGCTCGGTCAGTAGCAACACTATTTTTGAGAGTTGAATGAAAAGATAAAAGTACTCTAAAGAAATATAATTTGATCATCTTTTTTTCTTGATTTGCTCATAAGTTTAGTATTCTCTAGTTAAGATCTTTTGTGCTTCCAAGCAAGATTGCATGTTTTTTTTTCACTTGTATGTTTGTTTGTTTTCTTCAACTCTTATGCTTGCTACTCAGCCTTGCTAGCCAAAAACTTGCACCAAGAGGGGATTCTTCTCGTGCATCCAATCCTTAAACCAAAACCTATGCCATTTGTGTCCACCATACCTACCTATTAGCACTATTGCTATTCCAAGTAAATTCTTGTTTTTATCTACCTTCCAAATTAAACTTGTTATGTGAAAATTAGTGATTAAACCTCTCACGAACTTGATGGCACACTTTACTTTCCTTGCCCTTAATAAACTTGAACCATTGTGGCCATCTATGTTGCATATATGCTTGCGCTTTGTAAGTTGTGAATTAGCAGAACCATGCTGTCATGGGGAACGCTTTCAACATTGCACCGGTACTTTGTACCTAGTTGATATCATGTTCTTTTGTCTATGGATGTCGTCGGTGTGAAATGAAAGGGGAGCTTGTAAGTGCATGGAGTTATGTATGTGTGTTAGAGAAACGCCTGGGCCGCCGGTCTAATCCATGCTGTCATGGTGGAAACCTGCAGCATAACCATAATGAGCATCTATGAAGCATTCTGCTTATAAAAAAAGAGATAGAGATTGAGAAAAAGAAAAAAAGTAAGAGATGAGAAAAGAGGAAATAGAGAAAAAAGCACCATATTCCCATGGTAAATAAGAAGATTGCTGAGATGCTTGTTGTCTTCTTGCCTTGTCATTTTGATATGGGGATTCTTCCGTATCATCGGGCAAGGGGTACCCCGTTGGCGGTTCTCTATGATACACATATACTTACTATGACAAGAACTTACCGGTGACTAAACTTGAGTAGCATGAGGAGAGGCCCTCGTATTCAAGGGACATGAGATTTTCAACTTACTACTTGTCAAGCATATCCTCATATTTGATCACTTTAACCTTAATCACCTAAAGATGCTTATGATAGGGGCAATGAGAGGTGAAAGCTAATAAGAACCATAATTTTTGGGAGCTCTTTATGAAACTTGAAATCCCTGCTTCCTTCTATGAAGGCCTTTCTTTTACTTTTCAGTTGAGTCAGTAAACCTATTCCCTTCTACCTCAGCAAGTATTTTGAGTTGTTGTGTTTCATTCATTCATATGATGATTTATTCAATCATGTTTCTTATGTTCCTTGTTTTTCACTTTGCTCTTATCTTAATGTCTACTACTTTGAAAGCTATCATTGAAAATCAGTTATTTGTGAACTCCAGCAAATTATCAACTATTCTTCGACCAAGATCTAAGTTTGCCATTACCAATTGTTATTTACTTTATGTATATTTATTGTGTTTCCTTTACTTATTACAAGTTAAGTTATATAATAGTGAGTTGTCTTCTTTTATGACTTATGTATTGATGAACGTGATGCTTCTTGTCCATATTCTTTTATCGAATCTTCACTCCATAAACCTGAGGTCGTGTTTATTGAGCTCAGTTTTCGCTTGGGGACAAGCGAAGTCTAAGCTTGGGGGGAGTTGATACGTCCATTTTGCATCACTATTCTATATCATAATTTACTGTTATTCATTGATATATATCATATTAAGAGATGATACTTATGTTATTTCACCTATTTTTGCATGGTTGATGACTTTTGGAGCATGGACCGCTACCGTCAGGATTCTAATGGAAAATGTGCTGTTTGGAGGCAAAATTCGTGAAGATCAGAAAATCCAGGAAAATACATGGAAAATCCTATTTTTTCAGAAGACGAAGAATGCCAGAAGGGGAAGTGGAGATGGGCCATAGGGGGCCCACACCACCTCCAGCGAGCCACCCAGTGCCACGCCACTGTGTGGTGTGGCCGCCCTGGTCCACTCTAGCCTCTCCCCTCTGGCGTATATTATCCTCCCGAAACCCTAAGACTCGGGGAGCGACAACAGAAAGATTCCTCCGCCTCTGTGGGACGGAAAACACCGAGAGAGAAAGATCTCTCCGGCAGACAGAATTCTGCCGGGGAATTCCTTCCCGGAGAGGAGAGATCGTCGCCATCAACACCACCATCAAGCTGGACTTCATCGGGATCATCATCATCATCATCATCATCACCACCATCATCTCCACCAGCACCATCATCATCACCTCCATACCGCTATAACAATTGGGTTGAATCTTGCATAGTTCTTAGGGGAAACTTTCTTAGTGTTGATTACTCTTTGTATTTGATGTTGTTGAGTGAACCATTGAATTATCGTTTATGTTCAGATTGTTACACATCATTATTTCATCTCTGATCATGATCCATATGATGTCTTGTGAGTAGTTCGTTTTGTTCTTGAGGACATGGGAGAAGTCATGTCGTTAGTAGTGGAATTGTGTTGAGAAAGATTCAATGGTTTGATATTTAAGTTGTGGTGTACTTCTTCAAGTGGTGTCATGTGAACGTCGACTACATGACACTTCACCTATATGGGCCTAGGGGAATGCATTATGTATTTGGCTACTAATCGTAGGGGTTGCCAGAGTGATAGAAACCTGAACTCCTGTTAGGAAACCATTGCACAAGGGACGTCAGGGTCTTAGAGTTTAAAGCTGTGGTTAGGTTTCTACCTTAATTACTTTCTTGTACTTGCGGATGCTTGCAAGGGGTATAATCACAAGTATGTATTAGTCCTAGGAAGGTTGGTACATTAGCACAGGTTCACCCACACAACACTTAGTAAACTAAAGAAGATTAATCAACTATATGAAGCAAAAGCACTTGACGATATTCCCATGTGTCCTCGAGAATGTTTGGTCATCTTAAGTAATACAACCAGCTTGTCCTTTGCTAAAGAAAGGATTGGGCCACTTGCTGCATTTATTCTTATTGTCTTTTATTTACTCGTACTTTATTTACTTGCATTATCAAAAACCCCTAAAAATCCGTTTGCTAAGTATTTACAAAGAATTCCTGCTCCAAGCCATTCGCCAACACCTTCTGCTCCTCGTTGGGTTCGACAGTCTTACTTATCTAAAATACTGCGATACACCCCCTATACTTGTGGGTCATCAACCACTTGCACCATACAAACAATGATCTGACCATGGTCATGCATGCACATGATCTGGTAATCACTCGTAGCAGCTAAGATCTAAAAAAGTATCCAAACAGCCAAATCAAATGAAGTACTATCTATTTTGTCAAGGTGATACATTATAACACTTCACCAACACATAAACCTCATATATAATGAACTAGATACATTAGAAAAGCTACAAGAAACATGTTTAAATTCAAGAACGAATCAAACATGGATATGACTAAATTCTTTCAGTCAACACCACTCTAAAGAATTCAGATTCTTCAAAATGATCATCAGTTTCATTTATCCAGATAAGTATGCCTATCTATTTTATTAGTAGAATAGTAGTTTTAGGCTTTTAGCTACAAAGTGGGTTTAAGGAAAATATGCATACACATACATGACATTTTTTGATATGCAACTAATTAGTTAATTCCTAAGATTGTTAATGACTTACTTGTGTGGACTTTTATTGGGGAAAGTAGTGATGGACCCAGGATTGGGCCAAAGAGGTGTTGTTGTAGGCTACAAGGTCCTGGGCTATCGGGAACAAAGAGTTTTGGGGCTAAAAGTTGCATCTATGTTCTCTGTAAGAAACAATATCATTCCTAGATGTTTCTTAGAAAAATCTCTAGGAATCAAATATACACACACATGATATGATTGACAACAAGAATAATTGACATCAAGCTGCTGTCAACACTAGAGCAGATTGTCCCTAGGAATCAAAGCTACACACACTATGTCATACTCCACTTTCACAACATCAACTTGTCCAAAAACAGAGGCATTGCAAACATTAGATAGTGCAGACTGAATATCTGATAGAAGAACATAGTCCCACCCTTATAACTCTGGCATCATTATTTACTAATTGAACTTCAAATTGCATGAAGTGGAGGACCAGAGTCTAGGAAGTTTCCTTCACTGAAACTGCACTAATAAAACTCAGTGGAATTTCTAACAAACATAATGTCACTTCCTGCATCAATGCATATGAAGGGGGAGGGGGACGACAACGCTCACCATCAAAGGGGGAGGGGAGGGGGACGGCGGAGCTCCTATCTTCGAGAATAAGACCGGTGGTGGCAGCGCTCTTGGCTCTGAGAAGAAGACTGGTGGATGACACTCCTAGCTCCTGGACAACACTCTTAGACGCGAGGTCGTCGATTACATGGGGATGGTAAAGAGGAGAGATGAAAGGGGAAGGGGGAGGGAGACAACGGACGACGGACAGCGGCAGCGGAGGGGATCGACGGGCGGTGCAGGAGGGGAACAAAGGGGAAGTGTGTCTTTGACGAACTGAATGTGTCTGACAAACTAAATGTGATCGATAGCTCTTTAGCTATAGATTATGCGAGACGTAACCTAGCAATATGCTACTCGTATAACTTATGTGAGTCGCATATTGCTAGGATGCACCTACTATGATCGTGCAACTATATTCAAAAGGAAGATAGAGCCTTCTATTTCACAAAACACTTTGTAGCCCAGTGGCTACACACTTGACCCTTTCTTCGCTAGCATCCCAGGTTCGATTCCTGGGAGTAACATTTTTTGGAAATAAAAAATAAATAAATATGAACTATTAAAAATAGTGTAAATATTTTAAATATCCAAAAAATTGACTAATTGAAAAAATTGAATGTCTGACTGTCTGAATCGACAGAGAGCTCTCTCTAGTATAGTCTTATGCGAGTTGCATTTCACAAACATGCGCCTCCAGTATAGTCTTATGCGAGGCGCATTTTGGTATGATGCGTCTCCTATAATGTTTTCCACTACTCAAAAGAAGCGTCGCACTGATGCTAACACGAAACAATTATTATCCTAGTGTCTAGCCACCCAGTCCAATTCCCTCCATACTCTGGCCACCCAGGTTCGAATCATGTGGTGTCCACATTTGTTTCTGTTTTTAAAAGACATGTTAATTTTTAAATCATTTTCCAACATTTATATATAATTGTGTCGGTACATAATATTTCATCCATGCAATTAGCATACAAAAGAGATAACTAAGAATGTGTCGATACATAATAATGCCACACACACGCGCAGAGCTAGTTATTAGTGTTTCTTGTTGACAATTATCTTCTTGCCTTTCTTTCTCACGGTTGAATAGGTTAGGTCCGGAACATCTTCACTTTTTCTTTTGAACGGGGGTCCTTTCTTAGGTAGGCTTGTGGTGTGTGGTGCTTGGTCACCGTATCCGTCTTCCAACTACGGGTCGTCGTACTGGTCAAAATCTTGCTCATTGGCTCCATCCATTCCGATGATGTTCCTTTTACCTCTCTTGACGACAACTTGGCTAGGCTTTGACGGGTCGGTAATGTAGAAGTATTGGTCGACTTTGGCTAATTTCTCGCGGGTACGTTCACGCCGGTGGTCTTTGACTTTGGAGGCATAACCATGGCAGTGAAATACCGGTCTTCTTTTTTGACGCTCTTGGCCCACCTGACACGGAACATCGACACATTCTCCGTAATGTAGTCGAGCTCCCATATCTCAATCCCTCCGTAATATCTTTTCAGGACATCGTCGGTGTAGAATATCCCCGTTACCCCTGAGTTCTGGTAATCGTAGTTATTATCCTCAGTGTAGAACGTTTATTCGTTGATATCGTATGTCTGATAGGTCATCAGGTTGTGCCCTGGATCCTGTGACAACTAGAATATGATTTTATCATCCTCCAAAGACTCACCCTGCGGTGGACTATCGAGAACCTTCTTTCTAAACCACTGCGTGAAACTAGAGTTGTGCTCTTTGATTACATCTTCCTCCGTACTCATCAGGCCGCGGTCAGCGTACTTCTTCTTGATAAATCCTTTGTGCTCATGTATATATGGATTGAACACCTGCAAGTGTTGTAGCGTGACCATGTTTCCTCTTTCAAAGTCCTTGGTTCGCTCCTCAAAGTCAACATGCTTTGCGTTCTAACCCTCATGGTGACCCCATCCAGCAAGCCTCCCTTGGTGCTTGTTGAATGGCAGACCGATAAGGGTCTCAGTTTGTAGGAAGTTCGAGCAGAAAGACATGCGCTCTTCAGCCATGAAGCCGTTGGCTATGCTTCTATCTAGACGGGACCTGTTATGAACGTATCCCTTGATGTGTCCATTCATCATTTCGAACGGCATCATCCTTCGCAGAAATGGAGGCCCAAGTTGGACGATATCCTCAACAACTTGGAGCAGCAGATGAAGCATGACATCGAAGAATGCGAGAGGTAAGTAGATCTCGAGCTCGCATATTATCACCACGATCTCGAGTGGGGACTTTGAACTTTTTTAACTGCTGTCATTTGCTATTTTGTTTTTAGCCGAATATGCTTTTAGCGCTCCCTATGGGAGTAGCCCCCGAGTCCACAATCAAATCGTTGATTCGAATAGGGGCTTCAACTGGTGAAGGAAGTTATGTTCCTATGATGTCTTCGGGTGCATGGCCAGCACTCCTATTAGTGAAGGGTTTCGCAGCATAGTAAATCAAATTTTTCTACGGAAGCGAACAGAGGGAAAGCCAAGATCTAATCTTGGAGATGCAAACAACGGGAGAGATTGGATTAGATTTTCATACCCTTGAAGATTCGCACAGCGGAACGTTCGTCGAAACGTGGGTGATGTAGTCGTACTCGCTTCTCCTCCTCGCGATCCGATCCAATCTAGCACCACAAGTGGCGGTGCCTCCGTGAGATGCACACGTGCAGCACCTCGACGTCTCCTCCTTCCTCGGACCAGCAAGTAGGGTGGAGAGATAGATTGGATCTACAACACGACGGCGTGGTGTATATGGTGGAGAATTTCTGCAGCAGGGCTTCGCCTACAAACAGTCAGGAGGGAGAGAGGAGGGCAGCAGGGCAACTAGGGTTTGGAGGAAGGTGTGTGTCGGTTGGGAGGGGGCGCACCAGCCCTCTATATATAGAGGGGGGTGCGGCCAGCCCTTGCCCATCCTCCAAGCCTATCTCTAGTTTAAACGATTTAAACTCTCCCTTCTAGAAACCCTATCTTATCTCTAGTTTAAACGATTTAAA
This sequence comes from Avena insularis, assembly GCA_023614405.1. Lineage (NCBI taxonomy): Eukaryota > Viridiplantae > Streptophyta > Magnoliopsida > Poales > Poaceae > Avena > Avena insularis. Next base: position 270,717,147 of record CM042684.1, on the reverse strand, counting down.
CTTATCTAGGATCGGCTGGGCCCTATGGGGCCTTGTGCCCCTGGCCCAATGCGGCCAGGACACTCCCTCATAGGCCCATGCCCCCTCCCGGAAGGTGGGTCCACGTTGGTCCCCTTCCGGAAGGTTCTAGAAGCTTCCGGTACAATACCGATTAATCCGGAACAATTCCGAACTCCAAAAACTGCACTGCCTTATATGAATCTTATTCTCCGGACCATTCCAGAACCTCTCGTGATATCCCGTATCCCATCCGAGACTCCGAACAAAAATTCATAAACCAAGTATCCAATCTATCCTAGCGTCGAGACACGTTAAGTGAGACACCCTGCGCGTTCGAGACTATGCACACATGATCTTCAATCAATAATCAACAGCGGGTCAGGCACCCATATTGACTCCCACACATTCATCGATGATCATATCGGATGAACCACGATGCCAGGATTCAATCAATCCCATATATATATTCCCTTCGTCTCGCGATATTTTACTTGCCCGAGATTCGATCGTCGGTACCGTCATACCTAGTTCAATCTCGTTCATAGCAAGTACTTTACTCGTTCCGTAATCCGATATCACTTTGTGATTAACTCCTTAACCACATGCTTGCAAGCGGTGTTGATATCGACACCGAAAGTGGGCCCAAGTATATCTCTCCGACTTGGGAGGGACAAATCCCATCTCGATACATACAACCCAATGATACTTTCTCGATCACCGAGAGACACCTTTATGATCACCCTCTCATAGGATGACGTTTGATGACCTCAAAGCTTTCTTCCGATACCAGGGAGTTGCATTATCTCATGGTCTAAGGAATACAATATTTGACATAGGAAAAGCTTCGCAAAGATGAACACAATGACACGATCTAATTGCTTCGCTTAGTTTGGGTCTGTCCACCATATCATTCTCCCAATGATATGATCTCATTATCAATTGACAACTCATGTCTATGGTTAGGAAACCTTAACCATCATTGATCAATGAGCTAGTCCATAGAGGCGTACTAGGGACACGGTGTTGTTCACAAACCACACAAGTATTAATGTTTCCGCTTAATACAATTCTAGCATGGAATATAAACTTTATCATGAACAAGAATTATAATAATAACATCTTTATTATTGCCTCTAGGGCATAATTCCAACAGTCTCCCACTTGCACTAGAGTCAATAATCTAGTTTACATTTGGCAACAATCTCACACCCATGGCACTGAGGTGCTGATCATGTTTTACACGTGGAAGAGGTTTAGTCAATGGATCTGCGACATTCAGATCTGTATGTACTTTGCTGATCTTCAGATCTCCATCTGCTATATAATCTCGGATTATATGAAACTTGCGGTTGATATGCTTGGTCTTTGGATGATATCTTGGTTCCTTAGCGAGTGCTATGGCACCAGTGTTGTCACACAATATCTCCAGTGGGTCCAATGCACTTGGAACCACGCCAAGCTCAGTGATGAAGTTTCTGATCCAAACTCCTTCACTTGACGCTTCTGCAGCCATGTATTCCGCTTCTCATCAGATCCCGCGACCACGCTTTGCTTGCAGCTTCTCCAGCTCACAGCTCCTCCATTCAAAATATACACGTATCCTGTCTGAGATTTAGCATCATCCTTGTCGGTGTCGAAACTAGCATCGACATAACCTTTTACGGCGAGCTGTTCATCACCCCCATAGACTAAGAACATTTCTTTAGTCCTATTTAGGTACCTTAGGATGTTCTTCACGCCTGTCCAGTGTTCCACTCCTGGATCACTTTGATATCTGCTCGTCAAACTAAGAGCATTGGACACATCCGGTCTAGTACACAGCATGGCATACATGATGGAACCTATGGCCGAGGCATAAGGCACTTTGCTCATAGCTTCCTATCATTTACCGTAGCTGGACAGAGCCTTGCTCAATATCTTACTCGACAACATAGGCACTGAACCTTTCAATGCCTTATCCATTCTGAACCTTTTAACTTTGTCTAGGTATGTACTCGGCTTAAAGCTATCAGCGCCTTTGTCTATCTCTATAGATTTTGATGCCCAATATATAAGCAGCTTCACCTAGGTCTTTCATTGAAAAACACTTGTTCAAATAACTCTTCACATCGTTAAGCATGTCGATGTCATTTCCAATAATCAATATGTCATCCACATATAGTACCAGAAACGTCACCGAGCTCCCACTCACTTTCTTGTAGATGCAAGCTTCGTAGCAATTTGGAACAAATCCAAAGCTCTTGATCACTTGATCAAAACGAAGGTTCCAACTCCGAGACGCTTGCTTCAGTCCATAAATGGAACGCTGAAGTTTGCATACTTTATCAGCATCCTTAGGATCGACAAAACCTTCGGGTTGCATCATATACAACTCTTCATCAATGTTGCCATTGAGGAAAGCAGTCTTGACATCCATTTGCCATATTTCATAATCATGAAACGCAGCAATTGCTAATAAAATCCGAATGGACTTAAACATCGCTACGGGAGAGAAAGTCTCATCGTAGTCAACACCTTGAACTTGTCGAAAACCTTTCGCAACAAGCCGTGCTTTATAGACGGTAACATTACCATCCGCGTAGGCATAAGCAACATTGACAGGACGTGACGTAGGTTGGGCCCCATTTCTGAGTGGTATTTGACCAGGCATACGTTATCTTTGTTTTAACTACGCCTCCCCAATTCTCGCGTGTAGTGGGGAAAGTGCGGCGCGGTTCATTGTTTCCATCACCACACGTCTGCATTGATTTGCGCCACGCTTCTGGGTGAATCTTTGTGATCCTTTGGACTGCATCTTTCATGTGGTTAAGTAGGGATTTCGTGCAGTAAGTTTCCCACAATCTACATTCTTCCTCCTTGCACACTGGTGCCATTGCTCCTCGCTGCTGCTCAATCGCACTTGCCCCGGCTGCTGCGCTGGATGGGCTTAGGACTTTTCCAAGTTACTTCCTGTGATCCCATCACCACCGGAAGATGGGGAAGAAGAAGTGTGCCACTACTCCTGGATCCTCTATTGCCGCTGCCGTGGGCAAGAAGAAGGGCGCCTCCGCCGCTGGGTCCGGCACTACTACTGCAGCCGAGAAGAAGAAGGGAGCGGGAATGCGCGTCACCAATGACTCGTGGTGGCACACCACGATGAAGGAGCACAAGATCCAACAACATCGCCAGGACAGTCTGCTCCCCGCCAACAAAGCATACTGCAAGATTCCTAGCCTAGAGGTAATCCTCCACCGCCCGGTTGGATTTCGGGTGATGTTCCTTGCTTTCGTCCTTCGGGACCTTTCTCTTCCCCTCCACAAGTTTGTGTGAAGGTTGCTATGCTTCTATGGGCTCCAGCTACATCAACTGACCCCAAACTCCATTTTGTACATCATGTGCTATATCACCCTCTGTGAGTGCTGGCTTGGAATCGAGCCGCACTTCGGTCTTTTCAAAAAACTCTTGAAACTGAATCGGCAGACGGGTTCTGGATCTGTGGTCTACGAAATTGGAGGCTGTGACATCTATGTGGACCCAAACGTCTAATATTTCTGCCTCAAGAGCACCAGTCCGTCCACATATGGAGGGAGAAGTGGTTTTACATCCGTGATCAAAAGGCCGATGATGAACATTTTAGACTCGCTCCTTTTGATTCAAAAGAAGAATTGAAGAGGAGAAGGTTTTGGAAAAATGTGGTGATGCCTAGCGAGGCCGAAGAAGCCGATGTCTTGTATAAGCGTGTCTATGATCTCCAACTCATCCGAGGGAAGATAATTTCTGGCGTGGACCTCATTCGTACCTGGATGCATCATCGGGTTCAGCCACTGCAGGCTAGGGTGCACCTGATGTATCTCTGGACTGGCACCGACGACGTCACTCGTGTCTCCCAGGAGAACTTATCTTCAGGCAAACTGGACAAAAGGTTCAGGGCACTGACCAAGTTCACTGTCAAGGAAAAACTCCTTGGAGATTCATTTGTGCTGCCCTTTCACGCGAGTAACTCCCCTCCTGACGTAATTTCATCATTTCTACTTCTATTGTTGTTCATTTGCCCACAGGGCATTTTGCGATTGAAAACTCGTGCTTTGGTAGGAACGGAAGGTGAAGACTGTTCTGCCTCCGCAGCCAGAAGGGGTAATTCCCTTCGAGGTTGTGTAGGAAGAAGAATCTGGGTCTACTGTGCCCGCTATTCAGGAGCAGGAAGCCCCCGAGTTCAGCGAGGGTGCCACTCGCAAGCGCTCCTGAAGAGAGGACTCAGATTCTTCTTCTCTGGAGACGCCGGAGGGTCCGTCGATTGGGGTGGATACTGCGGATCGGATTCTAGCGGTGCCTGTGCATGCTATAGCTCCTCCATCAAGGAAGAAGCTGAGGAAGCAGAATGAGGAGTCGGATGAATCCTTTGACCTCGACAACTTCGATTGGTGAGTCTTCTACTTTGCTGATGTCTTAAAAATTGTGTCCTGCAGCTTGCGTTGATGACAAAACGGCTTATGCTTTGCTAAAGCGTGACCGCCTCGTCGTCTTCTGACGATTGCCGTCTCCTAGAGGAGGCGGGAGTCATGGACTCCAAGAACAAGGGTGTGGCGGAGCCTGCGCCCTCCCCAAACATATCGGCCAAATTTGGCACAAATTCCTCGAGTTCTCCCAACATCGGGGAGCACCTGGTTCGTGCTCGGATGTCAACTCAGAAGGAAGCTTCAGAGTCTTTAGATGTCCACGTAAGCATTCGCGAACCTTTTTTACTCGAAGAGTTATTTCCCGGAGTTGAGCTGAGTCATGATCTCTATCGTCCTTCCGCAGCCTATTCTTTAGGAGTATATTCGCCTTGGTGAATAGATCGTCGACCTAGGCCGGCAGCACGCTCGTCTTGATACCGACAACCGCCAGTTACAAAGTAAGCTTGTCGACCTTTTTTGTGCTACTGCACATTTGTTTTGATTGGTCTTGATATATTTTCCTTGTTTTGTAGAGGATAATAATGAGTTGCTCCATCGGGTGAACTCCCTCGAAAAGGGACTTAGCGCGTCGGAGACCAAACGAGATGAGGCACTCGCGGCCTTCGACCGCCTCAAGCAGGAGTCGAAGCAGTGCGAAGAGGAGAAGATGGTTGTTGCCGCTACCAAAGAAAAAGAGTTCGCGGAACAGCTTCTTTCCCTTGCTAAGGCACTTTCAGGTATGCTACTATCACAGTTTTTGTGCCACTACAACTTTACTTTCTTTACTTGTTTGTTTTCTGCTAGATTTATGTGGATCCACTGCAGATTCCACTGGGGTGAGTTTTGACCCCCAGGCTCTTGCTCACGAGGATGCGTTGGTTAGCGTCGAGGCTGTAGTCGAAGACCGCAGCGTCTCCACGCGAGACTCACTCAAAAAGGCCAAGGATGTTGTTGGGCGTATTCGAGAGGATATGGTCCCCAAGGCCAAACTTATCGAAGACCTAGATCGCATGGTCGAGTCTTTCGCTGAAGGCGTCCCTGCGGACTTCAAGAATGCACAGAAGGGGCTTGACGCCACCCTAGGGCTAGCAATGGCACAAGCCCACGGTGTCGATCTGGACACCAGCAAGGTCTCCTCGAAGATGCCGGTGACCGCGGATGGCTAGTAGGTAGTTTTTGCTCCCTTTGCCTCTTGCTATCAAAAATATGGGCCTCATCTCATAGAGACACCTGCGAGGTACTCGGAGGGGCAGAAGCGTCTGAAGGCGGCGAAGGCCACGGTGTCAGGGGTCACCACAGCAAGGGCTTGAGTGTCAGACGCCACCGCAGCGAAAGCCATGGCGTCGGAGGAAGCCACGGAGTCGAAGAAGCCCACGGGTGTTGAAGCGTAGGCGTAGCTGTAATCATTGCTTCCTTTTGTAACTGCATGAAGCATTTTAGTTTTGCCTTTGGACTACTTTTGTGGGGGTTCCCCTGTGATAACTTTGTTGAAATTATTGATTTATAAATTATCTTTTTTCTTGCACAATTCGACCTCTTTGCACAATGTCTCTTATTCTTTCGATCTTCTACTTGGTTAGGGTCCTTCGAGTGTGTTGCACGATGTGCCCTCTACTGATGCGCCTGGCGAGTCATCCCCTGATGAACCTGTGGCGCAGCCATGTTCGAAGGTGGAGGAGGTGTCACTTTTTTCTCGACTTCACGACCGCGTGAAGCACCTAGAGAGGGAAGCACCGGTCATCCGCGGTATTGCCGATGTCAGGAAATTGAAGGCAGAAAAAGCTTTGGAGCGGGAAGCTTAGCTTCTTGGTGAGGTGGGCCAAATAAATGAGTAGTTGCAATGTTAGTGTTTCTTCGACTTTGTTGCTGCAGTGTGCTTGTGTTGCTGATTTCTGGTGGCTGGTGCCTTTATGTTGCTGTCTTTTGAAGTTGTCAACCTCATTCCGCAGGAAGAGAGGGATCACATCAACATTCGACTGAGTTGTTTGACTCAGAATCAGATGGAAGATGGTGGATTCTTTTGGATCGACCGGGATCATGCAGTCGCACTAGCGACATTGCAAGATCGCATGTCGCAAGTGCTGTATTTTTTAAAGAAAGCACAGTCGTGCCTGAAGCATATTTTCTAGGCAATGTTTCCTATGGATGTGGCACCTTTAAGCCTGTTGGCCCTGATGCGGAAGTTTCAGAGTGCTACTGCAGTACGCGAGTGTGTGCACCAATAGCTTGTTGCAGGTGCTAAGGCTGTTTGGGCGCTTGTGCGCATGCAGCAACCCGACGTGAACTTGGATGCTATTGCCGCAGGACCACCGCCGCCTCCGGTAGGAATGGCATGGAACATGGTGCCCCATTATCAAGCAGTTGATCGTCCAACAGAAGACATCGTGAACTTGATCGATGAGCACACCAATGTCCTTCTTTCTTGTGAGTAGTATAATTATTAACCTGCACAAGATGTATGAGTGCTGTAAAACTTGTATAATAGTTTCGATTGTGTTGATACCCATGTTTGTATGTATAGCTGTTAGCGTGATCATTTCGCCGGTGCGCTCTATATGCAATGCCTTTTCGTTAGCTTAACGCTTGCGAATCTCATCGCCCTACCAGCCTACTAGTTGTGTTGTAACCGGGTTGGTTTTACCAAGGGTTCGATTAACAGTGTGGTCATCTACTTAGGTCATTTGTAGGGGATATACTTTCTGGGTATCCTCATTGTGCCTCACTGACCAGGGTGGCCCACTTTGGGTTAGAGCATTGCTTCACAGGCGGCCCAGTCAGGGAGAAGACACGGAGTCCAATCCGGCTACAGGAAGGCCCAGATGACTTACCGACATAGGCCCATAGTGTCACTTGTAGTTCAAGATGTACTCTGTAACCGACTCTTAGTCGTAGCCGGATAGGTTTCTCCTGTAAACCCTAGGCCGGATATCTATATAAGTCGTCCTAGGGAGAGCCTTTAGGGCACCCTTACAATAGTCTACAATCTCAACTCGCACAGGAGAAATCCTTGTAACCCATATTCTGGCTCTGCCGTATTACTGGATTGCTAGCATGAGTAGGATCCGTCCAAAGCCAGCAGATTCGAACCTGGGTAAACTTGTGTGCTCGCTGTCCTGGAACACCGTACGTCTCACACCCCTCTCTTCCACACACCTCGAGGACCCCCTCATGGCGTACTTGTCATTAATCCGTACGTCTCACACCCCTCTCTTCTACGCGAGTGACGTCCCTCTCATCGTTCTCGACGAGACTTGGATTTCGGCTAGGGAGGCCGTAACTACTTACACCATCATGTCTTTTGGCAAGATCGATGTATACATCGGTTTCGCTGAACCTACCCCACCCACCCTAGCAGTGATGATAGAGATAAAAGAGATCTCTGGGTCCACTTTGTCTATGGAGGCAACAGAGTTCCGGATCTCAGAGAACCCTAATCCCACCCAGCCCGCACCCGTTGTGGAGATAGTGGAGAAAGACGAACCTGAAGCAGATCTTGCGGTTCAAGTCGAATCTGGAGTGGATCTCCCTAGCGAGGCCGAATCCCAGATCGATCTACCCATCGAGGTCGAAATCCAGGAGGAGCAGGACAACAACCTCGGCTCCGCCTATGCGAACGCCGGAACAGACCAACCTTTCCTGAGGCATACGTTGAGGCGCATGATGCTGCAAGGCACAAACGTGGATGAGGTTCTCGAAACCATCAGGATTTTCGTGGAACCCACAAAGAAAGCCGCAACTACCTTAGGACCAACGCGTCGCACTTGTTCGGATATGTTGGATCCGGATCTGGCTCTGCTGATGCTGGAGACAACGAGGACTCGGTGCTGGAGGTGATCGGAACAAACACCGACTTACCCGCATCTTCGGATGAATCGATGATATCAGCGGATTTCCGAAAGTTCTCCGCAAAATATGAAGAGGATTTCAACTCCAAATCTGCAGAAGAAGGATAAGCCATGGATGAAGGATCCGGAGAAAACTCCCTCAAAGCGCAGGATGACATGGATCTCAGAGACAATCCTGACGTCCAGATGTCCGAAAGTACCACTCAGAGCTTGACTCTGGGAAACAAACCCAAAGACATCTTTGCTACCGGCGCTGCCAAGAAGGCAAAGAAGAAGAATAAGAAAAACAAGACCCCAGAAAAATATCCTCCAGCGGAGGAAGTGATTGCCGGGGAGTACGAGGAAGACTTGGATGGAGCTTTAATCCTAGATGAGCCCAAAGAAGCTTCAGTGGATGGACACGTGATCACCGCAGGTGCTCGTAAACTCATCGATGCTGCATTAACTACACATATCCCTACTATAGTAGAACTCACTGCCGTGGAATTGGAAGAAAGGGCCTAGGCCCTAGAAGCGCGTCGCCAAGTACTCCTAGATGAAGCCAAAAACATCGAGGAAGAGAAGAAGCGCATGGCGGCTGTGGATAAGTGTCACATACCAATTATTAAAATTGGTACTGCATATCATGCATAGCATTGCATCATTTACATCTTTGCAAAAATTCAGTTTTAACAGCTTTTTGCTAAAACACCACACAAGTGTTTTTTTCTTCTCTTATAGGTGACTACTAGGGTTTTTGCCTTGCATCTACTAGAATGGAACTATATAAACATTCCAGATGCATAGATGCGTAGAGTATTCCAATACAAACCTGTAGGATTTTGTGTCACTCGAAACGGAGCTCTAGATCAAAAGTTATGGCCGAAACAGTTCAACAAAAATTTCAGATTCAGAAATTCAGACAAAACGAGACAGAGTCCAGTTAAAAAGCCTCAGAAAAGAATAAAAATAAAAATAAAAAAAGGGATCGGCGCAGCTCCACAGACGCCCACCGCGCGCGCGACACGCAACCGGCCTAGCACCAGCCCGCACCCGCCTCTCCCTGTGCCGCCGACAGGTGGGGCCCACCTGTCAGCACGCCGCCGACGTGTTCGTCCGAGAGACGAACTACCGCTGCAGAAATCGCCTAATTTCTTCGAGATTTCGGCCTCCCTCGCGCTGTTCTTTACCTAGACTATTTAGCCTCGACCCCCTCTTCGAAACCCCCTAAAATGCCATCTATTCCGCCGCCACGTCGCGGTAATTGCTCGCCGGAGCAACCCGCTGCCGCCACCGCCATTGCCGTTGGTAATGAGCTCAAGCTTGAATTCCGCGCCCTCTTCTTTCTATTGAGGCACTGCACCGAAGCACCATGTGTTTTTCTGACCTTTCCTCCCCTCTACAGCACGCAGGACCGCCCCACGAGCTTGCGGGAGTCCGAGCCACCGCGTTGCTCCAACCGCCAAGCGTCGCTGCCCGAGGACGCCCCTGTCCGAGCCGACCCTGCCCCCGAGACCGCCGCCACTTGCCGTACGCCGTGAGCCACCTCACTGCCGCTGAAGATCGCTGGAGAGCCGCCGCCACCCACCTCCAACGATGCGTCGATGAGCACCTGGGCCGACAGCGCCAGCCCCTCAATCTGTGGCCAATGGCCTAGATTAATGGTTGACCCTGCGGTGGACCGCTGACCGGTTAAACCGCCACGTCGGCGTGACCCCACCAGTCAGCGGGAATATTCCCCAGGAATATTCCCCACAGTTTTCTGAAAAATTAATTAAAAAGATAGAAAACTATTACAACTTCAAAAATTCATAAGAAAAGATTTACTAGTCCAAAAATAGCAAATAATATGTCGTTGGAAATCTCTTTTCTTGTATCTTATTAATATACAATTGGTTTAGACAATTACTACAAGGTTTTGTTGTAGTTATTTAAATAGGTTAATGCTCTTTTTAGAGTAATAAATTCATAAGAAAATAACTACTATTCAGAAAATTGCAAATAAGATGTCTATGGAATCACAAGAAAGTGTAGAATCTGTTTCTGAATTAAAATTTCAAGTTTACTGTACTAATATGTTTGAGTTTAATTAAAGGATTATTGCACTATAAAAATTGCAGAAAAAGATCCGTAACACCTTTTTGCGTGATTCCAATTGCCCCTGGCTTTAAATTGGATTATCCACACAGTAGTATTTTTGTCCAGATCTTTACACCACTGTTTACAGACGTAGCTTAGTTTTTTTTAAAGGCCTACTAATTGGTTCAACAAATTGCATGTTTTGGTTTTAATGCATCAAAGGTTTTCCATGCATGTCATCAGTAGTCACAATGCATGAATTTTGCACTTGTATATGATTGTGTATGTTTGTTTATGTGTCGATTTTGTATCGTGTAGATTGTGACGAGTGCAACGCTTGTTTCTGCAAGGATTGTACTCTCGACTCCTTTGCTATTATGGTGAAGTATGTGTTTGTTCAAACGAAAACAACATAATATTAATGAACTACCTGGGCAGAGTGGTTGGATTGTCAACGGAGTGTGGATAATGGTGGGGAATGACGCCCAGGGTATTGAGAAGGATTAGTTATCTTTGTTATAGTAGCTTACGTATGCAACCATGTGCTAGTAAGAAATGGGTGGCTGGATGGACTTAGTAGGTCGTGGTGATCCGAACCAAGCGTAGCCAGAGATGTAGTGAATGGTAGGATGGGACCGGTGCACAGTGGGGTTTGGAGATCTACTTCCCGAAAGGTCTCATCTTGGTCTTCTCCCCATCATCACACAATATGATTGTGGTGGTACGAGCTGGGTTGGCCAGGTCATATAGGTAAAGTGTACAAACCCCTGTAGGGTGTAAAACTAAGTACTTAACCGTGTCCCCGGTTACAGACGATTGAGTTGCTTGATTTTGAGACTATGATATATTCTCACTCATCCTTATTTCCTAATTACTAAAACATGATGGGTGAACCTAATGGGTTGCTGTGAATCAAATGGTTTACGAAAGTAGGATAAATATGTTTGAAAAGTGCAAGCTAGCCAAAGTTCCACTAGCCAAATAAGCATTGTAGATGCTAGGTGCATTGTCTCTTTTACCTTCGCGCTACTTGCCATACATTCCATGTATTGACCCTTTGAGGCTGGTACGTTTCATGTTGCAGGTTATTATGATCCCGAGTGATCGAATAGGTCGCGGTGCTCCACTCGACACTTGTTCCCTTGTGGGCAATTTGAAGATCGAGTAGTTAACTGTCAACACCCGGATTTTTAATCCCAGATGCCTGTTATGTCATACACCGCAATCCCAGGATTACCATTTTTGCAAAACATAACAGATTGGATATCACAGTACATCATCCATTACAAACCATAAATAAGGTCTTACACAAATAAGGATCTCATGATCCAGTCTTAATACAACAAACAGCGGAATAAATAATAGGCATAGCGGTGGGGTCCATCTTCAGGGGCACATGCAATGCTGATGAAGGTAGATAGTCCTAGTTATCATAGCCGTCCTACTGACCGTCATCTTGGTAATCTCCTTCATAGTCTAGCCATGAGAATAGCCAGGGACAAAAGCCATGAGTACTCTTTAAGTACTCGCAAACTACCACTAACAAGTAAGATAGTTGTAGTGTAAATGCTAACTCTAAGTTTATTTATAAAGTTAAGTATGAAACCTAAGCTGAGTTCAGAAACAAAGAAAGATAAAATAAAGTTCTAGAATCGCTTAAGTTGGGAAGCTAGTGTCATAGTCACAACCCCGTTGTGGTCAAGTCAAGATTCATCATTCATTTCATAAGTTATTTTGAAAACATCTGACAACGAAATAGTATGGCCACTCCAACTATCCATAACCGCGGACGCGACTATTTGAATAGTTTGACACTCTGCAGAGATGGTACACTTTCACCACAAGATTCGATACATCTGTCAGGGATAACCCTGAATCATCATACTTAGTATGGAGATAATCAAACATAACCTTTCCTTTACACACCCTAGTATAAGCACCTCTCCTATGAGCATGGCCTCCCAACCATGACCATCTGTCATCTTGGACACTGCATAGGTGGACAACATTGAGAGGTAGCCGCAGCTCAAACCTCTCCCACGAGGGAACTAATACTAATGCATATAAAACCGGCTAAGCCTTATCCAATTCAGGTATTGTGGTTGTACGGTAAATTTGGAATGGTATCGCATCCGAATCCAACCATCAGTTTTGTAAAAGGGTTAAGGCTCATGCCTCAACATTTGCAACATCATAAACCATTTGTGTTTCTCAACACATGTCAAAAGATCTCAATAGAATGACTCATCATTCCAAGGTTTTCATAATTCATTTTCACCCAGTATTCCCATCTAAAGTGGCTCAAGTTTTAGTTTAGCTCTAAACTACTAAGTTAAAAGTGTTCACTAATGTGGGATGCTAAGATCAATCTCATGCCATAGAATGACATCTTAAGGTTATCTAGATAGGTCAAGTTTTATACTCTTTATGCTACCTTCAAAACAAGTAAAGGACTTTGATAAAGTAAAGAAGGTAAAGTTTGGAACTAAAACTTGGGGTAGGTACTAGTCAAGTGGTATAACCAAAGCATGTTTAATGTCTTTTCTTGGGTTAACTAAATTGCATGGGTTAGCTTGCATTATTAAGGATGGCTTGCTAATATAATACTTGCAAGTGTTAGATTGCCTTGGTTGGTGTAGTGGTTGAAGTTTTCTTCCTCCTATTCTTGGTAGAACTCCTCCTCGAGAGCTTGGTTGGTACAATCGTTTATAAATACATACAGAGTATACACTCACCAAACAATGCTTAACTAGTCTACCTAGCATTCTAAGGCACACATTGGATGATATATTATCATCACAAGCATCACAAGGTTTTATTAACTAGCTTCATTCTTTTTATTTAAGAAAAGTAATTTCTACTCATTGAAAATAACTAAGATTTAATATTCACCACTTACAATATGGGATCATGTGGTTACATGTCATCACCACATATTCTAACATATGGGAATGTGATTTAAAGGTTGGATCACTTTTACTTAAGTTTAAGTGCATTATTTAATGATTTAAAGTGACTAGAAATGCCTATATAGCATTATTTTGGTACTAGTCCAAAGTCACTGCATGCAAACCTTAATATTATTACATATTTAGATAGGTATGGTTAAATGTGATTTTTGAGAGTTGTAATCAACTCAAAAGCTATATTGGTTGATTTTATAAAAATGTTTGAATGTGCAAAAGCTTCTGTTTTGTTATTTTTACTAGGATAGACCTCCAACTCTAAATGAATTAAATCCAACGGGTTTTGATATATCTTTTCAGTAGCTTTCTAACAAAATTTTAATCACTCAATTTGGTTCAGTAGATCTTCCTAAATTGATTTTTGAACTAAGGGACAGAAGTGGGTTCAAACTAAAATAGAAAAAACTATATTTGAATTCCTGGGCTAGCGCGGGAAAGGAAATGGGCCGGACCAGTGGCGCTCCACGGCGCAGAGGGCGGCTGACATGCTGGTCCCGCTTGTCAGCAAGACTTAAAACCCGAAACGGTATGGGACGATCTAGGCGCTACGATTAGAATAGAGATCAACGGTCCATAATCGTCATCAACGACGGACTTGTCACCGGCGAGACCGAACCTTAAACGGCCAGCGGGGGTGCAATGGGGGCATACCAGGGCTCCAGCTACTACGGTGAGGCAGGCAAACGAACTGGTGGACGATGGTGAGCTCAGGCAAGGTCGCGGTAGCTTCTAGGGTGGACGAAATCGACGACGCCTCTCCTCCTCTGCTGCGGTAAGCTCCGGCTAAATTCCGGCGAATGGCAGCTCTCCTTGCTCCGAGGATGGGGTGGAAGGATCAGTGGAGAGAGGCGAGTGGAATGGTGTGAGGAGTTTGTGCTGGGGAGGGCTCCTTTTATAGGGCGATGAGGGGACCAAACGGAACGACGGTGAGCTCGTCGGTGACGTTGATACATGCGACTAGAGGCATGGGCGGCGTAGGCGGATGGTGGCCTACCTCCTGGCGGTGCTCTATGGCTTCAATGCGTGGCTAGGGGTAGTGGCGTTTGGTCGGGAGCGTCCCGCGCTCTGGAAGACAGAGGCGGTGCTCGCGCTTGTGCGCTGTTGTGGAGTCATGGCGCATGGCGTGCTGGGGTCGAGGCGGAGCGGCGTGCATGGGATTAGGTTGGGGGACGGTCTGTGCCGTGCTGGCGGCTAACGCGCTCTGGCGCGCTCTGGCGAGCTCGCAGAGAGAATGGGCAGTGGTGCTGGGGTGTGGTCCAGGGGCTTGTTGGGCTTGGGGAAGGGAAGGGAGGTGCGGTAGGGTTAGGCATAGCTAGTGGTGGTGCTGGAACGGCGCGGCGTTGTCTGTGGCGCATTTCCCTCTTCTGGCGGGCGGTGACCAAAAAGGGGCAGCGCTCCACTGCTGCTGTGGCTTAGGGGTAGCTTCTTGATGGCTGGGTTGGGTCTGGGGGAGACAAGGGCACTACTAGGGTCCAAATTGTTTGACAAAAATCGATCAAAAACAGGATAAGTTAGGCCAGTTTGATTTTGTCTGCAAGGTGTTCGACACAATGGCCGCAAGTGAAAAATATTTGAATTTTGGGCTGAAAATTGGTGGAGTGGTTGATCACATGCTTGAGCTTCTAGGTGTGCTTGGATTTTGAAAATGGAAGTCATTTGAGTGGTTTTTGAATAGGTGGGATCTTCTCATATGAACTACATTCAATTTTCAAATGCCATTTAAAATTAGTGTTTGAAAGTTTTTGGTAGATCACAAAGTGGGCCTTGGTACATCATTACATGTATTAGCAAGGGGTGCAACGATCCACATTTGGTTCTGTTAGGTTTTGAGTTCTAGGAATAGCTAAAGTAGGTATGTTGATTAAAATGGCTCAAATGACCATTTGGTTATTTTAGTCATTTTGATTTGTTTTTCTTTGGGATTTGTTTGGGAATGATCTAGATGATGTTTATTTCACCTAAGAATCATTTTACAAGCAATGCATCACTTAATCATGGCAATTCAAAACAACTCCTAAATCATATGCACACACATATGAATGCTTTAATATTTTTAAATGGAAAAGTTTTTGTTAACTCTAAATTTGATGATTTGGATCTTGATCACTTGGATTAAAGTTTTGGGATGTTACAAACCTTCCCCCCTTAAAAAAAATCTCGTCCCGAAATTTACAGAAGAAACTAAGAACTAAAGAGATTTGGGAACACTGTCCTAATGTAATCTTCTCGCTCCCAAGTGGCTTCCTCTTCGGTATGGTTGCTCCATTGGATCTTGAGAAATTTGATACTTCTGGTCCTGGTGGTTCTATAGGGTTCTTCCAAGATACGGATGGGCACTTCACGATATGTTAGGTCATTGTTGATCTCAACAGCTTTGTGATCGATGTTCTTGAAAACTTCAGTCTTCTCCGGCACTTCTAAGCATTTGCGAAGTAACAAGATATGGAACACATTGTGGATGGCTGACATCTCTTCTGCCAGTTCCAGTTGATATGATACTTCTCCTCGGCGATTCAGAATCTTGAAGGGCCCGATATATCTGGGGCCTAACTTTCCTTTCAGACTAAAGCGTTGGGTTCCCTTCAATGGCGAAACCTTGAGATATACAAAATCTCCGACATGGAAGGTCAGGTCTCTTCTTCTCTTGTCAGCATAACTCTTTTGTCTGGACTGGGCGGTCTTGAGGTGCTCACGGACTTTGTGCACCTTTTCTTTGACTTCTCGGAGAATGTCGGGTCGAAAGATCTGACTCTCTCCTACTTGCGACCAATTCAAAGGGGTGCGACACTTTCTTCCATATAGGAACTCAAATGGTGCCATCTGCAAACTAGCTTGATAACTATTGTTATATGAGAATTCTGCGAAAGGCAGGCAGTCTTCCCATTTTGATCCATATTCTAACACACAAGCTCTAATCATATCCTCTAAGATTTGGTTGACTCTCTCAGTCTGTCCATCAGTTTGCGGGTGATAAGCAGTGCTGAAATTTAACTTGGTTCCTAATCCTTTCTGGACTTTCTGCCAAAATCTCGAGGTAAATTGGGTTCCTCGATCTGATACTATGGTCTTGGGGGTTCCATGCAGACTAACAATTCTAGCAATATACAATTCTGCTAGCTTCGAACTTTGGTAGGTTGTCTTGACAAGTATAAAGTGAGCTACCTTGGACAGTCTATCAACGATGACCTAGATGGAGTCATTTCCCCTACTAGAAGTAGGCAATCCGGTGATAAAGTCCATTCCGACAAAATCCCATTTCCATTCCGGAATATACAAAGGTTGCAACAGTCTTGCGGGTCTCTGATGCTGTTCTTTGACTCTTTGACAGATGTCACACTTGGCAATGTAGCTTCCGATTTCTCTCTTCATCTTGTGCCACCAAAATTGCTCCTTCAAATCTTGATACATCTTCGTTCCTCTAGGGTGGATAGAATAAAGAGTATGATGAGCTTCCTGCATAATGACTTGCTTCAGCTCCGAATCTGTTGGCACACAGATACGTCCTTTGTACCACATAACTCCTTCTTCATCTTCAGTGAATCCAGGTACCTTTCCTGTACCAATACGACGTTTGATTCTGCCAATACTTTCATTTCCCTTCTGGGCTTCCTTGATTTGGCTGATTAAGGTGGGTTGAAGTTCAATGCTAGCTAAGAATCCTTTGCTAACTAGCTCAGTTCTAAACTGCTCCAACTCCTCATACAAACTTGGCTGCTTATCCTTGATCATGGTGTTTAGCCTGCAAGGCAATCTGCTAAGAGCATCCGCTACCACATTGGCTTTGCCGGGGTGATAGTGAATGTCAAGGTTATAATCCTTGATTAACTCTATCCATCTCCTTTGCGTCATATTCAGCTCCTTCTAAGTGAAAATATACTTCAAGCTTTAGTGATCTGAGTAAATCTCACAGCGATTACCCATCAGATAGTGATGCCATGTCTTCAATGCCAAAACTACGGCTGCTAACTCAAAATCATGGGTCGGATAGTTCTGCTCATGCTTCTTCAGTTGTCGAGACAAATAGGCGATGACTTTGCCTTCTTGCATCAGTACAAATCCGATACCAATCTTGGATGCATCACAATACACATCAAACGGCTTCTTGATATCTGGCATGATCAGTATTGGGGCTGATATCAATCTCTTCTTCAGCTCCTGGAAACTGGCCTCACATTTGTCGGTCCATTCAAACTTCTTGTCCTTCTTCAACAATTGGGTCATGGGTTTGGCGATGCTCGAGAATCCTTCTACGAACTTGCGGTAATATCCCACTAATCCGAGAAATGCACGGACTTGGGTTTGACTGGTTGGGGCTTCCCATTCTTCGACATCTTTGATTTTGGCGGGATCAATAGAGACTCCTCCGGCAGACACAATATGTCCTAGGAATCCTACTTCTTTCAGCCCAAACTCACACTTGCTGAACTTGGCATATAACTGATGCTCTCTCAGGGTTTCTAGGATGATTCTCAGATGTTTCTCATGCTCTTCTTCTGACTTGGAGTAGATAAGGATATCATCGATAAACACAATGACAAACTTATCTAGGAAATTCATAAAGATCTTATTCATGAGATACATGAAATAAGCAGGGGCATTGGTTAATCCAAAAGACATAACCGTATACTCGTATAAACCATAGCGAGTAGTAAAGACGGTCTTCGGAATATCCATTGCACGAATCTTAAGTTAGTGATAACCAGTCCTAAGATCAATCTTTGAGAATACCTGAGCTCCAGTTAACTGATCAAATATATCCTCTATCTTTGGCAAAGGGTACTTGTTCTTGATGGCGACGTCATTCAACTTCCTGTAATCGGTGCACAGACGGTTGCCTCCATCCTTCTTGTCGACGAATAACACTGGTGATCTCCATGGTGATGCGCTTGGTTGAATCAAGCCTGTTGCTAACATGGCATCCTACTGCTTCTTCAATTCTACTAACTCTGAGGGGTTCATGCTATAGGGTCTCTAGGCTATGGGTCCGGTTCCGGGGATTAGTTCAATAATGAACTCAATATCCCTATCCGTGTGCATACCTGGCAATTCATCTGGTAATACGTCGAGGTATTCACAGACTACTCTGACTTGGTCAATGGTGGGCAAGGCTAGACTCTTGTTGCACTTGAATTGACGGGGTAAGGTTTCAGATATATGCTCTACGGTTACTCCAGAGCTACTGGTCATGGTGATGGCTTTCTTAGCATAGTCTATCAGTCCTTTATGCCTTGACATCCAGTCCATACCTAGTACTACTTCCAATCCTTTGGTTCCAAGTACTATTAGGTTGGCCTAAAAATCTATGCCATGGATTCTGATAGGCACAGCTTTGCAAATTTTTATAGCTTTTGTATTTGATCCAGGAATTTGAACTATCATGACATGCTTCAAGTTGGTTGGGTGGATCTTACTAGTGCATGCAAATTCTTCGGTGACAAATGAATGATATGCTCCCGAATCAAACAATACCCTTGCTAAAATTGAGTTGAAAGAAAACATACCCAGCACTACGTCTAACGCTTCTTGAGCTTCCTCTGCGTTCATGTGGAAGAGACGACCGTTGCGGTTGTGAGGGTTCCCTGGGGCAAATCTTCTCCCTGGTTGAACACGACGCTGCTGTTGAGCTGGGGCATTCACATTGGCAGTGGCTGCAATATTTTTGGGACACTCATTGGAATAGTGACCCTTAAATCCACACTCGAAACAAGTTATCTGAGACTTGTATTTTGCTCCTATAGGCACAACATTGCTGCCAGTTCTGGGTGCAGTGTTGTTATTGTTGTTGCTCTTGGGAGGGGCACGGTTGAAGTTGTTGGTGTTGCCGGGGTTGTTGTTGTTTCCTCCGGACTTCACATTGGCTCCAGTACGGTTGGGGTAGCTTTGGCGAGACATTGGGGGTCGGTTGTTCCTCGGTGCATATCCTGGTGAGGGGTTGGGACGGTACTTCTGGTGACTGCTGGATCCAGATTGCTACATCATACGACGTTTGCGATTGTCGTTTGCCTGGTTAATCTTTCCTTCCATCTGAATTGCGGAGTCGACTAGCTCTTTGAGATCCTCGAAACGGATGTTGACGAGAACAGTCTGCATCTCATCATGCAGTCCGTTCAGGAATCTCTCCTTCTTCTTGGCCTCCGTGTTGATCTCATCAGGGGCGTACCTTGCAAGCGACAAGAATCTGTCATGGTACTCCACCACAGTCATTCTACCATGCTTCTACTCTCTGAATTCATACCTCATTCTGGTGACTAAGCCCTGCAGCACGTGGGTGCGGATGAACTTGATATTGAAGGCTTCCCATGTCATCACTTGACCAAGGTTCATTAGGCGGATGCTGTTCCACCATGCTCTTACATCTCCTGCCAAGTAGTGGGTGGCAAAGAGAACTTTCTCGTTGTCATCAACTCTGGCTACTTCTAAATTGTTCTCCATCGTCTCCAACCAGTCATCTGCATCTAATGGGTTCTCTGAAGTGCTAAAGATTGGGGGATTGGTATTCTGGAAGTTCTTCAACTTGGATCCTTGATGATCCTGATTTCCATGCCCTTGGTTGTTGAGAGCCATCTAGGCAATCTGTTGCAGTGTTGCGAGATTAGCTTGACGCTCTGCCCTTCTTGCTTCTCTGTCTGCGATGAGATTCTGCAAGATCTGCAGCATTGGGTCTTGCGACGAGCTACTCCCTCCTTGGTTTCCACGAGTCATCTAAAGTTTGAGGTAGATAAAGGGGTAAGAGGGAAAGTTCTAAGGTTCATGGTTTTGGTTTCAAGACTAAAACTTTGAGTTTGACTCAGGTTTTGCAACTAGCTTCATTTCATTCATTCCAACAAGCACACGATACAAACACACACACCACAACAACAAGGAAAACAGATGGTTTTAAGAACCATTCTGCAAGCTATGATATAGTGGGACCGATATCGCTCATGCTACAACAGTGCTCTAGTGCATCTACTCATCGTCGATGAAGTCGGAGTCCTCATCGTCAGTGTAGAAGTCCACGGCATCCTCCTCCAGAAAGTCATCATCATTGCTGAGGTAAGAATCCATATCTCTCTGGATGTCTTCACCCTCCTCTTCTTCCTCCTTTGTTGCAAGCTGAGCTTCTTGCTCCTTGACGGTCTTCTCGAGGTCGGCCACCTTCTTGCGAAGACGGGCGATGGTGCAATCCTTCTTCTCGCGTTGGAGGCGAAGGGACTGACGGTCCTTGACAAGCAGTGAGAAAGTCTGGGCCTTCTGGGCGGCAATGGCACGGTTGTGGTTGGCGAACTCCCTAGCATTGTCCAATTCCTTATGGCGATCGTACATCAGGAAGTCAAGGTTCTCCACTTGACGCTTCAGCTCCGGGTGACTGGGCATCTCCATCAGCATTCCCATGAAGTCACGCATTGCATAGTGAGCAAAACGGGTTCCTTGGATTTGGTTGACACTAAGGGCACACAGACGTGCAAGAGCTTCATGCATTGCCCTGGCTAATCCATCTAGCCAGTTGTTCTCTCTCACGGAGAACTGGATTCTCCCGGACGTTGGTGCTTCTATGCTTCCTCGAAGATCAGCGGTGACTAGCCACTGTAAATCTCCTCCTGGGGCTCCTGGAATTTGAGCTCCAAGAAACTCCAGATGCGGGCGTCCCAATAACTCAGACAGTGAATCCAGATCCCTCTCAAATATCAGCTGGCCTCCGTTGCCCAATTGGTAGAACTTGCTGAACTGAGTCTCCATCTACAATAATTTAGGATGAGGAAGTTAGTGAAGTGATCAAGTGTGTCAAATTTTAGGTAGTAATGTAAGAATTGGAGGAATATGAATTTTTGAGAAAGAAAGAATTTCCAAGGGTAAGAGAGGAAATAGTTTTTCATAAATAATCACTTTGGTTTTGAAACTAAGTTTTTGTTTGGACGCCCATTCTAACTAGGGCCTCCTATGGTCAGGATGGCTCTGATACCAACTTGTCAACACCCGGATTTTTAATCCTAGATGCCTGTTATGTCATACATCGCAATCCCAGGATTACCATTTTTGCGAGACATAACAGATTGAATATCACAGTACATCATCCATTATAAACCATAAATAAGGTCTTACACAAATAAGGATCTCATGATCCAGTCTTAATACAACAAGCAGCGGAATAAATAATAGGCGTAGCGGTGGGGTCCATCTTCAGGGGAACAGGCAATGCTGATGAATGCAGATAGTCCTAGTTATCATACCCGTCCTGCTGACCGTCATCTTGGTAATCTCCTTCATAGTCTGGCCATGAGAATATCCAGGGACAAAAGCCATGAGTACTCTTTAAGTACTCGCAAACTACCACTAACAAGTAAGATAGTTCTAGTGTAAATGCTAACTCTAAGTTTATTTATAAAGTTAAGTTTGAAACCTAAGATGAGTTCAGAAACAAAGAAATATAAAATAGAGTTCTAGAATCACTTAAGTTGGGAAGCTAGTGTTATAGTCACAACCCTGTTGTGGTCAAGTCAAGATTCATCATTCATTTCATAAGTTATTTTGAAAACATCGTGGCTACTCGAATAGTTTGACACTCTCTGAGGTGGTACTACACTTTACAAGATTTGATTTTGATACATCTGGGGACTTTGAATCATCATACTTAGTATGCAAATAATCAAACATAACCTTTCCTTTGCACACCTAGTATAAGCACCTCTCCTATGAGCATGGCCTCCCAACCATGACCATCATCATCTTGGTGGATAACATTGATCAAACCTCTCCGTCTAATGCATATAAACTTCTGGCTAAGCCTTACCCAATTCAGGTATTGTGTTTGTACGGTAAATTTGGAATGGTATCGCATCCGAATCCAACCATCAGTTTTGTAAAATGGTTAAGGCTCATGCCTCAACATTTGCAGCATCATAAACCATTTGTCTTTCTCAACACATGTCAAAACATCTCAATAGAATGACTCATCATTCCAAGGTTTTCACAATTCATTTTCACCAAGTATTCCCATCTAAAGTGGCTCAAGTTTTAGTTTAGCTCTGAACTACTAAGTTAAGAGTGTTCACTATTGTGGGATGCTAAGATCAATCTCATGCCGTAGAATGACATCTTAAGGTTATCTAGATAGGTCAAGTTTTATACTCTTTATGCTACCTTCAAAACAAGTAAAGGACTTTGATAAAGTAAAGAAGGTAAAGTTTGGAACTAAAACTTGGGTAGGTACTAGTCAAGTGGTATAACCAAAGCATGTCTAATGTCTTTGCTTGGGTTAACTAAATTGCAAGGGTTATCTTGCATTGTTAAAGATGGCTTGCTAGTATAATACTTGCAAGTGTTAGCTTTCCTTCGTTGGTGCAGTGGTTGAAGTTTTCTTCCTCCTCTTCTTGGTAGAACTCCTCCTCCTCGAGAGCTTGGTCGGAACTATCGTCTATAAATACATACAGAGTATGCAAAGTCACTGCGTCCAAACCTTAATATTGATTTATACCAATCCCAAGTTTTACTTACAAGCTTTACTTTCTTTTACTTTACCAAAGTTCTTTACTTTTTTTATAGATAGCATAAAGAGTATAAAACTTGGCCTAGCTAGTTAGACTTAGATGTCATTCTATGGCATGAGATTGAGATTAGCATCCCACCTTAGTGAACACTCTTAACTTAGTAACTAGAGCTAAACCAAAAACTTGATCACTTTAGATGGGAATACTTGGTGAAAATGACTTGTGAAAACCTTGGAATGATGAGACATTCTATTGAGATGTTTTGACATGTGTTGAGAAACACAAATTGGTTTATGATGATGATGAAAATGTTGAGGCATGAGCCTTAGCCCCTTTATAAAAACTGATGGTTGGGTTCGGATGCGATACCATTCCAATTTTACCGTACAACCACAATACCTGAATTGGGTAAGGCTTAGCCAAAAGTTTATATGCATTAGTATTAGTTCCCTCGCAGGAGAGGTTTGAGCTGAGGCTACCTCTCAATGTTGTCCACCTATGTAGTGCCCAGGATGGCAGATGGCCATGGCTGGGAGGCCAAGCTCATAGGAGAGGTGCTTATACTAGAGTGTGTAAAGGAAACGTTATGTTTGATTATCTGCATACTAAGTATGATGATTCAGGGTTATCCCTGACAGATGTATCAAATTTTGTGGTGAAAGTGTACCCCTCTGCAGAGTGTCAAACTATTCGAATAGCCGTTATGGACAGCTGAGGGTGGCCATGCTCGTTGTTAGATGTTTTCAAAATGACTTATGAAATGAATTGTGACATGACTTGACCACAACAAGGTTGTGACTATGAAAACTAAGTTCCCACTTAGGTGATTTCAAACTTTATTTTACCTTTTTTTGTTTTTGAACTCAGCTTAGGTTTCAAACTTAACTTTACAAACAAACTTAGAACTTAGCATTCCTATTAGAATTACCTTACTTGTTAGTGATAGTTTGCGAGTACTTAAAGAGTACTCATGGCTTTTGTCCTTGGCTATTTCGTGGCTAGACTATGAGGAGGACTATCCAGAAGAAGGACAGTAGGACGGCTATGACAACTAGGATCATCTCCCATTGTCAGCATTGCCTGTGACACTGAAGATGGAGCCCACCGCTATGCTATTTATTCCGCTACTTGTTTGTACTAAGACTGGATCATGAGATCCTTTATTTGTGTAAGACCTTATTATGGTTTGTAATGGATGATTTACTGTGATATCCAATTTGTTATGTCTCGCAAAAATGGTAATCCTAGGATTGCGATGTATGGCATAATAGGCATCTGGGATTAAAAATCCAGGTGTTGACAAGTTGGTATCAGAGCCATCCTGACCATAGGAGAGCCTAGTTAGAATGCACCTCCGAACAAAAAAACTTAGGTTCAAAAAACAAAGAAGTGAGTATTTATGAAAACCTATTTCCTCTCTTACCCTTGGGATTCTTTCTCTCAAAAAAATACATGTTCCTCAAAAATTCTTACATTACTACATAAATTTTTGACACACTTGATCACCTCACTAATTTTCTCATCCTAAATTCTTATAGATGGAAGTTTAGTACTGCAAGTTCTACCAGTTGAGCAACGGAGGCCAACTGATCTTCGAGAGGGATCTTGATGCACTATCTGAGTACTTGGAGCACCCACATCCAGAGTTCTTTGGAGCTCAACTCAATGGTCTCCCAGGAGGACATTTACAATGGCTAGTAGTTGCTGATCTTCGAGGAAAGATGGAGGCACCCCTTTCCGAGAAGATTCAATTCACCGTGAGAGAGAACAACTGGCTAGATGGATTAGCCAGGGCAATGTATGAATCTCTCGCACGTCTTTGCACACAGAATGTCAACTTGATCCAGGGAACTCGCTTTGCTCACTATGCCAGGCGTGATTCGATGGGAATGCCTCTGGAGATGCCAAGTCACCTGGAGTTGAAGCACCAAGTGGAGAACCTCGACTTCCTCCTGTACGACAGACGGAAGGAATTGGACAATGCTCGAGAGTTTGCGAACCACAACCTTGCCATTGTCGCCCAGAAGGCCCATACTTTCTCCCTGTTTGTCAATGATCATCAGTCTCTTCGCCGTCAACACGCAAAGAAGGATCGCACCATCGACCATCTTTTCAAGAAGGTGGCCAACCTCGAGAAGACCATCAAGGAGCAAGAAGCTCAGCTTGCAGCAAAAGAAGAAGAGGAGGAAGGTGAACATGTCTAGGGGGATATTCACTCATACCTCAGCAATGATGATGACTATCTCGAGGATGATGCCATGGACTTCTACACCGGCGATGATGACTCCGACTTCATCGATGCTGAGTAGATGCACTAGAGCACTATCGTAGGAGTGAGAAGTCTCGGTCCCATTGTATCTTAGCTCCCAGAATGGTTCTTAAAACCATTTGTTTTCCCTTCATGTTATGGTGTGTGTGTTTGTATCGTGTGCTTTGCTTGAATGAATGAAAAGAAGTTAGTTGCAAAACCTGAGTCAAACTCAAAGTTTTAGCTTTGAAACCAAAACCATAAACCTTAGAACTTTCCCTCTTACCCCATTATCTATCTCAATCTTCAGATGACTCGTGGAAACCAAGGAGGGAGCAGCTCATCGCAGGACCTAATGCTACAAATTCTGCAGACGCTCATTGCAGACCACGAAGCTAGTAGGGCAGAGCACCAACCAAATCTAGCCACACTATAGCAGATCGCCCAGATGGCTCACAACAATAAGGGCCATGGAAATCAGGATCATCATGGATCCAAACTCAAAAACTTCCAGAATACCAATCCCCCAATCTTTAGCAAGTCTAAAGACCCGTTGGATGCTGATGATTGGTTACAGACCATGGAGAATAACTTAGAAGTCGTAGGAGTGGACGCCAACGAGAAAGTTCTGTTTGCCACCCACTACCTGGCAGGAGATGCAAGAGCATGGTGGAACAGCACCCACACGATGAACCACAGTCAAGTGATGATGTGGGAAGCCTTCAAAGTCAAGTTCAGCCGCACCCATGTGCCGTAGGGTTTAGTCACCTGAATAAGAGATGTATTCAGAGAGCTAAAGCAAGGCAGAATAACTGTAGTGGAGTACCGTGACAGATTCTTGTCCCTCGCCAGGTATGCACCTGATCAGATCAACACGGAGGCCAAGAAGAAGGAGAGATTCCTGAACAGACTACATGATGAGATGCATACGGTGCTAGTCAACATCCGTTTTGATGACCTCGAAGAGCTAGTCGACTCTGCCATCCAGATGGAATGGAAGATCAACCAAGCGAATGATAACCACAAACGTCGGATGATGCACCAAGCCAGATCCAACAGTCACTAGAGGTATCACCCCAACCCGTCTGCCGGATATGCCCCACGGAACAATCGACCCCCAATGTCTCGCCCAAGCTACCCCAACCGCAACGGAGGAAATGTGAAGTCTGGAGGAAACAATAACAACCACCCCGGCAACTCCAGCAATTTCAACTGTGCACCGCCCAAGCCCCACAACAACAACAACAACAACAACACTGCACCGAGACCTGGAAGCAATGTTGTGCCCATGGCAGCAAAAGACAAGTCTCAGATTACTTGTTTCGAGTGTGGAGTTAAGGGTCACTACTCCAATGAGTGTCCCAAAAAGATTGCCGCCACTGCCAATGTGAATGCCCCAGCTCAACAGCAGCGCCGTGTTCAGCCTGGAAGAAGAATCGCCCCAGGGAACCCTCACAACCGTAACGGCAGTCTCTTCCACATGAACGCCAAAGAAGCCCAAGAAGCTCCAAATGTCGTGCTAGGTATGTTTTCTATTAACTCAGTTTTAGCAAGAGTGTTGTTTGATTCTAGAGCATCACACTCGTTTATCACCGAAGAATTTGCATGCACTAGTAAGATTCACCCAACCAACTTGAAGCATGTTATGATAGTTCAAATACCCGGTTCAACCATAAAAGCTAGAAATTTTTGCAAAGTTGTACCTATCAGAATACATGGGATAGATTTTTATGCCAATCTAATACTACTTGGAACCAAAGGTTTGGAAGTAGTACTAGGAATGGATTGGATGTCGAAGCATAAGGGATTGATAGACTGTGCCAACAAATCCATCACCATGACCTGTAGCTCTGGAGTATCAGTAGAGCATATATCTAAAACCTTGCCCCGTCAATTCAAGTGCAACAAGAGTCTAGCCCTACCCACCATAGATAAGTCAGAGTAGTCTGTGAATACCCCGGCGTATTCCCAGATGAATTGCCCGGTATGCCCCCGGATCGGGTTATCGAGTTCATTATTGAACTAATTCATGGAACCGGACCCATAGCTCAGAGACCCTATAGCATGAACCCCTCAGAGTTAGTGGAACTGAAGAAGCAATTGGATGCTATGCTGGAGAAAGGCTTGATTCAACCAAGCGCATCGCCATGGAGATCGCCCGTGTTGTCCGTCGACAAGAAGGATGGAGGCAACCGTTTGTGCACAGATTACCGGAAGCTGAATGACGTCACAATCAAGAACAAGTACCCCTTGCCCAAGATAGACGATCTGTTTAATCAGTTGACTGGTGCCAGAGTGTTCTCTAAGATTGATCTTAGGACTGGTTATCATTAACTTAAGATTCGTGCAACGGATATTCCAAAGACCGCCTATACCACCAGATATGGATTATATGAGTGCACGGTCATGTATTTTGGATTAACCTATGGCCCCGCTTATTTCATGAATCTCATGAATAAGATCTTTATGAATTTTCTGGATAAGTTTGTCATTGTGTTTATCGACGATATTCTTATCTACTCCAAATCAGAAGAAGACCATGAGCAACATCTGAGAATCATTCTTGAAACCCTTAGAGAGCATCAGTTGTATGCCAAGTTCAGCAAATGTGAGTTTTGGCTGAAAGAAGTAGGATTCCTCGGACATATTCTGTCTGCCGGAGGAGTCGCTGTTGATCCCGCCAAGATCAAAGATGTTGAAGAATGGGAAGCCCCAACCACTCAAACCCAAGTCCGCGCATTTCTCGGATTAGCGGGATACTACCGCAAGTTCGTAGAAGGATTTTCGAGCATCACAAGACCCATGACCCTATTGTTGAAGAAGGACAAGAAATTTGAATGGGCCAACAAATGTGAAGCAAGTTTCCAAGAGCTCAAGAAGAGATTGATTTCAGCCCCAATACTGATCATGCCAGATATCAAGCTGTTTGACGTGTATTGTGATGCATCCAAGATTGGTCTTGGATGTGTATTGATGCAAGAAGGCAAAGTCTTTGCATATCTGTCTCGACAACTGAAGCAACATGAGCAGAACTACCCTACTCATCATCTTGAACTAGCACCTGTAGTTTTAGCCTTGAAGACATGGCGTCATTATCTCATGGGTAATCGCTGTGAGATTTACTCAGATCACAAGAGCTTGAAGTATATTTTCACTCAGAAGGAGCTGAATATGAGGCAAAGGAGATGGATAGAGTTAATCAAGGATTATGACCTTGACATTCACTATCACCCTGGCAAAGCCAATGTGGTAGCGGATTCTCTTAGCAGATTGCCGTGTAGGTTAAACACCATGATCAAGGAGAAGCAACCACATTTGCATGAGGAGTTGGAGCACTTTAGAACGGAGCTTCTGAGCAAACGATTTTTAGCTAGCATTGAACTTCAACCCACTTCGATTAGTCAAATCAAGGAAGCCCAGAAGGGAAATGCAAGTATCGACAGAATCAAGCATCGTATTGGTATAGGAAAGGTACCTGGATTCACCACAGACAAAGAAGGAGTTCTGTGGTACAAAGGACGTATCTGTGTGCCGGAAGATTCGGAGCTGAAGCAAGTTATCATGCAAGAAGATCATGATACTCTTTATTCTATCCACCCCGGAGGAACGAAGATGTATCAGGATTTGAAGGAGCAATTTTGGTGGCACAAGATGAAGAGAGAAATCAGAAGCTACATCGCCAAGTCTGATATCGTTCAGAGAGTCAAAGCGGAACATTAGAGACCTGCAGGACTGTTGCCACCATTGCAGATTTTGGAATGGAAATGAGATTCCGTCAGAATGGACTTTATCACCGGTTTGCCTACTTCTAGTAGGGGAAATGACTCTATCTGTGTCATCGTTGATAGACTGTCCAAGGTAGCCCATTTTATACCTGTCAAAACAACCTACCAAAGTTCGAAGCTAGGAAAGTTGTAAATTGCTACAATCGTCAGTTTGCCTAGAACCCCCAAGACCATAGTGTCGGATCGAGGAACCCAATTTACCTCGAGATTTTGGCAGAAAGTCCAAGAGGGATTAGGAACCAACTTGAATTTCAGCATAGCTTATCACCCGCAAACCGATGGACAGACTGAAAGAGTCAACCAAATCCTAGAAGATATGTTGAGAGCTTGTGTGTTAGAGTACGGATCAAAATGGGAGGATTGTCTACCTTTCGCAGAATTCTCATACAACAACAGTTATCAAGCCAGTTTGCAAATGGCCCCATTTGAGTTCTTATATGGAAGAAAGTGTCGTACCCCTTTGAATTGGTCGCAAGTAGGAGAGAGTCAGATTTTTAGACCCGACATCCTACGAGAAGTCGAAGAGAAGGTTCACAAAGTCCGTGAGCACCTCAAGGCTGCCCAATCCAGACAGAAGAGTTATGCTGACAAGAGAAGGAGAGACCTGACTTTCAATATCGGAGATTTTGTGTATCTCAAAGTTTCGCCATTGAAGGGAATGCAACGTTTTAGTCTGAAAGGAAAGTTAGCCCCAGATATATCAGACCCTTCAAGATTCTGAATCAGAGAGGAGAAGTATCGTATCAACTGTAACTGCCAGAGGAGATGTCTGCCATCCACAATGTGTTCCATATCTCGTTACTTCGCAAATGCCTAGAAGTGCCGGAGAAGACCAAAGTTTTCAAGAACATCGATCACCGAGCCGTGGATATCAACAAGGATCTGATGTATCGTGAAGTGCACATCTGTATCTTGGAGGAAGCTTACAGAACCACCAGGACCCGGAGTATCAAATTTCTCAAGATCCAATGGAGCAACAACACCGAAGAAGAAGCCACTTGGGAGCGAGAAGATTACATTAGGACTGAGTTTCTAGATCTCTTTAGTTCCTAGTTTTCTTTCTTAAATCTCGGGACGAGATTTTGTTTAAGGGGGAAGGTTTGTAACATCCCAAAACTTTAATCCAAGATATCAAGATCCAAAGCACCCAATTTAGGGTTAACAAAAACTTTTTATTATTAAAACAATTAAGCATGCATATGGTGTTGCATTAATATGCAATTGTTTTGAATTGCCATGTTTGTTTGTTTGTTTGTTTGTTCTATGGTTCTAAAATGATTCTAAGGTGATTTCCACATCATCTAGATCATTCCCAAGCAAAATCCAAAGAAAAAGAAATCAAATGGAAGTAATAAAGGCAAATGGTCACTTTTGCCATTTTAATCCACTAGGTCACTTTAGGTGTTCCTAGAAGTCAATTCTTAACAGAAACAATTCTGTCTCTTCGCACCCCTTGCTAGTACAAGTAATGATCTACCAAGGCCCACTTTGAAATCTTACAAAAACATTTAAACAATAATTTTAAATGGCATTTGAAAATGGAATTCAAGTCATATACATAGATCACACCTTTTCAAAAACCACTCAAATGCATTCCCCTTGACCTTTCCAAACAGGCATAGAATCTCAAGCTTAAGTGGAGAACACTGAAAAAATTTGAATCCAAAATTCGAATTTTTTCTCCTTGCGGACATTCTATCGAAGATATGGCAGGCACTGAACCAAATCTAGATTAGCTTCATTGTTTCCACAGTGATCATCGACCAATTTGGTCTCCCACTTAATCCCTTGTCCCCATAGCATCTACCCCAGCCTAGACTAGCTCTCCCTTCACCACTAGCAATAGTGGCCCGCCGCCCAAATATGGTCATCGCCGGCCAAACGCGGGCAACGCGCCAGCGACCACGCAGCGGCAATCCAGCATGCCCCTAGCTCCGCTAACCCTATCGCTGCCCACGGTCCTTTCCTCGAGCGTTGCCAGGCCCTGGACCACGGAGGACAGCTCGCGCCCACCGCCTCTGCGCCGTGCCCAGCTCACGTCAGAGCACCGTCCCTGACAAGCCCGCACAAGCCGTGCCTTGCCTTCAGCTCGCGTGCGCCGCTCCACCATAACCCCAGCACCTCCCCAGACACGCCCTCTTCCTGCCGCGCGACCAGCAGCCGCCGTGAAACACGTCGAGCACCGCCTCTGCCACGCAGAGCGCCAGCCTTTCCCGACCACATGCCACCGCCCTTAGCGTCGCCATCATGCCGTAGATGACCGCCAGGAGGCAAGCCACTGCCCGCCTACCCTGCCCATGCCTCTAGCGCTTTGTACCACCATCACCGTCAAGCTCACCGTCACCCTCACGATCCCCTCATCGAGCCTATATAAGGAGCCCTCCCTAGAACCATTTCCTCAGACCACTCAGCTCCCCTCTCACCACTGATCCTTCCCCACTGTTAGCTGGAGCCGCTCGAGCAGTCGTTCGCCGAAATTGCGCCGGAGTTCGCCGCAGTAGAGGAGGAAGAGCCCTGTTGATTTCGTCCACCCTAAGAGCTGCCGCGACCTCGCCTGAGTCCGCCGTCGTCTCCTTGTTCGATCACCCCCATCGCCACACTAGCTGGAGCCCTGGTATGCCCCCACTGCACCCCCACCGAGCCGCTAGGGTTCCGTCTTGCCGGCGACCTGTCCGTCGTCGACGATGAGCCATAGCCGTAGATCGTAGTTCTAATCGTGCGTCCCACATCGCCCCATACCGCTTCGCGTTTGAAGAGCCGCTGACATGTGGGACCCCCCATCAGCTGTTCTCTGCGCCGTTAGTGTTCCCGCGCTGGCCCTAGAATTCAAATTTAGAATTTTCTATTTAGACTTAATCTAGTTTCTATCCACTAGTTTGAAAATCATTTCAGAAAGATTTACTTAACCAAATTGAATGATTCGAATTTTGTTGGAAAGATAATTTAATTCTCTATCAAAGCCCCTTGGATTTAAATCAATTAGAGTTATAGATCACATATAGCAAAAATAACAAGACAGAGACTTTTCCATATTTGACAATACCTATCTGAATATGTAATAATATTTAGGTTTGAATGCAGTGACTTTGTACTAGTACCAGAATAATGCTATATAGGCATTTCTAGTCACTTTAAATCATTAAATATTAATCTTAAACTTTATAAAATGTGATCCAACATTTAAATCCCATTCCCATGTATTAGAATATGTGGTGATGACATGTGTTCACATGATACCATATTTTAAATGGATAATATTAAATCTTAATTATTTTCAATGAGTAGAAATTAGTTTTCTCAAATAAAATAAATGAAACTAGTTCATCAAATCTTGTGATGTATGTGATGGTACTAGATCATCAAGTATGTGCCTTAGTGTGCTAAATAGACTAGTTAAGTATTGTTTGGTGATTGTGTATTCCTGTATGTATTTATAGATGATAGTATCGACCAAGTCTACGAGGAGAAGGAGTTCTACCCCGAAGAAGAAGAGGAGAATTTCAACCACTACACCAATCAAGGCAAGCTAGAACTAAGCAAGTTAACACTTGCCCACTTAACTTGAGCAAAAGCATTAGGCATGCTTTGATTATACCCTTTCTTGATTTATACCAATCCCAAGTTTTACTTACAAGCTTTACTTTCTTTTACTTTACCAAAGTTCTTTACTTTGTTTATAGATAGCATAAAGAGTATAAAACTTGGCCTAGCTAGTTAGACTTAGATGTAATTCTATGGCATGAGATTGAGATTAGCATCCCACCTTAGTGAACACTCTTAACTTAGTAACTAGAGCTAAACCAAAAACTTGATCACTTTAGATGGGAATACTTGGTGAAAATGACTTGTGAAAACCTTGGAATGATGAGTCATTCTATTGAGATGTTTTGACATGTGTTGAGAAACACAAATTGGTTTATGATGATGAAAATGTTGAGGCATGAGCCTTAGCCCCTTTATAAAAACTGATGGTTGGGTTTGGATGCAATATAATTCCAATTTTATCGTACAACCACAATACCTAAATTGGGTAAGGCTTAGCCAGAAGTTTATATGCATTAGTATTAGTTCCCTCGTGGGAGAGGTTTGAGCTGAGGCTACCTCTCAATGTTGTCCACCTATGTAGTGCCCAGGATGGCAGATGGCCATGGCTGGGAGGCCAAGCTCATAGGAGAGGTGCTTATACTAGAGTGTGTAAAGGAAAGGTTATGTTTGATTATCTGCATACTAAGTATGCTGATTCAGGGTTATCCCTGACAGATGTATCGACTTTTGTGGTGAAAGTGTACCCCTCTGCAGAGTGTCAAACTATTCGAATAGCCGCGTCCGTGGTTATGGACAGTTGGAGTGGCCATACTATTCCGTTGTCAGATGTTTTCAAAATGACTTATGAAATGAATTATGACATGACTTGACCACAATAGGGTTGTGACTATGAAAACTAAGTTCCCACTTAGGTGATTTCAAACTTTATTTTATCTTTCTTTGTTTCGAAACTTAGCCTAGGTTTCAAACTTAACACTACAAACAAACTTAGAACTTAGCATTCCTATTAGAATTACATTACTTGTTAGTGATAGTTTGCGAGTACTTAAAGAGTACTCATGGATTTTGTCCCTGGCTATTCCATGGCTAGACTATTCAGAAGAAGGACAGCAGGACGGCTACGACAACTAGGATCATCTCTCATCGTCAGCATTGCCCATGACACTGAAGATGGAGCCCACCGCTACGCTATTTATTCTGCTACTTGTTTGTACTAAGACTGGATCATGAGATCCTTTATTTGTGTAAGACCTTATTATGGTTTGTAATGGATGATGTACTGTGATATCCAATCTGTTATGTCTCACAAAAATGGTAATCCTGGGATTGCGATGTATGGCATAATAGGCATCTGGGATTAAAAATCCGGGTGTTGACAATGCCATTCCATGAGAAGCATATAGAGGACATGGAAATTAAAGTTTGGGAGAGGGAACATAAGCTGATGCAGCAAAAGGAGGCGCTGGATTATTTTCAGGGCACTGTGCATTTACAAGGATATGATATGGAAACCTGCACACCACTGTGAATACAATGGAGCAAGCCCTCATTGGTAGGGATCAAACCATAGCGGACCTCAATGGGACCATAGCAAAGAAGGATGCCACCATTGAGGAACAAAAGAATGTTGTGGTGGAAAGGGATGCTACAATTGTGGGGCTGAACCAAACTATTGTGGGAATTACTCAAGTTGTGGCTAAGCGAGATCAGACCATTGTGGAGATGGTCGCCTGCATTGCCGCCTTCGTTGCTTAATGTAACCCGCCACCAAATAATGGTAATGACGATGATGGCAATGATGATGATGATGCAGGTAATGGTGATGGTGGTAACAATGGCAATGATGGAGGCAATGACAATGACGGAGGCGATGACGATGATGGAGGTAATGACGATGGAGGAGATGAGGCGATCGCCTTTGCTGGAGAAAGCGAGGAGGAGGACCCCAATGAGGTGGACTTCAAGGACTCGAATGCTGAAGATTTAGGGGAGGTGTACACGTCACCGCCATGGCATTCATGAAGATTGAAGCGCCACCGCATGGACTCCAGAACCTATTGCAATCTGTTCATCAAATAGTTAGAGATCGTCGTCCAAAATTAGACTTTGTTAAGATTTTCGTTAGCCGTTATATATCGATCAATGTAAACTTTGGCACTATTAGATATTTTGTTTAGGATGCTCTATTCAGTACTATGAAGTTCCAGGATTTTCTTGTGTGATTTATTAAATGGTTTTGGCAAGTTTTGGGTAAAATCTGTGTTATTGCTGCAGCAGTTTTCTGCTGAATCTGATGTACTGTTGATTTTTCATATTTTACTGGTAACTGATAAAAATCTGAAAAATTAGGATCTGGTGCGTGGTTATCTGTAATACATGCACAAAAATCAGCAAAAATTCCTGACGAGTTTAAGTGAGTCTGAAAAATTCGTGAATAGAGCTTAACTGTTCTGGCAGAAATCTGTTTTTGCTCTTTTGTTACTCTTTTGTATCTAAATGTTGATGCAATTGTTTCTAAACTATTTTGTAGTTATATACTGTTAAGATAAACACCTGGAACTGTGCTTGTTGTGTGTTTGCCTGTGTGATACCTGCTTGTCATTGTCTGTAAACATATGGTTGTTGCATGAGCATTATACATGGGTAGGGATTATTTCCTTAGTTTCTTCTTTCTAATCTTACCTGTGCTGAACCGCAGATGGATCCTCGCTGAGTACCTGATGAGATGGCCTAGCTCATGGCCGCCCAGGCACAGTTGACCCAGGTGATGACATAGTTCTTGGAAAATCAGAACAACAATAACAACAACAATGGGAACAATCAGTCATAGGGAGATGCTCTCACCAGGTTACTGAGGTTGAGGCCAGCTAAGTTCTCCTATGCACCTGAGCCCATGGTTTCTCTTGACTGGCTCCGTTCTGTGAACAAGGACTTGGTGACCGTTGGTTGCACTGATGTTGAAAAGGTGAGGTTTGTTGCTCACTTTTTGGAAGGATCAGCTGCTTCTTGGTGGGATGCTTTCAAGATCACCCACTCGCTGGACACAGTTACTTGGGCTATGTTTGAGGAAGGGTTCAGAACCAACCACGTCTCTACCGGGACCATGAGCCTGAAGAGGAAGGAATTCCGCAACCTGCGCCAAACCAACCACTGTGGCGGACTACATAGAGGAATTCAACAACTTGTCCCGCTCTGCCCCTGAGGATGTGGACACTAATGCCAAGAGGAGGGAGAGGTTCCTGGATGGTCTTAGTGATGAGCTTTCACTTCAGCTATCTGTGGTTTATTGCCCGACATTTCAGGAACTGATGGACAAGGCCAGGATTTTGGAAGGGAAACCGCAGCAGGTGGAGAGGCGCAAGAGGAAGAATAGCCATCACTCCTCAGGATCGCCCCACCGTGCTCGCACCTCTTGTGATGGACACTCTGGACATTCTAGGCATGGTGGAGATGACCGCCACCACCGTGGAAGTAATGGACATCACCACGATGGTCACAGGGGCAACAATCACCACCGTGGAGGAAATGATCGCCACCATAATGGTCACAGAAGCCACCACAGCAACTCTGGGACGAACAATGGGCATGACTATGTGAGAAAGAAGGACCTCAGCAATGTGGAGTGTTACAAGTGCAAGAAGCTAGGCCACTATGCTAGTACCTGCCTGGAGAAGATCACTAGAGTAGGACCCAAGCTTGGACCCAACCAGAAGGCAAATGTGAACCATGTGGATGTGGAGGAAGTCCGTGATGAGCCAGATCTCGTGATTGGTAAGTTTCCAATTGATTCCCATATTGCACTCGTTCTATTTGATACTGGTGCATCACATTCATTCATATCAAGGGCATTTGTGGATAGACATAAGTTAACCACTAAGTCACTAAAAGGGACTATTAGAGTGAGCTCACCAGGAGGAGAGATGCTAGCTAGTAAGGGATGTCGTGATCTTACCCTAGGTATTGGAGCACAGAGTTTCCTCACACATTTGGTAGTTTTGGAGTTGCAGGGATTAGATGTAATACTGGGCATGGATTGGGTGTCCAAGCATGATGGCTAGATAGATTGTGGACAGTGTGCCATCTCTCTCAGGACACCACAAGGCATAAAGATTAAGTTCAAGTCGGCATCACGTCTTAGGGGTGCTAAGGCGAACTCTCTTAAGGGGGTTAGCATGGACACCGTACCCATAGTGAGAGCCCCGATGTGTTTCTGGAGGATTTACCAGGGATGCCACCGGACCATGATGTGGAGTTTCTCATTGACTTAATACCGGGATCCGGACAATAGCCAAGAGACCGTACAAGATGGATGTGGATGAGCTAAAGGAGTTGAAGAAGCAACTTAAAGAATAGTTGGACGAGGGATTCATTCAGCCAAGTTCTTCATCTTGGGGTGCACCTGTTCTATTTGTGGAGAAGAAGGACAGTAGTAAGAGACTAGTGGTAGACTATCGCTCGCTTAATGAGGTTACCATCAAGAATAAATATCCTCTGCCCAATATAAATGACTTGTTTGATTAGTTGAAGGGAGAAAAGGTATTTTCCATGATTGATCTAAGATTAGGATATTTCCAATTAAAGATCCATGAGCAGGACATACTGAAGACCGCCTTCATCACTAGGTATGGTTTGTATGACTATACGGTTATGTCTTTTGGACTAACGAATGCTCCAGCATATTTTATGACCATGATGAACAAGGTATTCATGGAGTACTTGGATAAATTCGTCATGGTGTTCATCGATGATATATTGATTTATTCTAAGGATGACAATGAGCATGAGAAGCATTTGCGCCTAATTATGGAGAAGTTGAGAGAGCATAAGCTATATGCTAAGTTTAGCAAGTGCGAGTTTTGGTTGAACATTGTTGGTTTTCTCAGACACATAGTGTCATGTAAAGGAGTTGCAGTTGATCCAAGCAAGGTATCGTCAGTTACTGAATGGGAGTCTCCCAAAAATGTGGGAGATATTCGTAGTTTCTTGGGACTTGCTGGATACTATAGGAGGTTCATAGAAAATTTCTCCAAGGTTGCGAAGCCAATGACTGAATTATTGAAGAAGGAGAAAAGGTTTGAGTGGACAGAAGAGTGCGAAGCTAGTTTCCAGGAACTGAAGCAACGCCTTAGTGACCGCGCCTATCTTGTGTTTGCCAGATATTCATAAGGATTTCCAAGTGTACTGTGATGCATCTCGTCAAGGACTTGGAAGTGTGTTTATGCAAGATGGAAGAGTGGTATCCTACGCCTCATGCCAACTTAAACACCATGAGCGGAATTACCCCACGCATGACTTGGAGTTAGTGTTAGTTGTGCATGCGCTCAAGGTATGGAGACACTATTTGATGGGTAAGAATTGTGATGTATTCACGGACCACAAAAGCTTGAAATGCATATTCACAGAGAAGGAATTGAACACGAGGCAAAGGAGATGGTTGGAGCTCATAAAGGATTATGACATGAGCCTGCAATATCATCTCGGGAAGGCTAATGTTGTAGCAGATGCGCTAAGCTGCAAAGTGTATGCTAATGGGTTGACCGTGGGAGAGTTACCCAAGGATTTGCATGAACAATTCAAGGATCTTAGGTTGGAGGTAGTATCCGAGGGGTATTTGGCAATACTGGAAGTCAAACCAACGCTTCTAGACATGATCAGGGAGGCTCAAAAGAAGGATAGCAACATGGAAGGAATAAGAGCAAACATACCTGAGGGTAAAGCAAAGGTATTTCGCAAAGATGAGCAAGGAACCCTATGGTATGGCGATTGTCTGTGTGTGCCCAATGATCAGGAAATTAGGAAGTTGATTCTCTAGGAAGCCCATGGCTCGTCGTACTCCATACATCTTGGTAACACGAATATGTACATGGATTTGAAGGAAAGGTTTTGGTGGATTAATATGAAGGGAGATATCACAGAGTATATTGCTTTATGTGATGTCTGCAGCAGAGTGAAGGCTAAGAACCAGAAGCCATCATGATTGCTACAGCCATTGCCAGTACCTGATTGGAAGTGGGATAGAGTTGGAATGGATTTTATCACAGGACTGCCCCGGATGAGGTCAGGATACGGCTCTATTTGGTAGTGGTTGATCATTTGACCAAGGTAGCTCACTTTATACCTGTGAAGACCACCTATACCAGTGCTAGATTAGCCAAGATCTACATGGACAAAATTGTGTGTCTACATGGAGTTACCAAGAGTATTGTTTCAGATAGAGGCACCCAATTTACCTCTCACTGTTGGCGCCAGCTGCATGAGTCATTGGGAACTAGATTGGAGTTCAGTACAACATTCCACCCTCAGACGGATGGACATACAGAGAGGGTGAATCAGATTTTGGAGGATATGTTGAGAGCTTGCGCTCTAGCTCATGGCTCTAGCTGGGATGAGAATTTACCTTATGCTAAGTTTTCCTACAACAACAACTACCAGACTAGCATCAAGACGTCACTGTTCGATGTGCTATATGGTAAGAGATGCAGGACACCATTATTATGGGATGGTGTAGGTGTGCGTCAGTTGTTTAGACCTAATTTGATCAAGGATGCTGAGGAGAAGGTTAGTTTGATTCGAGATAGGCTGAAGGTAGCACAATCAAGGCATAAGAGCTATGCTGATGATAAACGCAAGGAAGTGGTGTATGAGATTGGATATCGAGCATACCTCCGAGTTTCGCCACTGCGTGGAATTAAGCGATTTGGAATTAAGGGCAAGCTGGCACCTCGATTTATAGGACCATATAAGATACTAGCACGCAAGGGAGAGGTTGCATTTAAATTGGAGATGCCAGAGGCTCTATCCGCTGTTCATGATGTGTTCCATGTGTCTTAGCTGAAGAAATGCCATCCGGAGATGGTGGATACACCATTGAGGGACACCGTGCGACTAGATGAGGTTCAGCTGGAGAATGACTTGACTTATGTGGAGAAGCCGGTCAAGATTTTGGAGACAACATAGAGGTTTACACGTAGCTAGACGATCAGGTTTTGTAAGGTGCAATGGAGCCATCACACCGAAGAGGAAGCCACTTGGGAGCGAGAAGATGACCTCCGAGAGGACCATCCACACCTATTTGCTAGCCATGGCGAATCTCGGGGACGAGATTCATCTTAAGGGGGTTAGTCTTCTCACATCCCAATTATTAGAATTGGTACAACATATCATGCATAGCATTGCATCATTTACATCTTTGCAAAAATTCAGTTTTAATAGCTTTTTGCTAAAACACCACACAAGTGCTTTTTCTTCTCTTATAGGTGACTACTAGGGTTTTCGCCTTGCATCTGCTAGAATGGCAATATATAAACATTTCAGATGCATAGATGCATAGAGTATTCCAATACAAACCTGTAGGATTTTGTTTCACTCGAAACGGAGCTCTAGATCAAAAGTTATGGCCAAAACAGTTCAGCAAAAATTTCACATTCAGAAATTCAGACAAAACCAGACAGAATTCAGTTAAACAGCCCCAAAAAAGAATAAAAAGAAAAATACAAAAAGGGATCGGCGCAGCCCACCGCGGCCAAATGCCGGCCTAGCTGATGGCCCGCCTGGGCCCGAAGCAGGGGTAATGATGTCCGCCAGATGCCCACTGCTGGCGACACGCAACTGCCTAGCACCGCCCGCACTCCGCCTATGCTTCCCGATAGGTGGGGCCCACCTGTCAGCATGCTGTCGCCGTGTTCGTCCCAGAGACGAACTGCCGCCGCAGAAATTGCCCAATTTCTTCAGGATTTCAGCCTCCCTCGCGCCGTTCTTTACCTAGACTATTTAGCCTCAACCCCCTCTTCGAAACCCCCCTAAAACGCCATCTATTCCACCGCCACGTCGCGCTAATTGCTCGCCGGAGCAACCCGTCGCCGCCACCGCCATTGCCGTCGATAATGAGCTCAAGCTCGAATTCGCGCCCTCTTCTTTCTACTGAGGCACTGCACCGAAGTGCTTCATATTTTTCTGACCTTTCCTCCCCTCTACAGTGCGCAGGACCACCCCACGAGCTCGCTGGAGTCCGAGCCACCGCGTCGCTCTAGCTGCCAAGCGCCGCCACCCGAGGACGCCCCTGTCCGAGCCGACCCCGCCCCTGAGACCGTCGCCACTTGCAGCACGCCGTGAGTCACCTCGCCGTCGCTGAAGATCGCCAGAGAGCCGCCGCCGCCCACCTCCAACGACGCGCCGGTGAGCACCTGGGCCGATAGCGCCAGCCCCTCAATCTGTGGCCAACGGCCTAGATCAATGGTTGACCCTGCGGTGGACCGCTGACCGGTCAACCTGCCACGTCGGCGTGACCCCACCAGTCAGAGGGAATATTCCCGAGGAATATTCCTATTCCCCGCAGTTTTCTGAAAAATTGAGTAAAAAGACAGAAAACTAGTGCAACTTCAAAAATTCATAAGAAAAGATTTACTAGTCCAAAAATAGCAAATAATATGTCGTTGGAAAGCC
Organism: Avena insularis; assembly: GCA_023614405.1. Taxonomy (NCBI): domain Eukaryota; kingdom Viridiplantae; phylum Streptophyta; class Magnoliopsida; order Poales; family Poaceae; genus Avena; species Avena insularis. Next base: position 270,676,375 of record CM042684.1, on the reverse strand, counting down.
TTTTCTTGTAGCTTATTAATATACAATTGGTTTAGACAATTACTGCAAGGTTTTGCTGTAGTTATTTAAATAGGTTAATGCCCTTTTTAGAGTAATAAATTCATAAGAAAATAACTACTATTCAGAAAATTCCACATAAGGTGTCTATGGAATCACAAGAAAGTGTAGAACTTGTTTCTGAATTAAAATTGCAAGTTTACTGTACTAATATGTTTGAGTTTAATTAAAGGCTTATTGCACTATAAAAATTGCAGAAAAAAAGATCTGTAACACCTTTTTGCGTGATTCCGATTGCCCCTGGCTTTAAATTGGATTGTCCACACAGTAGTATTTTTGTCCAGATCTTTACACCACTTTTATAGACGTGGCTTTGTTTTTGTTTAAAGGCCTACTAATTGGTTCAACAAATTGCATGTTTTGGTTTTAATGCATCAAAGGTTTTCCATGCATGTCATCAGTAGTCACAATGATTAGAGAACACATAATCACTACTGAATCCTTGTTTAACTTGTCATGCATGCATTTGTGCACTTGTCTATGATTGTGTATGTTTGTTTATGTGTCGATTTTGTATCGTGTAGATTATGATGAGTGCAACGCTTGTTTCTGCGAGGATTGTACTCACAACTCCTACCGCCAAGGCAAGTAGATGCTATTTTGATCATACCTTGTCCTACAATTTTTATCTTATGCATGTGTAGTGTATTTCTGTAGATTATGTGTAGGAATTACTATTCTATGGTATGTCCTATATATTTGTGGTGGGAATTCCTTATAGTTGAGCCCCGTTCAGTAGATGTGCTTAGACCTGCTGTGAAGACGGGTGAAAGGGATCACATTATGGTGAAGTATGTGTTTGTTCAAACTAAAACAACATAATGTGAATGAACTACCTAGGCGGAGTGGTTGGATTATCAGCGGAGTGTGGATAATGGTGGGGAATGCCGCCCAGGGTACTGAGAAGGATTAGTTCTCTTTGTTATAGTAACTTACGTGTGCAACCATGTGCCAGTAACAAATGGGTGGCTGGTTGGACTTAGTAGGTCATGGTGATCCGAACCCAGCATAGCCAGAGATGTGGTGAATGGTAGGATGGGACCGGTGCGTAGTGGGGTTTGGAGATCTACTTCTCGAAAGGTCTCATCTTGGTCTTCTCCCTATCATCACACAATATGAGTGTGGTGGTACGAGCTGGGTTGGCAAGGTCATATGGGTAAAGTGTACAAACCCCTGTAGGATGTAAAACTAAGTACTTAGCCGTCTCCCCACTTACGGACGATTGAGTTGCTTGATTTTGAGACTATGACATATTCTCACTCATCCTTATTTCCTAATTACTAAAACATGATGGGTGAACCTAATGGGTTGCTGTGAATCAAATGGTTTACGAAAGTAGGATAAATATGTTTGAAAAGTGCAAGCTAGCCAAAGCTCCACTAGCCAAATAAGCATTGTAGATACTAGGTGCATCGTGTCTTTTACCTTAGCGCTACTTGCCATACATTCCATGTATTCACCCTTCGGGGCTGCTACGTTTCAGGCTATAGGTTATTCCGATTCCGAGGGATCGAATAGGTCGCGGTACTCCACTCGACACTTGTTCCCTTGTGGGCAATTTGAAGATGGAGTAGTTATCTTTATTTATGTTGCTACTTGAATAATGTGTAAGCTAGCCTTCGAGCTAAGCGAATATTGTAATAATTGAATCTTCTGGATCTTTGTTATTTATGACACACAGATTATTACTTTGTTATTTCATCTATGTTCTATGTAAGCCAATGAACTGATCCAGGGATTGGCATGTTGCATAGAAGCTACAGTCTTTTCAGTACTGTAGTGTTACAATAAGCTCATCTCTCTACAACATCAGAAGACCCGGAAAGGCCATGTACGGGCCGACAAATTTTCGGAAGTACGCAAGGTTCTCTTTGAGGGAGATCCGGGGATGCCTCGGCTCAACAATAGTGGAGATCTGGTATACCCAACACCAGTACAGAACACCGCTGCGGCTCGAGATATCCTGGCAAATAATCCAGGCCTAGAAAAAGTCTGATTGGGCATTAAGCTACTCACCAAGGGTCTGGAGCAGCAGAAGGTCGTGAAGTCCGGAAGCAGAAAACTGGTCTCTCAATCTGAACAATTCTGCACGGATCCGGCCTAGAATGATATAAGGCCCCAACGGGTTCCAGAGCAGCATCACTGTTCCGACCATCGGGAAGACAACTACTCAAGAACCGGATCTTCTAGACAGCGCCGTAGAACGGCACGTGACTGGTGCAACGTTGCTCCAGCCGCAGAGCAAGAAATTGCTGCACTATATCCGAGAAATCCTCCCGGCGAGAGTCGAACGATCACAGGGAAGAAGACAAGGAGAAACGTCGTGAGGAGGACCGTCAAAAAATGCCACCTCCTAGACATACAAGCCGTCCGGCTAAACCCCATCACGGTAGGAGTGACGAACGAAGGAACGACAGACATCGTGCCAAGTTAAGCCGGCAGGGGGCTCGTCGCACTAAAGAACCTCCCCGGAACCGGAATAATGACACTCCGGACAGAGGCCGGTGATCAGTCGGAAACAATCTAGCTGCTCCACCCTCTCCACCAAGTAGCCATCACAACGGCTCTCAAGGAGGCCAAGGAGGGCATCGTGGCGGAGGAGGTGGTGGTAGAAGCCAAAGTCCTGCTCCAAGGCACCGCAGCTATAACGAACAACCGAGACGGTGTTCCCTGTCACCAAGTGACGCGAGACAATATATTAACTCCAACATAGAGGCACGACGCTATGAAAACGATGATATATACGTGGGCCCAAAATCCTTCGGACCACGAATTCGACAAACACACTTCCCGGAAGGATTTGCTATCTCAAGACACATCCAAGCCTACGATGGTGTGGCCCGGCCAGATACTTGGCTCCAGGATTTTTTCTAGGCTTGCTGCATCACCAAAGGCGGAAACAGCTTGGTCGCAACCCGATATCTCCCACTTATGTTGCAGAAAATGGCACGATCATGGCTCAATGAACTTCTAGAGAACACCATCCACAACTGGTATGATATGCAAAGCGTGTTCTTTCATAATTTCGACGGCACATACCGGAGGCCATGTACGGTAGGAGACCTACAGCGTTGCACCCAGAAAGCCAGAGAAACTTGCCGAGATTACCTCAGATGATGGATCGACACCAAGAACTTCTGTGAAGGAGTAAATGACCAAACTATGAGTGAAGCTTTCATTGCAGGACTCCCAATTGGTTTACTACATCATCGCTTGAAGTGTGACAAGGTCACTGATCTAGGAGAGATGATAGAAACAACGAGCAAGTATGCAGATGCTGACAACGATGAAGAGGGATTACTGAACGCCCTAGCTGTGCCACAGTCGGCAAACCAACCAAAGAAGCAAGCTCAGAAGCACAAGAACACCTTGGAATAAAAACCCAACGCAGAAACGGTAGGGGTCACTGCTACTTTCTGGTCCGGAGGACGTGGAGGGCGCGGTGGTGGCCACGGACGCGGTCGTGGGACATCAAGAGTCCTGGGTAGAGGAGACCAGCAGCCTAGCAAAACCTATTCCTAGGCCGACATTGCCAACAACCCATGTGTGCATCACTTGGATGCCAGTGGGGGCTCGTCTCACACAAACACCGAGTGTCGTTTTAATGATGACATCAAGAAATAGGATACCACAGGCTACAGGGCTAAGCGGAAGAAGGGAAAAAAGAATCCTGAAAAAGAGAAGGAGACCAAGGAAGATTCCGACATGGAGGAAGCTGACCCTTCAAATCCCAAGTCGGATGGAACAAAGAACTTCCCAACAAAAAAAAACACCTACGTCACCTTCCTTGGATCTCAACCAGCTAAGGTCAGGAAAGCAGTTCTACATGAGCTCAATGCAACTGTTCTGGTTGTCCCACAATTCCTGGACTGGTCGGAAGTGGCAATCACCTTTAACCGTGCTGATCATCCGCCTAAGTTGCACAAGCGAGGAAAGTATGCCTTAGTCGTTAACCCACTTATTGATGGCTATGGTTTCTCCAAGACTCTCATGGACGGCGGCAGCAGCATCAATATTATGTATGTTGAAACGCTACGCCAGATGCAGATCTCGGAGACACAGCTGAATCACAGCTCTATGATCTTTCACGGAGTTGTCTCGGGAAGACAAGCAAATTCCCTGGGAGAGATCACTTTGGATGTTACCTTCGGAACTCCAAAGAACTATCGGACGAAGGCACTTTCCTTCGAAGTGGTCCCATTCAAGAGCAAGTATTATGCTATATTCGGATGTCCAGCTTACTGGTCTTTTATGGCTCGTCCGTGTTACATTTACAATATGATGACAATTCCAGGTCACAAAGGCGTGATCACCATCAGGGGAGACCTGAAGAAGGCGCGGGAGTGCAAGGACGAAAATGCCGTCTTTGCTGAAGCCGTGCTGCATGCTCAGGAGTAACAGGATATCAATAAGACCATTGATCCGTCCGAGATGCCCGCAACAAAGAAGGAGGTGACAAAGCCAAATCCGAAGTTCAAGGCATCGGAAGAGACGAAGAAGATGCCGTTGAAGGATGATGACCCCTCCAAGGTGACCCAGATAGGTGTAGGCTGATGGCTCAATGCACGGCGCCCAGAAAAGTGCTGGTGCATGGTTGATGTAGAGCTCGTTGGGAACCCCAAGAGGAAGGTATGATGAGCATAGCAGCAAGTTACCCTTAGTTATGAAACCAAGGTTTAATCGAACCAGTAGGAGCAAGGAAACACCCCAAAGGTGTTACTAGCTGAGCTTTGTCAGGGCGCACTACCAGTGCTAGTAGCAACGTGGAGACCTGCACAACACAACCACAGAACTTTGTCCCCAACTTGCGATGAGGTTGTCAATCTCACCGTGTTTTGCAGAAAACAAAGGATTAAACGTATCGAATGGAAAGAAGTAAAAGTTTGCAGAAAGTAAACACAAAGCAGAAACAGTTTATAGATTGTATGTAAAGACAAGGATCGGGATCCATAGTTCACTAGAGGTGGCTCTCCTTAAGATAGATAACATGCTGGGTGAATAAATTACAGCGGGGCAATTGACAAACATCAAGAAAGCAATACATGCATATACTAATCATCTTGACTCCTTTGAGACTTGATTGGGCATTACAACATAATACATAGACCGCCATCCAACTGCATCTATGACTAATAATCCACCTTCAGGTTATCATCCGAACCCCTCCAAGATTAAGTTGCAAGCAACAGTTATTGCTTCTGACTGTGTGTAAAGTAAACAATACGATTGTTCTATGAACAAAGGATTGTTGTTTTCTCCCTAGTAGCAACAGCACATCTAGTACCTTAGAGATTTCTGTCACTTCCCCAGATTACCAGAGGCATGAACCCACTATCGAGCATAAATACTAACTCTTGGAGTTGCTAGCATCTACTTGGCCAAGATAGCTACTAACAACAGAAAGCATGCAAGATCACAAATAACAAAGACATGATAGAATCAATAATTAATCTGAAATAGCATCTCATTATCCATCGGATCCCCTCAAACACAACATGCAGAATTATAAATAGATGATCTTGATCATGAACGGAGCTCACAAGATCTAAACATGAAAGCACAAAGGAGGAGAACCAACCATCTAGCTACTACATGGATCCGTAGTCCAGGAATGAACTACTCACGCATCACACCGGAGGCTTGCATGGTGATGAAGGCCCCCAGGGTGAATTCCCCTCTCCGGCAGGGTGCCGGGAAGAGCTTCACATCCCTCCCGATCTAGGGATGGAGATGATGGCGGCTACAGACTCTTTCGTGGATTTTTGATCGGGTACTTAGGGTTTTCGTCCCAAGGGCAATATATAGGAGGAAGGAGAGGCCGAGGGGGTGCATGGGCTGGCCACACCAGTCCTGGCCGCGCGGCCAGGTGGTGTGGCTGCCCTCTGGCCCTTCTCCGTCTCGTATTCTGGCACTTGATCACTTCCGGAAAAATAGGCACTTTGGCTTTTGTCCCGTCCAATTCCGAGAATATTCATTTTCTGACTTTCCTGGAAACAAAAACAGCAAAAAACAAGCACTTGCACTGTGGCTCTTGTTAATAGGTTAGTCCAAGAAATCATATGAAAAGTACTCCAAAGTTGGAACAATACACAAGAAAGTGGATAAAACCAAGTATGGAATGTCAAAAATTATAGATACATTTGCAATGTATCAACATCCCCAAGCTTAACTCCTGCTCGTCCTCGATTAGGTAAGTGATAAAAAGAAAGAATAATTTTTGAGGTGACATGCACCATCAAAGACTTGATCAAAGTATTTGCAAAACATTCAAAGCTGGGATCATAGTACTTCAATCATAACATGAAAGACAAAGTTCTAGGAATAAGCAAAGAAACTATGATGCAACATGAAAAGGCACAAACAAAAGATTCATGAATAACAATGCTTTGCAAGATGTTTGTTTGTTTCACATAAAGAAAACATAGCATAATAGCATTCAGCTTGTCCCTCAATAGAGTAGCAAATATAAATGCATAGGACACCTTCAAACTTCATAAGAGTGACTAGATACAATAGTTTAAAACAACCAATATCAAGTTATGCATCAATCAACTAGTCTTGGGACAATGCACATAGAACTAAGAATGGCCACTATGCTCTCAAAGTAGGTGCATAAAGGTAGAAGGTGGAGACTCAATATAATGGTGGAAGAAAGGCCTTTTGTAAAAGGAAGTAGGGATTCAAGTCTCATAAAGAGCTTCCAAAAATTATGGTACTTATAGCTTTTAGCTCTCATTGTCCCTATCATAAGCATCTTGAAGTGATTAAGGTTAAAGTGAACAAACTATGGTGTACATGCTTGACGAAGTATAAGTCAGAAATCTCATGTCCCTTGTATACGAGAGCCGCTCCTCATGCTACTCAAGTTTAGTCACCGGTAAGTTCTTGTCATTGTAAGTACATGTGTATCATTAAGAACCGCCAACGGGGTACCCCTTGCCCGATGATACAGAAGAATCCCCATATCAAATGACAAGGCAAGCAGACAACAAGCATCTCAGCATTCTTCTTATTTACCATGGGAATATGGTGCTTTTTTCTCTCTTTCCTCTTTTCATAGTATCTTTTTTTTTCTTTTCTCTTTTTTTTTCTCAATATAGGACTCTTTTTTTTAATAAGAAGAATGCTTCATAGACAGCTCATTATGGTTACGCTACAGGTTTCCACCATGTCAGCATGGATTAGACCAGCAGCCCAGGCGGCCCAGCTCATTATGGTTACGCTACAGGTTTCCACACATATACATAACTCCATGGACTTACAAGCTCCCCTTTCATTTCACACCGACGACATCCATATACAAAAGAGCATGACATCAACTAGGTACAAGTACCAAGTGCAATGTTGAAAGTGTTCCGCATGAAAGCATGGTTCTGCTAATTCCCAACAAATAAGTGCAAGCATATACAACATAGACGACACAATGGTTCAAGTTTATTAAGGGTAAGTAAAGTAAAGTGTGCCATCAAGTTCGTGACAGCTTTAGTCACTAGTTTTCTCATAACAGGTTTAATTTGGAAGGTAAACAAAAGCATGAATATACTTGGAATAGCATAAGCTAGTAGGTAGGTATGGTGGACTCTTTGGAATAACTTGGTTTAGGGAGTTGGATGCATGAGTGGAACTCACACTTGGTTGTGGAGGCTAGCAAAAGACTGGGAGCGACAAACTAAGAGAGCAATAATGGCCATAATCATGCAGAGCGACAAAACATCATTGATCAAAGCATAAAGTGATACTACTAGTTGAAAAATAAATGATCATAAAGGCTATGGTGACTTGAGACTGTCGTGGTGGTGTCACGGCAGATGCCATGGATAGGCTAAAGGTGGGGACTAAATGCACTAGGGGAATCCAGGGAGGGATAGTGTGGTGATTCCACACACAGTAGCTTCACTTCCAAGGTTTACAAGTGTTCCTTGAGCTGTATTGGGGAGAGGAGGAAGAAGAACTCTCTTACTCTCACCACTCGCTAGGTCTAAATCACTTGCTAGTAGAACATAATCTCTAAAGACTAACCCTGTAAAACTCAACCCAATAGAGATCAACCCTTTCTATAGAGGCCCTAGCCCTCCTTATATAGGGGTGGCTAGGTCTCCAATTAGGGCATACGTGGAGGCATATTCTAGGGAATATGCCTCTTCCCAAAAAGTAAGCTGGCCGGGTCACTTTTCCCCCGCGTCATCCATGCAGAGGCTACGTGAGCCTCTGCGGCGCCCGCGTCAGCCGACATGGGCATCGTCACCTTTGTCGGCCATGCCTCGGTGGTCCTGCCTCTATCCGCTTCGCTCACGCTCTGCGTATAGTGGTTACCTTTGACCAGCGAGATACCTTCCTTCTCCTACAAGCTTGATATGACCCAGATGGTACATAGTTGATCCGGCCACACCCGTTGCTGCATATGAGTTAGATTCATCCGTCCGACTTACGGCTTAAGTCGGTTGAGACCCAGTTAGGTGGACATCCCCTGGTCTGGGTTACCCTGTGATTCGGCCTGCCTTGAGGTGACTCGGCCAGCATCCGCTTTGACCTTGCCGTACCTCGGCTAACTCGACCTTTATACCACGGCGTGACCCTACTCGGGGGTATCCCCCCAACATTAGTCCCTGAAGCTGGTGCGGTCTTAGCTGCCTTAGCCGCTAAGGCCACAACAGGTTCAATTTCACTTAGCTTTGTGTTCCTTTTCCGAGTTACCTCTTATCTCGGATCTCATGGGTTTACTTTCCCTTGGCACATTCCAAGTTTTCACTTGCTGGCCGGGTTACCACAATCTCATCCGGGTCATTCTTCCTTCTCTCGTACGCTTCCCCACGTGGAGGCTAATCATTAGTTTGCCGCATTTTAAGGGCCAGCAACAGTAACCGCCACAGTTATTGTCAGGAGTTACTGTGCGCATGTTACGTCACGCCTGCCTCCTCGTTATCTGTATCACTGCGTCGCGTCATGGGATCCGCTACGCCCTGTGGTCCTTCGTGTGGCTCATCGCTGATTGGTCAATCCGGGTTATACACGGCCACACGATGTGGCACACCCGCACAATACGATCCCACTACTCCTTACGGGAGCGGTTAAATAGGGGAGGGGCGCGCCCCTTGGGTCATTTCCCCGCTCCCGCGCCCCTCTGTCTTTGCCTTTTCCTCTCCTTCTCCATCGATACCGCCGCCACCGCACCTGAGCAGCTGCGCCGCCGATGTGCTGCCTCCGCACGCACCAGCGTCACCGCCGCCTCCGCGCATCTCTTCCGTCACGGGTCGCTGCTAGTCTAGGCCACTGCCGCGCACCGCCGCTAGCGCCAGTGAGGGCAGTGACATCGAGATGACAAAAGAAAAGCTCACCGTCGCCGAGCAGGAGATGGAAGAAGACACAGCGGCCGCCGACCGCGGCATGTGGGCTGGATCTTGGGTCTGCTAGGACGACCTGGATTGGCTCTATCGCACCAGGCGCATCCCAGAGGGCGTCACTGCACGCCTTGCTTCCGCCGAGCTTGCCCCCTCACCCAATCCGGGTGAGTATGTGGTGTTTATTTCTCATTTCCAACGCGGATTTGGTCTCCCAGTCAGTGACTTTTTCCACGACTAGCTAAACACATACGAGCTCCAGCCGCACCATCTTCCGGCTAATGCCATCACTTCTCTCTCCGCCTTTGCCTCCACCATCGAGGGTTACGCCGGACTATGGCCCACGAAGGACCTCTCGATTTGGTTCTTTGGCCTCCGCCGAAATGTGATTCTGAACATCTAGCTTGACCCGGAGGACAAGCAGCTCACGCAGTTCGGTGCTGCGTCAATTTCTCCTCGGAGGCTGTCTGTCTTCCCCCGAGTCACTGGGCTGGACTCTTGCAAGGGATGGGCCCAGACTTTCTTCTATGTCCAGAACGACACTACCGAGGATCTGATCCGGCTCCGCCCTTACGCTCCGGGCCTCCCAATCCGGAATTGTGGGACATGGTCCCCAAGAAGCCCACCGTCCTAGCGAACCAGGTCAACAAGAGGTTCCAGGAGCTGAAGGATCTCGGATTGCGTAATGAGGATGCCATGATCACGTTTGTCTGCAACCAGATCTCCCCCCTTCAGAAACGCACACATAAAGTCTGTCACATGAGCTGGGGCCGCGACCCCAACCGGACCTCGTCTTTCGAGTTGAGCAACACAGAGATCTACCGCGGGTCAAGGCCCTCTTCACCACCCACAAGGACTTCTCCTCTGAGTGGACCTGGGGAATGGAACATTATTGCCGAGATAGGTTTCCTCCCGTGGTAAGCTTCATGCCACAAACTTTCTCCGAATTTAAACCATATGTCGGTCGCTGTTGTATACTTAACTCTGTTGTCTTTTCTTTCCCTTAGCAATTCCTTCAGCAAACTATCGAGGATGGCACCGAGCCCTCCCTCAAATGGGCACCCGACCGGGATACCTCTGACGAGGAGGAACCGGATCAGGAGATGTTCCTTCCAATGGCCGACACGACCAAGCGACCCACCGGTAAACTATCTTCCATTAGAGATTGGACCGGTGATGAAGATAACTCGGATGTTGAGGTGATGGAGGCATTTGACGTTGTCCCCCTTTCTTATGCTTTTCCGGCATCAGCTAACCCCGGTGGGTAGATCCATGAGGACCCTCCCCTTGCCATGGGTAATCCTGTTCCGGTTGCGCCAAACAAGAAAAGGGGAGCCACGTCAACTGCTTCCTCCGGACCTTCTCAGCCAGCCAAAAGGCAAAAGAAGTCCGGGGACAAAACTGCCACGAAGCCTGCAACCAAGGCCCCAGCACGAAGGGCTCGGAAGCCCAAGGAGCCCCTGACCTCGGATGAGTAAGCCTCTTTTCCCTCTGCCATTTACTCGTTCTTCTATTGTTATAGTTTCTCATTCGACACTGTTTGATTCGGCAGGGCCGCGGTGGAGGTCCCACAAAGTGGATCCGGCATTGCCTCCTCGCTCCGACATAGCCCTTCTCCCCCTCGTGGAGACGATTCACGCCCGCTGAGCCCAATCCCGGAGGGTCCAGCGGCTGCTCCGGGTTCTAGCCCACCTCGTCAAGAGGAGGGCAACCCTGGAGCGGGGGAGACTGGCTCTGCCGAGGCAGCGGCCACCACTACTTCAGCTCCGCCGCAACCAGCTACCACCGAGGTTGCCTCAGCACCTCCACCGAAGAAGAAACCAGCACCAACACCAACTCAAGCACCAGCAGCAAAAGCAACAGCAACAGTAGCAGCACCAAGCCCCTCCGCCTCGTCCGAGTCTTCCCAGTCTTGGTGAGAAAGCACCAAGGCAGCTCCCAAGGGTAAATCTGCTGCAACAACTTCCACTTCTCAGCAGCAACCTAAGGGCAAGAAGGCCCCTGACGCCACCAGGGAAACGTCCATCGAGGCTGGACAGCGCACACTCACGTCCATGCTTTCGAAGAAAACTCCACCACCAAAGGACGCCCCTGCCGAGCCAGCTGACGCGCAACTCGTTTTGCACACCAGCCCGGCCCTTGCCCAGGTTGAGAGGAGGGAAGCACATGCCAAGGGCTTGGTGGCGCCCCATATGCTTAGCGGCGAACGATACCCTCCGACCTTGATCGAGTTCGTGAACAACTGGAACAAGGCGGAGTTCGTCCACAACGACGATCTCCGGGAGAAGTTCGGTCCTGCCGAATTTGCTGCTCAAATGAACATAGCCTCTTAGGCAATTAACCTTGCGGGTCGGATGATGGAGGTACGTTACTTCATCTTTTCCTTAGCATGTTATAGATATTAGTGATATAACCATTAGTCCCCGAGCCTCCGGGGGAGTAACTTGTTCCTCGGCCGGATGCTCCTTAGAAAACTAACATAGCTCCTTGATAACTCCAAATATGCACACACCTAGAGCCGGGTTAAGTTCCACTTGGCCTAGATTTTGTATACTTCGAATATGCACACACCTAGAGCTGCATTAAGTTCCACTTGGCCCGGATTTTGTACACTTCGAATATGCACACACCTAGAGCCGGGTTAAGTTCCACTTGGCCCGGATTTTGTACACTTCGAATATGCACACACCTAGAGTCGGGTTAAGTTCCACTTGGCCCGGATTTTGTACACTTCGAATATGCACACACCTAGAGCCGGGTTAAGTTCCACTTAGCCCGGATTTTGTACACTTCGAATATGCACACACCTAGAGCCGGGTTAAGTTCCACTTGGCCTGGATTTTGTACACTTCGAATATGCACACACCTAGAGCCGGGTTAAGTTCCACTTGGCCCGGATTTTGTACATTTCGAATATGCACACATGTAGAGCCGGGTTAAGTTCCACTTGGCCCGGATTTTGTACACTTCGAATATGCACACACCTAGAGCCGGGTTAAGTTCCACTTGGCTCGGATTTTGTACACTTCGAATATGCACAAGACTAAGCTATATTTTTGTACTCTTTTCAGGTGACCACCAACCGCTGGAGCACTGAGTTTTAGGGTCTCTTGGACACTCACAAGATGATGCGTGCAAAGCATAATGCACTTCTCGCTGAACACGAGAAAAGGGGTAAGTTCTCTTCTTGATATTTTTCCGTGTTTTCTTCCTCTTTTCGGCCGAACTAACCCATCATTCTATTTTCGCAGCTAGGGTGGAAGCTGAGAATATCCTCATGAGGAAGAATCTTGACCAGATCCAGGGTACGTTACTTTTGTGTGACCTTGCTATGCTTTCTATCTCCTTTTCTCCTTGGCTCGGCGAACATTCATACCTCGGCTTTGCCAGGTCAACAAACTATTTCAGCCTCGCTGGAAGATAGTGTGCCCGTGCCTGATATGATGCTGCATTTTCTCGAACAAGCAGGGCAGCATCAGGCCGAGCTCAAAAAGAAAGATGATGAGCTTGCCCTCCTCCGAACCAAGGATGATGAAATTGCCAAGCTCAAGGCAGATATGAAGAAGTTGAAAGCACAACACCAAACCGAACTTCAAAAAGCTGGCCAGGACTATACTGAAGAGCACGAGCGCCTCAATCTCCAGATTGCCAAGGACCGAGAACTTCTCCAGGAGGCCGACGTCAAACTTGAGTCGGCGAATACTGAACTTGTGCAGCTTCGCAAAAGGTGTGATGACTGTACCAAGGAGTTGACCCGGATCCACAGCCATATTTCACGTAAGCTCCTTTCCCTCATCCGGCATATTTCTCCGGGTTACTTCACATGTCTTTTCTTTACCTGCTTCTCTTTTCTTGTTTTCAGGCAAATTTCCAGAGGGCAATGCCATTGCGAGCACCGTTGTTGCTAAGTTCCGCCGAGAGAGCGGTACCCCCGTTGCTCCTGATGCTAAAGAGATTCCCTATGATATGGAGGACCTGTTGGTCAGCTTGTCTTCTCGCGTGGAAGTCGTGAAGAACTATGGCAAGGATATCCTTGACGTTCCAATCCGAATCTTCAACACTTTTTGGCCTGCAGAAGACACTCCGGAGGGAACCGCAGTTCTTGTTGATAAGTTGATGGAATGCGCGACCCATCTCGACCTTTGGAGGGAATCCGCTGGACGCGCCGGAGCTGAGACCGTTCTCCACTACGTGCTTACGTGGTACGAGAATATCGACCTCAACCTCCTAGCGCGCATGCGCACCGGATCCAAATGGACCAGTGACCCGGAGTAGGTAGCTCGGCGCAAGACTTGCGCCCATAGCCTCGTCAAATATGCTCCCATTCATGAATGGAATGAGGGTCCAAACTTCCTTGGTGGCGCGGATGATGAAAACACTAAGAACATTGAAGATGGCTCAGATGAGGACGAAGAGGACGATGCCTCGGACATCGAAGACAGCAAAGATGACGCTGAACTTCCTCCTCCTGCTGCTCCTTGAGTGAAAAAACTTTAAAGTTTATCAGATCCCCGGTATGCCGGGTGGAATTGTATCCAGTACACAAGTGATATTTTGCTACTAAATTTTTATGCCGGATTAACTTGGGCATAGTCCCCGAGTTTCATTTTCTTGTTCATCCAATCTTTTGGCTCAGGTCGTGTCTACCTTGATTCGGTTTTACAACTTACGAATCCGAGCTTCAAAAATTGTCTTAACAATACTTGGAAACTTTAGGCTTAACTCAAAATAATTCAGCATAATAATTCGAAAGTAAACACAAGGTTAGTCTGAAAAACAAATGTTGGCTCGATTAAGTTCTTTTCCTTAGTCGTTTTTCATGTGCTACGCAATTCCAAACTTGTTCTCTTGCTTGCCATGAAGCCAATTCTTGTTGGACAGCAGCAAGTCGAAGAGTTGGGTTCTTGGTGCTCACACATTACTAATCCGGCCTAAGTAGAACAACTTACGCCAGCCGACGTATAAACAATAAATAGAGAAGACAATAATCATTATTAAGGCAGTCCCCGAGTTACTGCTCGAGGTGCCAATATTTCATTGATAAGCTCATTGCCGGCATACATACCGACATATGAGAGACTCGGATATATACACTTCTCTACTAAGTGTAAAAAGGACGAAGTAGAGCTACATTCCATGGGCGCTTAGATTCCTCGCCGGACCTGTCCGCCTTGTTCTTTTCCTGTGGTTTTTCATCGATAAGATAGTAAGAATCATTGTGCAATTCTTTGCTCACAATGAATGGCCCTTCCCATGGGGGGGATAACTTATGCATGCCAGCAGTACGTTGTACCAACCGGAGTACCAGATCACCTTCCCAGAAGACTCGGGGGTTTACTTTCCGGCTATGATAGCATCGGAGATTTTGCTGATATATGGCGGATCTGGACAATGCCAATTCTCTCGCTTCTTCCAGCAGATCAACATCATTTTTCCGGTCTTCTTGCACTTCCGCTTCTGTGTATTGGGTGACCCTAGGCGAGTCATGCTCTATGTCGGCTGGTAATACAGCTTCTGCCCCATATACCAGAATGGCGTATAGCTTGTTGATCGATTCGGAGTTGTTCTTAAACTCCACAATAACGCTGGTAGTTCTTCTATCCAGCACCCCGCTGATCTTTGTAGCGGCTCAATGAGCCGGGGTTTTATCCCAGACAGTACTAATCCGTTGGATCTTTCCACTTGTCCGTTTGATGCAGGATGGGCTACTGAGGCAACGTCCAGCCGGATCTTCTTATCTCGGCAGAATCACGCAAATGCTCCTTCAGCAAAATTTGTGCCATTATCAGTTATGATACTGTGAGGATAACCGTATCTCAAGATGATGTCTTTGAGAAATGTCATGGCCGTAGCTCCATCACATTTTCTTATTGGCTTTACTTCAATCCACTTTGTAAATTTATCCACCATGACCAAAATGTGAGTCATATTTCCCCTTGCTGGTTTGAACGGGCCAACCATGTCCAAACACCATACGGCAAATGGCCATGTGATTGGTATGGTCTTGAGCTCCGACATTGGCATATGTGTCTTGGTAGCATACCTCTGACAACCATTACATTTTTGTACCAAATCTTCTGCTTGTTCTAAGGCACTTGGCCAGTAGAATCCATGCCGGAAAGCTTTTGCCACCAAGGCTCGGGACGAGGCATGATGCCTGCACTCCCCTTGATGTATATCTCGGAGGATTCAAGCCCTTCTTTCGGGTCAACGCATCGCTGGAGGACATTGGTCACACTCCTTTTGTATAGATCGGAATTGATGATTGTGTATGCCTTTGCTCTCCTCTGAGTTTGCCTGGATAGCACCTCCTCAGTGGGTAAAGTTCCATCTTTTAGGAATTGAAATATAGGTAGTGCCCAAGCTGGTATCGCTCTTACAGGGAACACATCCTCATCAATTTCCATCTGATCTACCGGCATAACTTCAATCGGATCACACTAAGCAGTCCCCGGGTCTTGCGAAGCAGTCCCCGAGATCGCTGAGGCAATCCCCGGGTTTGCTGAGGCAGTCCCCGGGTTTTGCGCACCACCTCCCATGTCAACGTCCATGGGCATAGCTCCGGATTCCGGATCCTCTGGGACGTAAATTGAGTCAGTTTCTAGGGACGGTCTGATAGACGTCTTTTTGAGGTGTTATAATGCTACACCCAGTGGAATTGTTTGTCGAGTTGATCCGAGCTTCGACAATACGTCGGCAGCCTCATTTTCCACCCGGGGTACATGGCAAAATTCGCATCCGTCAAAATAACCAGATATCTTCTGCACATGGAATCTGTATAGTGCCATGTTTGGATCAAGAGCGTCCCACAGCCCCGAGACTTGCTGAACTACCAAATCCGAGTCGCCAAAGCATTGGATCGGACGTATCCCAATTTCTTTTGCCACTTTGAGCCCATGCACAAGTGCTTCATATTCAGCAACATTGTTCGACGCTGCGAAATGGATCTGTAGCACATACATCAACTGGTCATTCTTTAGCGAGGTAAGGACAACTCCGGCGCCTAACCTGGTTTTTGTTTTTGACCCATCAAAGTGCATTCTCCAGTAGTTCGGATCTGGTAGCGGTGGTTCATATTGCACCTCGGCCCAGTCCACAAAAAAGTCAGCCACAACCTGAGACTTGATTGCTTCTCTTCTGTCATATTGTGGCGCATAAGCAGCTATCTCAATTGCCCATTTCGCAATCTTGCCACTCGCATCCTTGTTACTCATTATCTCGGAAATTGGGGCTTCACATATTACTTTGATGGGGTGCTCCTCAAAATAATGTTTGAGCTTTTTTCCCGACATATACAATCCATACGCCACTTTCTGATAGTGCGGATAATTTTGCTTTGAGGCTGATAATACCTCGCTCAGATAATACACTGGCCTTTGCACTGACTTACCCTCTTCGACGCGCTCTACCACAATTACTGCACTGGTTGGTTGCAGCTATATAGAGCAACATTGGCTCCTTTGATAGTGGAGAGGCTAACACTGGTGCAGTGGCTAACATTTTCTTTAATTGGATAAAGGCTTCATTGGCCTGCGACGTCCAAATGAACTTGTCCGACGTTTTCATGAGTTGATAGAGAGGCAATGCCTTTTCTCCCAACCGACATACAAACCGACTTAACGATGCCAGGCAACCAGTGAACTTATGGACATCGTTAAGAAACTTCGGCAGTTCCATTCGCTCAATGGCCCGGATTTTAGTTGGATTGACTTCTATACCTCGGCTAGAGACAAGAAACCCGAGTAATTTTCCAGCCGGGACACCAAAGGTACATTTTTCCGGGTTAAGCTTTATCCGGAACCTCCTTAGGTTCGCAAACGTCTACCTGATATCGTCAAGGAGCGTTTTGCTTTCCTTGGTCTTGATAACTACATCATCCACATACACCTATACATTTTGACTAATTTGGTTGTGCAAACATTTCTGCATACATCTTTGGTACGTTGCCCCTGCATTACGTAAACCAAATGGCATGGTGCAATAGCAATAAGCCCCATATGGGGTGATAAATGCAGTTTTTATTTGACCATCCGGATTCAGGGGTATCTGGTGGAAACCAGAATATGCATCAATGAATGACAATAGTTCACACCCAGCAGTTGAATCTATGACTTGATCTATCCTTGGCAGTGGAAATGGATCTTTTGGACACGCCTTATTCAGGTTCGTGTAATCGATACACAGACGCCAAACCACTGCCACATTCGGATCATCCTTCTTCTCCACCAGCATCGGATTAGATAGCCAATCTGGGTAAAGAACTTCCATGGTAAATCCTGTGGCTAGTAACCGAGCTATCTCATCTCCAATGACTTTTCTCCTATCTTCGGCGAAGCAGCGGAGAGGTTGCTTCACCGGCCTTGCTCCGGGTCTCACGTTCAAAGGGTGCTCGCCCAACTCCCTCGGAACACCATGCAAGTCCTGTGTGGACCAAGCAAAAATATCCCGATTCTCACGGAGGAAGTTGACGAGCTCGCTTTCCTATTTATCATTTAACCCGGCACCAATTGTTACGGTATGCTCTGGGAACATATCATCAACAGGCACTTTCTTGGTATCCTTTGTGGCTTGGAACGAAACACTACCATGCAGATTACTCAACGCCGGCATATATTGCTGCGCGGACTGAGCCAATGCCGCCACCTCCTGTATCTTTCTTTTCTCTTGCGCAATCACGAGTGACTCGGCTAGGTTAGACCCGGCTGATGCACACTCAATGGAATGTCGGAAATCTCCAGCAATGGTAATCACTCCATTTGGCCCGGGCAACTTCATCTTCAGATAACTGATGTGACAACTTGCCATGAACTTGTTCAGTGCTGGTCTCCCGAGTAACGCGTGATACGCACTTTCTAAGTTCACCACTTCAAACTCCAAATTCTCAGTTTGGCAGTTATCTCTCGTGCCGAACAATACGTCAACCCGGACTTTGCCTATGGGCTCACAAGAAATGTCTGGCACAATCCCATGGAAAGTTGTCCTTGTAGCTTGGAGCATGTTCTCCGAGATACCCAACTTGCGCATTGTATCCGCATACATGATGTTAATGCTACTGCCATTGTCAATCAGTACCTTGGAGAACCTCACATTGATGTTAGGCCCAATGAATGTCGAATCCAGCACTAGCGCATATGAACCAGGACTTGGCATAAGCTTGGGATGATCTTTGATGCTCCAGGTAATTTCCTAGTCCAACCAAGGCATATACCTCGTCACTGCTGGCATTACCGCATTCACCTCCATATGTCGGCGCTGCAAGCTCTTTCTATCTGTTTCCTCAGTGGTAAACACACAGTAACTCTGATGATGCTCCCTGTACTCATTCCTCCCCTCATTTCCGGGGTACCTCTGATCCGGCTGATGCTGGTTTTCCACTTGATGCACTGCATCCCTCCTCTCATGGTTATCATACCTCGGTGGAGGGGGAGACAACATTAATTGTTGCGTGTTTGCTGCGGAGAGCAATTGCTGTCGGGGTAACTCCTGCTGAGGTTGATCATTCCGAGGTGCCTGAGCATTCCCCGAACCACCTTGTTCTATTTTATGCATCCACTCACATTGCCTTGTTGTATGACCCGCTGGGTTACTCGGATTTGGCGTGTGAAATTTACACGGCTGATCCAACATTGACTCATAAGTGTACCTCGGGTGGTCCTTCTTTTCTTGGCACTGTTTCTTTTGCTCTGGCGTCCAAGTTTTCTTGCCATCATTTCTTGGCGTCCATTGTTGGCCTCCAGTTTTCTGACGTTGGTTTCCTCCGGCTCCGGCCTGATCTTGATTCACAGCAGCAACCTGTTGCGAATTGTATCGGTAATCCGGTCTGTCATCTCTTCTTTTACCCCGGTAGTCATTCCTCCGGGATGACCCGGCTCCATCTCTCTGGTAGCACTCCTCATTTGACTCTTTTGACATGAGCCTAGGTTGAGTCGGATCACCCAAAGCATACGAATCAGCAATCTGAATCGTCTCTGCCAATGTAGTTGGCATATCTCTTTGCAATCTTTGCCACAACATGCTTGCATATCTACATCCTTGCACAAACCATGCTATCGCCTGTGACTCTATCGCACCCTCACACGAGTTCCTCACGGTACACCACCGGGTTAAAAACTCCCGGTCCGTCTCGTTCGGTCTCTGCTTACACATAGCTAGGGTCTATGGCCTATTTGGCCTCTGATACATACTTGAGAAATTGCTTATAAACATTTCCTCAAAATCGATCCAGCAGTTAATACTTCCGGGTGGCAAATTGTTTAGCCATACCCTCGCTGGCCCCTCCAACATCTGGGGTACGTATCTCACAACCCATCTCAAGTTGCCTGTAGCAATTTTCACAGTTGTAGCATAGTTTATCAACCGATCTTCCGGCTTTGTACTGCCATCATACGTCTTTGTGCCTCTAGGTAACTGCAAGTTAGGTACCGGAGGCTCCTTCATGATTCGGGGCCCAAAACACGGAGGACCCGGGGGACCTTGACATTCAATCTGTTCCGACCTATACAGCCGATCCAGTTTTAATCTGGCATCATCAGGCATCAAATCCCTGCTTCCCAATCTTGACCCTATCACATGATAGTCCGGCCTTGGGTATTCTGCGTTCACCATTTCCGAATCTCCATCGTTATACCGGTCTTGCTCTCGTGGAGCACCTCTCTGTTTCATACCTCGGCCGACACTTTGCTCTTGCCTTGGTATATTCCGCTGCTGCGGTTGTCCTGCTCCTGCCGACTTTCGTTGTCCGGCATTGCCATTTACAGCATTACCTTGACCGACATTGCCTTGGTCGCGGTTACCTCGGCCAGCTTCACCTTGGCTCACACTTCGTCGATCGTCATTTCTCTGTACTTCTTTTCCTTTCCCTGCCCTTGTCGGGTCATACGGGACGATCTGTTTGTTCCTCCTAGCCGAGGTTACTACCTCTTCTCTCCTAGGACCACCATGAGGAGACGATGCAGCTCCAGCGGATTTCTCCGGGTTACCCATCACCGAATGAACGATCTTGGAGGCCCCAGCTCTCTCCGGGTTAGCCCTGAGCAATTCCTCATTTTGCCTGTTCGCGATCCGAACCAACTCATTGACCCTATCTTGCTGTCTTTGACAGGCTTCACCCGTTAGACCCTCTAACTCGGACGCAGCTGCATCCGCTGCTCTGAGGTTTTTCGCCGGGTACTATACTTTGGCAACCCCATGGATAAACAGTTCTCTGACTCCTCAACCCTAGTATCACCCTCTTTGTTCATTTCACTCATGAGATTTCTCCCCTTCACTTTTACAGCATCTACTTTATTTGCCTTTGCGTACTCACGCAGTGTCATGTTCAACGACTGCTGAGCCGCGGCTATCTTTTTCGCACCCTCTAGAATTTTTTGCCTAGTTTCCTCTAGCTCGGCCTGTGCCTGAGCCGGATCTACCACTGCTGCTATAGGGTTTGCCAAGCTATCCATCGCTTCCCACAGCACATTCTCTGGCCTCTCTAGTGGAGGACCTCTACCTTTCCTCGGTGCTTTAGGCGTTACTTCTGGATCTTTGCTCGCGCCAGCGCCAGGCGCAGTCATCATCACCTCAGCACGGTCCGGGGAGCGAGTGATACGCGCCCCGTGAACCATGCTAAGGGGTGGCTCGCCTGCCTCGACGATGTGTCGCGGATGAACACATGACACATCGACAACAACGTAGACCTTGTGCGCGCCGAGCTTGACGAAGAGGCCGTTGCGCAGAAGTGGACGCTTTCCGAAGCAGCCAGTGTTGTCACTGATGAAGTCCAGCGCTCCAAAGCGCTGAACGAGTCTGGAGTAGATGCGTTCGCCGGTGCCGATGAGGTTTCCCGTCCGGATCTTGACCCCTGCTAGCGCCTCTAGCCCCACGGTGGGCGCCAACTGTCGTGGTGGTGTCACAGCAGATGCCATGGATAGGCTAAAGGTGGGGACTAAATGCACTAGGGGAATCCAGGGAGGAATAGTGTGGTGATTCCACACACAATAGCTTTGTATTCAATTCACTTCCAAGGTTTACAAGTGCTCCATGAGCTGTATTGGGGAGAGGAGGAAGAAGAACTCTCTTACTCTCACCACTCGCTAGCTCTCAGTCACTTGCTAGTAGAACATAACCTTTAAATACTAACCCTGTAAACTCAACCCAATAGAGATCAACCCTTTCTACAGAGGCCCTAGCCCTCCTTATATAGGGGTGGCTAGGTCTCCAATTAGGGCATACGTGGAGGCATATTCCAGGAAATATGCCTCTTCCAAAAATAGTAAGCCAACCGGGTCACTTTTCCCCCGCGTCATCCATGCAAAGGCTACGTGAGCCTCTGCGGCGCCCGCGTCAGCCGACATGGGCATCGTCACCTTTGTCGGCCACACCTCGGTGGTCCTGCCTCTGTCCGCTTCGCTCATGCTCTGCGTACAATGGTTACCTTTGACCAACGAGATACCTTCCTTCTCCTACAAGCTTGATATGACCCGGATGGTACATAGTTGATCCGGCCACACCCATTCCTGCATATGAGTTAGATTCATCCGTCCGACTTACGGCTTAAGTCGGTTGAGACCTAGTTAGGAGGACATCCCCTGGTCCGGGTTACCCCGTGATTCGGCCTGCCTTGAGGTGACTCGGCCAGCATCCGCTTTGACCTTGCCGTACCTCAGCTAACTCGGCCTTTATACCCCGGCTTGACCCTACCTGGGGGTATCCCCCCAACAGAGACAATCATAACATGGTGTGAGCATGCGCTAAGTCAACCCAAATAAAGCATCAAAGGAGAATACCACTATACTATGCTTTAATATGCTAAAACAACGCATGATTCATCCAAGGCACATTAAGCAATCTCAATTGTTTATAACAAGTCATGCTACAGCAAATAATACTAAGCATAAAGCCAAAACAATATCAAGCATGGCATGACAAAGCATAGGCCACAGTCAAAACGAGCTCTTTTTACCACATAAGTATGAACTTTCCTACTCTTTTCCAAACCAAACCAAACTATTTGCAAACCAATGTATGAAAGAGGGGGTCCAACCAATTTATTCAAAAAACTAGGCAAACAAAGCAAACGAAAAACCAAAACAAAAACGTAAAAGAAGACGCTCCAAGAACAACACAACTGTGCATGAAACAATAAAAATGAAGCGTTTGGAAGAAACCTGGGGTTTTTATTGATGAAGAAGGGGATGCCTTGGGCATCCCCAAGCTTTGACGCTTGTACTTCTTGGATATTTCTTGAGGTGACACGAGTGGCATCCCCAAGCTTGAGCTTTAGTCCATCCTTCATCTCATTACTCATTCCTTTCATACACCTGAAAATTTTCCTTCATACAAAACTTCACACAATCTTTATTAGCAACATTAGTGCACTTAAGATAAATAAGTATCAAGGTTCAGTTCTAACACCAAATAAACTTCCATTAGAACACTAGCTACTGTAGCACTTCCCTCAAAAAGCTCAATTCCCCAAAAGAACTCAAGAAGGAACCAACAAGAAGCAAATGCAGAAAATGGCAGAAATCTGTCAAAACAGACCAGCAGATAAAGACCAATTTTTTCGAAGATCTTCTGTTGCTCAAATAAAAAAGTGTTGAACTAACGAAAGTTAGATAACAACCTGGGGCAGAATCACACAAAAATACAGATCAATCCGACATACAGATCTCTCTCACGAATTTTTACAGTGAATCACAAAAATCTATTTCGGGACAGCAACTTTTTCAATCATTACTTCTCTCTCATTAGAGGTTACTCTTGGCACAAAAAGCAAATAAAAAGGATAATGAGAGGTTATTACAGAGGTAATAACTTCCAAGACTCATCTAAAACTTTTGGGTTATCTCCCAATAAGTAGTTTTCTTTAACGCCTTTAAGTTAGGCATAAGAAGCAAAGAAAGAATCAAGTGTTCTCAAATGAAGAAGCATTAAGACCAAATTTTGTTTTCATAGGAGAAGCAAAAATAATATTTTCTATCTTTTTAGGAAAGTGTTTTATACCTTTCTGAGTGGGAGTTGATATTTAATGGTTCCTTCTTTCATATCAATGATGGCACCAACAGTTTTAAGAAAAGGTCTTCCTAAAGTAATAGGACAAGAAGCATTGTATTCAACATCCAAAACATAGAAATCAATGGGGACATAGGAATCTTTAACCATAATAAGAACATCATTAAGACTCCCCATGAGTTTCTTTTTAGCATTATCATCAAGTGGGACATTCAAATAGCAATCTTCAAGAGGAGGCGAATTAAGCATATCATAAATCCTTCTAGGCATAATAGAAACACTACTATCAAGATCACACAAAGCTTTGAAATCAAAGTCATTCACTTTCATATTAATGATGGGTTCCCAACCATCCTCTTGTTTTATAGGAATAGAAGCTTTATGTTTCATCTTTTCTTCCTTAATCTTTATGAGAGCATCGTTAATGTGTTTTGTAAAGGCCATGTTCATAGCACTAGCATTAGGACTTTTAGCAAGCTTTTGTAGGAACTTAATAACTTCAGATATATTGCCACCATCAAGATCAAAATCAACTTTATCATCTAAAGTAGTAGAACTATTACTAGCCTCAACACTAGTGGTGGTGATAGTAGAAACACTAATGTTTCTAGCAATTTCATCTTTTCTTTCCCACTTAGCATGTAATTCAGCTAATAGTATAACATTTTCATCAATTCTTACTTGTATGGCATTAGTAGTTGCAAAGGGATTATCATTAGTTTCAGGTTTAGCAGCCATTTTATTCAAAGAAGATTGAGCTTCAGCCAAAGATGCTATATTTCTTTCAGCATTAGAGAGTTTTTCCTCAATAGTTTTGTTGAAAGCAGTTTGTTTACTAATAAACTCTTTAAGCATAACTTCAAGTTCAGAGGGACCACTCTTATTATTGTTGTAAGAATTTCCATAAGCATTACCATTGTTGGGAGGATATGGCTTATAATTGTTGTTACCAAAATTGTTCCTATAAGCATTATTACCATAAGCATTGTTGCCAAAATTGTTATTTCTTATGAAGTTCACATCAACTTGCTCTTCTTGAGCAACCAAAGAGGCTAAAGGAACATTATTTGGATCAATATGGGCTTTCCCATTAACAAGCATAGACATAATAATATCAATTTTATTACTCAAGGAGGAGGTTTCCTCAACAGAATTTACCTTCTTACCTTGTGGAGCTCTCTCAGTATGCCATTCGGAATAATTAACCATCATATTGTCCAGAAGTTTTGTTGCAACACCCAAAGTGATGGTCATAAAGGTACCTCCAGCAGCAGAATCCAATAGGTTCCTTGAAGAATAGTTCAATCCTACATAAAAAGTTTGGATGATCATCCAAGCAGTCAGTCCATGAGTGGGACAATTCTTTACCAAAGATTTCATTCTTTCCCAAGCTTGAGCAACATGCTCATTATCAACTTGTTTAAACTTCATTATTTCACTTCTCATGGATATAATCTTAGCAGGAGGATAGTATTTTCCAATAAAAGCATCTTTGCACTTTGTCCAAGAATCAATACTATTCCTAGTTAAGGAATTCAACCACTCTTTAGCTTTTCCTCTCAAAGAGAAAGGAAACAATTTCAGCTTAATAATATCACCATCTATATCCCTATGCTTTTGCATCTCACAAAGTTCAACAAAGTTATTTAGATGGGAAGCAGCACCTTCATTACCAATACCAGAAAATTGTTCTCTCATATAAAGATTGAGCAAAGCAGGTTTTATCTCAAAGAAAGTATTTTCATCCACAGGTGGAGCAATAGGTGTGCTCATAAAATCATTGTTGTTGGTGCTACTGAAGTCACACAACTTTGTGTTTTCAAGGGTAGTCATTTTTTTTGGATTTTCAAATAAGAAAGCAAACTAGTAAAACTAATTTTTTGTGTTTTGTTTTGAAGAACAAAACAAGCAAACAAAGCAAAAAGAAACTAAGCAAAACAACAACAACAAAGTAAAGAGATTGCTTATGAGGGACTCCCCTTGTGAAGATGTCCTTGACTCCGCGGCAATGGCGCCAGAAAAATGCTTGATGGCTCAATGCACGGTGCCCAGAAAAGTGTTGGTGCGTGGTTGATGTAGAGCTTGTTGGGAACCCCAAGAGGAAGGTATGATGAGCACAGCAGCAAGTTTTCCTTAGTTATGAAACCAAGGTTTAATCGAACCAGTAGGAGCAAGGAAACACCCCAAAGGTGTTACTAGTTGAGCTTTGGCAGGGCGCACTACCGGTGCTAGTAGCAACGTGGAGACCTGCACAACACAACCACGGAACTTTGTCCCCAACTTGCGATGAGGTTGTCAATCTCACCGTGTTTTGCGGAAAACAAAGGATTAAACGTATCGAATGGAAAGAAGTGAAAGTTTGCAGAAAGTAAACACAAAGCAGAAACATTTTATAGATTGTATGTAAAGACAAGGACCGGGATTCATAGTTCACTAGAGGTGGCTCTCCTTAAGATAGATAACATGCTGGGTGAACAAATTACAGCGGGGCAATTGACAAACATCAAGAAAGCAATATGTTGAGGGCAAACCTCTAGGGTGGCCTGATCTTTCATGATTCCCTTTCAAATCGAGGGTGAAGTGCGGGGGAAGGAGGGAAGGATGAACACAACGAACACACACACGAAGAACGCGATGAACACACACACGCAAAACCACGATAAACACCAATAGCTCACGCCATGGTGACGGTCCGGCAATCCCTAGGATCGGCGTCGGGCGGAGGACTCTCTCTCGAACCGGCACGGCGAGAGGGGAGACTCGATGAAATCTTGACGTCTAGGCAAAGGGACATCGATGCCTAGGCCTTGTACAACGCGGAGGCACGATGCAAACTCCAACGAGGTTTGGGGATATTGGTGCTCCTTAGTCAAGGAGCATGAGGCAAGAATTAGATAGATCCACAAAGGGGTTTCCACTAATTCCAATATCAAGCCTAGGGTTTACAATGGAGGTGGGGGTCTATATATAGGCCATCCACAAGTTTAGGGGTAATTCATGCATTAAAGTAGAGTTCTGGGCGAAGTAGAGGGGAACATGGGCCATAGGGCCCAGCTAGGCTCACAGGCCCATCGCTTGGGCCGGACAGTCCGAGTCGGTAAGGCCGGACAGTCCGGGGTTGCCGGACACTCCGGGTGGTGTCCGGGGAGTGTCCGATTTGACCTTCTGAATGTCCACGCCAGGTCCGGGCTCGGGAAGGCCAGACACTCCGGATGAGTCGCGCCGGACACTCCGGTTGCGCCGGACATTCCGACTTGATTCGGGAGGACACTCCGGCTCAGGTAGCTTCAGCTCAGGTGTAGCTTCAGGGCTCGTGGGTCGACGCAGCGGGGGTTCGTACCTAATGATGCACAGAGTAGAGGTATGAAGTAGTACGCCATCCAATTAGGTATCGAATTGGCACGAGGAGAGTAGTGAGTTCACCTTAGCTTGTAGGAGTTTGGCTCAGGCACGAGACATGGGTCCACTTGGGGGACTTGTTGGTGTAGATGTAGAAGCGTCCGTATGACGGGCTGCATCAGCTCCCCCACCTTGGGAAAGAGTCGTCCTCGACTCTTCATGGATATCATCTTGAACATCTCCATGGTAGGGTGAGAGATCCTTGACATTGAATGTATTGCTTGCAAGGTACTTGTAGGTCGGAATGTCGATGATGTAGGCGTTGTTGTTGATTCGTTTGAGGACCTTGAAAGGACCATCTCCTCTTGGCTTGAGCTTGGAGTCACGTTCCTTGGGGAAGCGGTCCTTGCTTAGGTGTATCCACACAAGGTCACCTTCTTGAAATATCATCTCCTTCTTGTCCTTGTTTAACCTTGAAGCTTGGCGAAGGACTTGTTGTTCGACAGTAGCTCTTGTTTCTTCATGAAGTTCCTTCATAGCTTGTGCGTGCTTCTCGACGTCCATGTTTGTGCGCTCATGGAGAGGTAGTGGTAGGATGTCGAGAGCGGTGAGTGGCTCGAAACCATAGACGATCATGAATGGACTCATCTTGGTTGTTGAGTGCTTGGCTCGATTGTAGGCGAACTCGGCGTGTGGAATGCATTCCTCCCAATCCTTCAGGTTTTTCTTGATCAACACATGAAGGAGAGTTCCGAGGCTTCGGTTGACAACTTCGGTTTGTCCATCAGTTTGAGGATTTGATGCGGATGAGAAGAGGAGCTTGACGCCGAGCTTGGCCATGAGGGTCTTCCACAAGTAGCTCATGAATTTGACGTCGCGGTCGGAGACGATTGTCCTTGGCACACCATGAAGACGGACGATTTCCCTGAAAAACAGATTTGCAACATGTGAAGCATCGTCGGTCTTATGGCACGGTATGAAGTGTGCCATTTTGGAAAAACGATCCACAACAACAAATATAGAATCATGACCATGCTTAGATCTAGGCAATCCTAACACAAAATCCATGCTAATGTCGGATCAAGGTGTATGAGGAATAGGCAATGGCATATAAAGCCCATAGGGATTAGCTTGCGACTTAGCTTGAACACATGTCGTGCATCGTTGAACGTAGCGCTCCACGTCACACTTCATGTTGGGCCAAAAGTAGTGATTGGAGAGCATGGCTAATGTCTTGTCGTGACCAAAGTGACCCATAAGGCCTCCACCATGAGATTCTTGGAGAAGCAAAAGTTGAAGCGATGACTTTGGAATGCATAGCTTGTTTTGTTTAAAAAGAAAGCCCTTATGCAAATATAAATCATCAACTCCCTTGTCATTGGAGCACTTTGCGAAAATTGGTTCAAAGAACGGGTCGGAAGCATACAAAGATTTTATTTCCTCAAGACCCAACATGTTGATTTCAAGTCTCATAAGAAGGCTTGTATGTTTGCGAGACAATGCGTCCGCAACTACATTATCTTTGCCCTTCTTATACTTGACAATGTACGGAAAAGACTCCATGAACTCAACCCACTTAGCATGTCTCTTGCGCAAGTTAGCTTGGCCTTTGAGATATTTCAACGACTCGTGGTCGGAATGTATGATAAATTCCTTAGGCAAAAGGTAGTGTTGCCAAACTTGAAGGACACGAACTAAGGAAGAAAGCTCTTTGTCATAAATCGGATAGTTAAGGCGAGCACCATCAAGTTTTTCGCTATGGTAGGCTATAGGACGTCCGTTTTGCATAAGGACTCCTCCAATGCCAATACCACTAGCATCACACTCTATCTCAAACATTTTTGTGAAATCCGGTAAAACAAGAAGAGGTGCTTCGGTGATCCTCTTTTTAAGTTCATCAAAAGCTTTTTGTTGTGCTTTGCCCCACACGAAGGTGACATTCTTTTTGGTCAATTCATTAAGGGGACAAGCAATGGTTGAAAAGTCTTTCACAAAGCGACGATAGAAACTGGCCAACCCATGAAAACTTCGGAGTTCACTCACATTTGTTGGTATGGGCCAATCTCGTATGTCCTTTACCTTGGAAACATCAACTTCAATTCCCTTCGAAGAAACGACAAATCCAAGAAAAATCAACTTGTCTTTAGCAAAAGTGCACTTGGGAAGATTAGCATAAAGCTTTTCATGTCGAAGGATTTGCAAAACTTCCTTGACATGTGTTATATGGTCCTCAAGTGATTTGCTATAA
This sequence comes from Avena insularis, assembly GCA_023614405.1. Lineage (NCBI taxonomy): Eukaryota > Viridiplantae > Streptophyta > Magnoliopsida > Poales > Poaceae > Avena > Avena insularis. The sequence goes on along the minus strand of CM042684.1, from coordinate 270,647,398 downwards.
ACAAGAATATCATCGAAATAGACAACAACACTTTTTCCAATGAGAGAACACAAGATGTGATTCATAAGGCGCATGAAGGTGGATGGGGCATTTGATAAACCAAAGGGCATAACCAACCATTCATAGAGACCAAGTTTGGTCTTGAAGGCGGTTTTCCACTCATCACCTTCATCCATGCGTATTTGATGGTAACCACTACGAAGATCAATTTTCGAAAAAATAGTGGCTCCACATAACTCATCAAGCATGTCATTGAGACGTGGTATGGGATGTCGATAACGCACGGTGATAGCATTGATTGGACGGTAGTCCATGCATAACCGTAACGTATCATCCGTCTTTGGAACAAGAATCACTGGTACGGCACTTGGACTAGTGCTAACTTGGATCAAACCTTTGGAGACGAGTTGGTTGATTTGACGTTCAATCTCCTTTGTCTCCTCCGGGTTCGTGCGGTAAGCGGCGCGGTTTGTAAGTGGTGCACCGAGGATGAGGTTAATGCGATGTCCGATTCCGCGAAGAGGAGGTAGTCCATGTGGAAGCTCTTCGGGGAACACATCCTTGAATTCCTGCAAAACACTCATCAAAGATGGAGGAACATTGGTTAATTCGTTAGTTCCTTGTGCTAGTACTTTGCAAAGGAGGACATAGTGCAAGATGGATGGGTTGTTCCGAACATCTCTCATCTCACTTTTGGTGGCAAGGAGAATACTCTTAGTTTTTCCACTCGAATTTGGCTTGTGGCTCTCACTCACTATGAGGTGGTTCTCTCTCTCACCGCTCTTCTCAGAAGTAGGTGTTGTGCTTTGCGCCCTCGCTAAAGCCTTTGCATTGTCCGCAATTATTTGGCTAGGAGTCATCGGTTGCAAAACACATGTTTTGTTGAGCCATTTGAAGGTGTATATGTTGGTGCGACCGTCATGTTGAGCAGCCTTGTCAAATTGCCACGGTCGACCAAGAAGCATGTGGCAAACTGTCATAGGAACCACATCACACTCCACCGTATCTTTGTAAGGACCAATGGCGAAGGAGACCAATACGGTATGCTTGATCTTCACGGACCCTTGGTCACTTAGCCATTGCACGTGGTAGGGGTGCTTGTGTGGATAGAGGGTGAGGTTGAGCTTCTCACACAACTCGGTGCTAGCAAGGTTGTGACAACACCCTCCGTCAATGATCACCTTGATAGATTTTCCATTGATGTTGGCTCGTGTTTGGAAGATATTGGAGCGTTGGTCTTCATGCTCTTGTTCTTGAGTGGTCAAGATCCTTGTGACTACAAGCGATGGACTTGCGCCATGTTCACACATGAGGAGTTCTTGATCATCTTCCACTTGTTGCCCTGCCATTGCTTCCTTGACACGGGAATCAAACTCATCTTCACTCAAGTACTCTTCATCACCATTGTCGTGAATGAACAAGAATTTCTTGTTTCCACATTTGGCCGACTTGTGTCCTTTACCTCCACACTTGTAGCATTAACCGTTGAAAGGTGTATCACTCTTTGCTTGATTGCCACTCATGGGCAGTTTTCCTTGAGGAAGTGTGGGCTTGAAGGAAGTCTTGGAGGTACTTGAGGAGCTACCATTGAAAGTTGTTGGTGTAGCGGTTGAAGCTTGCTTGTAGGTGAAGTACGTCTTGGGCTTGTTGTACTTGATGTCCTCTTGCACTTGACGTTCAGCCTTTGTTGCTATGTGCACAAGTTCAACCATTGTGTTGTATGTTTGGAACTCGACGATGCGCTTGATTGGGTGATTCAAGCCAATAAGGAAACCTGCCATTGTTTGCTCCATCGTTCATCAATGTTGGCGCGAATCAAGTTGAGTTCCATTTCCTTGAAGTACTCTTCCACGGTCTTTGTCCCTTGACGAAGCGCTTGAAGGTTGTTGAAGAGGTCACGCGTGTAGTGCGCGGGGACAAACCGGGATCTCATGTGAGCCTTCATGTCATGCCAAGTTGTGATTGGTGGTTCTTGTCTTGCATCACGAGCAACTTGAACTTGTTCCCACCAAAGGTTGGCATAATCATCAAACTCTAGCGAAGCCATGGCGACCATCTTCTCGTTGCTATAGTTGTGCATGCGGAAGATCTTATCGACTTTGAGTGCCCACGAGAGGTATTCTTCGGGGTCATTGGATCCGGTGAACTTGGGCATTGTGAACTTGAGCTTGCCAAAAGTTTCTTCATCGTTGCGGTCATTGCGACGAGCTTGGTGACCTTGTTGATGATCTTGTAATTGGGGAGGTGGAAGTTGGTTCTCGCGTCCTTGTTGCGGAGCTTGCTCTTGATATTGTTGTTGAAGAGCTTGCTCTTGCTCTTGGCGCGATTGTTGACGTGATTGAGGCGCTTGGGCCTCATGGTGGCGAAGGTGTGGATCCTCTTGACGTGGTTGATGACGAAGACGAGGCTCGTTCCTTGGTTGGTGATGTTGGTTAGGCACCTGGCCCTCACGGCGAAGAACATGGTCATGAGCCTCTTGACGTGGTGGGCGTCGCTCAACTTGTATCACTTGACGCTCCAAGTTTTGTTGATGGGGAGGAGGCGCCGCGTGATGACCATGGTGTTGTTGTTGACGTTCATGACGTTGATGACGAGCTTTATTCTCCAAATTGGAGTCATCACTTGTTGTGTCAAGTATGTGTCGCGGTCAATGGTGGTAGACTTGCGGTTGCGCTTGCAGTTCCTCTTGTGGTTGCTCTTGTTGGATCACTAGTGCCCTTGCGTGATGACGGTGTGCTTCTTGCCTTGCGCGTGGCCTTGAAGAGAGGTCACCATCATAGCTTGACGTTGCAGCGTGCCGTGGGGAAGGTACATAGTTCGAAGAGATTCCATCTTCAACCACGGGGGCATCATTGCGTCTTTGAGCACTTGGATGTAGATCTTGTGGAAGAGGTGCATGACGATGCGAAGAACTTGCCGATCTTGATGCGCGTGAACGTGGTCTTGTCATGCCGTCGATGAGGCGTCGAAGAGTGTCATTTGTTTCGGCGACGGAGCGTTGGAGCGCTTCATTTTTGTGGCGAAGTTGGGATGCATTGCATGCATTTGTCGTTCGAGGCCGTCGAAGCGGTTGTCGATGTTCTTGAACTCGGCTTGCGTCTCGCCAAATTGTTCATCTTGTCGCGTCTCAAGTGCTTGGCAACGTTCACGGAACTCTTGGCGGACGATGAAGTGACTTGCACGCGTCATGTATGGACCTTGATCTTCTTCTTGGGGGGGTGGTTGGCTCGTCTCACCGTGCCTATCCATCATGCAAAACACACAAGTATTGTATATGGAAGTGGAATATGGTGGTGTTAGCCTTGTACCTCACCTTGGGGATTGAACCAAACTAGAAACCACAAGTGAGAGCTATTAGCGTGCAAAGTGGAATTGCAAAGAAAACTCACACTAAAGAAAGAACTAACTCTCAAAAGCTTGTTGGTGGTAGGTTAGGATTGCGGAAAGCCAAATAACCAACCAAAAGAAAAGGGATAGTCAAAAGTGGTAAAAATCCAACAAAACTCAAGTCAAAGGCAAAGGTCAACAACTCAAAAGGGTGACGGGAACCTACGACTATGTACACACACGTGGAGATAGTTGGGATTGACACGACTATGAAAATGAGCAAACCAAATGTCCTAACAAAGACTAAGCTCATTATCGTGCCAATGCAAGGAGAGACTGTGGCTTGTTTGCAAAGAGTAAAAGTGAGCAATGGATTTGTGCACTTGCCTTGGGCGCTCTTCTTTCTCTCTTGCTTACAAGCTTTGAGACTCTGTTTGGCAATGGGAGACTATTTTTCTTTTGCTTTTTCTTTGTATCTTTTTTTTTGCTCTCCCTTGGTGCTACCTAGTCACACTTGCTATTGCTCTTGCACTCTCACTATCCAAGGACAAATGCACAATGCTCAAGCAAACACAAGATGAGCCACTCTCATGGGATAGGTACACACAAAGGAAGATGGGGATTAACAAGGTGACGCAAGTTATACCTTCTTTGATGATGAACTTGGCGTCGGTGGTGAGGGATCATGTTCGTGGTCCGTGGTGTCGATGAGCGTGGAAGTTGATGATGCGGAAGCTTGCTGGTAGTTACTGACATGCACACGGGACACGAGCAAACACATGAGATTAGCCAATGCGAAACATGAGGCAAAACTGTCAAAACTAGCGTTACAGCCGGACACTCCGGTTTGTCTGGGCCGGATACTCCGGTCTGGCCGGACACTCCGGTCAGGCCGGATACTCCGGTTGGTACGAGCCGGACTCTCCGGTGCGGGTTTCCTGCTCGTGTTCTTGAGCGGAAATCCTCGCCTTCAGGCCTCAAATCCGCGAGAAACTGGCCAAATCAGGCTGGGGAAACGCAGGATAAAGCTGGACCAACTCCTTAGATAAGGTTTGATCAGATCAAAACCACAAATAACACTCCAAATCAAGAGATCGATCCAAAGGAAAATATGGGCTGTTTTTTGTGGGGATTTTCGAATTTTTGGTGGATAGAAGAAAATTTTGTGGGGGAAATCATGAGCAACGAAGCTCTTGATACCAATATGTTGAGGGCAAACCTCTAGGGTGGCCCGATCTTTCATGATTCCCTTTCAAATCGAGGGTGGAGTGCGGGGGAAGGAGGGAAGGATGAACACGACGAACACACACATGAAGAACGCGATGAACACACACACGCAAAACCACGATAAACACCAATAGCTCACGCCGGTGGTGACCGGTCCGGCGCAATCCCTTGGATCGGCGTCGGGCGAAGGACTCTCTCTCGAACCGGCACGGCGAGAGGGGAGACTCGGTTAGATCTTGACGTCTAGGCAAAGGGACACCAATGCCTGGGCTTTGTACATCGCGGAGGCACGATGCAAACTCCAACGATGTTTAGGGATATTGGTGCTCCTTAGTCAAGAAGCATGAGGCAAGAATTAGATAGATCCACAAAGGGGTTTCCACTAATTCCAATATCAAGCCTAGGGTTTACAATGGAGGTGGGGGTCTATATATAGGCCATCCACAAGTTCAGGGATAATTCAGGCATTAAAGTATAGTTATGGGTGAAGTAGAGGGGTACATGGGCCATAGGGCCCAGCTAGGCTCGCAGGACCATCGCTTGGGCCGGACAGTCCGGGTCGGCACGGCCGGATAGTCCGGGGTGGACGGACACTCCGGGTGGTGTCTAGGGAGTGTACGATTTGACCTTCTAAATGTCCATGGTAGGTCCGGGCTCGGGCAGGCCGGACACTCCGGCTGAGTCACGCCGGACACTCCGGTTGTGCCGGACATTCCGGCTTGATTCGGGCGGACACTCCGGCTCAGGTAGCTTCAGCTCAGGTGCAGCTTCAGGGCTCGTGGGTCGACGCGGCGGGGGTTCGTACCTGATGATGCACAGAGTAGAGGTATGAAGTAGTACGCCATCCAAGGAGGTATCGAATTGGCACGAGGAGAGGAGTGAGTTCACCTTAGCTTGTAGGAGTTTGGCTCGGGCACGAGTCATGGGTCCACTTGGGGGACTTGTTGGTGTAGATGTATAAGCGTCCGTATGACGGGCTGCATCACAATACATGCATATACTAATCATCTTGACTCCTTTGAGACTTGATTGGGCATTACAACATAATACATAGACCGCCATCCAACTGCATCTATGACTAATAATCCACCTTCAGGTTATCATCCGAACCCCCTCCAGTATTAAGTTGCAAGCAACAGATTATTGATTTATGAACTGCGTGTAAAGTAAACAATACGATTGTTCTATGAACAAAGGATTGTTGTTTTGTCCCTAGTAGCAACAGCACATCTAGTACCTTAGAGATTTCTGTCACTTCCCTAGATTACCAGATGCATGAACCCACTATCGAGCATAAATACTAACTCTTGGAGTTGCTAGCATCTACTTGGCTAAGATAGCTACTAACAACGGAAAGCATGCAAGATCACAAATAACAAAGACATGATAGAATCAATAATCAATCTGAAATAGCATCTCAATATCCATCGGATCCCCGCAAACACAACATGCAGAATTACAAATAGATGATCTTGATCATGAACGGAGCTCACAAGATCTAAACATGAAAGCAAAAAGGAGGAGAACCAGCCATCTAGCTACTACATGGATCCGTAGTCCAAGGATGAACTACTCACGCATCACACCGGAGGCTTGCATGGTGATGAAGAAGGCCTCCAGGGTGAATTCCCCTCTCCGGCAGGGTGCCGGGAAGAGCTTCAGATCCCTCCCGATCTAGGGATGGAGATGACGACGGCTACATACTCTTTCGTGGATTTTTGATCGGGTACTTAGGGTTTTCGTCCCGAGGGCAATATATAGGTGGAAGGAGAGGCCGAGGGGGTGCCTGGGCTGGCCACACCACCCCCTGGCGTGGGCCAGGACTGGCCACGCGGCCAGGTGGTGTGGCCGCCCTCTGGCCCTTCTCCGTCTCATATTCTGGCACTTGATCACCTCCGGAAAAATAGGCACTTTGGCTTTTGTCCCGTCTAATTCCGAGAATATTCATTTTCTGACTTTCCTGGAACCAAAAATAGCAGAAAACAGGCAGCTGGCACTGTGGCTCTTGTTAATAGGTTAGTCCAAGAAATCATATGAAAAGTACTCCAAAGTTGGAACAAAAAACAAGAAAGTGGATAAAACCAAGCATGGAACGTCAAAAATTATAGATACATTTGCAATGTATCATAGGCCTAGATAGCGCATAGGAAAGCGTGCTCGTCAAGTTCCTCCAAGCAAATCAAGATATCTTGGCAGCCATCTGGCATGACCGGAGTACCTAGGGAACTTGTCAAGCACTCTCTAAATGTACACCCGAATTCTAAACCTATCAAACAGTCCTTACGATGTTTCGGTGATGAAAAGCGTAAGGCAATAGCTAAGGAACTAGCCCGGCTCGAGTTAGCCGGATTCATAGAAGAGGTCATCCACACTGAGTGGTCGGCCAATCCTGTAATGGTCCTTAAAAAGGACACCACTAATTTAAGGATGTGTGTTGATTATACTACCTTGAACAAGGCTTGTCCCAAAGATCCGTTCACTCTGCCTAGAATTCATCAAGTTATCGATTCTACGGTAGGCTCGGAACTCCTATGTTTTCTCGATGCATATTATGGTTATCACCAAATCCCGATGAAGGAATCAGACAAAGTCAAAACTTAATTCATAACCCCCTTTGGAACCTTCTATTTTGTTACAATGCCCTTTGGGCTCAAGAACAAAGGAGCTACATACCAGCACACTATGTAGCATTGCCTCCACGACCAAATAGGACGCAATGTACATGCATATGTGGACGACATTGCGGTGATGTCCAAAAATAAGGAAACTATAATTTCCGACTTGGAGGAAACGTTTGCCAATCTATGAAAATACAACATAATGCTTAACCCGAAGAAGTGCTTCTTTGGAATACCAGCCGGAAAATTGTTAGGTTTTACCGTGTCTCAAAGAGGCATAGAGGTGAACCGAGACAAGATCAAGGCTATACTCAATATTTCCAGGCCAAGTCGCCTGAAGGATGTTCAAAGACTAACTGGTTGCATTGCTGCAGTTAGTCGATTTGTAAGCCAGCTCAATGAAAGACCCACACCACTCTGCAAGCTCCTGAAAAATACTAAAAAATTCGTTTGGACTGACGAAGCTGCACTATAGGACCTGAAAGCAGTACTCTCATATGCTCCTATCCTTGCAGCACCAGAACCATGGGAACCGATGTTGCTCTATCTTGATGCGACAAACAGAGTCGTCAGTGTCATCATGGTGGTGGACAGATCAGAGAAAAATCAAGAACACCTGGTGCAGCGTCCGACTTACTACCTCAGCGAGGTCCTAAGTGAATCGAAGCAGCGGTATCCGCACTATCAAAAGCTGGCTTATGGTGTGTTTTTACATCTCGTAAGTTACAGCATTATTTTCAGGAACATCCCATTACCATGGTGAGCACAGCTCCCATGAGAGATATAATCAACAACAACGATGCTACAGGACGCGTCGCAAAATGGGGCATAGAAGTTTCAGCTTTTGACATTGAGTATAAACCTCATACAGAAATTAAATCCCAAATCCTTGCTGACCTTGTTGTTGACTGGATAGAGACAATGTAAAATATGACCCTCCTAGAGTCGGAATACTGGACCTTACAGTTTGATAGATCTAAAGCGCTCAGGGGCTCGGGGGCTGGCGTGGTGCTCAAATCACCCCAAGGAGATAAACTTTTCTATGTGTTGCAGATCCACTTCACGGCGACGAATAACATTGCTGAGTATGAAGCACTGCTGCATGGAATCCGGATTGCTAATGATATCGGCATCCGACGTTTGATGTGTTACAGAGATTCAGATCTTGTTGCCCAACAAGTGTCGGATATCTGTAATACGAATAAGCACATGGCAGCATATAGAGCTATCATGGATGAACTATCTAAATCGTTCGAAGGGTTTGAGGTTCAACACATCCCTCGAACATAAAATGAGGAAGCGAATGCACTATCTCGTATAGGCTCTGCACAGAAAAAGGTCCCAGATGGCGTTTTTTTGGAGCACCTCAAAGTTCCCTCTATAAAAGGAGTAGACGAAGAATATCCGACCAAATCCAACTCACCTTTAGTGGCAGTTCTGGCTGTAACACTCAGCTGGACTCAACCCTACCTTGATTATTTAGTAGATGGCAAATTACCCGAAGACGAAGTTCTGAGCAGGCAGATTGTTTGACGAGTAAAAGCCCATACTATAATTAGTGGTGAGCTCTATAAGCGGGGTGTTTCTTGGGTCTTTCAGCGATGTGTATCTCCGGAAGGAGTGGAAATCTTACGAGAAATTCACGAAGGCGAGTGTGGTCACCATGCTGCAGCCAAATCGTTAGTGGAAAAAGCTTTCCGACACGGTTTTTTCTGGCTTACAGCCAAGGCAGATGTTGAAAGGCTGGTCAAGACGTGCAAAGGCTTCCAAAAGTACGCAAAACAAGCTCATGTTCTGGTTGATCAACTGCGAACAATACCTATAACATGGCCTTTCGCGGTCTGGGGGCTTGACATGGTAGGACCGCTTAAACGGGCTCCAAGTGGATTTACTCATTTCTTGGTGATGGTGGATAAATTCACAAAATGGATTGAGGCTAAACCTGTCACCAGTTGTGATGGAGCAACAGCCAGAAGATTTGTCGAGGATGTCATAATATGATACGGTTATCCGCATAGCATTATCATGGACAAGGAGAGTAACTTCTCTATGGGAGAGCTTGCCGAATTCTGCAATGAACAAAATATCCGGCTTGACATTGTGTCAGTCGCATATCCGTAGGCTAATGGACAAGTCGAAAGAGCAAATGGTTTAATCCTACAAGTCCTAAAACCAAGACTCGAAGCACCACTACGACGTGTTGCGAGAGCTTGGAGAGAGGAATTACCTTCTATAATATGGAGCTTACGACAACTCCAAACAGGTCAATTGGATTTACACCTTTCTTCTTGGTCTATGGTGCAGAAGCAGTTCTTCCGAGTGATTTGATTCATACTTCTCCCCGAGTTGCTGCGTATATTGAAGAGGATGCCGAAATTTCTCGACAAAATGATCTCGATTTAATCGAAGAAGTTCGCATCGTTGCTGAGATAGATCAACATCCTATCAGCAGAAGTTACGCAAGTATCATAGCCAGAGAGTCAGAAACCAGTCTTTCAATAAGGGCGATTTGGTTCTCCGGCTTGTGTAGAAAAGAAAGCACAAACTTTCCCCAGTATGGGAAGGGCCCTTTTTAGTTAGCCAAGTATTACACAATGGTTCTTACTATCTAACTGATATGCGGCCAGTCAAAGAAAGACCTGCTACTAAGAAGAGAAAGAGAGCTGGAGGCAGTACAGACCCGGAAGAATTAGACAGACCGTGGAATATTGCTTAGCTACGTCCCTTTTGTTCTTAAATTATCTTTCTAATCATATATGTGTACATGTTCAATGAGAAATAAAGTATTGTTTGCCTCATTTTCTTAAAGAAGTTTTATATTACCATCTTATTTCTGAATGATCATGTCACAGCCGGAAATCCCAGAATGTTTGAAAATATTTTATGCTCATGTTTGTTCTGGTTATGATTTCCGATTCTAAAAATGTTACCTTCGGGTATAACTCTAAATTTTCTAGCTTGTACTTTGGTTATTTATCTGATTGCCGGATGCGGGTATTTTTCGATTAGTGAATTGTTGGTACTGGAAGCCAACTTTGTTTCTGAGTTTAAATTGGTTTAGCAATTGAGCTCCATCGCTCGGCAAAGTTTCCGTGTTGAAGATTGGCCGGCTCACGAAAGGGACGAGGCGGAAAGCCAGATAAATGATAAATATAGGCAAAATAAAAAGTGCTTATGTAAAAATTTCAGGCACGAAAATAATAAAGCCAAAAGTGCTAAATAGATATAGTAAATCTTAACACCAGCAAAAGTATTGAATTACTTATTTACACCCCAATTGCTTTCAGAATAACACAAAGTTTTTGACGCTCTATGATGCAGGGGAAGAGGAAGGAGCAGCCGGCTCACTAGAGACATCACCCTCGCCCCGATATCTTTCCGAGACGTTCAAATCCGATACTGTTTGTTCGTCGTCAGAAACTTCACCAGTTTCTTTGGCGGGTGGAGGCGGCGTCTCTATGCGAGTGAAGAAAGGAGTGTCGTAGCTGGTCAGATCAGCTACGTGACATCCATATCGGGCACAGGAGTCCATGATTGCTTTGATGTCCTACTCCTGTCCGTCTACATCCATAGTAGAATACCCTCTGGTCACTTGCCAGATTTCCATGCTTCCATGGTGGCTCATAACCATGGTGAGAGTGTTCTACGTTGCGGTTCACGCATAGGACATGTTCCAGTCATGGATGAGCTGAGGCATCTCCTTGGCCTTGTCGCGCACTTCAAAGCCAAACATTCTATGCATGTACAGAACCTTGAGAACCTCGCTAATATCCTCCCAGGATTGGTGGAAGTCATGAAGCAAATCACCGACTTGTGAAAGCCGGCTAGTGCGAGACTTGGTGGAGGCAGAATCCAGTAAGTTCAGAGGACCTGCGCATGTAATTCAAAAAGTTAGTAAATATATCTGAAGTCCAAGAGTCGGAAAAGGCAGAAAAGTCAGAAAGGGGGAAACATACCGAAGATGACATCGTCAACTTTGGTCTTCTCTTCCCTAAGGCTCTGGAGTTCAGCCCGGAGTGCCTTGGTGATATCCTTCTCTCTCAACAGTTCATTACTAATATTCGAGATTTTCTTATCCTGAAGCATGATCTTATGATCACGCTCTTCGATGGCCATGGAGGAGGATTCGAGAACTTGAGCAATGCTCTTCTCATGATCCGCTTTGCGCTTATTCAACTCTCGGCGTAAGTCGGTGTTTTCCACCTCCAGGGTCTTCAAATTCTTGGCCTCTTCAATCATGGCACAGGATTGTTTGACCAGTGCTGTAAGAAACAAACAATAGTTGAGTATAAAATTCGACTATAAAAGCAAAAAAAGAGCAAGGGTAAAGCCTGAAATGTTTACGTTCAGCCTCATCCCCTGACACCTTTAACTAAGCATTTTCAAGCCAGAGACCTCTGATCTCTCTCTGCTTGTTACAGGTATTCCTCAACAATTCCTGGTTATATGAATTAACTTTCTATAAGTCAGAATACCCAGGGTCAAAAGTCTACTAAAGACTCGGGCTAATATTTTTATCAACACGAGCCTTGGGGGCTATACTAGTCCGTTCCTTGGCATCCACGGAAAGCATAAATCCGGATCATCTATCCAACTTCATGCTTGGGGGCTAGAGTATATGACATAAAGTAAAGTAAAAAAGTGAGTTGTAATTCCGACTTACATGTTTTTCATGAGTGAGTTTGCTCAAACTCATGTTCACCTTAGTGGTAACCTTCTCGACGAGAGTGAGCGGGATCACTGGTGGTAGCGGAAGCTCGCCAGTTCTTAGTCTCTCATCGTGAAGATAGACTTGTTCAAGAAGTTTGGAGTACTTGACGTCCTTTGCTTCTTGTGATTCTTCTTTGGCAGTGATAGTCCGGCTTTCCAGGCATTGCTGGGCTAGCCGTTGGATCTCCTCCACAGATTTCCGAGAAATGCCAAGTTTGGCAAGACCTGAATTGTTGAGAAGATTTTCGGCGAAGGTTTCTTCCGAGGGATCATTACCCGTAGAGGGTTCACCCTTATCAAAACCTGAGTCACCCATGGTGACGTCAGTTTGTGACCCAAGGATTGCTGGCTCTGCTGGTTGAGCCAGATCTTCCACAACGAGCGGAGATGGAATAGTCTCCAGCGCTACGGAAGACTATGGGGCAGGAGTCGGAGGTGATGCGGCAGGAGAAGTCAATTAATTTTTGACTGGCGTAGGGGCTTTGATGAGGCTCCCTTCCCCTTGCCCTTGGTGAGCTGTCTAGCTCTGAAGAGGTAATAGAACAAAAAATCGTTACACTTCAGAAGGAATAAAACATAAAATACAAAGACCTTGCGAGGAAAGTTACCGCTTCAAAACGGACACCTCCTTTGTGCCGATAGACACTGTCGGAGCCTTACGCTTCCGACTAATTGTGTCTGGCAGTGGAACCAACTCTCCGTCGTCCTGAGATAACTCACGAGGATATTCCTCGATAGGAGCAAGCTCCAACTCAGGGAGGTCAGCAAGTTGAAAAGGAAAATGAAATCTTAGTATTGCAAAATAATGTATAAGATGGACACATAGTTCGAGTTACTGCTGGAAAACTTACTGGTGTCAAAGGATCATCAGTTGTGTGCATGTACAAACACAAGTCCGGAATTTTCCTCTCGACCCGCTCCTTGATCAGCCATTTGATTTGGGACTAATATTCCTTTTCCGAATATGGCATGGAGCAGATACGAAGAGAGTCCGACCTTCTCTTGGTAATGGTGTGCATGAGCTGATCACCATGGTGTTAGAGAGGCTGGATCTGGCGCGACAGCCAACAATGCACTAAGTCGGATCCTTTTAGATCCTTGTGCTTCATCAGATATTCGATCCTCCTCTTTGCAAGAAGAAGATTGTCCGTGAGAGTCGGAGCATCCGCGTCCCAGGATTCTTGGGGCGTGGCGGCGCCATCGATGAAAGCCGGCAAGGCCGTAGCTTTATCGGGAGCCTGTCTGTCCTTATGATAGAAGAATGTGGATGGCCACCGTTTCACTGACTCACTAGCCTTAATCTGAGGATAAACATGCTGTCTCCTAACGGAAAAACTAATGGTTCCCATAATGTATGGATTACCGGCAGTGATATAATTTCTCTAGATGTGAAAATGAAACCGGAAAAGAGTGAGACTCGGCCTAATGCCGAGGTACCCCTCGCACAAAGAAGCATACGCGCTCATCTCTAAGAGAGAGTTCGGGGGAAGATGATGGATTTGAACTCCATAGTGATCTATAACCTCAGAAAAGAAATCTGAGGGTGGGAAACTCAAACTCTCTGTCGAGGTGGGTGCCGAAGTGCACCTGCTCGTCGGTGCGAGGAGTAGGGACGGTTTGGTCGTAGCCGCTCCACCAGTCGCCGGTGCATAGGAGACCTTCGTTCTCCACGGGGCGGAGCTTGGCGTCATCGAGGATGCACGGGATCCAGACCCTACGGTTACTCTCCTTCTCCATTGTCGAAGACGTCACTGCCATCACTGTCGCGCCGGAAGATGAGGTCGAAGCCATTTTCTCGTGGGCCGGTGACCTGGGATGGGTGGCGTTGGAGGATTCTAGGGAGGCAGAGGAGCTCTATTTTCGTGGGAAGCATTGGGAGGAAGGAAGCGACGCAAGTGCTAGTGAAGAAGATGGGAAGGAGAATCCTAACCACTTATATCCTCCAGTTGCGCCAAGATTCGTGTAAACGCAATAGTGAAACATACCACGCGTCATGGAAGGAGCTAGGGAACCTCCTCGCAAGGATTATGCCGCCTCGATCTCCATGCACGCATTAAAACGACGCCTCGGTTCCACATGAAGCGGACCAACCAATGGTCGTGGTGTCAGGAATGTCTGGCAGTGACTTGACTTGACCTTGACTAGTGTCAGGTTACGACAGAGACCAAGTTCGGGCTTAGTTTGAATTTCGAGCTGGAAAACCGAACAATGTATTAATGGGTCCGACTCGTTTTGAGACTCAGATCCTATCCTTTCTTTTGAAGTTTCAGGAACCCTTCAAGACTCTACAAGCCGAAGATCAATGCGGTGACCCAGCATATCACTGCATGATGTAGTACACTAGAGTCGTTGACATAACACCAATGAAACGAAGTTCACTAGTATTACATCCCCCAGAGTGGTACAACAGAAACATAGCAGGTCCAAGACATGACTATAGATTACAACTCGACTCTTATAGAAGATCCAGAGAACAACTATGTTAAAGAGAGAGACAGAATTTCTTACAAGGGAAAACCAAAAATAATAACTCCGAACTATCTGGCTAAAAAGACTAATATCTAAACCATAAGGCTTGTAATTGCTACTAATGCAATGCTCTACAGAAGTAGGTTTTATGGCTAGAGTATCTACTCCTATCTAAACAGAAGATTCGTCTTCACTCTGGTTGATGTATATGTTGACTTCATTGCTTTATTGAAGAACTTGAGCTGCCGATGATGGTTTCTTGAGCAGAAATTTGATGTTGACATCGTCTTCAATAGCTTAGAACCTAGCAAGGATTAATAAGGTACGGTTGAGTACGAGCATACTCAGCAAGTTCACTAAAAGGAGTGTATGATGCACTATCTCTACAGCCATAGACCATAGGTCGTATGCAATGCAGGTTTTCATAAACATTTCTTCAAAGATTGCTTTTATTCTGAAAACTATGTTTGACAGCCTTCATAGTTTGACCAGAACCTTCGTGGGGCTCATTTCCTGCCGCGTTCGTAGCTCCTTCCCGGAATAGGGAATAACATGTCATAGTTCTTACACTTTGCAGAGGTGCGTTGCTTTACCCATGAGAGATCAACTCCTTGTTGCATAACTGGGTGTACTTTCTCATCCACAATTCCGTGATGTGGGGCCCAGTAGGTGATCCAAGCCAATCACTGCCCCTCTCCGTGACCCCATATGTCTGCACGATCCTCCGGGCCGAGCTACATCTCCGTTAAGCCCCCTTTCAGGCAAGCTATAACCCTGATGAGGTCCCGAAGACTCTATGAGTCGGTTATGCCTCTGGCAAGCTCCATAAAGGTCTGACTATACCCCAGCAGCCGCTCACAGATAATCTAGATACCAAAACCGTGGGGCCTAAGGGTGCGCACCCATATGCTAGATCCGCATAAGGAATCACAACATCACGATAAGGTCATCTTGCCTGCATATGAAAGGAAGAAGGTCCAGTTGACTTCTCCATCCTATTCCAAATCTCATTGTTAACGCGTAATATACGGCGCTAGAATCACTGGCGACATTGGTTGTTAAGTCCTAGATATTATGTTCCTTTACCACTACAACTGTATCAATAGATTATTACCATTTGGTAAATAATCCATAATCATATTATTATGAAAATAGTGTTTTCTGACTTTTTTGAAATGCAGGCGATGACAACATTTGAGTTACAAGCATTTGATAGAAAATAACCAAAGGACATGAGCAAGTTGTGAACTTGCCTTTTGTGATTGGAAGATTATGCACTCACGATCTTCAAGACATTAGCAGATCCAAATTTTGTCAACAACATCATTGGTCCGGTAAGGACTAATGTTTAAAGAAGCAAGATGCAATTATGCATAAGTAATGTAATGCAGTTTGATAAACGTGAACCTCCGGACTAATCGTATTTGATCTAGGGTTCGGAAACTAGGAATGGTTCTTTAGATTGTGTTTCACTTTTATATAAGCTTCACATTTGTGCTTCTTATTAAGGCTTGTGAGAGTGTGTGAAACAATATGTAAACACAATAAGTAACATGCAATACTAAAGCACTCAAATGGATCACGGTATCTAAAAGATTTCTTAAGCAAGATTATTAATCACTTAGAGCTTTCAAGAAGTGTTTAAGGATTACTTTTAATGTTTCTTAAAGGAATAACTTTCAAGGAAAATATTACTTTACAAAGTAAAAACTATTTAAACTTAAGACTAACACTTTAAGGTTTTCTTATTAGCTAGGATTATTAAAGAGGAAAACATTACTACATTAAACAATCATAGGATAAGTGGTGGAGATTTGCATGTGTTGAATAAGACATCACATTGTAGATGGTTTACTTCTTAACATTCCACAAAGTTAGAATTTAAGTATTATTACTTCAATGAGGTGGTGTTTTATTAAAGTTATAAGTGAATAGACTTACTTTATTATTAATGCTTACCTTTTATAAGCATAGAAAGAGAATTACATAAATTACTTAAAAACTTGGTTTAAAGCATTGAGTAGTTTTCCCAACTTGTAAAAGAATTGATAGTTAATCTCTTGATGATTTTATAGATGCATAATATCTTTTTGATAAGCAATATACTACTTTGATGATTTTATAATGGACAAAATTAGAATACACTTAATTTTAATTCATCAAACATTAATTGAACTTGTTATTACATTTTTAAACTTTAAACAAATAGTGCTAAAGGCAATAGTAAATATTTTATATTTTTAATGAATTAAAATAAAAGAAAAGAGTTATAACAAGATTTATTAGACCTTTACCTTTTATTTGACTTCAATTGAGAAATATAATATCTCTAATGTGTATAATTTATTTTTGTGATCATTTTGGTATATTATAAGTATTTTTGTGATTTTTAAATACTAAAATATGATTTTATAAGTTTTATCACATTATAAACACTTAATAAATAATAAGTATTAGTTAAGTGATAGAAAAATGTATAAAACAAATTTATAAGTCTTTATTTCGTCTTTCTAAGATTTTTGATATATTATACTTATTTTTATGAATTTTAAATAATAGAATATATTTATTAAGATTTATTCCTAATAGATTATATACTAATAAATACTAATGATTTTATTTAAGTTGGAAAATAAAGTATGATAATAGGTTTATATTATAGAATTTATTTTTCTGAACATTTTTATATATTATATGTATTTTTCTGAATTATAAAACAAAAGTTATTCAATTTATAAGATTTAATCATTTCTTAAATTCCTAGAAATAATTTATATTTGAATTTATATTGATTTGCTATTTATTAAACATGCAATACTTTTTTATAC
Organism: Avena insularis; assembly: GCA_023614405.1. Lineage (NCBI taxonomy): Eukaryota > Viridiplantae > Streptophyta > Magnoliopsida > Poales > Poaceae > Avena > Avena insularis. Next base: position 270,630,219 of record CM042684.1, on the reverse strand, counting down.
CGAACAACTACCTAGCCATAGATACTGACCAGCGGGGTCAGGGCCATGTTGGCAGCCATCTAGGGAAGGACCGGTCAAACGGCTGAGGTGGTCGGTGATGACATGGGCGTGGCATCATGCTGACACAAGCACGGCCACCGCCACCAGTTTATGGTCGCCGGTGGTGAACTACAGTGCACTTGCTCGTGCGGGTTACTGTGCTGGAAAGAGGAGGTCACGGGGAGTCCTATAGTGGTCACGCCGCCCAAAGGTGGTCACCGGAAGTGCACCGGCAATGAGCTGCTGCGGCGACCGATGGTGACACACGGTGCGAAGGCGTTGTAGCACGCGAGAGGAAGATCTAAAGGCATGGGAAGATGCACAAGCTCACCTTCATGCTAATGTGATGGTTGACAAGGACCGGTGAGGTCAGAGACAAGTTCACGGTCAAGTTTTTTGGCGAACCTCGACGAAAGGGAACGAGACAATTCGTTCGATTCCGAGCTCCCTTGGCTTAATTAATGAAGCTAGGTTGAAGAGGATGACGCAGTGCTTCTCCTCGACCACGCCACGATCTTAGAGGCGACTTCTACCAACGACGGTGGTCGGCTCTGGCCGGCTAGGGTTTCGGCCGTGTGGGAGATGGAGACAGAGAGAGCTTCAGAGAGGGAGGGGAGTGAGGATGAGGATGGACGAGAGACGTCTCAGTGTCGTTCATATCCTTGGCCAGGACGGCAGCGTGCATCTCAGCAGTCGATCTCTTCTCACGGTGATGGAAGGTCATCGGCGAGCACACGCAGCTGCTTGTGTGCGTCACGGTGACGACGACGACATTTTTCCAGAAAAGCCCCTACCGTTTCTAGGAACTAACCCGTAGTCCATCCTCGGTCCCACCTGTTAGTGATAGAGAGGGAGGCTAAATGGGCTGGTATTGGGTCGTGGCAAAGCTTGCGAAAAGTTGCTGCTGCTCGCGCGTGACACATAGCAGATGGACTATGGCCCAAGCTGGTCTGCTTTGCTCTTTTCTCTCTATTTTTTTATTTCAATTTCTATTTTTATAAAACCATTTCAAATATAATTTTCTCCAAGGTTTTAAATATTCAGAGATATAGTAGGTCAAGAATATCATTGTCGAGATCAAGTATGACCCTCTTCTCCTTATTTTCTTTTGTTATGTATAAAAATATCCATAATTATATGAAGGGTCCTCTTTATTAGGAAATATTAATAGAAATTAGGGTTTTAGGAATTACTTCTTACCTAAAGATCCCTTTAATATAATTTTGTTTTTACTTGATAATTTTAATGGTAATGACTTGAAATGGTTTAGGATATATATTAAATCCCATGCATAGTTAGCATTATATTCGAATTTAAATATAGATAACCGTTCTAATACATTAAACCTTGGGGCTAATAATGTGGTGATTTGAATTTCATGATTCTCCCTTTTTGGTGATTTTACTAGTTCTAATTCTATTTGATTTATAATGTTCAGAAATACCACAGAACACTTTTGGTTAGGTGATGATGAATCAATAATAATCATTGGTGGAGAAATGCCATGGTTTATTCAAATATAGGTATATGGTTTTGAGAGGACTTAATCACTCATAATCAATTAGAGACATGGATGAGTATTAAGGCTAAGACATATTACTATCATGTTTTGTGACCATGGATAATAAGTCACCTTAGAGTGAGATATTGATAGTATATGAGGCTAGGTCTTTATTAGTATTTAAGACAATCAGATGGACAAAGCTTCCATCAATACACTCTCAACTGGTATTGCACTTACCCCTTAGACATTTCATTTGACTAAGAGATACTATCTATTGGATGCCTAAAGATAGGAATTGTTTTAAGTACCCTCTTTATTCTATGATTTTAAACAAAGAGGTAGACATGGGTCTTGTCCTGATTTGTTATGATCTTGGTTAAGGCTTCTAAAGAATCCTTACCTTAATACCTCCCTAAGGTTATCTTAAGATAAGGAATTCCTTTCCTAAATATACTCTATTTCTCTCTTATCATATTCACAAAGATCACATCTTCCTGAATAAGACAATCATCTGAATCCACCATATCCATCATCATATGATGACATGGTCATGCCCCTTCAACAATACTCCATTCTTACTCTTGGTATATAGCTCCTCTTAATTAACTACCATTGATGCACCTATCAATGTAGTTGTTGCTAACTCTATCTATTAACTTCCTTAAATCCATCTTGCAACTTCTTCCAAGGCTTGCAACATTATATTTCTCTCTATATCACATGTGATAACAATCCCCTGGAATAGGTATGGTACTACTCTCCACAATATAAGTTTGTTCTTGTATTAACTTGGTTAAACTATTATACTTCCAACCACTCCTACAACTTATGTTATATACTTCATTATACTCTAGCTTAACTTCTTATAATCAAGCTAGATGATTCATCTTACTAGGGCTTCACCTAATTTGGTATACTCACAATACTTCATCATCAACTGGTCATCTATTCTCAAGAGACTTGATAATAATGACCACCATCCCTTGATCAAGCTAAACTTGGGCTTCTATTTGTTTGATCAAGATCTATACTTCACTAATTAGTAGACTTGTACTGGTATCTCTATAGGCTTATATTGTTAAGCAAGCTTACTCTAAGTTTACAACCACTTGGCTTAACAAGATTATTATTAGATGTACTAATACTACTTGCTTTCTCATAGCTCCATAATTACTATCTAAACTGTTGGGTTTAAATACTTCTTCTAGTTAACTCATGAGGATCTCAAATGGTTTTGATCACCATTAAGGATCTCATAACATTGATGATGGCATACATCACCATAGGTAGTTCCTCCTTCTAATTAATTTACTTAAAATATTTGCAAGGTCAATATAATAGGTCAAAGGCTATGAGTCAATATGTGTTAGGTCAAGAATTGATCACACACATTGATGATCAATGGACACTAGGACTTGGTTAAATAGGATTGTCATATATTAACATGACACTAAGGGTATGTGATGGATGGTCTTGGCTTGACTTCCCTTTCTACTCTATTTGTAATAAGAGTTAATGTTTAAGAACTACCATGTTACCCATGGTAGGAACAACTATGGCAAACAAGTGTTTCAAGATTTGGTTCTAGAGTTACTTTACTTAAGTTATATACTTAACTTAGTATTCAGGGTTTGTGGTAGATAATACTTTGATATCATCTTAGGCTGTTAAGTATTCATCCTTGAGTTGTTATATGGAATACCATGTAATGATCTCTAGAAGATACAGTACTCCTTATTAAGTAGTGTAATGATCTCTAGAAGATACAGTAATGATCTCTAGAAGATACATTTGATCTACCCTTAGATCAAATTATATTACCCAAAGGTAAGGTTTTAGCAAAGTTCATATTGAAACTTATCGCAATCAACTTGATGATCTACTTCAGTTCCACCAAGTTAAGAGAAGCTTCAATCACTTTGACAAGTTTTATTTAAAAGCGCGAAAATTATCCAGATTTTCTATGCATGAATGCAATGCACACACCTATGTTCAGCTTATTTCTAGCTCTAATGCTAGGATGTTATACAATCTCCCCCTTAAAATAAACTTTGTCCCCGAAGTTCGTACTCTCTTGCGTGTCAGAATGAGGTGTTGACTTGTATTGATCACGACATTTCTCAATTCCATTGTGATCACAATTATGAATAATTGTGGTATCCCATATCCAGATCTGTTTCCTTGAATTCTCTTCATTCCGACAATATCCACTGTCCTTTCTAACTTACCCTATAGTTCCTTTTACCATATCTCTTTTGGCTTATGCCCTTTCAGCCCTATTTAGAATTGGTGGTGGACACATTTTTTCCATTCTAATCAGGTTTTCCTGTTACACTGCACTGGCCTATATTGGAGTACTTTATTTCCCCCTTTAAGGACAACTTATGAGTTGTTTCTTTTTTGAACTAGTCCACTAGAGTTAATCTAGTATATCTTCTTCGATCTTTCATCCGGACATACTCTTAGAAATAGTTTATCATGATGACTTTTTCTAACCTTATGAGAATAAGGCTTAACCTCATTATTACTTTATACTTCTTCTCCAACCTTTAGTCAGAAAGTTAGACAACAACACTTCAGTGTTTATTGTTTACTCTCCCCCTTGGGGTTTCCTAATGGTCTCTAATGTACATGTATAATACCCATTAACTCAATAGTTAGGATATCGGTCTCTGTCCAGCTTATACTTTACTTCTATAAGGTCTCATGAAAGAATCTACGGTATACCCACACAATTGTGGATCTCCGAACTGAATCTTTGTAACGCCCAGAATCGGGTCTATGCAGGTCTTATCATTTCCCGCCAAAACCCGCATAGAAGCGACTCAAAGACACCCACCAGACACTTTCGTGTGGGTGGGGTTCGATTACAAGTAGTTACATCACAGAAGTTTACAATAGAGTCCACAAGAAACATATATATACAACAATGACTCAACGAGTCAAGAATACAAATGATACAATTCGAAGATACAAATATCGAAGAAAGTGGAATGGTGTCCGAGTACGGACAAGAACCAAATTGGACTAAGAGTCCTGAAGAATAACCAAGCGGTGTCCATAACCCTGCCCAGGCCAAGCCGGAAGGGTAACCTTGCTAACATCGTCAATCACATACCTGTCAAAGCCAAAGGGGTGCCGACAAAGGGCAAAGGAAAAAGAGAGCGGTCAGTACTAAGGCCAGTACATGGCGAGGCTAGAATTCGGCGGTCCTCACCTACATAGGTATGGTGGGCTTAGCGGCAGCAAAGCTTGCACTATCTAACTTATAGAGACACACTAAAACTTTGGCTATTAGAGCGAGAGAAGAGAGCACTATCCGATAAGTATAATATCACACCAAACATAACCCATCCGAAGGTTTCCCCCTCGAAGACCAGTCGAGGAAGTCCACTTGCGCAACACACAGTGGCAATTTTAATTAAGCAGGTATTTAGTTGATAAGGCTAATTACTATCCATGTTATTAGAGGCAAAACATTAGTGGCGTTGTCTATGATCATGACACCGTACTCCTTAGGCATCCATAACCGTGGACATATGGCTTCTCGAAAAGATTTACCCTGCAGGGGTGCACTACTGTACCCAAACACATGCTCAACCCTTTAGGCAACATATCGTGTCGTCCGAATCTCACAACAAGAACTGTCCCATAACTACGCGTGTATCCAGAGGTATCACCTACTGTGGGGAACCAACCAAGAGGTACGATGATCCTTAAGGAAGGCACAGCGTTTGTGCCTACTATACCGAACGGCTGTGGAAGATAACTTCTAGAGCTCCCCTTGAACCGCCGGCATGTACTGCTTTTATGTATGCAATGAACAGGTTGTCCACCAAAGCATATCATCACTATGTCCCGAAGACATATCAACTCACCCATGTCTGAGGACATATTATGCGTATGCACCAAATGGAAAACCAATTTTGTGACCCTCTGGATAAACGAATAGTGCCGGTAGTTGAGGGGGGATCCTAGGGGCCCCCACGTTTGGTTAGTACGATCAACTCAGAACTAGTATCGTAGAACGAATGGGTCCTAGGTCGTCTCAAGCAGTTCCCAAAGGTGGTCCCTGCCAGGGCCTTATCATTAGGTGAAATCATAACCATAACCATAACCATAACCATAACCAACATCACCAATTTAATTTATCATGTTATCAACCATAACCAGGTATCACGGTTCACCTGTAGGAGAGCGGGCAGCAAACCTAAGCATGCGCTACAACTCGCAAGGGCCAAAGCTAACTAGTCAAGCAAAGGCAATAGGATAACCAAGGCATTATAGTGAAGCAGGTAAATAAAGGTACGATACTAAAGCATCGACAATAAGGATAGAAATAGATCAAAGGAAGGGAGTAAAGACTATAAATGCAAAATAGGTAGAAGGGGGGAGAATGCTCGCCTGTAAGAAAAAGTAAGTGGGCAAAGGCTTGTCGCAACTTGCAACCACTCATCGTCCTATCCGGTGAAGAGGCAAATCACTAGAAAGAACAAACGGTGCAATATTTAATGCTACGGCAAAGATGCGGCAAGTTTATGACATGATGTTTGGCATGGCAATATGCGGCCTATCTTAACAATATTAAGCGGGATCGAGATCCCGACAATTAAATATTATGGTTCAAGTTGTTTAACTACCCCGCAAGTTAGGTGTTGAATTAGCAAGGCAAAGCATGTCATTGGTTCACTACACAAATTTAAATGGGGCCAATATAAGACTAGAAAAGCCCGCATATAGTCTCCATATTTAATTTAGGCGAATCACCTAAATACCCTCCAAACAACAATGATATGTATGTGAGATGAACGATTTAATGCAACAAGTATATATCATTTATAAAAATAGGGCTCGGAAAGGGGTCACCCATAGGGGACTCGACGATCTTGGTGTTCTATGGTTCGGGTCGATGAGATCGGTCTTCGGGTTCCGCGAAGGGGGAACTTGGCGTTCCATGGAGGAGATCTTCGGGTCCGTGTCGTCGAGCTTAGGGTTCTGGTTTCGGTGGCGATGACGGACTTGAATTATCATGGTGGTCCTCGGAGTCGATGTCAATTCTCTGGATGTGTCGAAGATCTTGTTGTGGGTGGCGCCAACTACATCTCACTGGCTTGGTTAAAGAGCAGCAGGACTATGTCAACACCAAACTACAGGGGGGCATCGATTGAAGGGACAAAAACAAATATTAACTTGAGATCCTACATGCACACATGGGTACCAGGAGCGAGTAGGTAGGCGTCTGGGGATGTACCTGCAGCACACACACGAGATGGCCAACACCCAAGGCTTGGCAGAGGACGTCCAGGTGGATTCGGAACAATGTCATGTGGGGTAGAGGACCATGGCATCGACGTTAGGCGGCCTAGTGCAACAGCTTGAGCGGGAGAGGGGCGAGGTGGAGGCGAGGGAGCAGAGCGACAGCGGCAGGCGACGCGGCTGACGGGCCCGAGCTGCAGGGACATCAGGAGGCGAGGCCGCGCGAGGCAGTGACCTGGTGGGTCGCGGGCGGCACACGGAAGAAGGAGCACGGCCAGCAGCAGCAGGGGCCCTGGACGGCGGGCGGCGGTCGAGCATCACGGGCACCATCGAGATGGCGGCTAGGCGGTGAGCAGGACAGAGGAACACGAGGAGGACGGCAGGGCCTGGGGCGGCGGCACCAGCGTCGGTGAGGACAGAGGCGGGTGACCATCGTGGCGGCAGGGAGGCGAGATCACGCGCATGGGCTCTCATAGGCCGAGGCGGCCGCCGGGGTTGCAGGGCGAGGCGGCGGACGCAGGGATCGGTGGAGAGAGCCTAGCGTCACGGCAGAGGGAGTCGGCAGGCTCCAAGAGGGAGAGGGCAAGGGCGATAAGGTTACGAGGCAGCAACGTCTAGAGGAACATGGCCAGGAGGGAGTGAGTCCGACGAGGTAGAGGAAGGCAGCAGCGGCTCGGTGAGGAGAGGATTGAGGCGGGGCGGTTATTGAGCGAGAGGGAGAGACGAGGAAGGGGATGCGGTAGCGTGCAGGGACGGGGCAGGTGGCAACACGGTCTGGAGTGCTGGTGGGGCCAGGGTGAGGAGTGGGGCAGCGTGTGCTGTGTGCGTTGCTGGGGTCGCGTCGGTGCGGCAGCGCGCGTTGTGTGTTGCGTGTGTTGCAGCTGGTGGTGGCGGCGGGGTGTGGTACTAGATCAGGCACGGTTCGATAGCTAGGGTTTGGTCTGTGGGTTGTAGGCCGGCTGGCCGGCCCTTTGGGCTGGCTGGCTGCCTCCCCCGGAAAACCATTTTTTTAGTTTTTTTATTTGTTTTATTTTTAGAAAGGCTTTTGTAAATAGATTTTAGACAAATAAAAGATTCGAACAAGACCGGGGTTTTAATTTGAAATAAAGGAGGGGGATAATTAGAAAACAAAATAGGCTTTTGGCGAAAATATTTCAGGGAAAAATATGCATGATGACATGATGATGCAGAAAATCAAATAACAGGCAAATCTAGTTGGGTAATATTTTCCCGGGCATTACAATCTTCCAACATTTCTTATATTTCCTTTACCCCCTTTTGGCCATTCTTACTTTAGCAACCTGTTTTCACGAAGCGTCTCGTAAGTCGTTCGCTTAAATCTTATACTTCTTTATGTCGTTCTTAACTTAAGCCAAGTTTTATGCTCTTTAAATCATACCAAGATGATCTAATTATCTAAACACTAGCATACTAGCTACGGATACTAGCTATGGATACTAGCTGCGGATCCTCCTTGGTGCATGGATTACCCTATGAACTTTGTACTTCTTATTGGCATTCTCTCTGAGTTGTCGGAGCTTGAATACCCCTTTTGTTCGAAGACTTCTTCCTTGTACCCTTCCAAGTTACTTCCATGGACTTGGGACGACTATTTCATTAGCTTTTGAGCAACATCACCTATCTTGAGTTAACTTTAGTTCATTCCTTCATGTTGCTCCACACCTTTTCAACACTACTATTCCTATTTATTGCCAGCTCATAGTGAGTTGGGATTGATCCATCCTACAAAATAGTGTTGATACACCTTATATTTGGCTTCCTTCTTCCTGCAAGTCTTCATCTTGATCTTTGGAACTCGTCACTCCCTTACACGAATTCCCTTTTGTATCTAGGTCTATAACATCAAGTAATAACTTGCTAATGCAACATGCATTTGCACATCAAGTCAAACTTCATGCGTAGATCTAGTCAATCAAGAAGATCCAAGAAAAACCAAAAATCCAAATGTGGTACATATAACACACATCATTCTAAGCCCGAAATATAGTAGTTGAGTATAATACCTCTAGAATTCAGGCTTAGATGTGTAGTATATGATACCTCCTAGTATAGGTTTACTCCGTGATACTTAGCACTTAGGGGTTAAACTACTCTTTGTCTCAATAATTACCTAGATTGCTCAACTACACTTGGATAATTTTGAACAAAGTGATCTCACTCTGGTTTTGACTAACCACTTACCTTTCCTTTAGGACTACTAAAGACTACCAATTTTCTATTCTATCGTAAACTATCCTCACAGGATCTCTCAAGACTACTTATAAAGCTGTATCCATTAACTTAATCCAACAATTATCGTGCTATTATGTCACCTATGCCTTCTATCATAGACCTACATTGTCCTTTTCTTACTGTTGTTACAAGATTATTAGCTAAGTACTAGTCCTAATTACACACTTATCATGCTCTCGGATCTATTCTCACCACAAACTTGTTACAATCTACCTAGTCATCATGATTGAAGAGCTAACCTCACCATGACGACTCTTCTTCTTAGCTTACAATGATTCTTAACAAAATACTACTGCATTACATGGAATTCTCAAGTGAATGCCACATGATTTACTTCCCACTGTAATTGTACATACTCTAATTGTCTATCCTACGTGGTATAGTGGTACCAACTAGTGGTAAGATTCTGCTACTTCAAAGGGATTCAAAATATAGACTCCATCACTAAGACTACTCCACAGGATATCCTAATCTTAGTCGTAATCTTCTTTGATATTTTAACTTACTTAAGATATCTTAGTGGGGTTATAACTATTTAGATCAATACTAAGATGGCAATTCTCTAGAGAAGACTTATAACTAATCCTTAAGAAAGATGATAAAAACATCAACCTTAAGTGTGACAAGGTTTATCCTCAAGTGGATATCCATCACAAGTCTTGGTTTAGATAAGATGGCTCCTATAGTCACTATCCAACCTATAGATCTTACTAAAAGGGTTTTAATCCTAAGGTCAAAGCATATGCTCTGATACCAGTTGCGGTGAGACAGCATACCACTCATGATGTAGTACACTATAGTCATTGACATAACAACAATGAAACACTGTTTACTAGTATTACATCTCTCAGAGTGGTACAACAGAAACACAGCAGGTCCAAGACATGACTATAGATTACAACTCGACTCTTTACAGAAGATCCAGAGAAGAACTATGTTAAAGAGAGAGAAAAAATTTCTTACAAGGAAGAACTAGAAATAATAAATCCAAACTATCTGGCTAAAAAGACTAATATCTAAACCATAAGGCTTGCAATTGCTGCTAATCCAATGCTCTACAGAACTAGGTTTTATGGCTAGAGTATCTACTCCTATCTAAACAGAAGCTTCGTCTTGACTCTGATTGATGCATATGTTGACTTCATTGACTTTATTGAAGAACTTGAGATGCCGATGATGGTTTCTTGAGTAGAAATTTGATGTCGACATCGTCTTCAACAGTTTAGAACCTAGCAAGGATTAAGAAGGTATGTTTGAGTACGAGCGTACTCATCAAGTTCACTAAAAAGGAGTGTATGATGCACTATCTCTACAGCCACAGACCATAGGTCGTAGGCAATGCAGGTTTTCGTAAACATTTCTTCAGAGATTGGTTTTATTCTGAAAACTATGCCCGACAGCCTTCACAGGTTGACCAGAACCTTCGTGGGGTTCCTTTCCTGCCGCGTTCGTAGATCCTTCCCGGAACAGGGAGTAACATGTCATAGTTCTTACACTCTACAGAGGTGCGTTGCTTTACCCATGAGAGATCAACCCTTGTTGCACAATCGGGCGTACTTTACCGTCCACAATTTCGTGATGTGGGGCCCAGTAGGTGATCCAAGCCAATCACTGCCCCTCTCCGCGACCCCATATGTCTGCACGATCCTCTAGGCTGAGCTACATCTCCGTTAAGCCCCCTTTCGGGCAAGATATAACCCTGATGAGTTCCCTAAGACTCTATGAGCCGGTTATGCCCCTGGCAAGATCCATAAAGGTCTGACTATACCCTAGCAGCCATTCACAGATAATCTAGATACCAAAACCGTGGGGCCTAAGGGTGCACACCCATATGCTGGATCCGCACAAGGGATCACAACATCACGATAAGGTCATCTTACCTACATATGAAAGGGAGAAGGTCCAGTTGACTTCTCCATCCCATTCCAAATCTCATGGTTAACGCGTAATATACGACGCTAGAATCACTGGCGACATTGGTTATTAAGTCCTAGATATTATGTTCCTTTACTACTTCAACTGTATCAATAGATTATAACCATTTGGTAAATAATCCATAATCATATTATTATGAAAATAGTGTTTTCTGACTTTTTTGAAATCTAGGTGATGACAACATTTGAGTTACAAGCATTTGATAGAAAATAACCAAAGGACATGAGCAAGTTGTGAACTTGCCTTTTGTGATTGCAAGATTATGCACTCACAGTCGTCAAGATATTAGAAGAACCAAATTCTGTAAACAGCATCATTGGTCCGGTAAGGACTAATGTTTAAAGAAGCAGGATGCAATTATGCATAAGTAATGTAATGCAGTTTGATAAACGTGAACCTCCGGACTAATCTTATTTGATCTAGGGTTCGGAAACTATGAATGGTTCTTTAGAATGTGTTTCACTTTTATATCAGCTTCACATTTGTGCTTCTTATTAAGGTTTGTGAGAGTGTGTGAAACAATATGTAAACACAACAAGTAACATGCAATACTAAAGCACTCAAATGGATCACGGTATCTAAAAGATTTCTTAAGCAAGATTATTAATCACTTAGAGCTTGCAAGAAGTGTTTAAGGATTACTTTTAATGTTTCTTAAAGGAATAACTTTCAAGGAAAATATTACTTTACAAAGTAAAAAGTATTTAAACTTAAGGCTAACACTTTAAGGTTTTCTTATTAGCTAGGATTATTAAAGAGGAAAACATTACTACACTAAACAATCATAGGATAAGTGGTGGAGATTTGCATGTGTTGAATAAGGCATCACACTGTAGATGGTTTACTTCTTAACATTCCACAAAGTTAGAATTTAAGTATTCTTACTTCAATGAGGTGGTGTTTTATTAAAGTTATAAGTGAATAGACTTACTTTATTATTAATGCTTACATTTTATAAGCATAGAAACGGCATTACTTAAATTACTTAAAAACTTGGTTTAAACCATTGAGTAGTTTTCCCAACTTCTAAAAGAATTGGTAGTTAATCTCTTGATGATTTTATAGATGCATAATATCTTTTTGATAAGCAATATACTACTTTGATGATTTTATAATGGACAAAATTAGAATACACTTAATTTTAATTCATCAAACATTAATTTCACTTGTTATTACATTATTAAACTTTAAAAAATAGTGCTAAAGGCAATAGTAAATATTTATATATTTTTAATGAATTAAAATAAAAGAAAAGAGTTATAACAAGATTTATTAGACCTTTACCTTTTATTTGACTTCAATTAAGAAAGATAATATTTCCAATGTGTATAATTTATTTTTGTGATCATTTTGGTATATTATAAGTATTTTTGTGATTTTTAATTACTAAAATATGATTTTATAAGTTTTATCACTTTATAAACACTTAATAAATAATAAATATTAGTTAAGTGATAGAAAAATGTACAAAACAAATTTATAAGTCTTTATTTTGTTTTTCTAAGATTTTTGATATATTATACTTATTTTTATGAATTTTAAATAATAGAATATATTTATTAAGATTTATTCCTAATAGAATATTTAATAATAAATACTAATGATTTTATTTAAGTTGGAAAATAAAGTATGATAATAGGTTTATATTATAGAATTTATTTTTCTAAACATTTTTATATATTATATGTATTTTTCTAAATTATAAAACAAAAGTTATTTAATTTATAAGATTTAATCATTTCTTAAATTCCAAGAAATAATTTATATTTAATTTATATTGATTTGCTATTTGTTCAACAGGCAATACATTTTTATACCGCGCCACAAACATTGACCAGTGGGGTCAGGGCCACGTCGGCGGCAGCCATCTAGGCAAGGACCGGTGAAACGGCTGAGGTGGCCAGTGAACGTGGGTGTGGCATCGTGCTGACGCAAGCACGGCCACCACCGCCAGTTTGTGGTCACTAGGGGCGAACTATGGCGCACTTGCTCGTGTGGATTACTATGCTGGAAAGAGGAGGTCACGGGGAGTCCTATAGTGGTCACGCCGCCCAGAGATGGTCACCGGAAGTGCATCAGCGACGAGCTGCTGCGGCGACCGATGGTGATGCACGGTGCGAAGGCGTTGTAGCGTTCGAGAGGAAGATCTAAAGGCATGGGAAGATGCGCAAGCTCACCTTGATGGTAACATGATGATTGACGAGGACCGGCGAGGTCGGAGACGAGTTCACGGTCAAGTTTTCCGGCGAACCTCGACGAAAGGGAACGAGACAATTCGTTTGATTCCGAGCTTCCTTGGCTTAATTGATGAAGCTAGGTTAAAGAGGATGACGCGGCGCTTCTCCTTGACCACGCCACGATCTTAGGGGTGACTTCTACCAACAACGGTGGTTGGCTCTGGCCGGCTAGGCCGTGTAGGAGATGGAGACAGAGAGAGCTTCAGAGAGGGAGGGGAGTGACGATGAAGACGGACGAGAGATGTCTCGGTGTTATTCTTATCCTTGGCAAGGACGGCGGCAGGCATCGCAGCGGTTGATCTCTGCTGACGGCGGCGGACGGTCATTGGCGAGCACACGCAGCTGCATGTGTGCATCGCGGTGATGATGACGACATTTTTCCAGAAAACCCCCTACCGTTTCTAGGAACTAACCCGCAGTCCATCCTTAGTCCCACCTGTCAGTGAGAGAGAGGGAGGCTAAATGGGCTGGTACTGGGCCATGGCAAAGTTTGTGAAAAGTTGCTACTGCTGCTCGCGCATGACACATAGCAGATGGACTGTGGCCCAAGCTGGTCTGTTTTGTTCTTTTCTCTCTTTTTTTTCTATTTCAATTTCTGTTTTTATAAAACCATTTTAAATATAACTTTCTCCAAGGTTTTAAATATTCAGAGATATAGTAGGTCAAGAATATCATTGTCTAGAGCAAGTATGACCCTGTTCTCCTTATTTTCTTTCGTTATGTATAAAAATATCCATAATTATATGAAGGGTCCTCTTTATTAGGAAATATTAATAGAAATTAGGGTTTTAGGAATTACTTCTTACCTAAAGATCCCTTTAAGATAATTTTGTTTTTACTTGATAATTTTAATGGTAATGACTTGAAATGGTTTAGGATATATATTAAATCCCATGCATAGTTATCACTATATTAGAATTTAAATATATATAACCATTCTAATACATTAACCTTGGGGCTAATAATGTGGTGATTTGAATTTCATGAATCTCCCTTTTTGGTGATTTTACCAATTCCAATTCTATTTGATTTGTAATGTTCAAAAATACCACAGAACACTTTTGGTTAGGTGATGATGAATCAATAATAATCATTGGTGGAGAAATGCCAAGGTTTATTCAAATATAGGTATATGGTTTTGAGAAGACTTAATCACTTATATTCAATTAGAGACATGGATGAGTATTAAGGCTAAGACATATTACTATCATGTTTTGTGACCATGGATAATAACTCATCTTAGAGTGACATATTGATAGTATATGAGTCTAGGTCTTTATTAGTATTTAAGACAATCATATGGACAAGGCTTCCATCAATACACTCTCAACTGGTATTCCACTTATCCCTTAGACATTTCATTTGACTAACAGATACTGTCTATTGGCTGCCTAAAGATAGGAATTGTTTTAACTACCCTCTTTATTCTAGGATTTTAAACAAAGAGGTAGACATGGGTCTTGTCCTAATTTGTTATGATCTTGGTTAAGGCTTCTAAAGAATCCTTACCTTAATACCTCCTAAGGTTATCTTAAGATAAGGAATTCCTTTACTAAATATACTCTGTTTTTCTCTCTTATCTTATTCACAAAGATCACATCTTCATAAATAAGACAATCATCTAACTCCACCATATCCATCATCATATGATGACATGGTCATGCCCCTTCAACAATACTCCATTCTTACTCCTGGTATATAGTTCATCTTAATTAACTACCATTGATGCACCTATCAATGTAGTTGCTGCTAACTCCATCTATTAACTTCCTTAAATCCATCTTGCAACTTCTTCCAAGGCTTGCAAGATTATAGTTCTCTCTATATCACATGTGATAACAATCCCCTGGAATAGGTATGGTACTACTCTCCATAATAGAAGTTTGTTCTTGTATTACCTTGGTTAAAGTATTATACTTCCAACCACTCCTACAAATTATGTTATATACTTCATTATACTCTAGATTGACTTCTTACAATCAAGCTAGATGATTAATCTTACTAGGGCTTCACCTAATTTGGTATACTCACAATACTTCTTCATCAACTGGTCATCTATTCTCAAGAGATTTGAGAATAATGACCAGCATCCCTTGATCAAGCTAAACTTGGGCTTCTATTTGTTTGATCAAGATCTATACTTAACTAAGTAGTAGACTTGTATAGGTCTCTCTATAGGCTTATCTTGTTAAGCAAGCTTACTCTAAGTTTACAACCACTTGGCTTAACAAGATTATTATTAGATGTACTAATACTACTTGCTTTCTCATAGCTCCATAATTACTATCTAAACTCTTGGGTTTAAATACTTCTTCTAGTTAACTCATGAGTGAGTTAACTCCTCCAACATCAAATGGTTTTGATCACCATTAAGGATCTCATAACATTGATGATGGCATACTTCACCATAGCTAGTTCCTCCTTCTGATTAATTTACTTAAAATATTTGAAACGTCAATATAATAGGTCAAAGGCTATGAGTCAATAAATGCTAGGTCAAGAATTAATCACACACATTGATGATCAATGGACACTAGGACTTGGTTAAATAGGATTGTCATCTATTAACATGACACTAAGGGTATGCGATGGATGGTCTTGGCTTGACTTCCCTTTCTACTCTATTTGTAATAAGAGTTAATGTTTAAGAACTACCATGGTACCCATGGTAGTAACAACTATGGCAAACAAGTGTTTCAAGATTTGGTTCTGGAGTTACTTTACTTAAGTTATATACTTAACTTAGTATTCAGGGTTTGTGGTAGATAATACTTTGATATCATCTTAGGGTGTTAAGTATTCATCCTTGAGTAGTTATATGGAATACCATGTAATGATCTCTAGAAGATCCAATACTCCTTATTAAGTAGTGTGTTGTGACTTAGTTTTATTACATTGGATCTACCCTTAGATCAAATTATATTACCCAAAGATAAGGTTTTAGCAAAGGTCATATTGAAACTTATCGCGATCAACTTGATGATCTATTGTAGTTCCACCAAGTTAAGAGAAGCTTTAATCACTTTGACAAGTTTTATTTAAAAGCGCAAAAATTATCCAAATTTTTTATGCATGAATGCAATGCACACACCTGTGTTCAGCTTCTTTCTAAGCTCTAATGCTGGGATGCTACAATCAAGCTAGGCGATGATGTAATCCGACTCTAGGTCTTGGAGGCTTCCGGGGGCTTCTATTGGGGATATACTTTCCGTTTATCCTCACTGTGCCTCACTGACCAGGGTGGCCCACTTCGGGTTAGAGCATTGCTTCACGGGTGGCCCAGTCAGTGAGAAGAGATGGAGTCCAATCCGGCTATGGCAATGCCAAGATGACTTACCGACATAGGCCCATAGTGTTACTTGTAGTTCAAGATGTGCTCTGTAACCGACTCTTAGTCGTAGCTGGATAGGTTTCTCCTGTAAACCCTAGGCCGGATATCTATATAAGCCGTCCTAGGGAGAGCCTTAAGGCACCCTTACAATAGTCTACAATCTCAACTCGCATAGACGAAACCCTTGTAACCCATATTCCGGCTTTGTCATATTACTGGATTGCCAGCAGGAGTAGGATCCGTCCAAAGCCGACGGATTTGAACCTAGGTAAACTGGTGTGCTCGCCGTCCCAGAACACCTCAAGCCGTCGGATTGATGACAAGTACGCCATGAGGGGGTCCTCGAGGTGTCCTTTCTGCTTCAGTCACAGGATTAGGTCTCCTTCGATGAAGGACCTTGGGCGCAGCCGTCGGTTGTGGTAGTTGCAGAGGCTCTGCTAGTAGATCATTGATCATTCTGCCGCGATCTCGCGTGCTTCATTGAGGAGGTCGACAGAGTCTTCGGGTGCGGTTGTAGATTCAGCCTCGCTATACGCAACGACCCTAGGGGCCTAGTAATGCACTTCTTGAGGTAGTACTGCCTCGGCACCATGTACCATGAAGAACGGGGTGTACCCTGTGGCGCTGTTTGGAGTTGTGCGTAGGCTCCATAGTACTGATGGTAGCTCCTCAGCCCAACACCCAGCTACTCGCTCGAGTGGTCAGAGGAGTCTTTTCTTGATGCCATTGCAGACGAGGCCGTTGGCCTTCTCGACTTGACCGTTGGTCTGGGGATGTGCTACCGAAGCGTAGCTTATGTTTATTCCCAGGTTTTCGCAGAAATCCTAGAACTCTTTCAAGGTGAAGTTTGTCCTGTTGTCGGTGATAATGCTGTGTGGCACCCCAAACCTGGAGACGATGGACTCGAAGAACTTGCCGGTGGTGGTGCCCGTCTGGTTCGTCACCGGCATAGCCTCGATCCACTTGGTGAACCTGTCGACTACGACGAGGAGGAAGGTGTATCCTCTAGGTGATGACTTCTGTAGCTTGTCAACCATGTCGAGTCCCCATTGCGTGAAGGTCCAGGCCACGGGTATTGTCCTGAGTTCTGCGCCTGGTGTGTGTGTCTTACCCGCGAACCTTCGGCAGGCGTTGCACTTTTGGACGATGTCCTTGGCGTAGCTCATAGTCGTTGGCCAGTAGAAACGTGCTCATAGAGCCTTGGTGACAAGGGCGCGACTCCCGGTGTGATGACTGCAGGAGCCTTAGTGTATCTCGAGGAGGATGGCTCTCCCATCACCATTGGAGACGCATTGTTGAAGGACTCCTATAAGGTTGCACTTGTATAGCTTGTCGTTGATGATTGTGAAAGCTTTTGAGCGTCGCGCTATGTGTCATGTGTCCGTTGGGTCATCTGGAAGCCTTTTGTTTAGAAGATATGTGATGTACATCTGTGTCCAGGATGGGTCGATTAGCATGACCTCCATGTGGCCTTTGAGTTCAGGTCCCTGTTCCATATTGCTGGGACCTTCGGGTTCTTTGGGTGGCGCAGCCCCCGAGTCCTTTCACGTGCTGGACGGTCCTTCAGGGGCCTTTGGCTTGATGGAGTGCTCGCAGATCTATTCTAGGAATACACCGGGCGGCACCAGAGCACAGGTGGATCCAATGTTGGCGAGCGTGTCAGCCTCCTCATTGCTTTCATGGCCTACATTCCGTAGTTTGCGGCCGTTTAAATCCCCTTTGAGTGTGTCCTAGAGGTTGCGGTAGGCGATCATGTTGTCGCTCTGAGCATCGCACTGGTTCATGGTTTGGTCCACCATGAGCTTTGATTCACCATAGATGACGAGTCGTTTTGCACCGTAAGCTTTGGCCATCTGCATCCCATGGAGCAGGGCCTCGTATTCTGCTTCGTTGTTGAAGGCACGGAACTGCATTCGTAGAACATATCTTATCTTGTCACCCTACAGCGATGTCAGGATGACACTGGCGCCAGCTCCTTCTCGATGCTTGGACCCATCAAAGTGCATTGTCCATAGGCAGGACATATTTCGTGTGTCTGGGAGCTGGTTTTCCATCTAGTGAATGAGGAAGTTCGGGAGAACTTGCAACTTGATCGCCACTCGCTTCTCATATGTAATGTCTCGTGGAGACAACTCTATTCCACAAAGGGCGACTCGTCCCGTGGCGTCGGGGTTGTTGAGGATGTAACCCAGGGGAGCATCGTTCACCATGATGATGGGGTGCTCCTAGAAATAGTGGCACAGTCTCCTGGCTATCATAAAGATGCCATAAGCCAACTTATGATAGTGTGGGTACCACTGTTTTGTTGGCGTGAGCAGCTCGCTGAGGTAGTAGACTGGGCGTTGTACTCCATGAACTTTGTTTTCTTTGGCTCGTTCTACCACCAGCATAGTACTAACCACCTAGTTGTTGGTGGAGATGTATGGTAACATGGGCTCTTTCTCCCTGGGCGTCACCAGCACGAGCGAGGTGGATAGTAAGCACTTGATATCTTCAAATGCCTTTTTGTGCTTCGTCTGTCCACTCGAACTTCTCAGCTTTGCGGAGGAGCTGATATAACGGTAGCGCCTTTTTGCCCATTCGATTGATGAATCGACTGAGTGCCGCGACTCGCCCAGCTAGTTGCTAGACTCTTTTGACGTTCTTTGGCTTCTCCATGGCTAGTATGGCCTTTATATTTTTCGGGTTGGCCTTGATTCCCCTAGCGAATATGAGGTATCCGAGCAGTTGCCCAGATGGCATGCTGAAGGCGCATTTCTCTAGATTCAGATTGATCCAGTAGCGATCAAGGTTATCAAAGGTCTCGCGGAGATTGTCGAGTAATGTGGCTTCCTCCTTGGTTTTGACAGTGATGACGTCGATGAAAACATGGATGTTCCGACCAAGCTATTTTTTGAGGCATGCCTGCATGCACCGCTGATAGGTGGCTCCTGCATTCTTCAGCCCGAAGGGCATTGTTGTGTAGCAGTAGACGCCGAAGGGTGTGATGAAAGTTGTTTTCTCCTGGTCCTCTTCCTTCATTCAAATCTGATGGTAGCCTGAGTAGGCATCGAGGAAGTAGAGGCGTTCACATACCGCGATGGAGTCGATTATCTGATCGATCCAGGACAATGGGAAGTGGTCCTTCGGGCAATGCTTGTTGAGGCAGGTGAAGTCCACACACATCCGTAGGATATCCGTGTCCTTTTTAGGAAAAAGCATGGGGTTTGCTACCCAGGTGCTTTCCTTGATCTCTCGTATAAAGTTGGCGTAGAGAAGCCTGTTGACTTCCATGCCGACCACCTTTTCCCTTGGTTCTATCAGTCGATGTATCGACTGCTTCACTGGTCTAGCGTCAAGATTCATATTGCATGAGTGCTCGGCGAATTCCCTAGGGACTCCTGGCATGTCTGTTGGACACCAGGCGAAGATCTCCCAACGCTCACAGAGGAATTTGATAACCGCTAGTTCCTATGTGGAACTCAGGTTGTTGGCGATGAGGGCCACCTTGGTCGGGTCCGTCGGGTGGACCTAGACTTCCTTGGTATGCACCAACGATTCGAAGGACTGGTCGGGTGCGTTTGTCTTACTCGGAGCAAGAAGATTGTTGTCTGTCGACTCCTTCAGCCTCGCTAGCTCCTCCTGCATGCCGATAAATTGGGAGATTCTATTGAATTGCATGTCACGGCTATCTGATTTCTGGAAGCTTTCGCTGATGGTAATAATGTCGTTAGGTCCCAGCATCTTCATTTGTAGGTAGGCGTAGCGTGGGACTGCCATGAACCTCGCGAACATGACACATCCGAGGATTTTGTGATATTGAGAGGGTTAGTTGACCACTCTGAATTCGAGGCGCTCTCGCCAGAAGTTTATTGGTGTGCCGAAGATGACGTCTAGGTTGATTTTTTCCAAGGGGTATATGCCTTTCCCTGGGACGATGTCGTGGAATATTGTGTCGGAGGTCTCTAGGAATGAGAGGGGGATCCACATGGTGCACAGGGTAGTGGTGAACACGAGGTTGATGCCGCTGCCGCCGTCCATGAAGACGCGACTCATCTCAAAGCTACCGATTTGCTCCTCGAGCGCCAGGGAGACTGGCACAGGCGAGGTACTTGGTACGGGTGATCACGCTTGTCGAAGGTGATGCAGGACTCGCACCCACTAAGGTAATCAGTGGTTGAGGGTGGAGAATTAACCACCAAATTTATTTGGCGAGTGATTGACTTTTGCACTCTATTGGAGGGGCGTCCTTTTTGGATCACGCCCATATTTTCTAGCGGTCGTGGGTACTATTCGCCTCCATTGTTTTGGGTTGGTGGAGCCGTGAGTTGTGGTGGTGCTCCATGAGCTACGGCACCTAGGGAAACTCCGTAGCCTTGATTTATTGCGTCCCGATTCATATGGGCGAGGCCTTCATGGAGCTTGAGGAACTCGTGGCAATCCTTTAGGAGGTGGCTGGACTTCTTCTTACCGTCGTGTTTGTCAATGTAGAAGTGGATGTTGCAAGGTCCAGATAGTTTATCCTGGATCGATGTTCTAGGAGCTTCATCACGGCTACGGCGTTGCCATACCTGTGTGGCTTTCCTGCTATCGCAGTAGCCAACGCTGCGGTATCCACTGCTACGGTTGCTGTCGGTGTAGCCAGCCACAACCATGTCGACTTCTTCACGGTCTTCATAGCCACGCATTCGACGTTTTCCCTGGCGGTCATGTCTGCGGCTAAAGTAGTCATAGTCGTCTGAGTGGACGCGGTTGTTCTTCACCGAGTCCTCTCCATTAGCCCACCTGTTTGCAATCTCCATTAGGTGGTCGATTGTTTTGGGCTTCGTGTGGCCCAGCTCCTCCCTGAGCTCTCTGCAGCGTACGCCGCTGTTGAACACGTCGATTGCGTGGTCCTTGAAGATGTCCTCTTCGGAGATTTTGATGATAGATGGACCACCAATGGATGTAGGAGCGCAGTGAATCACTAGGCTTCTGATAGCAGGCCTTTAGCTCTTCGATTGACGTGGGCATTTTGTAAGTGCCCTTGAAGTTCCGCACAAAGCCGTATACCAACTCTTCCCAGTTGAGGATCAACCCATGGAGGAGGTTGTTGAGCCACGCGCGTGCAGCACCTTGCAGCTGTAGCTGGAGGCACTGCATGGCTATACACCTATTCCCGTCGTGCAGCTTGATGGAGGAGATGTGATCCTCCAGCCATATCTTTGGGTCTTGGAGGCCGTCGAACTTTGGGTTCTCTAATGGTAGTTTGAACCCTTTTGTCATTCGTGTTTGCCGTATAGCTCTGCTGAAGCAGCCAGCGCGGAACTATGTTCCTTTGTCCTCCGAGTCTATTGAATGGGCGCATCTTGCACACATCTTGTCAACCTTGCGCTGTGTGATGTCATCACGTGCGTCATAGACATGATCATGTCGACGTGAGTGGCATCACCGCGTTAGGTCATGCTCGCCATTGCTAGAGGATAGCGAGTAGTACTTGGCTAGAGCCTTGATTTTCATCGGCTCTGGTGTTGGATCTTTGGTGAGAGCAGCTTCGACCAATCCAAGGCTAGAGATCGTAGATCGGTGCATCGAGGATCATGGATCCCTAGCTGGCGGTTGATTGTTGAGCAGCTACATGGTGGTTGTTGTCACCGCTGCTCGTGGTATTTTTGGGAGCACGTTAATCTGTGAGACCACCATCATGAATGAGAAGTCGAGGGCTCGAGTGGCCTCATCTCGTTCCTTGTCATTGAGTTGGGCTAGTCAAGAGCGCCTTTTGGTGGCTGCATGGTCATTGCCCTTGGAGGCGGATCCTCCGATGGAAGAGAGCACCGCTCGCCGAAGGCTCGATTCGTCCATCGCCCTTTTGCAGTCGTCGAGTCGAGCACTCACCGCCTGCTGGCACTTGTAATCTTGGATGAGTAACCAATGGTAACCCATCAACTTCTATTGTGATGAGTTTGGTGGCAGGGGGTTGCCCTGTCGGGCCTCCCTGCATCACGCCCACTCGGTGTCATTGACTTGAATCTCTTGCAGCCCGCGGGTGCGTTTGCACTCAGGGTTGGGTGGTTTCTCATCCTGGACGGGGCAAATGACAGGAGATCGATTGGTCGGCCCATTGTTGGTGGATCCGCTGTTGATGTTGTCCCTTTGAGCTCCTACATCACCGGTGTTGATGATGGCGCACATGTAGTGGCTGGGGAAGCTATTACTCCCGCAGCTCTCACATCCAGAGGCGTATACTCCATCTTCTATCGCTAGATCGCCCAGATCGGACTCACAACTGCCGTTGCTCTCAGTGTTCTCGGCTGATGCCGAGGCGTTGAGTTTGCTTAGGGTACTGATCGTTGGTGGGAACCATGAAGTAGGAGAAATTGAAGCAGCCTGCGGCTGGCCAGGGAGGCGAAGCGTGCCGATCCGACCAACCTGGTAGCGTAGGCTTCTAATCGCCAGGCCGATCCCATCGCCCACGGACTCGAAATCCGGGTGAGGCACTAGCATGTGGACAGTGAAGTCGAAGGTGCCGAAGAGGAGGCGATTCTCTGCTGCAGCAGAGTCGTAGATCACGGTTGATGGGGCCGAGGAAGCCGCAACATTAGCACTCCCGATTCCCACAGACGGCCCTAATTGACAAGGGGTTAACTCATCAATGCCCATCATTGATGGACTTAGGTTTGAGCAAGTAGGGAGTGATGGAGGCATCGATCGGCTAGCAAACAAGCACACAGATGACACGAGGTTTTACCCAGGTTTAGGCCTCATAGAGAACCCTACTCCTGCTTGTCTGCTCTTTATTACGAGGGAGTCAAAAGTTACAAGGGTGCGCATATATAATATGGAGAGGTGTATGCAAGGATGTGTGTATTCGTCCTCCTCACAGCCCCCTCCTAGCCTTTATATAGGGAGGTTTGGTCCCGGGATAGTAGGTCGAGTCGATTACAGATTAGGGGTTTCCCTTTAATTTTCTATCTACAATTTGTCGTGTCCTTCAAGAAGTCGAACTTCAATGGGCCACTCGAATCCTTGCAAGGCTTCAAATGCACAGTGGACTCATTCTTGGGATGGAACGTATAGGCTAATCTCAAGTACCTCTAAGGTATACCCACGTTAACGACCAACCCAGAAAGTTCAACCTCGACCTGCGTGTCAGTCCAGGTAAAGCACAAGTGAAAAAAGATGGATATTTATAGTAGTTCAACTAATGAGCTTATGAAAACATTCAGGATGATAAAGTAAGTACAAGACAGAATCAACTATATTATCAAAATAGAGTTTCCATGTACAGAAGTTCAATCTAAAACCAGGTCCGCAATATTTACATTTTAAATAGAATTTCGGAATAACAATTTATACAATGACTGTCGTCTACTTCGACCGCATTAACATCCTAAGCTCATGTTCTTCTTCTTCGCTTAGTACATAACTTGGAGCAAGCATCTGAACCTCTTTAGGGAGGTCTTCGACACATACAGTATTGTCCTTATGAAATACAATATTGTACAGGTGCTCAACCTTTCAGTCCATACAACGAGGCTGTAAAAAACAATTTTTCAAAAGGGATCAGACAAAAAAATAGAAAATTGAAGAAAAGCAACTACAAAAATATAGCTAGATTTTTGACATGGCATACATCCTGGTCAGAGATATGCTACACAAACTTTCCATCACTATTGTAAGTCCTAGCATACTGTAGGGTTTAATATCCGCATTCATTAAAGCTCTGCTTAGCATGATCATCAAGGTAAAAGGCTTTTTTGCCTACACAATGTAATCCGGATGGCCACTTTTCGCGTTAGCCTCTTTCCCATAAGCTCTTTCCATGAACTTGACCAACCTAGTTGCCTGTTATGAATGAAAATAGTGAAGGAAAAGTAAGGTGAATAAAATAGCAGATTCACAATTCAGGAAATAAAATAAGAAATGGTCCACAAACAAAAAAGTTAAAAGATAAACCAACTCACAAGCTCAACTATATAATCTCCATGGAAGGCACTCCTAGTAAGGAAATCGGCCTTCTTTCCTCTCTTCGGCTTTGGCCATGGATATGGATCTACAATACGAATATTACCCCTGTACTTATTGAACATATACAGACCGTAAATGAGACATTTTGAACCAGGCATTCTTTTGCAAAAAAGAATCAGTATGTATTCACAAGTTTAAAAATAAATAATTCAATATAAGATTGCACTATAAAACTCGAAACAAAACAATGTATACAATAGAAAGCGTAAAAATAAAAGGTAGTTATCTTACCAGATTAGCTTTCAGCAAATTTTCTGGCTCGGTCACAAAATGTTTAAACTGCATCATTGCCTGATTAAGATTGAAGTTCTTACTCGACGTCATATCATCCATTTCAAGAACATACTGCAAATGGTGGAGTGCAAATTAGATGGAACTATCAGCAAATAGCAGTACAACCACACATTCATAGTAAGTTCCACATAATAATTAAGGAAAGTTCAGGAATGCAGTCACAGAAAAGAAAATAAAAAGGAGAAGGCTGCAAACAATTACCATAAGGAAGTACAGGCTCAGTAGGACACGAGACCCGAACACAAAAGCGTGGTTCATCCTGGGGTCAGTCTTCCACTGATTTACAATGAAACCAAACATCTCTCCTTTAAACTCACCCAGGTCACCAAATGCATTTGTCAACTCTTTCCCTGTAATGACCATATCAATTGCATCACCATTTTTGTCTATCCTGTGCAAGAATCTACTGAATGTTATGCTAGATCATATTCGAAATGAAGCCAAAATGATAATCAGATATATCATAATAGAGAATGGGAAAAAAGATGTAAAAGGTATCTCAGATAAAAAGAACAAACAACTAACTGAAGGAGCAAAGCTACAGAAAACTCATTCTTCATATTTCTCAGCATACTTGTTGAGCATGAATTCCCTTAGAATCTTTGCACTACGGAGGTGCATAAATTTACCAGTCTGTTTGAGGAGCTTGACGGGTCCACTCCACTTCAATTGCCTTTTAGTTGCCCTCCGGTTGGAAACCATGTTCTAGGAATCCACAGCAGGATCAACCTTCCTCTTTACACCAGCAAGTTTCTTTCCTGGCCTTGTTTTTGGATCAACAAAGTCATCTGTGTCGGTCAAATCAGAAAACTTTGCAATCTTATCAAAATTGTCATCTTCGGGATCCAACTTGAACACACACAGCTTATTCCCTACAGGCGTATTGGTGACTGCTTCCTTGTCTTTACCACTCTAAATAGCAAAACATGAACTCATGATGCGACGGTCTTCCTGGCTATTCACACTGAAAGCATCAAAATCTGGCTGATACATATGGGTCTCGAACAACTAGAAACTCTCATCGGAAATATCCATCCAATCACCTACAGTAGTAGATACAAGTTAATATAGTTAAGAGGACAAATAGGGACACAGACAAAAAGTTCAGGCACAACAAAATGAGAAGTTCAGGGCACTTACTTGGGTGGTAGCCAAACAAGTTAACAAAATCAACTTTGAAAACACCGCACATCACCCATCTGAAAAGCATAAACTTCCTCATGTTTGGGATGTCCTCGTAAGTGAAATCAGTTTGTGCTTCCCTAGTCCCTGAATCAGTGAACTGTAACGTGAACCACCCGCAATCATGCATGCATGCGTTGAACAAAAATTAAAAAGTGGGTCTATTTATCCCTTAAAAAGCATAAAGTCCAAGGCCTGACTGAGAGAAAGTACAAGAGATACAAAGTAGAAAGATCAATAACTGTTACAGCAAAAATAAAAATCAAGGATAACACAAAAATCATTCTACAGTGAATACAGAGATTCGACTCACCCATTTTTTGTCGAGGACATTCATATATTCGGTTGGGAAACCATCAATGCTAATTGGTGTAAGATGCCTATCAAAGTTGACATTACCATCGGTTCAAAGTGTACATATCCTTTTCACCATTTTACGATAAATGGTGCAACCAACATGATCCTGCGATTTGTATAGAGAATCCAAGTACTGGAAACATTCGTCTTTAAAATTAAGGCAAATTGTGACCTAGTGGCCAACTTCGCCCTTCCTCGTAGGAGGATCCAACGTTAGGAACAGCACCTATCAAGAATAATAAAAATTGTCTATAAATGAAAAAAAACATGAAAAATATTCATCATGTATAGTAATGGACAACAAACAGATAGTAAAACTAAATGAACTTGCAAGATCATGTTGATGCATGTTACATTTAGCAAACCACCTCCTCACACTTTTATATGTATAACAATGGAATAGTTTATCCTGCAGATGAACCATCACAAAAAAGGAAGCATCAACATTATATGAATATATTTTAAAAGAAAGAATAGAAAAAACAGAACACACAAAATAATATAAAAGAGCAAACATAGCTTATAGTGATATAATAAGACACAATAAGCTTCTCTGAGTCACGATACTTCTCACACAGAAGATAGATGCCAATCATCGCTGTCTCAGAACTAAGCAACAATTTCTGGCTGAGCCTCATGCAAACCAGGCATACTGAATGAATCGGAAATACAACCAACTATAGCGCTAACAATATCATTCTCAAACATATGTAGTGAACTGCAAGTTTCGAAAAAACATGAACAAAATTAGAAAAAATAAATAAAAATAGAAGAAAATAAAGCATGGTAACATACCCTTTAGGGTGACTCATCCTAATGGTTGTGACTGTATGGTAAAATCTTTCAATGGCTTCTGGTAGATTAACTCCATCCACTAGAATCGATGGATCTGAAAGTTTACAAAAGAAGTCAAAATAAACAAGAAAGGTCAAGAGAACAACATAGTAAAGTAAATATAAGTTTACAAGCTAAGTTCAACCGCACACTAGCAAAAAGTATAGTCTACAGGGACAGTAAGGCAGAGTGTTGTGCACAACTAACTTCAAGAACATGATAGGGAAAATTTTAGTCAGTTGATACAGAAAGTATATAACACTTGCAAGTACCGTTATGGGAAGTTCGTCATGCATAAAAAAGATACCATTGCACTCAGGATATCCGCTTAGCAAGTAAGAAAACTGAAGGAATTGCAACATCCACATAAAAGATGGATGGCTCGCTACACCAGAACATAACACATGAATTGCATATAGATAACATCACATGTTTCATCACAAATAATACATACAAACATAGTTTTTTACATTCCCACACCCCCAAAGAGTTCAGAAACACATAAAAATAGACAAATATAAAAAGGATAAAAACGAAGATGGTCTTTATGTGTTCTCGCCTATATCTGGAGTAGAAGAGCTTGGCGCAACAACCTCATCACAAACCATCTATTCAATAGCATCAGTTCCACTAGAGGTTCCCATGGAACCTGCTTCCGCTTGCTCAACATCTGCCTTTCCATAGGAGGGAACACACTAAAAGCTGGAACAAATCCATCCGGATAAAATTTAGATGCAGTAGCATCAATAGCATATTGTATAGTCTCTTCGGCAGTAGCAGCAGCAGGTGCTGCAACAACTTCATGAGTTTCTTCGGCAGTAGCACCAGAAGTAGGAGCAGTTGCAACAACTGCTTCAGCAGCTGCAGGTCCTGGAAGAACATTCACAACTATTACAACAGTAGCACCTATGGAAGGAGGTACTTCAACAGTTTTTCAACTTCTACTTCAACTTGTTTATGGCCCAGAACAACTTTAGCCATATTTGTGTCTCTGGTATGCATATGAATAGCAACGGGACGAGAAGACATGTCATTGATATAAGCATCTTCGGCCACCTCATCATGGTTAGCATATTCGGTTCTCTCACTGTCCTCAACAGGACTGGGAGGATAAGACATAGGATTCTTCTGAAAACCATCTAGAATGGTAGCACCTCCAACATCAATATCCTACATTCCAAAGGGAGGAAAACAAAAACGAGTGTACATGTCAGGTAAGTTCAAGGAATCAAATGCCGACAGTTCATCAAGAAGAATGAAGACAGTTCAACTCACTTTCTTCCTGGTTCGCACCTCATCAACGTGGCATTGATAGCAAGCAACATCAATAGAACCTTTAGTAGCAGCAGTACCAGCAGCGGCGGCGGCACTAGCATTGGCAGCATCTTTCTCATTCAACTCACAAAACAAATTTGCAGCTTGCTTTCATAAGGTTTGCACCGAGCATTCTGCGATTTACTGACCAAAAAAGAGTACCTTTGGTGTGAGAGATAGAGTTCCGAAGCATGTTAATACTAGATCGCTCAACAAAAAGTTCGTCCTTTGAAGCTGCCTCATCAAAAGCATGTTCAGGACCTAGAAACATAGAAATGTGGCTCAGTCGAACACTAGTACTTGGCAGCAGAAGAGAAACCTCAAAAGCCTTCTTTAGAAGAGATTCAAGCTCTCCAAAAATATAAACACAAGGGTTGACAATGCTTCCTTCAACATCATGCCCAGCTGCACTGCTATCTCCTACCAGCAATCTCTTAGGAGAAGAAGAAACAACTGCCCGCAAAGATGCATAACTCTTCTTCAATAGAGTAGACCCAAAACCAATAGGTTTTAGGATTTTTTTTCAAAGTACACAATTTTGCTAGGGTTCTTCCATTGCACATAATGTAAAGGGCAAATCCAAGTAAAAAGGTAAATTAGCTCAACAATAGAAAATGAAGGCATAAAAAAGGTAAAATAACATACAACAAAAATAATAAGAGTATGCTCACTAGAAGCTTGCCATAAATCCAGGTATGAGGGAGCTTATTCCCAGCTTTCACAAGGTCCAAGTAGAAAAGCTTCCTCAAATTTCTAGCATTCAAATAAAGGATACGAGGAGTATGCTAATCAACAGGACTCAGCTTGTTTGAAATGAGATCAGCATAGATAAGCAGAAAAGTAATCCCGTAGCCAGGAATAGCTTTCCAATTAGATTTGGCATCCTTCCAAGTAAAGACAACTTTCTTTAGCTCATCATAAAGGAGCTGGCAGAGGTCAACATGCTTTAACTTAGCTGCATCAAAATAATTGACAATGGGGGCCTCCCTTGACACCCTAATAGAATAACCTGGGCAAATGAACTTGGTGTAAAGAATGAGCCCAAAAACCTTCATAACGAGCTTATCTTCCTTTAATCCACAACCTCATCATCACCACACTCATCCAACAGTGTTTTAAGGATAGCAAAAACGTCTTTCGTCTCAATCTTCTTGCTCCTTTCAAAACCAAGTTCGGTCTTTAATTCCATCAAATCATTAAGATAATCAGTTTCATATGGCCTAGGTGCCATGCTATTCCCACGAGGGAGCCCCCAAAGCATCTATATGCTATCAGGAGTTACCTGAAATTTCCTAAAACCATCACCAAGGTCAAGGGTCATTGTAATAGGGTCAACATTATACATCAAGAAACCAATCAATCGACGATTGATGTTCTCCCTGATTTTAAAATCCTTTAGGTGGCCCATATCTCTAGCCTCATTCTGTGCAAGGTGGCAGGGCTTCAGTAACTTTAGACACGAATGCAACTCCTTGAGATAGCACCTTGATGTCATATTGAACTTGTTCTCATCTTCGTTATTCACTTCAAACTTGTTTTCATCTTCCTTATTCCCTTTGACCCCCTTGCCTCCTCTCTTCCTCTTCTTAGACCTCCCATCTTTCTTCGGTTGCAAACAATGAAACAAGTATGAACCATAAATTATAAGTAAGGAACTGGAGAACAAAATAGCTACAAAAATTATAGAGACGCAGCTGTATGACCAGCAGGTAAAAAATGGAAGTATAACTACATGAAGTAGGGATGCATTGTCAAGAGAATAGTGTACTACAACTAAAAAGGAAGCAATCCACTTTAAACTTGTTAATAATAAAGGTAAGTTCAAGCATATCACCTAGGAAAATGTAAACAAATAATGAGTAGGGAAAGTGCAACAAAAAAACACTAGTGATAAGGAGGAAAGTACAACTAAATGATGAGTATACTTATCATGAGGAAAGCTATGCTACAATAACACATAGGGTTAGCTAGAGAGAAGTACAACTATTCGGGTACAAAAAGTTTAGGAATGCTATATAGGAAAGTTCATACATAATCTATGGGAGACCTTGATCATTAGAAGAATAGGTAAGTACAACTACAACAAGCATGGTAGTTTAGCCACTGTATCCAGAATAGTGCAAGATAAAACAAAAACTAAAGTACTTAAAAAAACTCACCACATCCTCCTCTTCACAAATATCAGCATCACCCTCCTCATCAACATCATCATCATTGTCTTCCTCTCCAACAAAATCTTCATCCTTCTCAACATGTTTTCCCTTTTTCGCCTTGGGTGACGACTTCTTGCCCTTTCCAATAGCAGTTTTCTTCACTGTATTGACACTGGGCTTCACCCTAGTTATACCCTTCTTACCCTTAATAGGTTGCTTAACAACAGGAGCACAATCTATCGATGCAGCAGCTGCCTTCTTCACACGGGATACTTTAAGTTTTAAATGGCTGGGTTTTGGGCTAGGTTTCTGCTTAGCAACCAAATGTAGGCTCTCACGTCTACTACCTTCAGGTATAGCTGTAACACCAGAGACACGCGGGCTTTTGCATGGACTGCTCAAGACATACAATGTATTAAATTTCCGTACAACTACCCTAGACTTCTTCAGGATAGATGGGGTATCAAACATGGGACAAACATCATCTGGTCCGGCAACAACATCTAGTTGGGCAGAAACATTCGTTGGGGAAACAAGAACAGAGGATAGATCATTTTTTTCCTTCGACCTACGCTCTCTGGCTGGGAAATTTGCATCGACAGGAGCAACATTAGAGCCTTGGTCATCTACTGCCTTCGACGTACAATCTCAATCACGACCCAAATCACCAGCTTGTGCCTTTATCTTATGTTCTCTCGCACGCTGGATCTTCTCTAAATCTATTTTCTTCTCAGCAGGTAGCTAAAAAAATATAAACCAGGTTTGCATAAGGTGCCATAACACGTTAGGCTACCGCGTCGATAATGAATATATAAAGGCAGTAAATATTTTTGGACTCAATCCCCCCTCCTATCCTCTCACATCATTAAATCATTTAAGGAAATCGTAAAAAAGGCTACAGATTAGGATACAACTAAGCAAAACTGTAAAGTACAAGTTCTCGCACAAGTTAAGTACATTGTATCTAAAAGGGGTTGTTCATTTGCGGTACCAAAGTTCCCGGGCGAGCGCATCGCGGTACCTAAGTTTCCTGAAATTGCTGTGTTTCAAAATGTTGGGCCGCCAACTACCGAGAGGGGCCATTTCGATGCAAACTCATCTCACCCCTACCAAATCCAAACATTTCGTGAAACTGCCCCGTGAAGTAGACCGTCAGGACCCTTATGTTAGTAATATTTTCGTGACGTGAGCTCCAAAGCGGCAACCATGTAGGTGAAACGAGGGACTAAAGGAGCATGGTAAGTTGACCAAATTCACTCCCTCCCTCCTTTCGCATGAACCCTAGCACCGGCAGCATCGAAATCCCCTCTCTAACCAGAATGATCTCTTCGGTCATTTGACTTCCGGCGCCAAGTTGCTGCGCCTACTCGCTGCTACCGAGCTCTAATGTCGAATGCCGTGCCAGTCGTTGCGACGATCTAGCCTGCCTCTACCTCCGACGAGATGAGCAGCGCGAAGGATGGCAGATCCATTTGCCGAGGAAGAAGCACTTCTGGCTAATTGCGGGTGAGCTACTCTTCTCTTTGCTATTCGTACTACATATAATTGCTAGCTGGCTATTGGCATTAAAGAGATATATCGAACATAGAATTGTTTGTTAGCATGACGCTGACAAACAATTCTTATCTTTTGACCCCAATTTTCTGTCAAGTAGGATCTCCGCTGAACCCAAATACACGATTATGGTCACCCTTTGCGGCTACCACATTAAATTAGCAGATGGGAAGAGCACGTGGAATCAAGCTAGCTGTCTGAAGATGGAAGTAGTGCCTATGTAGTTATGCACTATCCCTGGTTTGGTTGCTGCTGTGCGTGAACTTGCTGAAATGGGGCCGAAGAATACTGCATGGTTCAGCTTCATTGATGAACGAGGCTTCAAGGTTCCTATAGCGTGTGACAGTCAGCTAATTCGGTTGATGAAACAGTATGCTGGGCTTCGCGTGGTTATGCTGATTTGTAACATACTGGATGTGGAAGCCCCTACTACCGGGAGTCGCGCAGCTATTATTAGATAGGGTGGTCTAACTCGAACCCCTGATGTTGTTGAGCAAAATGTGGTTCCTCGTCCGCGACATTCTTCTGCCAGGTGATACATTGCAAATGTATCTATAATTTTTGATGTTCCATGCTTGGTTTTATCCACTTTCTTGTGTTTTGCCCACACTTTGGAGTACTTTTCATATGATTCCTTGGACTAACCTATTAACAAGAGCCACAGTGCCAGCTGCCTGTTTTCTGTTGTTTTTGGTTCCAGGAAAGTCAGAAAATGAATATTCTCGGAATTGGACGGGACAAAAGCCAAACTGCCTATTTTTCTAGAAGACTCCAGGAGCCAGAATACGAGACGGAGGAGGGCCAGGGGCTGGCCACACCCCCCCCCCCCCAGGCGTGGGCTGGGCCTGGCCGTTCTAGGGCATGGTGTGGTGGCCCCAGGCAACCCCTCGGCCTCCTTCTTCGCCTATAAGAAGCCTTCTAACCTAAAAACTCCGGGGGGTTCGACGTTTTTCTAGAAGAAGTTCCGCAGCGCCGCCACCACCGAAGGGGAGATTCGGGGGACAGAAAGTCTCTGTTCCGGCACCCTGCCGGGACGGGGAACTGCCCTTGGAGCCATCCCCATCAATCTTCACCATCATCTCCATCGACCATCCATGTTTCCCCTATCTATGAGTGAGTAATCCCCCGCTGTAGGCTATGGGGATGGTAGGGATTGGATGAGATCGTTCATGTAATGGCATCAGCTTGTTAGGGCATGGTGCCTAGTATCTTTTATTAGTGCTTTATGACTTTGTTGCGACTTGTTGTGTTTAATGCTTGTCACTAGGGCCCGAGTGCCATGATTTCAGATCTGAACATGTTATTGATTCATTGTGATAGTATTGTTTTTGGTCTTACCTGCAAGTTGTATACACACGTTGTTATCCGGAACCAAAGGCCCCGAAGTGACAGAAATCGGGATAACCGGAGGGAATGGCTTTGATGTGAGGATCACATGTGTTCACGGAGTGTTAATGCTTTGCTTCGGTGCTCTATTAAAAGGAGCACCTTAATTGCCAGTAGTTCCCTTGAGGCCCCGCTACAAACGGGCTGGCAGGACAAAAGATGTTATGCAAGTTCTCATTGCGAGCATGTATGACTATATATGGAACACATGCCTAGGATTATCTAGTACTTGGATGCTTTATCTTATTTATCTGCAATTGCCCTATGTTCTGATTGCTATGTGAATTGTCTTGTCCTTGCAACGCCCGTCTATCCATCCCTATGCCTACCGCACTCGAATCCCACTATTTACTGCTTTTGTTACTATTGTCTTTGCTTTACTACTGCTGCTACTTTGCTATTCCTACTACAAAACCGTTGCTACTGATAAACTATTGTGAGCAAGATTGTTTCTAGGTGCAGCTGAATTGACAACTCAGTTGTTAAGGCTTATAAATATTCTTTGGCTCCCCTTGTGTCGAATCAATAAATTGGGTTTCACTTGCCTCGAAAATACTGCGATACACCCCCTATACTTGTGGGTCATCAAGACTATTTTCTGGCGCCGTTGCCGGGGAGCATAGCTTTATTTATCAAGTTCACTTGGAATCACTGTTGTTCAAGCTAAGTTTATTCTTGCCTTATCATGCTTGGTGTCAATGGTTGGTTTCTTTGAAACTGAAGCTTATTGGCAAGGTGGGTTCACGAAAGATCAAAAATATTATTATAAGGAACACCGCTTGTCACAAAAAGGGAAACACTTATGGGAACAAATTGATATATTGTATACCATTACTAGAAACGTGTGCTCTACTTATAATGTTACTTATTGCTGTGATAAATCTTGTTGTAGAAAGAGGTATAAACACCTCCCTTTTCAATGTGAGTATAATGATAATGATACCATATCTTCTTATGCTAAAGGAATTTATGACTTTTATGATGCGGAACAAATTGAAGAATTTATTGCTTGGAAGGGTGCTTTTGAACTTGCTAGTTTGCTTGAAAATATTGATGATTCACCTTACAAATATGAGGTTTATGGTATACTTAAATTTTGCTTTGATAATTACAAGGATGAAAATGGCTATATACTTGAATATTTTAATAGATGCTTTCCACAAATGGAAGAGACTAATGCCTTGTAGGATCCTATGGAAGAAGAAATTGATGAACCTGAAATCTCATTAGATTAAAAAGAGGAGGAGAGTGATGAACAAAAGGAGGAAGAATGGATTAGCTACCCATGCCTACCTTCTAATGAGAGTAACTCTTTATCCCATACATTATTGGATTGTCCCCCATGCTTACTAAAGTAGAATGAATGTTATGTTCCTAAGGTTTCTTTTGAAAATGTTTATAATAAAGCTCTAGTGCTTGTAGATCATGAAGAGCATGCTTTATGTGATAGTTATATTGTTGAGTTTATTCATGAGGCTACTGAAAATTATTATGAGAGAGGAAAATATTGTTGTAGAAGTTTTCATGGCATTGAAACACCTCTCTATGTGCTGAAAGTTTTGAAGTTACTCTTGTTTTATCTTCCTATGCCTGTCACTTTGTTCATTGTGAATTTATTTGCATATACGATTCCTATGCATAGGAACTGGGTTAGACTTAAATGTGTTTTGAATTTGCTTCTTGATGCTCTCTTTTACTTCAACTCTTATTTCTTATGAGAGCATCCTCTCAAACTATTATACCTGAAGATGATAATATGTCTATTATTCTTGGAAGACCTTTTCTTAAATACTGCAGGAGCTGTTATTAATTCTAATCAAGGGAAGGTGACCTTCAATGTTAATGACAAGGAACATACTGTCTATTTCCCCAGGAAGATTGATAGGACTTATGGTTTTTAATTCAATTGAACATGTTGAGGGCATTCAAGTTGGAGAAATATATTGTCCCATACCAAGACAAAAAATTGAAACTATTATGATTGGGACCATTGCTATCAAGGTTGAGGTAACATAATCATTAGTGGAATACAAATTTTTGTCTCATATGAAATTGTTTTGGTAACAAGACCTGATCAACCTTGTTAACAAAAGGATTTCATTGAACAAAACAATGTTTTCACCATGATTATCTCCGCTTACTTCTATTCTATCTATTTTTGTTTTTGCTTATGCCTAACTTAAAGGCGTTAAAGAAATGTAGTTATTGGGAGATAACCCAAAAGTTTTAGATGAGTCTTGGAAGTTATTACTGAAGTAATAACCTCTACTTATCCTTTTTATTTTCCTTTTGTGCCAAGAATAACCTCTAATGAGAGAGAAGTAATGATTGGGAAAGTTGCTGTCCCGAAACAGATTTCTGTGCTTCACCGTAAAAATTCGTGTAAAATCTCCGAACGTATTTTTGAGGCGTGAATTTTTGTGCTTCTGCCCCAGGTTGTTATCTAACTTTCGTTAGTTCAACACTTTTTCAGTTGAGCAACAGAAGGGCTTCGAAAAAATTCTTCTTTACCTGCTGATCTGTTTTGACAGATTTCTGCCATTTTCTGCATTTGCTTCTTGTTGGTTCCTTTTTGAATTATTTTGGGGGATTGAGCTTTTTGAGGGAAGTGCTACAGTAGCTAGTGTTCTAATGGAAGTTTATTTGGTGTTAGAACTGAACCTTAAGACTTATTATCTTGAGTGCACTAATGTTGCTAATAAAGATTGTGTGAAGTTTTGTATGAAGGAAAAATTTCAGGTGTATGGAAGGAATGAGTAATGAGATGAAGGATGGACTAAAACGCAAGCTTGGGGATGCCACGCGTGTCACCCCAAGAAATATCCAAGAAGTACAAGCGTCAAATCTTGGGGATGCTCAAGGCACCCCCTTCTTCATCAATAAAAATCCCAGGTTTCTTCCAAACACTTCATTTTTATTGTTTCATGCACAGTTGTGTTGTTCTTGGAGCGTCTTCTTTTTCGTTTTTGTTTTGGTTTTTCGTTTGCTTGGTTTGCTTAGTTTGCTGAATAAATTGGTTGGACCCCTCTTTCATACATTGGTGAATAGTTGGTTTGGTTTGGAAAAGAGTAGGAAAGCTCATGCTTAAGTGGTAAAGAGAGCTTGTTTTTGACTTTGGCCTATGCTTTGTCATTCCATGCTTGATATTGTTTTGGCTTTATGCTTAGTATTCTTTGTTGTAGCATGGCTTGTTATAAACAATTGAGATTGCTTAATGTGCCTTGGATGAATCATGCGTTGTTTTAGCATATTAAAGCATAAGTATAGTGGTATTCTCCTTTGATGCTTAATTTGGGTTGACTTGGCGCATGCTCACACCATGTTATGACTATCTCAAATCACCTTAAGCCTTTATGATCCTTTAGTTTTGAACTTGTAGTATCACTTTATGCTTTGATCAATGATGTTTTGTCGCTCTGCATGATTATGGCCATTATTGCTCTCTCGGTTGTCGCTCCCTTACTATTGCTAGCCTTCGCTTACACTGAGTATGTTTTACTCGAGTTTCCAACCCCCTTAAACCAAATATTGCCAAAGTGTCCACCATACCTACCTATTAGCATCATTTGCTACTTCCGTGGATATTCAATATGCCTTGTTTTCTTTCGAATAAAATGTTTGCTTGTTATTTGAAAGTTAGTTAGTAAAGCTCCCACGAACTTGATGGCACACTTTATTTCCTACATTTAATAAACCTGAACCATTGTGAACTCTCCATGAAAGTTATATGCTTGCAAATTATAGGCTGGTGTAACACCCTCGAATCGGTCCTATGCAAGTTTTAGCCCTTTTCGCCAAACCCGCATAGAAAGGATTCAAGGACGCCCACCAGGCACTTTCGTGCGGGTGGAAACAAAGTAATACCATTACACAACAGTCCTCAATGGGACCAACTGAATAGATATATATACAACATCGACTCAACGAGTCAAGAATACAGATATACAATACAAAGATCCAAATCACCTTGAAACGATAGAGCGTCCGACTACGGACAAGATGCAAATGGGGCTAAGAGCCCTGAAGATTAACCAATGACGTTCATAACCCTGCCCAGGCCAAGCCGGAAGGGTAACCCTGCTAACGACGTCGATCACAAACCTGCTGAAACAAAAGGGGTGCCGCTAAAGGTCAAAGGAAAAAGAGGCGTCGATCTTGAGGCCAAGACGGCGAGGCTAGAATTCGGCGGCTCTCGCCTACATAGGTATGGTGGGCTGAAGCGGCAGCGCAGCGACACTAAACAACCTATAGAGACTTGATGCAACTGGCGGTTATCAGAGAGGGATAAGAAAGACCTATTCGGATCCAACCTGAAGCTAACACCAAACAAACCCATCCTAGTATTTCGCCCTCGAGACCAAACGAGGAAGTCGGACCAAGGAACTCACACAGTTTGCAATTTTACTCATTCCGTTATAGTTGCAGCAATTACTAATCAGATATAGATAGCATGAGTCCTCCTGATAGCATAAGTAGTGGGCAGTTTTAGTTAACATTCCGTTGTAGTTGGAACATTTACTAGTCAGATATAATTGTCCTGAGGAAACCCAAATCCCAGCAGTTGTTGGCACTTTTATCACATTCCATTGGAGTTGCGATACTTACTAGGTAGATATAACAAACATCCCAGATCCAGCAGTGGTTGGCATTTTAATATCCATTCCGTTATAGTGAAGCTGATTACTAGTCTTATATATTAAGTCAAATTTATAGCACTACTTTAGTTATGCTTGTCTATGATCGAGATACTGTGCTCCAAGTCGTCCATAACCACGGACACGGCTTTCAGAAAGTTTTACCCTGCAGGGGTGCACAAATAGCAACACACACTCGATCAACCTCGGAAAAACCAACTCAAAACCCAACGAGGCATTCACGACAAAGCGATCACAGGATTCAGAAATATTTCAGGGGGCCACCCCACTAAGCTACCCGCAACGAAGTTGGCCGGCTCCGGAACGGACCCAAGGTTTGTGTCAATGGTTGTAAACGACTGGGAACCCAAAAGTGTGACTGGGCTTGTCGATACCGCGAAAACACTCCGCGATCCTAAACAGTACAGGTGCTCCACGCACAATCTTAAATAAAGCAGTAACATGGCATAAGTACAGGATAGTAATAAAACCCCAAACTAGTTTGTGGCCCCAAGAAATAGAAATGAATCAAGCTCTGGCTCAGGGGGGTCCATAAGGCCTCCCGGATGTGGATAGTGCAAAAAATCAAGGAACAGGTATCAAGTACTCGGGGTCCTAGGGACACAAGTGGGCATGGAAGAACCAAATAACATCTTTTGCCCACCGATGCCTCTGCATTAGTTATATCTAGCATTTTAATGGTTGTAATTAAAGACATGATCATCTCCACCTTTAAGCA
This sequence comes from Avena insularis, assembly GCA_023614405.1. Taxonomy (NCBI): domain Eukaryota; kingdom Viridiplantae; phylum Streptophyta; class Magnoliopsida; order Poales; family Poaceae; genus Avena; species Avena insularis. The sequence continues at coordinate 270,591,231 of CM042684.1, read as the reverse complement.
TTTCCACCATTAAACATCTGCCAACCTTCCAACAACTGTGGTACTTGACAACACGAGATCGCACCTGAGCAAGCAACTACGACTCGCAAGGCCACCTATCTACCAAACACAGTTAATAGGAGGTGTCCAAGGCAATCTAGAGGCTACACGGGATATAACTGGTGTACGGAAACTAAAGCATCGCGACACGGGTAGCAATAGATCAACAGGAGGAAATAAAGACTATAAATGCAAAATAGGTAGAAGGGGGGAGAGATGCTCGCCTGGGAAACACTGCCGACGGATCATATCCGGAGAACTTGTCGTTACTCGCATCCACTCATCGGCCTAATCCGCGAAGAAGCAAACACTAGAAGAAACACCGGATGCGATATTTAATACGACGGCAGAAGATCCGGCATGCTTATGATATGATGCATATGTGGTGCAATCAGGCAGTATTAAGCGGAACCGGGGTCCCGACAATTAATAAAACGGTTCGAGTTATTTAACTACCCCGCAATTTAAATGTTGTCTTAACAGGGAAAAACATGGCATCGGTTCGCTACGCAATTTAAATGGAGTCCGGAATAAGACAAAGGTATCCCGCAGATGGACTCCATATTTAATTTAGGTGAATCAACTATTAACCCAACCCACCAGATGACATGTATGCAAGCATGATGATTTAAAGATGCTACAGGTATATGTCATATTATAAAAATAGAGGCTTAGGGTCACACATCTGGGTTCGGCAGATCTTGGGGTTCTGGGGTTCGGGGTCCGGTCTCAGGGTTCGACGTGGGAGAACGGTTCGACGGGATTGTTCTCGGACAACGGAAGGAGAGCTTGGTGTTCCGGTGAAGAAGGACTTGGTGCTCTGAGATGAAGCGCTTGTCGTTCCGTGTGGCGATCTTGGCGGTCACCGGGTCCGAGAAGAAGATCTTGACGCCTGTGGCGAAGAACTTGGGTTCGGATGAAGGTCTTGGCATTCCGATGGATCGGTCTTTGGGGTCGAAGAACTTGGCGCCAGGGTTCGGTCTTCGGCGGGATCGGTCTTCGGGTTTGTGATGAAGGACTCGGTGTTCCGTGTAGAAGGACTTGGGGTGTTCCATGATGGAGATCTTGGGTCGGTGCCGGTGGTCTTGCTTAGGCCTTCGGGTTCCATGACGGAGAGCTTGGGGTTTCCAGATCAAGTGTCGGTGTCGGGTGGCGTCGATGGTAGACGAACTGGGCGGGTTGGGACGATCTTGTCGTATCTTCACATCACGGATACATCGCTTCGATGTAGATCTTGTCGCTCGACCTTGGACATCGGGGATCCATCACAGTGCTCCAAGCGTGCCTTGATGGCTTGCAACAACACAAACACACCGGCACATAACCTTATCACAAAAACATCCTGACGAATAGGTCATCCGGGAGATGCACTAGGGAACACACAAGGAACAACAACACCACGCAGCGGGTGCTCTGCAATTGCAGGAGGAAGACTGGGCGTAGGGGCGAGCTACACCGATGCTCGGGGAGACGGCGGCAGAATGTGGCGGTTAAGCAGGGCGTGGAGGCTCAGAGAGGAGCAGCGTTGTGCTGGCGGCTGGGACGTGAGGGCGGCGCAGGTGCAGAGGCGGTCGGGGCCGGTCAAGGTCGACCGCGCGGCGGCGGTGGAGAATGCGACGTAGGGGGATTGCCTCGGATGGCGACGGTGCGCCTGCCGGCGGCCCGGCGCTGGGGAAGCTCCAAGGGGTGGTGGTGCCTGGCGGCTGAGGCCACGTGGCCACGGCTGCGCGGGTGAAGGAGCTTGCGGGGAGCGCGACACCGGCGGCTTGCGAAGGGAGCGAGGACAACGGGGTTGGTGGCGCCGGGCACAGTGACGAGGGGCCACGCGAGGACGGAGCAAAGTCGCGGAGGCGGGGCCCTGGCGGCGGAATGCGGGGTCGACTGCCAGAGGCGAGAGAGGCCGGGGATGGCCGGAGGAAGGAGGCCGTCGTGGGCCGAGGCGGCCCGCCGCAGAAGCGGGGATGGCGCGAGGGAGAGCGGGGAGGCGGCGTAGGAAGGCGCGGGGGCGGGAAGAGTATCCCGGGGACGACGGTGGTCGACGGCGGCGCTCGGCGGCGCTCGGCGGCCGGTGGCGAGCAAGGAGGAGGCGGCAGCACCTGGGGTTGGGGAGGGGGCGTTCCTTGCGGGGAGAGACGAGAGGGAGAGGCGCGGTGGGTGGTGGGATAGTGCGAGAGCGGGGGGTTGGGCGTGTGGGGGAGCGAGCGCATGCGGGCTGCGCGACGCGGTCGTTGCATGGACCCAGGGGAGCGGGCGGCAGGGCGGCTGGCGTGCGTGCGTGCAGCGTGGTGTCTGGGCAGGAGAACGGAGGAGGTGGGGCCAGGCGGACCAGGTGGCGTGGGGATAAGGGCAGGGTGGTCGGTCGGTTGACCAAGTGGGTGGGAGGTGGAAGGCTGTGGGGTGAGGTGGCGTTGGCGGGATGAGGTGGCGGCTGGCGGTTGGTCGGAGTGAGGTGGAGGTGTGAGGTGGAGGGAGGGGATTGGTCAGGGTGAGGTGTAGGGAGGCTGGGTTGGATAGGATTGGGTAGAATTAGGACTAGATATTTTAGACTAGGGTTTGAAGGTGGCCGGCCGGGCTTTCGGGCCTGGCTGGCTGCCTCCCAAAAATAATATAAACTTTTATTTTAATTTAAAATATACTTTTGTAAATAGTTTTTAGACAAATAAAAGACCCGGGAAAGACCGGAGTTTTGATTTGAAATAAAGACGGGGGCATTTTAGAAAACGAAACTAGGCTTTTAGAAAATAGTTTTTGACAAAACATATGCATGATGATGACGATGCTCAAATGCAAGGTGGCATGATGACATGAGCATGCGGTCATGATGATGCAATGCACAAAAACACAGCGATTTTCTGGTAGTGGTTTTTGCGGGATGCCATAGCTAGGGATTAGCAGAACTGTGTTGTCATGGGGAACGCTTTCAACGCTTGTAAATATATACCCAGTTGATACCTTGCTCTTTTGTTTGCGGATGTCCTCGGTGTGAAATAAAAGGGGAGCTTGTAAGTCCATGGAGTTATGTATGTGTGTTAGAGAAACGCCTGGGCCGCTGGTCTAATCCATTCTAACATGGTGGAAACCTGCAGCGTAACCATAATGATATCTATGAAGCATTCTTCTTATAAAAAAAGAGAGATAGCTATTGAGAAAAAGAAAAAAAAGAGATTTATGAAAAGAGGAAAGAGAAAAAAAGCACCATTTTCCCATGGTAAATAAGAAGATTGCTGAGATACTCATTGTCTGCTTGCCTTGTCATTTTGATATTGGGATTCTTCCGTATCATCGGGCAAGGGGTACACCGTTGGCGGTTCTCCATGATACGCACATACTTACGATGACAAGAACTTACCGGTAACTAAAGTTGAGTAGCATGAGGAGCGGCCCTCATACTCAAGGGACTTGGGATTTTCAGTTTATAGTCTGTCAAGCATATAACTCAGATTGGACCTCACTTTCACCTTAACCACATTAAAGATGCTTATGATAGGGGCAATGAGAGCTCAAAGCTAATGAGTACCATACTTTCAGCATTTGGAAGCCTTTCAAACTTTTCAAAACCTGTTCATTTCCTTGTTGAGTCTTCACACATTCTATGAGCACTTTCTTGAGAGCATAATGGCCATTCTTAGTTCTATGTGCGTTGTCCCAAGACTTGTTGATTGATGCATACCTTGATATTGCTTGTTTTAAACTATTTGTATCTAGTCATTCTTGTAAACTTTGAAGGTGTCCTTTGCATTTATATTTGCTACTCTATGAGGGACAAGCTGAATGCCACTATGTTATGTTTTCTTTATGTGAAACAAACAAACGCCTTGCAAAGCATTGTTATTCATGAATCTTTTGTTTGTGCCTTTTCATGTTGCATCATAGTTGCTATGTATTATTGTTAGAACTTTGTCTTTCATGTTATGATTGAAGTACTATGATCCCAGCTTTGAATGTTTTACAAATACTTTGATCAATTTTATGATGGTGCATGTCACCTAAAAAATTATTCTTTCTTTTTATCACTTACCTACTCGAGGACGAGCAGGAGTTAAGCTTGGGGATGTTGATACATTGCAAATGTATCTATAATTTTTGATGTTCCATGCTTGGTTTTATCCACTTTCTTGTGTTTTGTCCACACTTTGGAGTACTTTTCATATGATTTCTTGGACTAACCTATTAAGAAGAGCCACGATGTCATACTGTTTTCTGCTGTTTTTGGTTCCAGGAAAGTTAGAAAATGAATATTCTCGGAATTGGATGGGACAAAAGCCAAAGTGCCTATTTTTCCAGAAGACTCCAGGGGCCAGAATACGAGACGGAGGAGGGCCAGGGGCTGGCCACACGCCCCCAGGCGTGCCTGGCTGGCCAGTTGAGGCATGGTGTGGTGGCCACAGGCACCCCCTCGGTTTCCTTCTTCACCTATAAGAAGCCTTCTGACCTAAAAACTTCAGGGGGTTTGACGTTTATCTAGAAGAAGTTCCGCAGTGCCGCCACCACCGAAGGGGAGATTCGGGGGATAGAGAGTCTCTGTTCCGGCACCCTTCCAGGACAGGAAAGTGCCCCCAGAGCCATCTCCATTGGTCTCCACCATCATCTCCATCGACCATCCATGTTTCCCTCATCTATGAGTGAGTAATCCCCCGCTGTAGGCTATGGGGATGGTAGGGATTGGATGAGATCGTTCATGTAATGGCATCAGATTGCTAGGGCATGGTGCCTAGTATCTTTTATTAGTGCTTTATGACTTTGTTGCGACTTGTTGTGCTTAATGCTTGTCACTAGGGCCTGAGTGCCATGATTTCCGATCTGAACATGTTAATTATTCATTATGATAGTATTATTTTTGGTCTTACCTGCAAGTTGTATACACACGTTGTTGTCCGGAACCAAAGGCCCCGAAGTGACAGAAATTGGGATAACTGGAGGGAATGGCTTTGATGTGAGGATCACATGTGTTCATGGAGTGTTAATGCTTTGCTCCAGTGCTCTATTAAAAGGAGCACCTTAATTGCCAGTAGTTCCCTTGAGGCCCCGCTGCAAACGGGCTGGCAGGACAAAAGATGTTGTGCAAGTTCTCATTGCAAGCACGTATGACTATATATATGGAACACATGCCTAGGATCATCTAGTACTTGGATGCTTTATCTTATTTATCTGCAATTTCCCTATGTTCTGATTGCTATGTGAATTGTCTTGTCCATGCAACGCCCGTCCATCCATCCCTATGCCTACCTTTTCGAATCCCAATCGCTTGTTCTTGCTTTTGTTACTCCTGTCCTTGCTTTACTACTGCTGCTACTTTGCTATTCCTACTACAAAACTATTGCTACTGATAAACTGCTGTGAGCAAGATTGTTTCCAGGTGCAGCTGAATTGACAACTCAGTTGTTAAGGCTTATAAATATTCTTTGTCTCCCCTTGTGTCGAATCAATAAATTGGGTTTCACTTCCCTCGAAAATACTACGATACACCCCCTATACTTGTGGGTCATTACCAGGCAACCTCCTCGTAGGAGTCCTCGTATTGCCATTATGGAAAACTCTGCTCTGGAATCTACTGGTACTAGTCCTCCCCGTGGTGTTGTTGCTCCGGCTGCTGCTGACCCAATCCATGTCGCTATTGAGCAAACTAAGGTTTCCGGAGGCTGCCCCGCTATTGTTGCCAAGACCGCTGCCTTGTGTGACGCTCCTCCTCGAAACCGTCCTCAAGTTGTGCTAACTCGTGCTCTGGAATCTGCTGGTACTGGTCGTCCTCGTGTTGTTGTTGATCTGACCGTTGTTGACCCAATCTCTGCCGCTGTTGAGCAAACTAAGGCTTCCGGAGGCTGCCCCACTATTGTTGCAAAGACTGCTGCCTTGTGTCCTCCTCGAACCCGTGCTCAGGTTCAGCGAGATGCTGGTCTGGAGCTAGCTCATGGTCTGGACTCTGCTAGCACTCGAAACACTGCTATTGTGGGAACTGCTCCTGATCGTCGATGTGGCATGGCAATAGCTGATCCTATTGTGGCTAACGTTAGAAGGGGCCCTGCCTGTCCACCATGTAATGTAGCTCCCGCTGCTAAGGGCCCTCGCCTTGCTCCTGGTCCTGGTACTTCCACCGAGGTTGATCCAGCTAACGATGATGCTGGTGATGGCAATGGTGGCATTGTGGCTGGGTCTGATGGTGCCGCTCCACCTCTCGAACCTCTCGGAGGTTTCTATCCTGCAGAACCTGATGATGGCAAAGTAATCGTTCGTATCGGTGTCACGAATTATACTACAAAATTAGATGATGGCACAGAAAAATTCTATGACGAGTTTGATGTAATCCTTGGCAGATACGATCCTGAAGTGGTAGAGCTATCTGACCTGATGGCATTGTTACGTGTGAAGGTGCTATGGGGGTCCTCCCAAGAAGCACGTTTGTTATATTTTGGTTACAGGAGAAAAAAGGTTATCGAAGTGAAAGATACCACGGATTTAGTCGTACTGTTTACAAGGAAACATTATAGAGGTGAAGTGTACTTCCACTTGATAGTGCAAATGGTTGGAGAGGAACTGGAGCTCGAAAATAGAGATGATGGACTTTTAGAAGGCATGCGTGACCTGATCCATGGCATCACTGGGGCTGGTGCGACTAAGGGTAGCTTCGAACAGAGGAGAGTCTTACAGAGGAGAGTCATAAAGAGGAGCAGGAAGAGCATCCCCAGAAAGGGAACCCCGAAGAAGAACATCACCAAGGAGACCACGCCAGAGAAGAGGACGCCCAAGAGTCGCATGAAAAAAGGCACCACGCCGCAAAGTACACCCCTGAGATCCAGTCAAAATGCCACACCGAATGGTAGCAGCAAAAATGCTAAGAGGGCTAGCATGGTGGTGAACACTCCCAGGAGTGGTAGCAAAGAGGCGAATATGGCCAGCACGGAGGCTACCACACCTAGTGGGAGCAGAAAAAATACTAATTTGGAGCGGAACACGCCGCTGAGGTCAGGCAATAATGCCAGCACGAAGGAGAACACGCCCAATAGTAGCAACAAAAGGGCTAATTTGGAGCGGAACACGCCACTGAGGTCAGGCAATAATGCCAGCACGAAGGAGAACACGCCCAATAGTAGCAGCAAAAGGGATAATTTGAAGAAGAACACGCCGTAGAGGTCAGGCAATAATGCTAGCACCCTAGAGCCAACACCCGTGAGGGGAGACAGTAAGGAGATCACACCCAAGAGCGGCAACAAAAAGCCTAGTTCGATGGGGAATGGAACGCAGATGTCAAGCCCTACTAATACCATCAGGAAAGATTACATCAGGAAGGAGGATGTACACACGAAGAGCAAGAGGGTTCTGTATAGTCAAGATGAAATTGATTCTGGCTGTTGTTTGTCTACTGAAGTACCTGGGATGCGTGCAAACATAAGACCACCCCATGTGGTTGCAGCAGAATCAACCGAGTGTCTTGGAGAAAACAGAGTTGCCGGTGAGGTGGATTGGGGCAATGTTCCGGTCCATCCAGGTGGAGATGATGGTGCAGCCCCACCCATGGGAGTCAATATGATGTGTGCAGTACTAGGCATTAGAGACGATGGCCAGGATTCTGAGTCAGATGAAGAAGAAGGCACTGTAGAGGATCAAGAATCTGGTGATGATGAAATAGACGAGGAACTTAACAATGAGGCTGGTATTCTAGTCGATGATTTGGGTGTTGAAGTAGAAGACATGAAACATGACCACGAGTATCCTATAATTTCGGTCGGCACCGAGTTCAGGAGCATGCATGAGTTTAGGATGCCGTTCCAGCATTTTTTTTATCAAGGGGGAGTTCGACGTTTATCGACTGAAGAACACTACCCAGAGGTATGAGGTCATTTGCAAGTTAACATGGATGAATGGACGGGCCAAGGAACATTGTCCATGGAGGATCAAAGCAAGAGCCTTACCTGCGTCGAAGGAAATTAGGGTACTGGGGCAATGAATGTAGCAAATCATTAGAACTTTCTCTCTTTTCACTCTATAACTACAATTGTTGTGCGATATCTTTCTGGCAACTAGTCAACTCCGCTTATCTTTTAAATGAATTTGTGTTGCAGGTGAACAAAATGGGCCCTCCACACATGTGTCCGACAGGCAGCAAACTGAAATCCTCAATGGCTGATACGAAGTGGGTGGCTATACAATTTATGTCCATACTAAAGTATAACCCTAAGGAGACCGCGAAGAATATTCAAACTAGCCTCGGTTCTAAATACAACATTGTCCTACCGTATTACACGGTTTGGAAAGGTAAAGAGAAAGCTCTGGGGGTCTTGCAAGGGGATTGGATGAATAGCTTCAGGATGTTGTACAACTTCAAGGCGGAGGTACAAGCTAGGTGTCCGGGAAGTGTTGTGGAGATTGACACCGAATCAGTACGTGGTAAAATATATTTCAAAATATTTTTCATGGCACTTAAACCTTGCATCCAGGGAATCAAGGAAGGTTGTAGGCCGTATCTGAGTGTAGACATCACTGTCCTAACTAGCAAATGGAAAGGCTGCCTGCCATCGGCCACGGCACTTGATGGTCACAACTAGATGTTCCCAGTGGCATTCGGGCTGTTTGAAACAGAAACGGAGGAAAACGGGGTCTGGTTTATGAGGCAGCTCAGGAGATCAATAGGCCACATGGATCCATTGGCTATATCCACGGATGCATGCAAAGGGTTGACGAATGCAGTGAAGGAGGTCTTCTCGCGAGCTGAAGGTAGAGAATGTCATGCCTATATGATGCTCAACTTGTACTCACACTATGCAGGCACCATATTTCGTTACATGTTTCCTGCTACTAGAGTTTACAAACCTAGTAGCAGCGAATATTTCATGAGCAAGATTTTTGCGGAAACCCCTGAAATTCCAGAGTACTTAGCCATCCATCATTCATAGCTATGGAAGAGGAGTCAATTCAACCCTGACATCAAAGTTGATTACATAAACAACAACCTTGCAGAATGCCTGAATAACTGGGTGAAGGACATAAAAGTGTGTCCTGTTCATATCTTGATGGACAGCATACGTGGTATGATCATGAAGTTGTTAAATATAAGGAGAGAGATTGGTAGGAGACTTAGAGGACATATGATACCGCCAGTTGTACAGCAACTGCACAAGACAAGACGAGGACTTGCTAATCATAAGGTTCTCCCGTCAACTAGCAGCAGCTATGAGGTGGTCGATATGTCCAAGAGTGGCAAAAGGGATGTTAGGAACATCCAGCTGCAAGAATGCACCTGCTTAGAGTGGCAGCATACCTGGAAACCTTGCGACCATGCCTTGGCCTTCTTGGTGAAGAAAAGAACTCTACCACATTTGGATCAGTATTTGTCAGACTTCTACTCTATGGAAAAGTTCAGAGCTACGTACGCTGGATCCGTCGAGCCATGTACAGACCCATCTCAGTGGCCTCAAGTCCAACTGTCTTTCGAGCTTTGCCGGCCAGTTACAAAAAGGGGCAGAGGAAGACCTCACGTGAATAGGTTTAAGAATTTTCTCGAGAAGAAGGGTTCGTCTTTCTGTGCTACCAAGAAGGGCAAAATCAAATAGAAGACCTGCCATCTTATAGGCCATAGAGCAGCGGGTTGTCCCCTTAATGCTTCCAAACCTATGTATGAGATGGTACATTCACAAAAAAATTCTTTATAGTCTGTAGATATAAGGTAGTAATCCATGTACTGTTTTTTTATAGGAAGGGCAAGGTAAGAAACAAGACAGCCGACTTAGTGATTTTGCTGCGGGAAGAAAACCAAAACGAGTGGAGTGATGATGCTGGACAAGATTCTGGTGCTGATTGGCCTGACTTCCCTCGACCCAGAGATGCAGGGTACGTGAAGGTAAGAAAATTGGCACCCAGGAAGAGGAAGAAGGAAGGAGATGAAGAAGCCAATGGACGTGAAGGCAAGAGGAAGAAAGTTGGCACCCAAGCAGAGAAACAACGCTAGCAGTGTAGAAGCCTAATGATGTATTGAACATGAACCTATATATGTAGTTTGGTTAAACTCTAGAGCTGTGTGCATGGAACTTGTCGGGCAAAACAATTTGCCTCCCGTACTCGAAGTAAATTGTATCGCGACTTTAGGATTGGATACGGCTGAGGCCACTAGTTGAATCCGAAATTGTGACTGTGCCACTACTATCTGAACAATCGTGATAGCTGAGCGGTTAAGGGGTCTCCAAAAACGATGAGTGTTAGTGGCACAGACATGAATTATTTATAGGCGCTTAATAAATCCCTGCTATTGGCATTACACTTATGATAAGTTTCTTGGCTGAAAAACAAGTTCTAAGCTGGCTGCTACACTCCACGAAGCAGAAACTTATTTCAGCTGCTGGACAACGACATGGCAACATAAACTGTAAATGCAACATATAATGCCCAGATAATGAGGAAATTGTTTCCACTATCTGTCCTAATCTTGAGACCGTCTGTCTCACCACCTCCCTGCCCCTGCCTCCCCTGCACCTGGTGAAGCTCCCGGATCTCTCGCTCCATCGCACGAATCTCCTCTTTATTGTCCCACACAGTATCACCCAGATCCTGAACAAGCTCTTTGTGAAAACCTGTCAGTGGCTTTTCGATCCACACAAACTTGTCACAGCCAGTCACCCTCCCTTCCTGCGAAGTAGATCGAAGGAAACAAAAAAAGAATTACATTACGCTTTCCGGATCCAGGTTACCATTGTACCTACAGTAGGAACTTACCGCTCTGATGTTGTAGTTGCTGAATTTTCCTGCAGTATTTTGGTCGGTCCACAAAATCCATCTCGGCATCTTCTCACCGCACAAACATAGCATATCGGGGTAGTAATCATAGGGCGCCCTCTGGTACCTGATGGGAGCACCCGCCTGACGGCGTTGAGCCGACCCTAATTCCGCCCGAGACGAACTGCATGAGCTACAAGCCATGAGCGAGGGGAGCGAGGGCAGAGGAAAGAGGAGCCTTTGGATGTCAGGGTAGTGGTGAAGCGTGATTTATCCCCACTTAATAACTCGGGCAGAATCCTACCGTCCACATTTGGCTGACAGGTGGGGGAACTAACGTGCGGACTTGTCAACCAAACCTCACGCCTTCGTGGTTCAAAGGCCATCTCGCGCGCATTGGACGAAATTTTTTGGCACCTTGCCCGCGTACATATCACTGGGAGGCCTTGCTCAGGAACCAGACACGCCTGTCCCACAATGTTACTCCCTCCTACGAACTTGTCATGGCTCGCGCTGGCAGATCCATCCGCTCCACCGCTTCCAGTAGGGCTCGCCGCGGCGGATCCACCCCAAGATCCTACCATCGCAGTATCAAATGGCCATGGTTTCTTGAGAGGAGCGATGACGCTACGTCTCCGAGCTCGACCCCTCCTACATGTAGAAGGACTTATGCGGTGTCGAGCTCGAGCAGGAGCCGCCAGGTGCGACAGTGCTCGGTCCACGCCAACTCCGTCACTTTCGTCATTGTCGATTCTGATGTGGAGGACGACGGGGATGAAGCTGTGTAGAACACCATTGTTGCCTCCTTGGCGAAGGGCAAGCCACGGGTGAGAGTGGATGTCCCTGGGAAGGGCACGGTGGTATCACCAATCGAGGTGGACTCCGACGATAGCGTTGTGATGTGGGTTTAGATGTTGTTTAGGATGGTTGCAATTTTGGTTGTGTTTAGTGCGAGTATAATTATTGAAATGGGTTTGTCGAGCTATATTGAGAAATATGTGCAATAGCAGCATGTGAGTGCTTCCACTTTAGAAATTGTGTCTGTGCCATTTGCATGTTGCATTATCAACGTAGATTACATGTAAACAATCCAATGAAAATCAGATTACAACCATCAGACGGGAGTGGCAGGATGGAAGAGAAGTTGGGACAGTGTCTTCGAGGGGAAGGAAGAGAAGTAAGGGGGGCATGACACTAGCAGGTGGGCTCATGGAACACGTGACACTGACATGCGGGAGCGGGAGCACACGATATTGCCAGTCTATCCAGAGCAAGCGGACTTTGCAACGTGACAACAACAAGTTGATTGGACCAATAACTCGTCGAATTATTAAGGAGTACTAAAAAAACTACAACTGGGGTACATTCGCACAACACGTATGCTCTACGCACCTGAGAAGCATCGCTTAAGTCTAACAGTAACAACATCATAAGTACTACATTTCCCTGTCGGTCTTCTCGATACAAATGTAGAAATGCATCTGCCTGTTCAGTCCAGCACCGACAAGGTACTGAGATGGCACACATACGATCGACCTTAGGTCCGCATACTCCACCTCCCGCGGCGTCGGGCAGCTCGGCGCCTCGGCTAGAACAAGAATGCTATCGGACGATTGCGGCTGGGTGTTCGCCCACATGCGCACCATGTATATGGGTCAGGCGCACGAGACCAACCTGACGCATACCGCACACACGAAGGTGGGCCCAGCTCTGGTTCCTGGAACACCGGCGGTGATGGTCAGGACGAAAACAGAGCCGTCCCCCTCCCCTGGAAAATTAGCCGGTGATGTGCCGAGTCAGTGAACGACAGCTGCTCTTGGAGAAGTTGGGCTTGCCCGTACGAGATCCTAATCACTTCGATCAAGTGCTCCTCTACAGGGTGGACGACGAGCTCTACCGGCGGGCCAGTGTAGTTGTAGCCCGGCTCTATGCAGGAGCACGCACCGTGCGGGCACGTGAGCTCGTGGAGCGGGAGCTCGTGGTAGGAGTAACGGCGAAAGCATCCTGGGTGGGAGCACACAAGCAGGAACATCGCTGCGAAGTTGCGCGCGAGGATCTCTAGATCTTGGGCTGCAGCATCTGCCACATCTGAAGTTCGTCGAGAAATTGGAAAAAAGATCAGCAGTTAGATCGGCGAATTGCAGGAATATCTAGGATAAATTCAAAAGCTTGTAAAATGATTTCTTAGCATGAAGGTAGCGACCCGAGAATTAGCGGATGTCGTCCGCTCATGACGCACAAAAGCCGGTGTCGTTGTCCGGGCACAGTGATGTGTGGTGGATGAGGGGAGAGGGGGCTGCGGAGTAGACGTGCTCACTCACGAGCTCTATGATATTACTAGTACGCTATAGGGGAGTGGAAATAATAGTAATATAAGTGAAAATGTAAGCACGGCCAATCATGTCGCGGAACAGCCTACTCGCGGATCACTCTTACGAAGAACCATCTTATTCATCCATGCGCCCCAATTGAACGGTCTAAAACAATCGGACCAGACAACTAGTTCTTCAGGGGGGCTTCTAGAAGACGCGATCTTACGTGGTTTAGTGGAAAGAACACACATGCAATGACTCTAGTGGATCCATATGTGTTTTGTGGAAATAACACACATGCAATGACTCTAGTGGATCCATATGTGGTTTGTGGAAAAGAACACACATGCAATGACATTGGTTGATCCATATGTGGTTTGTGAAAAGAACACACATGCAATGACTCTAGTAGATCCATAAGTGGTTTGTGGAAAAGAACACACATGCAATTACTCTAGTGGGTACATATGTGGTTTGTGGAAAGAACAAACATGCAATGACATTGGTGGATCCATATGTGGTTTGTGAAAAGAACACACATGCAATGACATTTGTTGATCCATATGTGGTTTGTGAAAAGAACACACATGCAATTACTCTAGTGGATCCATATGTTGTTTGTGGAAAAGAACACACATGCAATGACATTGGTTGATCCATATATGGTTTGTGAAAAGAACACACATACAATGACATTAGTTGATCCATATGTGGTTTGTGGAAAGAACACACATGCAATGACTCTAGTGCTAGTTTTAGTATAAGAACCCACATGCAATGACTCTAGTGGGTCCATATGTGGTTTGTGAAAAGAACACACATGCAATGACTCTAGTGGATCCATATGTGGTTCATGAAAAGAACACACATGCAATGACATTGGTTGATCCATATGTGGTTTATGAAAGGAACACACATGCCATGACAATTGTTGATCCATATGTGGTTTGTGAAAAGAACACACATGCAATTACTCTGGTGGATCCATGTGAGGTTTGTGGAAAGAAGACACATGCAATGACTCTAGTGGGTACATATGTGGTTTGTGAAATGAAGACACATGCAATGCCATTGGTTGATCCATGTGTTTTGTGGAAAAGAACACACATGCAATGACTCTGGTGGATCCATATGTGGTTTCTGGAAAGAACACACATGCAATGACTCTAGTGGATCCATATGTGGTTTGTGAAAAAAACACACATGCAATTACTCTGGTGGATCCATGTGTGGTTTGTGGAAAGAACACACATGCAATGACTCTAGTGGGTACATATGTGGTTTGTGAAATGAACACACATGCAATGCCATTGGTTGATCCATGTGTTTTGTGGAAAAGAACACACATGCAATGACTCTGGTGGATCCATATGTGGTTTCTGGAAAGAACACACATGCAATGACTCTAGTGGATCCATGTGTGGTTTGTGGAAAGAACACATATGCAATGGCATTGGTTGATCCATATGTGGTTTGTGAAAAGAACACACATGCAATGAAATTGGTTGATCCATATGTGGTTTGTGGAAAGAACACACATAGAATGCCATTGGTTGATCCATGTGGTTTGTGGAAAAGAACACACATGCAATTACTCTAGTGGGTACATATGTGGTTTGTGGAAAGAACACACATGCAATGACATTGGTGGATCCATGTGTGGTTCCTGACAGGAACACACATGCAATGGCATTGGTTGATCCATATGTGGTTAGTGAAAAGAACACAAATGCAATGACATTGGTTGATCCATATGTGGTTTGTGGAAAGAACACACGCGCAATGACTCTGGTGGATCCATGTGTGGTTTGTGGAAAGAACAAACATACAATGGCATTGGTGGATCCATGTGTGGTTCATGACAAGAACATTCATGCAACAACATCGGTTGATCCTTATGTGGTTTGTGACAATAACACACATGCAATGCCATTGGTTGATCCATGTGGTTTGTGGAAAAGAACACACATGAAATGACTCTGGTGGATCCATGTGTGGTTTGTGGAAAGAACACACATGCAATGACTCTAGTGGGTACATATGTGGTTTGTGAAATGAACACACATGCAATGCCATTGGTTGATCCATGTGTTTTGTGGAAAAGAACACACATGCAATGACTCTGGTGGATCCATATGTGGTTTCTGGAAAGAACACACATGCAATGACTCTAGTGGATCCATGTGTGGTTTGTGAAAAGAACACATATGCAATGGCATTGGTTGATCCATATGTGGTTTGTGAAAAGAACACACATGCAATGAAATTGGTTGATCCATATGTGGTTTGTGGAAAGAACACACATGCAATGAATCTAGTGGGTCCATATGTGGTTTATGAAAAGAACACACATGCAATGACTCTAGTGGATCCATATGTGGTTTGTGGAAAGAACACACATGCAATGTCATTGGTTGATCCATATGTGGTTTGTGACAATAACACACATGCAATTACTCTAGTGGATACATATGTGGTTTATGGCAAAGAATACACATGCAATGACTCTGGTGGATCCATGTGTGGTTTGTGGAAGGAACACACATGCAATGACTCTGGTGGATCCATGTGTGGTTAGTGGAAAGAACACACTTGCAATGACATTGGTGGATCCATATGTGGTGTGTGAAAAGAACACACATGCAATGACTCTAGTGGATCCATATGTGGTTTGTGGAAAGAACACACATGCAATGTCATTTGTTGATCCATATGTGGTTTGTGAAAAGAACACACATGGAATTACTCTAGTGGATCCATATGTTGTTTGTGGAAAAGAACACACATGCAATGACATTGGTTGATCCATATATGGTTTGTGAAAAGAACACACATGCAATGACATTAGTTGATCCATATGTGGTTTGTGGAAAGAACACACATGCAATGACTCTAGTGCTAGTTTTAGTATAAGAACCCACATGCAATGATTCTAGTGGGTGCATATGTGGTTTGTGAAAAGGACACACATGCAATGACTCTAGTGGAACCATATGTGGTTCATGAAAAGAACACACATGCAATGGCATTGGTTGATCCATATGTGGTTTATGAAAGGAACACACATGCCATGACAATTGTTGATCCATATGTGGTTTGTGAAAAGAACACACATGCAATTACTCTGGTGGATCCATGTGTGGTTTGTGGAAAGAAGAAACATGCAATGACTCTAGTGGGTACATATGTGGTTCGTGAAATGAAGACACATGCAATGCCATTGGTTGATCCATGTGTTTTGTGGAAAAGAACACACATGCAATGACTCTGGTGGATCCATATGTGGTTTCTGGAAAGAACACACATGCAATGACTCTAGTGGATCCATATGTGGTTTGTGAAAAGAACACACATGCAATTACTCTGGTGGATCCATGTGTGGTTTGTGGAAAGAACACACATGCAATGACTCTAGTGGGTACATATGTGGTTTGTGAAATGAACTCACATGCAATGCCATTGGTTGATCCATGTGTTTTGTGGAAAAGAACACACATGCAATGACTCTGGTGGATCCATGTGTGGTTTGTGGAAAGAACACACATGCAATGACTCTAGTGGGTACATATGTGGTTTGTGAAATGAACACACATGCAATGCCATTGGTTGATCCATGTGTTTTGTGGAAAAGAACACACATGCAATGACTCTGGTGGATCCATATGTGGTTTCTGGAAAGAACACACATGCAATGACTCTAGTGGATCCATGTGTGGTTTGTGAAAAGAACACATATGCAATGGCATTGGTTGATCCATATGTGGTTTGTGAAAAGAACACACATGCAATGAAATTGGTTGATCCATATGTGGTTTGTGGAAAGAACACACATGCAATGAATCTAGTGGGTCCATATGTGGTTTATGAAAAGAACACACATGCAATGACTCTAGTGGATCCATATGTGGTTTGTGGAAAGAACACACATGCAATGTCATTGGTTGATCCATATGTGGTTTGTGACAATAACACACATGCAATTACTCTAGTGGATACATATGTGGTTTATGGCAAAGAATACACATGCAATGACTCTGGTGGATCCATGTGTGGTTTGTGGAAGGAACACACATGCAATGACTCTGGTGGATCCATGTGTGGTTAGTGGAAAGAACACACATGCAATGACATTGGTGGATCCATATGTGGTGTGTGAAAAGAACACACATGCAATGACTCTAGTGGATCCATATGTGGTTTGTGGAAAGAACACACATGCAATGTCATTTGTTGATCCATATGTGGTTTGTGAAAAGAACACACATGCAATTACTCTAGTGGATCCATATGTTGTTTGTGGAAAAGAACACACATGCAATGACATTGGTTGATCCATATATGGTTTGTGAAAAGAACACACATGCAATGACATTAGTTGATCCATATGTGGTTTGTGGAAAGAACACACATGCAATGACTCTAGTGCTAGTTTTAGTATAAGAACCCACATGCAATGATTCTAGTGGGTCCATATGTGGTTTGTGAAAAGGACACACATGCAATGACTCTAGTGGATCCATATGTGGTTCATGAAAAGAACACACATGCAATGGCATTGGTTGATCCATATGTGGTTTATGAAAGGAACACACATGCCATGACAATTGTTGATCCATATGTGGTTTGTGAAAAGAACACACATGCAATTACTCTGGTGGATCCATGTGTGGTTTGTGGAAAGAAGAAACATGCAATGACTCTAGTGGGTACATATGTGGTTCGTGAAATGAAGACACATGCAATGCCATTGGTTGATCCATGTGGTTTGTGGAAAGAACACACATGCAATGTCATTTGTTGATCCATATGTGGTTTGTGAAAAGAACACACATGCAATGACTCTAGTGGATCCATATGTGGTTTGTGAAAAGAACACACATGCAATTACTCTGGTGGATCCATGTGTGGTTTGTGGAAAGAACACACATGCAATGACTCTAGTGGGTACATATGTGGTTTGTGAAATGAACTCACATGCAATGCCATTGGTTGATCCATGTGTTTTGTGGAAAAGAACACACATGCAATGACTCTGGTGGATCCATATGTGGTTTCTGGAAAGAACACACATGCAATGACTCTAGTGGATCCATGTGTGGTTTGTGGAAAGAACACATATGCAATGGCATTGGTTGATCCATATGTGGTTTGTGAAAAGAACACACATGCAATGAAATTGGTTGATCCATATGTGGTTTGTGGAAAGAACACACATACAATGCCATTGGTTGATCCATGTGGTTTGTGGAAAAGAACACACATGCAATTACTCTAGTGGGTACATATGTGGTTTGTGGAAAGAACACACATGCAATGACATTGGTGGATCCATGTGTGGTTCCTGACAGGAACACACATGCAATGGCATTGGTTGATCGATATGTGGTTAGTGAAAAGAACACAAATGCAATGACATTGGTTGATCCATATGTGGTTTGTGGAAAGAACACACGCGCAATGACTCTGGTGGATCCATGTGTGGTTTGTGGAAAGAACAAACATACAATGGCATTGGTGGATCCATGTGTGGTTCATGACAAGAACATTCATGCAACAACATCGGTTGATCCATATGTGGTTTGTGACAATAACACACATGCAATGCCATTGGTTGATCCATGTGGTTTGTGGAAAAGAACACAGATGAAATGACTCTGGTGGATCCATGTGTGGTTTGTGGAAAGAACACACATGCAATGACTCTAGTGGGTACATATGTGGTTTGTGAAATGAACACACATGCAATGCCATTGGTTGATCCATGTGTTTTGTGGAAAAGAACACACATGCAATGACTCTGGCGGATCCGTATGTGGTTTCTGGAAAGAACACACATGCAATGACTCTAGTGGATCCATGTGTGGTTTGTGGAAAGAACACATATGCAATGGCATTGGTTGATCCATATGTGGTTTGTGAAAAGAACACACATGCAATGAAATTGGTTGATCCATATGTGGTTTGTGGAAAGAACACACATAGAATGCCATTGGTTGATCCATGTGGTTTGTGGAAAAGAACACACATGCAATTACTCTAGTGGGTACATATGTGGTTTGTGGAAAGAACACACATGCAATGATATTGGTGGATCCATGTGTGGTTCCTGACAGGAACACACATGCAATGGCATTGGTTGATCCATATGTGGTTAGTGAAAAGAACACAAATGCAATGACATTGGTTGATCCATATGTGGTTTGTGGAAAGAACACACGCGCAATGACTCTGGTGGATCCATGTGTGGTTTGTGGAAAGAACAAACATACAATGGCATTGGTGGATCCATGTGTGGTTCATGACAAGAACATTCATGCAACAACATCTGTTGATCCATATGTGGTTTGTGACAATAACACACATGCAATGCCATTGGTTGATCCATGTGGTTTGTGGAAAAGAACACACATGGAATGACTCTGGTGGATCCATGTGTGGTTTGTGGAAAGAACACACATGCAATGACTCTAGTGGGTACATATGTGGTTTGTGAAATGAACTCACATGCAATGCCATTGGTTGATTCATGTGTTTTGTGGAAAAGAACACACATGCAATGACTCTGGTGGATCCATATGTGGTTTCTGGAAAGAACACACATGCAATGACTCTAGTGGATCCATGTGTGGTTTGTGGAAAGAACACATATGCAATGGCATTGGTTGATCCATATGTGGTTTGTGAAAAGAACACACATGCAATGAAATTGGTTGATCCATATGTGGTTTGTGGAAAGAACACACATACAATGCCATTGGTTGATCCATGTGGTTTGTGGAAAAGAACACACATGCAATGACTCTAGTGGGTACATATGTGGTTTGTGGAAAGAACACACATGCAATGACATTGGTTGATCCATATGTGGTTTGTGACAATAACACACATGCAATTACTCTAGTGGATACATATGTGGTTTATGGCAAAGAATACACATGCAATGACTCTAGTGGATCCATATGTGGTTTGTGGAAGGAACACACATGCAATGACTCTGGTGGATCCATGTATGGTTAGTGGAAAGAACACACATGCAATGACATTGGTGGATCCATATGTGGTGTGTGAAAAGAACACACATGCAATGACTCTAGTGGATCCATATGTGGTTTGTGGAAAGAACACACATGCAATGTCATTTGTTGATCCATATGTGGTTTGTGAAAAGAACACACATGCAATTACTCTAGTGGATCCATATGTTGTTTGTGGAAAAGAACACACATGCAATGACATTGGTTGATCCATATGTGGTTTGTGGAAAAGAACACACATGCAATGACCACTGGTTGATCCATAAGTGGTTTGTGGAAAGAACACACATGCACTGACTCTAGTGCTAGTTTTAGTATAAGAACCCACATGTATTGACTCTAGTGGGTCCATATGTGGTTTGTGAAAAGAACACACATGCAATGACTCTAGTGGATCCATATGTGGTTCATGAAAAGAACACACATGCAATGACATTGGTTGATCCATATGTGGTTTATGAAAGGAACACACATGCCATGACAATTGTTGATCCATATGTGGTTTGTGAAAAGAACACACATGCAATTACTCTGGTGGATCCATGTGTGGTTTGTGGAAAGAAGACACATGCAATGACTCTAGTGGGTACATATGTGGTTTGTTAAATGAAGACACATGCAATGCCATTGGTTGATCCATGTGTTTTGTGGAAAAGAACACAGATGCAATGACTCTGGTGGATCCATATGTGGTTTCTGGAAAGAACACACATGCAATGACTCTAGTGGATCCATATGTGGTTTGTGAAAAGAACACACATGCAATTACTCTGGTGGATCCATGTGTGGTTTGTGGAAAGAACACACATGCAATGACTCTAGTGGGTACATATGTGGTTTGTGAAATGAACTCACATGCAATGCCATTGGTTGATCCATGTGTTTTGTGGAAAAGAACACACATGCAATGACTCTGGTGGATCCATATGTGGTTTCTGGAAAGAACACACATGCAATGACTCTAGTGGATCCATGTGTGGTTTGTGGAAAGAACACATATGCAATGGCATTGGTTGATCCATATGTGGTTTGTGAAAAGAACACACATGCAATGAAATTGGTTGATCCATATGTGGTTTGTGGAAAGAACACACATACAATGCCATTGGTTGATCCATGTGGTTTGTGGAAAAGAACACACATGCAATTACTCTAGTGGGTACATATGTGGTTTGTGGAAAGAACACACATGCAATGACATTGGTGGATCCATGTGTGGTTCCTGACAGGAACACACATGCAATGGCATTGGTTGATCGATATGTGGTTAGTGAAAAGAACACAAATGCAATGACATTGGTTGATCCATATGTGGTTTGTGGAAAGAACACACGCGCAATGTCTCTGGTGGATCCATGTGTGGTTTGTGGAAAGAACAAACATACAATGGCATTGGTGGATCCATGTGTGGTTCATGACAAGAACATTCATGCAACAACATCGGTTGATCCATATGTGGTTTGTGACAATAACACACATGCAAT
The DNA here is from genome assembly GCA_023614405.1 of Avena insularis. Lineage (NCBI taxonomy): Eukaryota > Viridiplantae > Streptophyta > Magnoliopsida > Poales > Poaceae > Avena > Avena insularis. The sequence goes on along the minus strand of CM042684.1, from coordinate 270,569,661 downwards.
GCCATTGGTTGATCCATGTGGTTTGTGGAAAAGAACACACATGAAATGACTCTGGTGGATCCATGTGTGGTTTGTGGAAAGAACACACATGCAATGACTCTAGTGGGTACATATGTGGTTTGTGAAATGAACTCACATGCAATGCCATTGGTTGATTCATGTGTTTTGTGGAAAAGAACACACATGCAATGACTCTGGTGGATCCATATGTGGTTTCTGGAAAGAACACACATGCAATGACTCTAGTGGATCCATGTGTGGTTTGTGGAAAGAACACATATGCAATGGCATTGGTTGATCCATATGTTGTTTGTGAAAAGAACACACATGCAATGAAATTGGTTGATCCATATGTGGTTTGTGGAAAGAACACACATACAATGCCATTGGTTGATCCATGTGGTTTGTGGAAAAGAACACACATGCAATTACTCTAGTGGGTACATATGTGGTTTGTGGAAAGAACACACATGCAATGACATTGGTGGATCCATGTGTGGTTCCTGACAGGAACACACATGCAATGGCATTGGTTGATCGATATGTGGTTAGTGAAAAGAACACAAATGCAATGACATTGGTTGATCCATATGTGGTTTGTGGAAAGAACACACGCGCAATGTCTCTGGTGGATCCATGTGTGGTTTGTGGAAAGAACAAACATACAATGGCATTGGTGGATCCATGTGTGGTTCATGACAAGAACATTCATGCAACAACATCGGTTGATCCATATGTGGTTTGTGACAATAACACACATGCAATGCCATTGGTTGATCCATGTGGTTTGTGGAAAAGAACACACATGAAATGACTCTGGTGGATCCATGTGTGGTTTGTGGAAAGAACACACATGCAATGACTCTAGTGGGTACATATGTGGTTTGTGAAATGAACTCACATGCAATGCCATTGGTTGATTCATGTGTTTTGTGGAAAAGAACACACATGCAATGACTCTGGTGGATCCATATGTGGTTTCTGGAAAGAACACACATGCAATGACTCTAGTGGATCCATGTGTGGTTTGTGGAAAGAACACATATGCAATGGCATTGGTTGATCCATATGTTGTTTGTGAAAAGAACACACATGCAATGAAATTGGTTGATCCATATGTGGTTTGTGGAAAGAACACACATACAATGCCATTGGTTGATCCATGTGGTTTGTGGAAAAGAACACACATGCAATTACTCTAGTGGGTACATATGTGGTTTGTGGAAAGAACACACATGCAATGACATTGGTGGATCCATGTGTGGTTCCTGACAGGAACACACATGCAATGGCATTGGTTGATCCATATGTGGTTAGTGAAAAGAACACAAATGCAATGACATTGGTTGATCCATATGTGGTTTGTGGAAAGAACACACGCGCAATGACTCTGGTGGATCCATGTGTGGTTTGTGGAAAGAACAAACATACAATGGCATTGGTGGATCCATGTGTGGTTCATGACAAGAACAATCATGCAACAACATCGGTTGATCCATATGTGGTTTGTGACAATAACACACATGCAATGACATTGGTTGATCCATGTGGTTTGTGGAAAAGAACACACATGAAATGACTCTGGTGGATCCATGTGTGGTTTGTGGAAAGAACACATATGCAATGACTCTGGTGGATACATGTGTGGTTAGTGGAAAGAAAACACATGAAATGACATTGGTGGATCCTTATGTGGTTTGTGGAAAATAACACACATGCAATTACTCTAGTAGGTACATATGTGGTTTGTGGAAAGAAAACACATGCAATGACATTGGTGGATCCATGTGTGGTTCATGACAGGAACACACATGCAATGACATTGGTTGATCCATATGTGGTTTGTGACAATAACACCCATTCAATGCCATTAGTTGATCCATATATGGTTTGTGTAAAGAACACACATGCAATGAATCTAGTGGGTCCATATGTGGTTTGTGAAAAGAACACACATGCAATGACTCTAGTGTATCCATATGTGGTTTGTGGAAAGAACACACATGCAATGTCATTGGTTGATCCATATGTCGTTTGTGACAATAACACACATGCAATTACTCTAGTGGATACATATGTGGTTTATGGAAAAGAATACACATGCAATGACTCTGGTGGATCCATGTGTGGTTTGTGGAAGGAACACACATGCAATGACTCTGGTGGATCCATGTGTGGTTAGTGGAAAGAACACACATGCAATGACATTGGTGGATCCATATGTGGTGTGTGAAAAGAACACACATGCAATGACTCTAGTGGATCCATATGTGGTTTGTGGAAAGAACACACATGCAATGTCATCGGTTGATCCATATGTGGTTTGTGACAATAACACACATGCAATGCCATTGGTTGATACATGTGGTTTGTGGAAAAGAACACACATGAAATGACTCTGGTGGATCCATGTGTGGTTTGTGGAAAGAACACACATGCAATGATTCTGGTGGATACATGTGTGGTTAGTGGAAAGAAAACACATGAAATGACATTGGTGGATCCATATGTGGTTTGTGGAAAAGAACACACATGCAATTACTCGAGTGGGTAGATATGTGGTTTGTGGAAAGAACACACATGCAATGACATTGGTTGATCCATATGTGGGTTGTGAAAATAACACAGATGCAATGCCTTTGGGTAATCCATGTGTGGTTTGTGAAAAGAACACACATGCAATTACATTGGTTGATCCATGTGGTTTGTGGAAAAGAACACACATGCAATGACTCTGGTGGATCCATATGTGGTTTGTGGAAAGAACACACATGCAATGACTCTAGTGGATTGATGACCCACAAGTATAGGAGGTGTATCGCAGTATTTTTGATAAGTAAGAGTGTCGAACCCAACAAGGAGCAGAAGGTGTTGGCGAAAGGCTTGGAGCAGGAATTCTCTGTAAATACTTAGCAAATGGATTTTTAGGGGTTTTTGATAATGTAGGTAAATAAAGTACGAGTGAATAAAAGACAATAAGAATAAATGCAGCAAGTGGCCCAATCCTTTCTTTAGCAAAGGACAAGACGGTTTTATTACTTATGATGACCAAATGTTCTCGAGGACACATGGGAATATCGTCAAGTGCTTTCGTTTCATATAGTTGATTAATCTTCTTTAGTTTGCTAAGTGTTGTGTGGGTGAACCTGTGCTAATGTACCGACCTTCCTAGGACTAATACATACTTGTGATTATACCCCTTGCAAGCATCCACAAGTACAAGAAAGTAATTAAGGTAGAAACCTAACCACAGCTTTAAACTCTAAGACCCTGACGTCCCTTGTGCAAAGGTTTCCTAACGCGGGTTCAGGTTTCTGTCACTCTGGCAACCCCTACGATTAGTAGCCAAATACACAATGCATTTCCCTAGGCCCATATAGGTGAAGTTTCATGTAGTCTACATTCACATGACACCACTAGAAGAGATACACCACAACTTAAATATCAAACTATTGAATGTTTGTCAACACAATTCCACTACTAACAACATGAATTCTCCCATGTCCTCAAGAACAAAACGAACTAATCACAAGACATCATACGGATCATGATCAGAGATGAAATAATGATGTGTAACAATCTGAACATAAACGATAATTCAATGGTTCACTCAATAGCATCAACTATAAGGAGTAATCAACACCGGGAAAGTTCCCCTAAGAACTATGCAAGATTCAGCCCAATTGTTACAGCGGTATGAAGTGGTGATGATGGTGCTGGTGGAGATGATGATGATGATCCCGATGAAGTCCAGCTTGATGGTGGTGTTGACGGCAACGATCTCCCATCTCTGGGAAGGAATTTCCCCGGCAGAATTCTATCTGCCGGAGAGATCTTTCTCTCTCAGTGTTTTCCGCCCCGCAGAGGCGGCGGAATCTTTCTGTGGTCGCCCCCCGGGTCTTAGGGTTTTGGGAGGATAGTATATGCCAGAGGGTAGAGCCTGGAGTGGGCCAGGGTGGCCACACCACCTGCTGGCACAGCCTAGGGTGGCCCGTGCCAGGGGGTGGTGTGGGCCCTAGTGTCCCATCTCCACTCCCCCTTCTGGCAATCTTCGTCTTCTGGAAAAATAGGATTTTCCATGTATTTTCCCGGATTTTCTGATCTTCGCGAATTTTGCCTCTAAACAGCACATTTTACATCAAAATCCTGACTGCAGCGGTCCATGCTCCAAAAGTCATCAACCATGCAAAAATAGATGAAATAACATAAGTATCATCTCTTAATATGAAATATATCAATGAATAACAGTAAATTATGATATAGAATAGTGATGCAAAATGGACGTATCAACTCCCTAAGCTTAGACTTCGCTTGTCCCCAAGCGAAAACTGAGCTCAATAAACATGACCTCAGGTTTATGGAGTGAAGAGTTGATAAAAGAATACGGACAAGAAGCATCACATTCATCAATACATAAATCATAATAGAAGACAACTCACTATTATATAACTTAACTTGCAATAAGTAAAGGAAACACAATAAAGATACATAAAGTAAATCATAATTGGTAATGGCAAACTTAGCTCTTGGTCGAAGAATAGTTGACAATTTGCAGGAGTTCACAAGTAACTGGTTTTCAATGATATCTTTGAAAGTAGTAGACACTAAGATAAGATCAATGTGCAAAACAAGGAACATAAGAAACATGATTGAATAAATCATCATATGAATGAATGAAACACAACAACTCAAAATACTTGCTGAGGTAGAAGGGAATATGTTTACTGACTCAACTAAAAAGTAAAAGAAAGGCCCTTCGCAGAGGGAAGCAGGGATTTCAAGTTTCATAAAGATTTTCCAAAAATTATGGTACTTATTAGCTTTCAGCTCTCATTGCCACTATCATAAGCATCTTTGGGTCATTAAGGTTAAAGTGATCAAATATGAGGATATGCTTGACAAGTTGCAAGTTGAAAATCTCATGTCCCTTGAATATGAGGGCCGCTCCTCATGCTACTCAAGTTTAGTTACCGGTAAGTTCTTGTCATAGTAAGTATATGTGTATCATAGAGAACCGCCAACGGGGTACCCCTTGCCCGATGATACGGAAGAATCCCCATATCAAAATGACAAGGCAAGCAGACAACAAGCATCTCATCAATCTTCTTATTTACCATGGGAATATGGTGCTTTTTCTCTCTTTCCACTTTTCTCGTCTTTTTTTCTTTTTCTCTTTTTCTCAATCTCTATCTCTTTTTTTATAAGAAGAATGCTTCATAGATGCTCATTATGGTTACGCTGCAGGTTTCCACCATGTTTAGGCATGGATTAGACCAGCGACCCAGGCGTTTCTCTAACACATATACATAACTCCATGGACTTACAAGCTCCCCTTTCATTTCACACTGACGACATCCATAGACAAAAGAACATGATATCAACTAGGTACAAAGTACCGGTGCAATGTTGAAAGAGTTCCCCATGACAACATGGTTCTGCTAATTTACAACTTACAAAGCGCAAGCATATATGCAACATAGATGGGCACAATAGTTCAAGTTTATTAAATGCAAGAAAGTAAAGTGTGCCATCAAGTTAGTGAGAGCTTTAATCACTAATTTTCACATAACAAGTTTAATTTGGAAGGTAGATAAAACATGAATTTACTTGGAATAGCAATAATGCTAATAGGTAGGTATCGTGGACACAAATGGCATAGGTTTTGGTTTAAGGATTGGATGCACGAGAAGAATCCCCTCTTGGTGCAGGTTTTTGGCTAGCAAGGCTGGGTAGCAAGCATAAGAGTTGAAGAAAACAAACAAACATACAAGTGAAAAAAACATGCAATCTTCCTTGGAAGCACAAAAGATCTTAACTAGAGAATACTAAACTTATGAGCAAATCAAGAAAAAAAGATGATCAAATTATATTTCTTTAGAGTACTTTTATCTTTTTCATTCAATTATCAAAATAGTGTTGCTACTGACCGAGCCAGGTTTGCCAAAACCAACTAAATTAACTCAATGATCCCAAAGTGATACCAATATTAATGACAAGATCAATCATATAACCATGAATTGAAAACGAAAATTAGATATGCAAAAGAGTAAATTATAGAACTTCTCATTAATATTCCATAATGGCAACTCACACCAAGGGATACATAGATATCTAACGAGAGGGGGGCACTTCCATAATACAAACCATCCTACATGATAACTTCTCTATTCATGATATGACTTTACTAAAAAGGTAAGAAGATAGAAGATAGTGATGTGATACCGCGGCACTCCCCCAAGCTTGGAACAAACCAAGGGGATGCCAAAACCTGATGACAAATTACTCCTTCGGTGGTGGTGGTGTTCTCTCGATTGGCGCGAGGAAATCTTCTAGTATCTTGCGAAGCCTGTTATTCTCCTCTTGAAGCATATCCACCTTCCTCCTCAAGACTCGGTACTTGTCGCAGAACTCATCGGTTACTCGTAGAGCTTCCACTGCTGCAGGGCAGGAACTGAGATCTAGAGTTGTAGATATCAGTCCCTTCATGCCTGATGTCATGTCCTTTACTTCCTCCCCGATGTTCTGGTCCATGTCTTTGCACCTAGTTGCGATCCATTCTCGTTTGACCCATCCCATGAGAATCTCCTGCTCAAGATTGTGATGGAGTTCACGACGGTGTCGCAGCTCGTAATCCTTTGAAGATGAACCCCTGAACAACATCTGAATAGATCAAAAAAAACAACGACAAGAACACGATATACGAACCTCGAGAGATCCGAGGGATTATATATTACAAATTTTTACAACAAAAGGAAGGTACTGGGAGAAAACGGGTCGGAGACGGAGTCCGGGGCGGCCACACCACTTGCTGGCGCAGCTAGGGGGCCCTGCCAGGGGGTGGTGTGAGCCACCCTGGCTCCATTTCGGTCCCTCTTTCGCTTCATAGCTTTCCTTGTTGGATAAAAACTGCAAAAATATAACTAGATAGAATTTTCGTGGAACTTTTCTTACCAGAACTATTACCTATTTGAAAACGGACTCTGCAGGTCTCTGAATTTGGTCTTTGGTAAATTTTTCTAGAGTTACTACTTGAATAGCATCAATATCTTGATTGTATGAATCTCCAGCAATATAGTGCTTGAGTCGCTGACCATTCACCACTTGTGTAGTGTTATCTTTTAAAGAAGAAATTTTTATTGCACCTGAACGATATACTTCTTCAATAACAAAAGGTCCTTCCCATTTTGAAAGTAGTTTCCCTACAAAAAATCTGAGATGGGACCTATACAATAGAACCTTCTGACCAACATGGAACTCCCTCTTAAGAATTGTCCTGTCGTGCCATCTTTTAACTTTTTCCTTAAAGAGTCTAGCATTCTCATATGCTTCACTTTTCCATTCATCCAATGAACTTAAGTCAAACAATCTTTTCTCACCGGCTAGTTTACAGTCTCTATTAAGTTCTTTCACTGCCCAATAAGCTTTGTGTTCTAATTCTAAGGGCAGGTGGCAAGCTTTCCATAAACCATTTTGTAAGGAGACATTCCCATAGGATTTTTATAGGCAGTCCTATAAGACCATAAAGCATCGTTCAACTTTTTAGCCCAATTTTTTCTAGATCTATTAACAGTCTTTTGCAAGGTGGATTTAATTTCTCTGTTTGATAACTCTACTTGTCCACTAGTTTGGGGATGATAAGCTGAAGCAATTCTATGATTAACATCATATTTAGCAAGGGTCTTCCTAAAACCACCATGAATAAAGTGAGAACCTCCATCAGTCATAAGATACCTAGGCACTCCAAACCTAGGAAATATAATATCCTTAAGCATTTTTAAAGAGGTCTCCCCATCAGCACTTTTTGTAGGTATGGCTTCTACCCACTTAGTAACATAGTCAACAGCAACAAGAATATGGGTATAACCCTTTGAAGGGGGAAAAGGACCCATAAAGTCGAATCCCCAATAGTCAAATGGTTCAATAACTAGAGAATAATTCATAGGCATCTCATTGCGTCTAGAAATGTTACCTACTCGTTGGCACTCATCACATGATAAGGCAAATTTTCTTGCATCTTTAAAAAGTACAGGCAAGTAAAAACCTGATTGTAGTACCTTCTGTGCGGTTCTATCTCCCGTGTGATGTCCTCCATAGGCACTACCATGACATTTCCGCAATATCTCCTTTTGTTCATATTCTGGAACAGATCTTCTCATAATACCATCTACTCCTTCTTTATATAAATGTGGGTCATCCCAAAAATAATGCCTCAAATCATAAAAGAACTTCCTTCTTTGCTGAGCTATAAAAGTTGGACGCAAATACTTGGAGACAATAAAGTTAGCATAATCAGCATACCAAGGGCTCCCTCGCGAGCTTACCCCTACTGCAGCCAACTGTTCATTTGGGAAACTATCAATAACAGTCATAGGATCAAAAGAGATGTTTTCCAATCGAGATAAATTATCAGCTACAGGATTTTCAGCACCTTTCCTATCTATAATATGTAGGTCAAACTCTTGTAAGAGCAGCACCCATCCAATAAGCCTAGGCTTAGCATCTTTCTTCATCATAAGGTACTTAATAGCAGCATGATCAGTATGAATGGTAACTCTTGATTCAACAATATAAGGTCTAAACTTATCACAAGCAAAGACAACGGCTAAGAATTCTTTTTCAGTAGTAGCATAATTCCTTTGAGCAGCGTCAAGAGTCTTACTAGCATAATGGATAACATTTAACTTTTTATCTATTCGTTGCCCAAGGACAGCACCTACAGCAAAATCACTAGTGTCACACATTATTTCAAAGGGTAAGCTCCAATCAGGTGGTTGAACGATAGGAGCAGTAGTTAAAGCCTTCTTTAGAGTTTCAAAAGCTTCCTTACAATCATCATCAAAGACAAAGGGTGCATCTTTTTGAAGAAGATTAGTGAGGGGTTTTGATATCTTAGAGAAATATTTAATAAACCTTCTATAGAAACCAGCATGACCAATGATACTACGAATACCTTTGACGTCTCTTGGATAGGGCATTTTCTCAACTGCCTCAACTTTAGCTCTATCAACTTCTATGCATCTTTCAGAAATCTTATGTCTAAGGACAGTCCCTTCATTCACCATAAAGTGGCATTTCTCCCAATTAAGAACAAGATTAGTTTCTTCACATCTCTGCAAAAATTTATCGAGGTTGTGTAGACAATTATCAAAAGAAGTTCCATAGACAGAGAAGTCATCCATGAACACTTCCACAAGTTCCTCACAAAAACCATGAAAGATAGCAGACATGCATCTTTGAAAAGTAGCAGGAGCATTACATAATCCAAAAGGCATACGTCTATAAGCATAGGTTCCATAAGGGCATGTAAAAGTAGTTTTTTCTTGATCTTGTTGTTTAACAGAAATTTGAGAGAAACCAGAGTATCCATCAAGAAAACAAAAATGGGTCTTTTTAGACAACCTTTCTAACATTTGATCAATAAAAGGAAGTGGGTAATGATATTTCTTAGTAACTTTGTTTACTTTCCTGAAATCAATGCACATCCTATAACCTACTACTATTCTTTGGGGAATAAGCTCATGATTATCATTAGGAACGACGGTAATTCCCCCTTTTTTAGGGACACAATGAACAGGACTAACCCATTCACTATCAGCAATAGGGTAAATAATACCAGCATCAAGGAGTTTCAATACCTCGTTTCTACCACTTCCTTCATATTAGGATTTAAACGATGTTGGTGCTCTACCACTGGCTTTGCATCTGGTTCTATATTGGTAGCATGCTGACATATAGTAGGAGAAATCCCTTTTAAATCATCCAGAGTATAGCCCATAGCCCCTCGGTGTTTCTTCAATACCTCTAATAATCTTTCCTCTTCCTTCCCTGAAAGTTTAGAGCTAATAATAACAGGATATATTTTATTATCATCAATGTAAGCATACTTAAGATCGTCAGGTAGAGGTTTTAGATCGAAGATCGGATCCTTTTTAGGTGGCAACGTGGTACCCAAATCTTCCACAGGCAAGTTATGCTTAAGCATCTTAGGTTGACGACGGAGAATCTCGTCAAACTCATTTCTTTCTTCCATGAAGATTTCACTTTCGTGGTCTTCCATAAATTGCTGCAAAGCATTGTTAAGAGCAAGAGAAATAGAAGAAAGTTGTTCAACTCTAAAATCCTCATTATGGGTTTCATTTTCACAAGGTTCTTTAGTAAATTTCGAAAAATTAAACTCATAAGATTCCCCATCAAATTTAGTTAAAATTTTCTCCCTTTTGCAGTCAATAATGGCTCCGCAAGTACTCAAGAAAGGTCTACCAAAAATGATAGGATAGGTTTTACTAGCAACTGAACCAAGTACTAGAAAATGAGCAGGCTATTTAATCTTACCACAAAGAACTTCTACATCTCGTACAATACCAATTGGAGAGATGGTCTCTCTATTAGCAAGGTGAATAACCACATCAATCTCTTCTAGTTCGCAGGGACTGATTTCATGCATAATTTCTTTGTAAAGCTCATAAGGGATAGCACTTGAACTTGCACCAATATCACATAAACCATAATAGCAATGATCACCAATTCTAACAGAAAGCACATGGACACTAGCCTTTTTAGTTCTATTAGGATGTGAGACAATATTAGAAGCATCCTCACAGAAGACTATGTGTCCATCTTCCACACTTTTAGTAACAAGGTCTTTCACAATTGCTACAGTAGGTTCAATGTTTATTTGTTCATCAGGTTTTACAGTTCTCTTTGCACTTTTATTGATTACACTAGTTATCATGGGATGCTCCTTTACCTTATCCGGGAAGGGCATTTTATCGATATAAGGTTCAGGTAGGATGTGATCAATAGTGCAAAATTCAGTACTCCTAACATGAACACAATCAACAATATCTTTATATGGTGCATGATACTTGTTCCATCCCTTTTACGGAATTTCAATATAAGAAGCAAAATCCTTAAAACAATTTGTAATAACTTGAGAATCAAGACCATAAGCATTACTAATATTTTGAAAGTCATCAGTTCCCATAAAAGATTCAATGCATTCATAATCATAATTTATAACTGACTTTCTTCCTTTGTCATTCTCTCATGCTTTAGCATTGTCGTGAATACGGTCTAGAAGATCCCATTTAGCTTCTTCTTCCATGCGTGTAAATGATCCAGCATAAGAAGCATCCAATAAATCCTTATCATGAAGATAAAGCCTTGCATAAAAGTTATTGATAATAATATTGTTGGGGAGCTCATGAATGGGACATTTGAGCATTAGTAACTTCAGTCTCCCCCAAGCTTGAGCTATACTCTCTCCATCAAGAGGCCAAAAGTTGTATATTTGATTCCGATCTTTATGAATCTCACTAGGAGGATAAAATTTAGAATAAAAGAGAGGTACTACTTCCTCCCATTCAAGAGCTTGACCATTCTTCAGCAACTTATACCATTCTTCAGCTCTTCCTTTTAGTGATAATGAGAATAACTTCTTCTTGACTTGATCAGTTGTAATGCATGCACACTTAAACAACCCGCATAATTCGTGTATAAAGAGCAAATGATCACCAGGATGGACAGTTCCATCTCCAACATGATAGATATCCATAACACGATCAATAATTCTTGTAGGTATTTTAAAAGTATCATTCCCATCAGGTGGTGGTTCATCTACTATCTTAGTAGTGGTAGTAGCCTTACGAAATAAGAAACTTAGCGAATTATCCATATTGAAATAAAGCAACTAACAGAAGTAAACAAACTCACAGTAGAAGTTTCCTTTACTAGTTCCACTCTCCAATAGTGCTTCACTCCCCAGCAACAGCGCCAGAAAATAGTCTTGATGACCCACAAGTATAGGGGGTGTATCGCAGTATTTTCGATAAGTAAGAGTGTCGAACCCAACGAGGAGCAGAAGGTGTTGGCGAATGGCTTGGAGCAGGAATTCTCTATAAATACTTAGCAAACAGATTTTTAGGAGTTTTTGATAATGCAGGTAAATAAAGTACGAGTGAATAAAAGACAATAAGAATAAATGCAGCAAGTGGCCCAAACCTTTCTTTAGCAAAGGACAAGCCAGTTGTATTACTTAAGATGACCAAATGTTCTCGAGGACACATGGGAATATCGTCAAGTGCTTTCGCTTCATATAGTTGATTAATCTTCTTTAGTTTGCTAAGTGTGGTGTGCGTGAACCTGTGCTAATGTACCGACCTTCCTAGGACTAATACATACTTGTGATTATACCCCTTGCAAGCATCCGCAAGTACAAGAAAGTAATTAAGGTATAAACCTAACCACAGCTTTAAACTCTAAGACCCTGACGTCCCTTGTGCAATGGTTTCCTAACGCGGGTTCAGGTTTTACATCCTCAACCCCCTACGATTAGTAGCCAAATACACAATGCATTCCCCTAGTCCCATATAGGTGAAGTGTCCTGTAGTCGACGTTCACATGACACCACTAGAAGAAATACACCACAACTTAAATATCAAACTATTGAATCTTTCTCAACACAATTCCACTACTAACAACATGACTTCTCCCATGTCCTCAAGAACAAAACGAACTACTCACAAGACATCATATGGATCATGATCAGAGATGAAATAATGATGTGTAACAATCTGAACATAAACGATAATTCAATGGTTCACTCAATAGCATCAACTACAAGGAGTAATCAACACCGAGAAAGTTTCCCCTAAGAACTATGCAAGATTCAACCTAATTGTTACAGTGGTATGAAGTGGTGATGATGGTGCTGGTGGAGATGATGATGATCTCGATGAAGTCTAGCTTGATGGTGGTGTTGATCGCGACGATCTCCCCACTCCGGGAAGGAATTCTGTCTGCCGGAGAGATCTTTCTCTCTCGGTGTTTTCCGCCCCACAGAGGCGGCAGAATCTTTCTGTGGTTGCCCCCCGAGTCTTAGGGTTTCGGGAGGATAATATACGCCAGACGAGAGAGCCTAGAGTGGGCCAGGGTGGCCACACCACCTGCTGGCGCGGCCTAGGGTGGCCCGCGCCAGGGGATGGTGTGGGGCCCCTGTGGCCCATCTCCACTCCCCCTTCTGGCAATCTTCGTCTTCTAGAAAAATAGGATTTTCCATGTATTTTCCCGGATTTTCTGATCTTCGTGAATTTTGCCTCCAAACAGCACCTTTTCCATCAGAATTCTGACTGCAGCGGTCCATGCTCCAAAAGTCATCAACCATGCAAAAACAGATGAAATAACATAAGTATCATCTCTTAATATGAAATATATCAATGAATAACAGTAAATTTTGATATAGAATAGTGATGCAAAATGGATGTATCATGGATCCATATGTGGTTTGTGGAAAAGAACACACATGCGATTACTCTAGTGGGTACATATGTGGTTTGTGGAAAGAACACACATGCAATGGCATTGGTTGATCCATATGTGGTTTGTGAAAAGAACACACATGTAATGACATTGGTTGATCCATAAGTGGTTTGTGGAAAGAACACACATGCAATACCATCGGTTGATGCATGTGGTTTGTGGAAAAAACACACATGCAATGACTCTAGTGGATCCATATGTGGTTTGTGGAAAGAACACACATGCAATGACTCTAGTGGATACATACGTGGTTTGTGAAAAGAACACACATGCAATGACATTCGTGGATCCATATTTGGTCTGTGGAAAGAACACACATGCAATGACATTTATTGATCCGTATGTGGTTTGTGAAAAGAACACACATGCAATTACGCTAGTGGATACATATGTGGTTTGTGGAAAGAACACACATGCAATGGCATTGGTGGATCCATGTGTGGTTCATGACAAGAACATACATGAAATGTCATTGGTTGATACATATGTGGTTTGTGATAATAACAAACATGCAATGCCATTGGTTGATCCATGTGGTTTGTGGAAAATAGTACACATGCAATGACTTTGGTGGATCCTTGTGTGGTTTGTGGAAAGAACACACATGCAATGACTCTGCTGGATCCATGTATGGTTTGTGGAAAGAACACACATGCAATGACTCTAGGGGATCCATATGTGGTTTGTGGAAAAGAACACACATGCAATTACTCTAGTGGGTACATATTTGGTTTGTGGAAAGAACACACATGCAATAACATTGGTGGATCCACGTGTGGTTCATGACATGAAAACACATGCAATGACATTGGTTGATCCATATGTGGTTTGTTACAATAACACACATGCAATGCCATTGGTTGATCCATGTTGTTTGTTAAAAGAACACACATGCTATGACATTGGTTCATCCATGTGGTTTGTGGAAAGAACACACATGCAATGACTCTGGTGGATCCATGTGTGGTTTGTGAAAATAACACAAATGCAATGACTCTAGTGTTGGTTTTAGTATAAGAGCACACATGCAATGACTGTAGTGGGTCCATATGTGGTTTGTGAAAAGAACACAGATGCAATGACTCTAGTGGATCCATATGTGGTTCATGAAAAGAACACACATGCAATGACATTGGTTGATCCATATGTGGTTTGTGAAAGGAACACACATGCAATGACTCTAGTGGATCCATATGTGGTTTGTGGAAAGAACACACATGCAATGACTCTAGTGGATCCATAAGTGGTTTGTGGAAAAGAACACACATGCAATTACTCTAGTGGGTACATATGTGGTTTGTCGAAAGAACACACATGCAATGACATTGGTGGAACCATATGTGGTTTGTGCAAAGAACACCCATGCAGTGACATTTGTTGATCCATACGTGGTTTGTGAAAAGAACACACATGCAATTGCAGTACTGGATCCATATGTGGTTTGTGGAAAAGAACACACATGCAATGACATTGGTTGATCCATATATGGTTTGTGAAAAGAACACACATGCAATGACATTGGTTGATCCATATATGGTTTGTGGAAAGAACACACATGCAATGACTCTGGTGGGTCCATATGTGGTTTGTGAAAAGAACACACATGCAATGACTCTAGTGGATCCATATGTGGTTTGTGGAAAGAACACACATGCAATGACATTGGTGGATCCATATGTGGTTCCTGGAAAGAACACACATGCAATGACATTGGTGGATCCATATGTGGTTTCTGAAAAGAACACACATGCAATGACATTTGTTGATCCATAAGTGGTTTGTGAAAAGAACACACATGCAATTACTCTGGTGAATCCATGTGTGGTTTGTGGAAAGAACACACATGCAATGACTCTGGTGGATCCATGTGTAGTTTGTAAGAAGAACACACATGCAATGACTCTAGTGCTGGTTTTAGTATAAGAACACACATGCAATGACTCTAGTGGGTCCATATGTGGTTTGTGAAAAGAACACACATGCAATGACTCTAGTGGATACATATGTGGTTTGTGAAAAGAACACACATGCAATGACATTGGTTGATCCATATGTGGTTTTTGGAAAGAACACACATGCAATGATATTGGTTCATTCATATGTGGTTTGTGACAATAACACACATGCAATGCCATTGGTTGATCCATGTGGTTTGTGGAAAAAACAGACATGCAATGACTCTCGTGGATCCATATGTGGTTTGTGGAAAGAACACACATGCAATGACATTGGTTGATCCATATGTGGGTTGTGAAAAGAACACACATGCAATGCCATTGGTTGATCCATGTGTGGTTTGTGAAAAGAACACACATGCAATGCCATTGGTTGATCCATGTGGTTTGTGGAAAATAACACACATGCAATGGCATTGGTGGATCCATATGTGGTTTGTGGAACGAACACACATGCAATGACATTGGTTGATCCATGTGTGGTTTGTGAAAAGAACACACATGCAATTACTCTAGTGGATACATATGTGGTTTGTGGAAAGAGCACACATGCAATGAACACTGGTGGATCCATATGTGGTTCATGATAGGAACACACATGCAATGACATTGGTTGATTCATATGTCGTTTGTGACAATAACACGCATGCAATGTCATTGGTTGATCCATGTGGTTTGTGGAAAAGAACAAACATGCAATGAACTCTAGTGGATCTATCTTGGCATAATTTGATGTATGCCATGATGTATTTCATTGTAAAAGACACTCACTTTCCATTTTTATACTAGTCAGCTTTGCCCGTGGTTTTTTGATACTACTCAGTTTTGCCCCCTCTCTCTCTTTCGTAGAAGCCCAAACCTGTGCCCACTCTGTCTACTACGCCCTGATTCGTTGTCACAGTTGTCACGCGGATCGTGCGCACCAACCGTTGATCCTGTGTGATCCAACGAGGCTCGTTACACATGTCGTGCCCTTCACATGATAGCGCGAGACAGCACGAACATCTCCCTCAGCGAGACTTCAACAAGAAGGAACACAATGCCGTCCATGGAAATAGTCGTCGAGTGGTCATGTCACGTTTAATCTAGTCTGCAAAGGCTAGAAGTCTACTACATGACAAGTGGTCATCCAAGGCCCACGGGCTATACCATTTTTACTATGCAGCGCGCCTGCACTCTCACTTCTGACAGGCCCCCACCACACGAACCTTCCACGCGGCAGCCGTAGCCAGAAGAGCTGCCTATCGGGGCCCTCGAGGAGGCTTAAACGTCCCTGCATTAAAAACCCAGCCTATCGGGTCCTCCATTCGCACTCATCCACTCCTCTCTCTTCCCTATCTAGCAAAACCCCACAATCTTGAACGTACATGCATGAACCTTCTCCATGAAACCATTGTGTGGCGTTGAGTGTGCAGGCATCGCCGCCGGGGTGGTGCTTCACGCGGCAGATCTGGAGGAGCATCACGCAGCACAAGGCGAGGAGGACGTGCAGTTCAAACCCTTGGGGGACCATGTGCTCACCGGTGCTGACGACTTCGGAGGCCCCGATGATGGCGTGGAGTTCGACGAACACGCTCCGCTCGTGTACCTGGAGGTACATCTATTTCTACATGTTTCATATTTTCTGCTCGAGCTTAATCTATCCTGGCTTCATAAAGAAATCTAGTCCTAATGATTAGATGCAACGTACGAACCGGTACATGGAGAGATTTAGTCTGTTCTGAATGAATCCATATTATTTATTTATTAATAAGTTATGAAGAACACAAACCACATTAATTTAGAAGCGAGATGGGGAGATGGCCATAATGAACTGTTGAGCCTGTATAGATATGTTATTGCATCGAAAGTAACTCGGAATGGTGGAAGGAATATATATTTATTATTTTGCTTATTTCGGTTTGCATTCCATACATTACAGGTAGATTCAAGTGAGATGGACTCTGACAAGGGGAACAGGGACAACAAGAGCCGCCATGTCATGAAGAAGCTCAAGAGCGGGATAATCCCTTTCGTACTCGACTTGGGGAGCTCAGGTGCCCTTTCTGTAAGAAAGGGGTCAACCCGAGGATTGCTAGCTTGATTCTGCATGCGGTTGGCATCGGTAAAAGCCCGGCTAGTAAACACAAGTCGGCAACCAAGGCTAAGCACGCTGCTTATGGCAAATTCCTAAGGGAGTATGTCAAGACCGGCCTAGTGTCCCCTTACTTAGGAATCAGCAACTTCTAGACGACCAACCCGTCACTGTGCTGGCCCGGCCACTAATAATATTTAGTTATCTTACCGTATCTAGACCCTTAAACTATGGGTATTTTCTATTTTCGTACCCTTCAAATTATAATCAAGTTCATCTGTTTATGGAGTTAAAGTTCTAGTGGCATACTCGTTATTTTGCATGGATAGAGGGGTGCCCCCGATAGACATAAGGGTTATCCTGTCCGCAAGATCACAGAGGATCAACGGTTGGTGGGCACGATCCGTGTGACAACTGTCTTAACCAATTAGAGCGTAGCAGCGAAGATGAGCATAGGTGCGAGAGATGGATACAAAGAGAGGGGAAAACCGAGTAGCACTTAAGAACCAAGGGCAAAACTGAGTAGAACTTAAAAACAAAGGGAAAAACTAAGTAGAACTTAAAAACCAAGGGCAAGAGTGACAAATGGATTCAAATAGAAAATAGAAAATGATTTCAAAAATGGAACCAAACTGCCAGTGTTACACTCGAGGGCAAAACTGAGTACAACTGAATCGCCAGGGTTAGACACCAGGGAAAAAACGTGACTCACGGTACGCGTGTGCAGTGCACGGGGCGGTAGCAGACACGTGTGGCCGTGCACGGTGCAGTAGCGTACACGATGCATGGTAGTGCAACGAAACGTCGCTTCCCTTCTCCTTTAATAGAGGTCTCCCCACTCCCACTCATCACGCACTCGCTCACTCAACCGTCTCCACTATCCCATCACCTTCTGCAAACCCCCAAGAAAACCCCAACCACTCTGGCGATGGAGAAGAACGACGCGGTGGCCATCGGCGCCTCCAAAGCCGCCGACGAGGAGGTCCCCATCCCCGTACAGGCCCCCGTCCCCGTTCCCGCATCCGCCGTAGACGCCAGCGAGGAGGCCCCCACCGGTCTCGGACAGATCCCGCTCGGCTGGGACCCCTACGAGGAGGTTGTCTACATAAGGTCGGAGAACCCCTATGACACTGATACGTTGCAAACGTATCCATAATTTTTGATGTTCCATGCTTGGTTTTATCTACTTTCTTATGTTTTGTCCACACTTTGGAGTACTTTTCATATGATTTCTTGGACTAACCTGTTTTCTGCTGTTTTTGGTTCCAGGAAAGTCAGAAAATGAATATTCTCGAAATTGGACGGGACAAAAGCCAAAGTCAGTTTTTCACCGAAGGACACCAGGAGCCAGAATACGAGACGGAGAGGGGCTGGGGCCCAGCCACACCACCTGGTTGTGCGGGCTAGGCCTGGCCATGCCAGGGGGTGGTCTGGCCGCCCCAGGCACCCCATCGGCCTCCCTCTTCGCCTATAAGTTGCCTCCTGACCTAAAAACCCAGGGGGGTTCGACGTTTTTCCACAAAGAGTTCCGATATGCCGCTACCACCAGATTCCGCGATTCGAAACCATAAACTCCATTTTGGCACCCTGCCGGGACGTGGAATTGAAGGAGATCATCGCCATCATCATCACCATTGCTTCTCCATCGACCATCCATGTTTCCCCCATCTATGACTGAGTAATCCCCTGCTGTAGGCTATGGGGATGGTAGGGATTGGATGAGATCATTCATGTAATGGCATCAGATTGTTAGGGCATGGTGCCTAGTATCTTTTATTAGTGCTTTTTGACTTTGTTGCAACTTGTTATGCTTAATGCTTGTCACTAGGGCCCGAGTGCCATGATTTCAGTTTTGAACATGTTATTGATTCATTATGATAGTATTGTTTATGGTCTTACCTGCAAGTTGTATACACACGTTGTTGTCCGGAACCAAAGGCCCCGAAGTGATAGCAATCGGGATAACCGGAGGGAATGGCTTTGATGTGAGGACCACATGTGTTCACAGAGTGTTAATGCTTTTCTCCGGTGCTCTATTAAAAGGAGCACCTTAATTGCCAGTAGTTCCCTTGAGGCCCTGCTGCAAACGGGCCGGCAGGACAAAAGATGTTGTGCAAGTTCTCATTGCGAGCACGTATGACTATATATGGAACACATGCCTATGATTATTTAGTACTTGTATGCTTTATCTTATTTATCTGGAAAAGCCCTATGTTCTGATTGCTATATGAATTGTCTTGTCCATTCAACGCCCATCCATCCATCTCTGTGCCTACCGCGCTCTAATCCTACTGTTTACTTCAATACTTACTACTGTCTTTACTTTTACTACTGCTATTACTCTACTATTGCTACTACAAAATTGTTGCTACTTATAAACTGTTGTGAGCAAGATTGTTTCTAGGTGCAGCTGAATTGACAACTCAGTTGTTAAGACTTATAAATATTCTTTGGCTCCCCTTGTGTGGAATCAATAAATTGGGTTTCACTTCCCTCGAAAATACTGTGATACACCGCCTATACTTGTGGGTCATCAAGACTATTTTCTGCCACCGTTGCTGGGGAGCATAGCTTTATTTATCAAGTTCACTTGGAATCACTATTGTTCAAGCATAATCATAACCAATCTCTTTAATTTGTTATTTTTGTTTTGCTTAGTTTATTTCCGCCTTGTTTGCTTGTTTCTTTATCAAAAATACAGAAAAAATAGTTCCTATTCTAGTTGTTATTTTTGTTGGTCTGTTATTGTCTTGCTTTATCATGATTTCTATCAATGGTTGGTTTCTTTGAAACTGAATCTTATTGGCAAGGTGGGTTCATGGAAGAACAAAAATATTATTATAAGGAACACCGATTGTCACAAAAAGGGAAACACTTATGGGAACAAATTGATAAATTGTATACCATTGCTATAAATGTGTGCTCTACTTATAATGTTACTTATTGCTTTGATAAATCTTATTGCTGTAGGAGGTACAAACACCTCCCTTTTTAATGTGAGTATAATGATGATGTTACCATATCTTCTTATGTTAAAGAAAATTATGACTTTTATGATGTGGAACAAATTGAGGAATTTATTGCTTGGAAGGGTGCATTTGAACTTGCTAGTTTGGTTGAAAATATTGATGATTCACCTTATAAATATGAGGTTTATGATATACTTAAATTTTTCTTTGATAATTACAAGGAAGAAAATGGCTATATTCTTGAATATATTAATAGATGCTTTCCACAAATGGAAGAGACTAATGCCTTGCATGATCTTATGGAAGAAGAAATTGATGAACCTGAAAGCTCATTAGATGAAAAAGAGGAGGAGAGTGATGAACAAAAGGAGGAAGAATGGATTAGCTACCCATGCCTACCTTCTAATGAGAGTAACTCTTTATCCCTTACATTATTTGATTGTCCCCCATGCTTACCAAAGGAGGATGAATGTTATGCTCATGTTATCTGTGATAATCCTTTATTTGTGCCTAACTTTGAGATGCATGGTACTAAAGAGTTTTGCTTAGAAATTGTTTATGATAAAGCTCTAGACGATTGTCCTATATTGAATGATCAGTCATCTTGTTATAGAATTGTTAAAAGTGGGTTTGAAGGTTTTAATCCCACTATTTTTGAGCTTGATAAAAATTATGTTTTTGTAGAACATGAAAAGCATGTTTTATGTGATAGTTATATTGTTGAGCTTATTCATGGGGCTACTGAAAATTATTATGAGAGAGGAAAATATGATTGTAGAAGTTTTCATGGTATTGAAACACCTCTCTATGTGCTGAAAGTTTCGAAGTTACTCTTGTTTTATCTTCCTATGTCTGTCACTTTATTCTTTGCGAATTTATTTGCATACAAGATTCCTATGCATAGGAAGTGGGTTAGACTTAAATGGATTTTGAATTTTCTTCTTGATGCTCTCTTTTACTTCAATTCATATTTCTTATGTGAGCATCCTCTCAAACTATCATGCCTAACTTAAAGGCGTTAAAGAAAAGTACTTATTGGGAGATAATCCAAAAGTTTTAGATGAGTATTGGAAGTTATTACTTCAGTAATAACCGCTCCTTATCCTTTTTATTTGCTTTAGTATTGGAAGTTATTACTTCAGTATTGGAAGTTATTACACCAGGAGCCAGAATACGAGACGGAGAGGGGCTGGGGCCTAGCCACACCACCTGGCCACGCGGGCTAGGCCTGGCCGCGCCAGTGGGTGGTCTAGCCGCCCAGGCACCCCCTCGGCCTCCCTCTTCGCCTATAAGTTGCCTCCTGACCTAAAAAACCAGGGGGGTTTGACGTTTTTCTAGAAAGAGTTTCGCTGCGCCGCTACCACCAGATTCCGCCATTCGGAACCAGAAACTCTGTTCTGGCACCCTGCCGAGACGAGGAATTGGAGGAGATCATCTCCGTCATCATCACCATCGCTTCTCCATTGACCATACATGTTTCCCCCATCTATGAGTGAGTAATCCCCTAATGTAGGTTATGGGGATGATAGGGATTGGATGAGATTGTTCATGTAATGGCATCAGATTGTTAGGGCATGGTGCCTAGTATATTTTATTAGTGCTTTTTGACTTTGTTGCAACTTGTTATGCTTAATGCTTGTCACTAGGGCCCGAGTGCCATGATTTCAGATCTGAACATGTTATTGATTCATTATGATAGTATTGTTTATGGTCTTACCTACAAGTTGTATACACACGTTGTTGTCTGGAACCAAAGGCCCCGAAGTGACAGCAATCGGGATAACCGGAGGGAATGGCTTTGATGTGAGGATCACATGTGTTCATGGAGTGTTAATTCTTTGCTCCGGTGCTCTATTAAAAGGAGCACCTTAATTGCCAGTAGTTCCCTTGAGGCCCCGCTGCAAACGGGCTGGCAGGACAAAAAGATGTTGTGTAAGTTCTCATTGCGAGCACGTATGACTATATATGGAACACATGCCTATGATTATTTAGTACTTGGATGATTTATCTTATTTATCTGCAAAAGCCCTATGTTCTGATTGCTATATGAATTGTCTTGTCCATGCAACGCCCGTCCATCCATCCCTGTGGCAACGCGCTCTAATCCTACTATTTACTGCAATTGTTACTACTGTCTTTACTTTTACTACTGCTATTACCTTAATATTTTTTTGACCATCAAACAGTAGGAGAGGCTCCTACTGTGGTACTATATTAATATAAAAGAATGTTACAGAATGATGCATGAAACATCACATTACAAGGTAGAACAAACTAGATTCTGTCTATATACAAGTTTATAGTGTTTTCCAGGTTTTGGTTAACCTTGAACCTAAGTAAATTCAAATCCGCCTTGACTCTAGTCCTCTAGGAATCTGTAGATAGCCTGATTCCTTTGAATATTAAGTTGTTTCTTTCTTTCCAAATACCCCAGGCTTCTATAACAAAGATCTCAAATAATAGATGATTCTGAAAATCTTCTCTTCCTCGGCTAAGCAAATGGAATCTGCAGGTAGAATCATCCCATGCAATTTTCAGTCTATTCCAGCAT
Organism: Avena insularis; assembly: GCA_023614405.1. Taxonomy (NCBI): domain Eukaryota; kingdom Viridiplantae; phylum Streptophyta; class Magnoliopsida; order Poales; family Poaceae; genus Avena; species Avena insularis. The sequence continues at coordinate 270,546,795 of CM042684.1, read as the reverse complement.
GATTTACTAAATGGGCAGGAGAAAAATAGATGCACAATAGTTTCCTCCACTCCCATAGTACATAGAGGACAGTCATAATTCTGACCTTGACCCACATTAAGATTCCTACGTCTCAGCATATTCTTTGTGTGTCTGATAATAGAAGCCAAGAGAAAACCTTCAATTTAGGCCAAAGTTTTGATTTCCATATCCATGTAAACTGTACTGGAGGCTCAAGCAATTTAAAACAATAGTTGTAGTACTTCCTGGAAGTGAATTTATCTCCCCATTTATAAGACCATTTGGCATTCTCTTCCTCTTGGAACTCAACTGAATCCAATTTGTAGCATCCCAATTGTCTAACAATTGTAATGCTACTTGGTCTAGTAATATAATGGCTACTTCAGATATATAATTGTTGCATCATAATTATATCATGCTCATGTCATCATGCCACCTTGCATTTGAGCATCATATAAAACCCTTTTGATTTGGTTCTTCTCTCATATGCATTGTAAATTGTATTTGCCTCTTGATATTGTATTTGGTTCTTGATATATTGTTTAAATGCCCAAGTTGAGTTGGGGGCATATCTTTTATTCAACTCCATCACCTTTTCTTGCACCACCTTATAATTCCACCATCCAACTAAATATGAGCTTGGCACTTATGGAGTTTACCTCTAGCTCATGTGGGTTGGGATGGATCCAATTCTTTATCCACATGGGGCATCCTTTTAATCCTTGTTGCTTGGCTTTATTCCAATTTTTGGGAATGCAAAATAATAATGCCATGTAATAACATTGTTTTCACAAGAACCCACATGGCAATAAATATTTTGCATGGGCCATGCAAGTACCCCTTTAGCTTGTCATCTGGATTTTATTTGATTTTTGAGTGGATCATCCCTCTCTCTCTACCTCTATCTTTTCTTTTGGCTTGATCTATGTTGATCTTGCTCAAACCCTAACATTCCATCCCTCCCTTTTTCTTGTCTTGATCTTGTTTGATCTTGGTTGTTCTTGGCTTGATCTTGTCCAAGGCAAACCCTAGCTACAAACCTCTCCATCTATCTCTCTAAGCCTAGACCATCACCTACCTCATCATCACCATACCCCCCTCTCCTAAACCCTAATCTATACCTAATCTAAACCAAACCCTAAGTACCCACCCCATCTCTCTCTCTCGGCCTCTCTCTCTCTCACTAGCTGGCCCACCATGCCACCTAGCCCAACCCTAGCTATCCTAACCCGAGCCATACCCCCTCTCCCTCCTACCATAGCTCCAACCCTAGCTCTACCCGAGGCTACTCCCCCTCTCTCTTTCTCTCTATGCCATCGTGGCCCTCCAACCCGAGCCCTGCCTCCTTGGCCTCACCTTGCCCCACCTGGAAGCCTCCCCCTACCTGCCCTGCCCCTACCCCGACCGAGCACGTGAGAGGAGGAGGAAAGAAAGGTGGCCGAGCCACCTTTTCTCTGCCCCACTCCCCCACGGCACCCCTCTCCCTCCCTCTGCTTTATCTCCTACCTCTCTGCCTCCTGCACCATCTCCAGATCTCCCAGGCGCCTGCCCTCTCCCTCTTCTCCACCGCTCCGCCACCCCATCAAGAAACCTCGGCCCACCGCCCTACTCAAACCAGCTGGTGGCGTGGTGCTCCAGGGTGTCGAGGAAGACCACGGTCGACTGCTGCGATGCCCTGTACACGGCAACGAGGAGGAGGCGAACTGGAGCCGGAGAACATCGCGGCGACCGAAACCCTAATCCGCCTCGCCTCGCCATGGCCGATCCGCTGTCACGACCCGATCCAACACCGCCGACCACCTCGGTGAGCTGGCCAACCTCCCGACACCTCCGTTTCCCCGCCGCTTTGTGCCGGTAGTTTCTCCGGCGCCCTCGGTGCGCCGTCGTTCATGCTCTGCTAGCTCCTGCTCCGTAGCAACCTACCTGAGCCACGGCCACCTCCACAGCAACAACGCCTAGCCACGCGATGGTTCCGCTCTGCCGCGCTAGGTCACGTGTTGAGCCCCATGCGCCGCGGCTGCGCCCGAGCGTTCGCATCGACTGCCGACAGAGGTTCGTGGAAGATCCACAGATGGCTGCCGCTTTTGCGAATACCCCCTACCTTTTTAACTCCCTGAACCCGCGCTCCCTCTAGGCCCACCAGTCAGCGTCTGCTGCCTTTTTACAAAAACCACCCCGCAGATCTGAGCGCTCAACCCGCAGTACCCTGGCTCCCCCACGTGGCACGCCCCCGCTGGCGCGCCCGCGTGTGGCCCCAAGGTCGCTCCGGCCCCACCTGTCATTCACTGGGACTAGACGAGCTCGCGGTGAGAAAAACAATTCTGTGCGCGGGTTGTCCAGTCAGCAGTGAGCCCCACCCGTCAGCGTCTGGGTCTATATCTGTCTGGGTGACAAAAGGCTGTCTGTTTTCTGTTTTAATTCAAATCTTTTCAAAATTAATTCAAATTCGAATTTAATTCTGTTTTTAAATATCTTTTAAAATATAAACCCAAATAATACAAATAATATATGTTTTCAAATCAGAAAAATGTGAGGAATTCAAATATGGCCTCTAAAATATATTTTGAACACTTTAAAATTCCAAGTTGGTTTAATTACAATAAAATGCCCTTTTGACTTAATAAATTAATAACTTTTGTTTTATAACTCCAAATTTAACAGATGATATGTCCAAAATGTTTAGCTCGACGAGACCTTTCTGTTTATGCATTCCATGGTTTGATTTGAAGCATGCATCATATAAATATATTGTGAACAGCAACTAAATTGAGAATAAAATGGGCCCAAAACTCAATAAATTGGTTATTTCTTGTATTCCACACTTCACCCATGCCATGCTACTTTAATGCCATGCAAATTGTGCATCATTCATCATGGCATGATTGTTTGCTTGATGCATTTATTCATATGCTTGTGCACTTTATTTATGTTGGCCCTTGTTTGTTTGGTTCTTCTTGAAAAAAGACGGCGGGGATATATCAAGAGAACCGAGCACTACCAGATCCATCCCTTGCTTCAACTGAGCTGCCAGGCAAGCACTACCACATGCTTGCATACATATAGTACCTATTGCCTCTTTCTTATTCTTGCATCATTGAGTCGCGATTGCATTAAATTGAATCCCAAGTATTGCATAGCCTTTACTTTTAAACCCCACCGAAGCTTGTTCCTCCATCCCATGAGCCATTACTACAGGAGTTGTTTGAGCCATGCAGTGTAGAACAGCATGTGTAGGGTATGTGAGTGTCCCGATAACGAGGTACCTAAACAACTTAATCTGAGTAGTAATGGGATAACTAATGAAAGTGGCATCGGTGAGCCATATTCGCTATTTGGTTTTTCAGGCTCACTTGTGTCCCGTAGGACCCCGAGTACTTGATTCCTGTTCCTTGAATATTCGCGCTATCCACATCCGGGAGGCCTATGGACCCCCTTGAGCCAGAGCTTGATTCATTCTTATTTCTTGGGGCCACAAACTAGTTTGGGGTTTTATTTACTATCCTGTACTTATGCCATGCTTTACCGCTTTATTTAAATTGTGCGAGGTAACGCACTTTATCGCTTAGGAAAGCGGAGTGTTTTCATGTGTCGATAAGCCCACCACATTTTCGGGTTCCCGATCGTTCCACGCCATTGACGCAAACCTTGAGTCCGTCTGAGCCAGCTAACTTCGTTGCGGGTAGCTCAATGGGGTGGCCCCAAATATTTCTGAATCTGTGATCGCTTTGTCGTGGATCGCCTTGTTGGGTTTTGATTTGGTTTTTCCGAGGCATATCGAGTGTGTGTTGCTATTTGTGCACCTGCAGGTAAAACTTTCTGAAAGCCGTGTCCGCGGTTATGGACGACTTGGAGCACAGTTTCTCGATCATAGACAAGCATAACTAAAGTACCACTTCTAATTTGACTAGACTAGGTACCTGACTAGTAAATAGTACAACACTCATGGAATGGATAATAAAATGGCCAACGGAGGGGAGGGGTTGTTCGTCCGCTTCCTCGTCGGTAAGCGAGGAGGAGGATGGATCTGTTAAGATTACCGTTATAACTGTTGTTATTAATTCACGGACATCCGTCTATCTTTGGTTAGGCGGATGGTTAGCGAGTATCTATAGAATTGCTAGGGTTTATCTTTTGCTGCAATTGCGTCACCCCAGGTTGTGTCCCCTTTAGCGGCATAAAGACTTGCTGAGTACCCCTAGGGTCTCACACGATAAATTATTGGTTCAGATGAACAGGTACATTCGCAAGATGGATACTGGGTGGAAGAGACGGACGATGTGGGCAACGATCATTCGGTGTAGAGATTCCGGGAACGGGGATCCGTGAGATCTGTGGGCGGGATGTGCTTATTTATGGGGCATCTTATGCCGATTTGCTTCTTATCCGTACTTGGATTTTGTCTTCCGCTTCCGCCTGATACTCTGATGTTTGATGTATGAGGAGATATCCTAAACTATTATATCTATCTAGGATATTTGGATCTTGCCGTATGGCGTTGCTATATTTCCTTTCTTTTAGATGGAATGGCTCTGATGTACTATTGTATGGTGGCTTGCATACATACTCATTTGTGTATGTAGTTGATCCCTTACTTTTGCCGATTATGCCGCCCGTTCTTGTCCCGATGTTTGGAAATGGTTGGGACGGCCGAAAGGTCTACCTGTGCGTGGCATTTGGGCCCCACCGTACTATTTCAACCATTTCTGCTCATCCAGGCTTGTAACTAGGAGCGTAATTCACCGAGGTAGTTACACAATTGCACCTGTATTTGCTCATATTCAAATAAAGCTTCAGATGATAAAGGATAAAAGAATAACTCTTGCACACTAGTACTTGCTGCAAACTCTGAACTGCTACTACAAAACTATTGCTACTGATAAACTGCTGTGAGCAAGATTGTTTCCAGGTGCCGCTGAATTGACAACTCAGTTGTTAAGACTTATAAATATTCTTTGGCTCCCCTTGTGTCGAATCAATAAATTGGGTTTCACTTCCCTCGAAAATACTGTGATACACCCCCTATACTTGTGGGTCATCAGACACCAGCATCACCGACCCATGGTCGGAGGTAACCAGGGTTTTCTTCCCTTCCCTTGTTCTTCCCCTGTTCCCATCGTTGGATGCTAGATCGTATGTTATTAGGGCTCGGCTGTTCGTATTTTTACAGTAGCTAATCCTCTTGTGTTAGATCTCGATTTTCGATGAGTCCCCCTATTCGTAGTTGGGATCAGTATTTGATTTGGTTTGAGATTTGGGGAATAATCAGGAGATCTCAATCGATTAATTTATGCAAATAATCAATCCCGATAATCAAAGTATCTCAATCATGTCCTTATTGCACTCTACTATTTTTTTTCGAACAGGAGGATAGGAGCAAAGTCCGCAGCAAGGACGAGTCCAAGGACACCAAGACTCGTCATGTGCTGAGGAGGCTAAAGTCTGGCCAGTACGACAACTTCTTCGCCGGCGACGTGTACAGGTGCCCCTTCTGCCCCCACCAGGAGGCTCCACGCCACGGGCTTAAACTCCCTCGTGAAGCATGCCAAGGACGTGAGGACCTGCGGCGAGTCCGTGAACGGCCACGGCTTCATAGCCAAGCATCAGGCACTCGATCTTCACCTCCGTAACCTCTAGAAGGTGGCTATTAAGGAGGGTCACATGCCCCCGATCAAACCCAAGGCACCCAAGGTCAAGGGACTAGGCACCAAGAAGTGGAGGAGGCACCAGAGGAAGGAGTCGGAGGCCTTCCTGGCAGAGGCCACGAGGGGCCACTAATCAGCTACTGCTGCTGCTGTAAAGCAGCTTCTTTTGTCTTGTCTGTGTTGAACCTGTCAGTTGCTGCTGCTGAGCAGCCTAATTGTCGAACCTCGTTAAGTACCGTACTATATAACCTATATTAGCTGCTTTATCTACATTTGCTCTGTTTACTGAATTTATTTATGGTGCTGGTTAGTTTTGTTGCTCTAGATTTGCTACCAGATTAGAGAAAAACGAGGGCAAAAGGAACAATGAATGAAGAGAGAAGCTTCTCTAGATTCGCTACCTTTTTGGGCAAAGAAAAAACACAACTGTTAGCAAGAGAGGGGAAAAGACACCCTTAAAAAGGCCAAATAACAAAAAAAACATCCAATTTAGGCGTCAGGGCACACGTAACGGCCAAGCCTTTGACCAGACGGCACCCCCCTCCGAGCGCATGTGAGGGCTTAGGAATAGAGAGAGGGCAAAAGTGAGGACAAACGAGACCAAGTATTGCTATAGCTAAATCTGACAAAAAGCTGAATTTGGCTTTACCATGCAATTTGGCTAGAGCTCCACAATGTAGCTATTCTAAATTCCTGCACCATGCGGTCCCACCGCTGACAAGAATAGCCTTATTTTTTGTCTAAAGATATGAGAGTAGAGGACACATGTCACACATAGGTTGGCTAATCAATTTGGAACCACATTTGGCATCGGAGCACCCTCTTGCTCCGGTTCCCTCTTTTGCTCAATTTGGAACCACCTCCACAGTGTAGGGAACTAGTTCCAAAAGCCAAAAAGTAAATATGGAAACACTTTTGCTGGGGAAAATAGAAATCCCTAAACTATGTGGTGTGTTGAAATCTCATGCTTTTCCACCGACACGTGTGTTACAAAGTTGCTTGATCGTGCATGCTTACACAAGTGGCCTACATAGGAACTTATAGAAGCATGAGCAAACGAGCTTCAATTTGGCAAATTCTGGACAAAATCACCAAATTAAAGAAAGAAAATTGCAAGCTTTGCGCAATCGGCAGGCCTGAGCGGCTGGGCGGCTGCCCCAGGGTGCAGGGATGCTAGGTCCCTGTCTATGCTTACACTTCTTGAACTTGTTAGGAAAAATAGCTATGCACTTTCTTCTGTCCTGTCACGTTACGTCATGTCAGCACCGCGCACCCGCTGTGGATCTACAACGGGATAGTGGTCTACGTGACAGGTCTCTACCATGCCAAAGCCATGTCGCACACCCGTCCCATCGCCTACTGGGACGGACGCCGAATTTAATCGCTAGGATTGGAAACCAATGGTGCTCGTCCGGTAAAACTTGCTTCCGCTTGGGTATGACCGGAATATTGGTAAACGCAATTCAAGCATCGCCTTCCATCTCCTCAGCACATCACTGTACAAAAATCCCCAACTCCTTCCTTCCGCCGCCACCGTAGCCACTGCAAGAACCATCGATGCTGCCGCAGGCACTGCCTTCGCCGGGCCATACCACCGCAACAGATCCTCCACCGCCACGCCCAGTCCCAGCCACCGCTACCGACCCTAGGCCACCGCCTCCGCATTAGCTGATGCCATGGACGTAGAGTACGGCGTGTTCGGTGACGGGAGCGACTTCACCGATGAGTACACCGTCACCGCCTATGGCACCACCAAGCCGGCGGTCATCCACACAAATGCGTCAGTGGAGGTCACCAAGGTCATCGCAATGTACGAACAGTGACTATAGGAGCCGATGGACAGGTACAAGATCGTCTTCCTTGACCTCGAGTATACCGGAGATAGGAAGAGGGTGGCGCTTTTGCAGCTATCCATGCGTAACCACTGCCTCCTATACCACGTATGTAGGGCCACATCTATATGCCCAGAGCTTCGCGAGTTCCTACACAAGAGGGAGATCTACTTTGCCAACATCGACATCAAGAACAACACTTCGAAGCTAGAGCAGGATCTCCTTGTTTATGTCGTCAATCACGTCGATCTCCAACGTTTGTGGAGGTACCCGGATGGCGATACGGGGAAAGCCGGCATGGCTAGACTCGCTACCGGCATCATCGACCGCGAGTACGCCGACATGAAAGTCGAGTTCCCGAAACACCTGCACGAGCGATGGGAGTGGAGGCACCTGGATTACGATGTGATCAAGTACGCAACCAGGGACGCGTATGTCCGCTACGAGATGCTCAATAGGATCTGGCGGGTGGGTGAGTGTGTTGTTTACCACTACTAGTTTCGTATTTCATTCCTAGTTTTATCTCGCTTGTATTTTATCTCGCATGTATTTTCTAAGCATTCTGCGTGTAAGAACCAAGCTCATATGATCCTGTGCTATTAGGTAGTTAACCTGTATGAATTACATTTCTCCCTTTTGTATGCTCAACGTTCATTCTTACAAATTCTGTCTGTGCCATTTGCATGCGGCAGAATCTAGGACTAACATGCATAAGGTGTGATACAGTCATAAGTCATAACCAAACCCAGATTATAGCGAAGGATACAGTCATAATCAAACCCAGATTATAGTTCGACAACGGTAATACATAACAGTTTGTAATTGCTCACATAGTGTACTTCTAAAATAACATGTTTTCATAAACATAACAAGCCCCATACAAACACAACAATCATGCACTAAAAGTCTACATCCCAGCCTATTGGAGAAGGCAATCGATCCCAGGATGCCTTCGGTCGTTTGCCCCGGCTTGTAGATTCATCTACACTCCGGCATCTGGGGCAAACAACCTGCCTTGGTGGTGGTTCAATGATGCGATGCCTTGAACGAGATTTTACAATCTAGCGGTACCACTCGTGGCTAACATACCCGTCAATTGCAGCGTACTTCATATTAGGTTCAGAAAGCAGCTTATCTTCCTAGTAATCGTGCCCTAAACGCCTCCACGAACATCTCGGCAATTTTCCCTTCATGTCAGCGTACCACGGGTCGATGAGTTCGGAGGCAAGATCGGTCATCCCGGTCCTGCCGCCCTTCGTCCCTAGGATCCAGTAAATTTCCTGGATGTCCACTCTGCACTCCTTTGGGGTTCTAATGTTAACAGTCAGGCTTTCAAGTAGTTTAGTGTCATTCGTGATATCAACACTAGTAAATGTTATGTGCTGGTTTACGAGAAAGTCATGAAACAGATCTCTAATCCTTTCGCCCCACCTGCATGAAAATGAATTCAGACAAATAATATAGAAATAACTTTTGCAAACAGACGATTCAGGAACAAAAAGACAGCAAAGTCTACCAGATCCCGTCAGCCCCCTTCTCGCAAAAAGGCTGGTATACAAGGACGTGCCCCTTCATGGAGAGTTGCACCACGGCGATCCTACGGTGATCGCGGCTGTACTCGAGGTTGAGACCTACGAACCTGTTTTCTTCGAACCGCAGCCAACTCGTGTAATTACTCAGAGTGTTCCTCACCATCCGAGGTCGGTGGTGTAGACGAAATTGATCTTCTTCCCGCCATGTACTTCTATGTCGAAGTATGCAGTCGCTTGCCTGCCGTTGTTTCCGACATCCGAAAAGTCCATGACTACAGGCAAGAGGGAAAGGATACGGAGGAAGAGGCTGATGTCGTGGCAGAGGAAATGGATGAGGCCGTGAAGGAGAAAGACGATGAGGCCGTGGAGGAGGAAATGAGACGGAGAAGTGAAAGATTGGAACCGCCCTTACCAATATCTGTAATGGTGCATGACCATTTGTAGTAGGGTGAAGGTGGAGAGAAACAGCGGTTTTACACGTCAACGCTAGCGCTGCTTAAAATTTGTTCTACGCCACTTGCATGCCGTGGAATCGAGGTCTGCCATGCACGATCCAAGTGAAACATAGTCACGTTTGCGCGTGCCGACCTTCACTTACTGACAGGTGGGACGCACATTTCTCTCTCTTATGATTTATTTTTTCACTTCCTCTAGACGGTTCTGGTGCGTGCCCTCAATAATTACGCCCCCCTTCCTTGTCTTCCACGCGGACGAGAACCGGCGGCGGCGGTGGTTCCTCACTGGGTCACTCCCTACTCGAACAACTGCCCCCATCCCTGATTCCATCCCCTCTCGAATCCATCCGCCTCCTTATCACAACGCCTCCATTAATCTACCGGATTCCAGACTCCATTTGCCACTATGGGTAGAGCTTGGGGTAGCAGCAAGCTGAAGAGAAAGGCATGCGACGACGACGCGGATGGCCAGGGCGACCGCCACCGCGAGGATTGGGGATGGTCGAACCTCGGTGCCGCGAACATGCACAGGATCGCCACGGGGCTGCATCCCTGGCTACCGCTTCACGATGCGGGACATGGACGAACAACTGTTTGGCACGCCGCACCTTCTTTACCCGGGTACCAGCAAATGGCCAAACGACCGCGATGGCCACGTAAGTTCCAGTATCTTGCTTATTGGTTTAGTCATATCGTTGATTCATATGTGCTGAACTCTCATCGGAATCCTATGTTCCTTTCATCGAACGTGTTGTGTGCACGCGCGATTTGAACAAATCGAACCATTTAAGACTATTCTGTACAGCAGAAGCTCCGCTCGTACCTGATATTCTGGTATTTTCATAGTGACACAGTCTTACTTTAGGTGATAGACGAGTTGTCAATTTCGATTTGCAATGGAATGCTTGCTAGGTGATATTCTGTTTCCTAAAATAAAAACAAACAGATTAGACGATTTAAGGCTGTTATGCCCTGAGCTGTTTATGATCATCGTCAGGAGTTTGTTCTGGGGGGCTCTGCTCCTACTCCATATATTGGGTATCTTCGTAGTGACATAGCCACAATTTAGGCGATATCTGAGGAGACACTCATATTTAGGCGATATTTTGTGTACTTTAATCTGAAGGTCCAGTTGTCAAATTGTATTTGCAATGGAATCCATGCTAGGTGATTGTACCAACTGACAACAAACTCTACAGAATATTCATGCAAAACTGATGCTGCTAGATAAGTGGTCGGAATCAGTAGTGGTGAATATCAAGGAAGAAGAAGAGACGGAAATGGGAGATGACCAGAACTGGGTGGGTGGCAACGGTGAGTGGTTGGTCCTTTTATCCCAGGATGGGAGTCCTTGGACTCTAAAAAATGGCTACAGATCATTGAGATTTACATTGCCATCTTTGGAGGGTGTCGGCATTACTGCATTCAACAATGGGTGGCCACCGCCCATTTCCGAATTCGCTTACAGATTCAACATGGTAGAACTTGAGCTCCTGAAGGTACAACTCCCACATAGACCGCAGGAGGTGTGGAATACCTGGGAGTATGACCTCTTAGCGGTGTTCGACAAGGCAATCACATTCATTAGATGCCCAGAAGACAAGGAATGGACAATCTTGCGCGATGACTTCCTGCGGCCGGAGAAGTATGTCGACGCCGTCTTCACCTCCAACTACCATTCAAACAAACCACAACGCATTTATGCGGTCACTAAACCTAGCGGCGACGTGCGTGTTTGGGAGCTGTTCATTTGGGGTGAGTCATGGTGTCATATAACATGTAAAATCCCATTTAAAATTCTGCTTACTGACTGTAAGTAACACGCAGGTACCCACGCAGCCCCGCGCATCATTCCAGCTCCGGTGATCGAAGATGAAATAGCAGATGCTGAACTTGGGACACGGCGCTGGTTCCTGGCACCTCTCGGAGGCGACACGAAACAGGATGTTGAACTCATGTGGATTCATATCAGGGGAGCACTAAACAACATTGGTGATACAATAGAACATATGGGGACACAATTTTATTCATACCCATCGCCGTGGTGTCACGTTTTCTCGAGGTCCGCATGCCCATCCAAAGACCCAGTAGAGCAAGGCTGGAGCAGAGTCGACAATCTGAAGGGACAATCTGTGTTTCTTGGGATCAACTACCCTTTCTTTGTCGGAGCCCCTAGAGCTGTTGAACCTGTAATTGCTCAGGCAGCCCTGGCTCCACATGTTGCTGCTGGTGGTGGTGGAGTTGACGGAGAAATAGCTGCTGCTGCTCCTGGTGAAGCTGACAAAATACTTGGTGATGCTGCCGCTCGTGAAGCTGATAAAATACTTGCTAATGTTGCTGCTGGTGAAGCTGACAAAATACCTGTTGAGGCTGTTGCTGGTGAAGCTGACGAAATACCTGCTGAGGTTGCTGCCGGAGTCCAGGAAGAACATGTTGGTGTTGTTGCTGAGGTGCCAGCACTTCCAGTATTTATAGCAGACTGTGTGTTTGCTGCAAACTCACGCGCCTATCATGTTGACACTCCAGATCCGACCTGGAGCCGAATCCATGTCGGGGGGAGGGGGCCTACAATTGGCTCATCAGTGGGGTCGTACGATTTGATGGAGAATGACAGACGGCCAAACGCAGCATTCTGGTTCGTTCCGACGATACCACCAGCTCCAGGGACCTAGTGCTCATACTGGCAGATCCGATGAACCATTTGTCTTTATCTTTATCTTTAGTTACGCTTATTTGTGTAAAGACTAAGCTGTGCTTATTTGTGTAAGACTAAGTTAGGCCTAACTGCGTAATATTCAGTGAAGCCCAGCTTTTCTTTCCACGCTCATAACAGAGAAATTGCAGCATAGAACGGACAAAGGTAATGTGCATACTAGGCATTTTTGCTCAGGATAACAACCACTTCAAGTAAATGATACATGGTGTACGCATATGAACGCATCACTAGAATGTGCCACCTATTGATGATTGATGACATGGATCTAGCTTTTCTGTGCGTATTTGCATTGAATCGCTCATTGGTTTGTTCACATATTTTTTGGCAATGGCTGATGAACTCCACTCTCTTGGTAACATGCTTCGTCAGCGAGCACTTGTTGATGCAATGCAAAGTTCAGAACATGGTCGTCAATGTCATTCCATTTAGGTTCTCTATGTTTCGTCATCACGGAGCTACTAATTTCAAATGAAAATCTAGTAAACAACGTATGTGTACATTGTTAGAGTATGCTACGGACACGGTACATATATGTTTTTCTACAATCACAAGAAGAAAACTTGATGCATTTTCACCTTGTTGGCGTTGTGCCGAACTGGGTGGATGTGGCTTTCGGGTTCGGAGAGGAAGACGCTATGGCTGGTGCGTGTACGACCACGATGACGGCGAGCTCGGATTCTGGAGGAGGCCAATAGGACCGAGCATGGTCGGCATGGTGACAGATCTCACCCGGGAATGAATTCTCATCCCCGCGTCGTGCCATGGTGCGGCCATGGTAAGGACGAGCTCCGATTCGGGATGGGGAGGAGAGCGGGGCTGAGCAGGTTCGTCCAAGTCCTAGCTCCGCGCCATGACTACGACCACAAATTGCCGCCCCGGAGGAAGAAGAAGACGCGTAAAGGATGCATGCGCCAATGTTGCAAGCCTACATGGCAGCCACGATGGCAGCGGCATAACGGCGAAAGCTGACAGGGGGCCCAACTTGACGGGCGTTAGCCTGATATTTTAAATTGAAACATAATGTTAAATTCGTGTCGAAAAAGACCCTCTGACTATTTGGCACGCCAACTTTGGGCAACACAGCTGATTGTAAGCAACTTGGGTACCGCGTTGCCTGGACGCCCCAACTTTCGGGCCGCAAAATGATATTCTCATCTAAAAACCTCAGATACTGCTTCCACATATGGAAAGTTCAACCTAATAACAATAAAAAGTACAACGGGGCATGAAAGGTAAGTACAGGTACCCAAAGAACTATAGTCTACGAATTTCTTATAAAAATTAGATTAGATAAAATATAATAGTAGACAACATACACCAAAGATAAAAAGAGAAGTACAACTTTCCTACACGGGACAATTCCACTTTTCAACAATAAAAAGTACAGGCTTAAAACATACAAAGATTTAGAGATTTTTGCCAATCCAAACAAACAGGCATATTATGATAGAATAAAAAAGTGAAATGACCCAAAATAAAAGCTCTTATTACCATACAAGTTCAACCTTACAGTGAATAAAAATACAAGTACGTGCGATACGAATTACTAGTAACCAACTAAAATAATTAAAATTCTATAGAACAAATTTATTTGAAGCTAATACCCTATCCTAATCATCCCAACCCCACACTCTCTTATTCGAAGGAAGTTTGTAAAGAGAATAAAACTCTCTCTTTAATACATTCAAATGCTTATATAGTCATACGCAATGTATACATCCCTAGCAGCATATTCCAAGTGAGCGTGGGGAGGGGTGCCACATGCCACGCTCTTTATCTCAAAAACCATACATCATATTCTCATAATACAGATCTATGATAGCAGCAGGAATATCCTTCATTCCTTGAGTCCACTTCTTGAATTTCAGGTATGGAACTCTCCACATAATCCGAATATATTTATGCCGTGAAATAACCAAACAAGGAGTAGACCGAGCAAGCACTTTCTTGTGTCGGAAGATGTCGAAATTAGCAAAGGTATAGCTCTAATTTTTAGTAAACGGCCAAATCTTCTCACTAGAATCGCGCATAGTGATACACCAAGAACTCCTCTCTCATAGAGAACTGAATGACAGCAGCAGTCTATAGGTGAAAACCATTTGACGTGTACTCGACGTCAACTCCAACAACCTTCACATCAGCTTTAGCGAGGATAGACTCAGCCTTGTCGATCCAAGTATCAATGGCTGGACCACTGTTAATGTACGTGACTGATGGAGGTAGTCCCATGGCAAGGGACATTGAATTCACGACCGAAGGGAGAATTGACCATCGATAGAAACAGGAAGTATCAGGTGTATGACGTGTAGGCAAAAAGGAAGAAGGGCAGCAAATAAAAAAATACACTAAGAAACAAGACGTTATATATTGCACCGCAGACAAAAATAGAAAAGAAAAAATGGACTTATCCATCCACATAATAATGATGCTTATCAATCCAACCAGATAGCTAGGAGGGAAAAGGGATAATAACTCGAGTGCGCATACATTATAACAGTAACATACTCAATAGAAAATGCGAAACTATATAACTAACTTGACGCAATCATAGAATTTAAACGTTACGATAATAAAGAATAAAAGTACAACGATGAGTATCAGAAAATTCAGTCTTAAAGAACAAAAAGGTTTAATTTTTATTCGAGAAAATCTCGCGGCTATAATTTTGCTTTAAAAATCAAAACAGTTCTGACGTAAACGCATAAGTATAACTATCTATTATTACTATAGAAAATATCATGGATCTATTTCTTTTTAGAAAAAATCACAACAGTTCAGGCATGGTATCAAGTTAAGTACAATTGGGCGTGAACGAAAATTTCATCTAGATAAAACAAAATCAGTTCAACATTGTGAGTGGCGCTATTTAACACACAGGGTGTAGAATAATTATTTTTTTAATATAGATCAAAGCTATATTTTTGATATAGATCAAAGCTATATTTTTTAAATAGTAAGAAATTAGAGTACGAGGTGCGTGCGTGCACTGATGGAAGTGGGAACCGGAAAGGGCGACCAGCCGATTACCCAAAAGCCAAAACGATGCGTCAAGTGCGAGCGAACAACCGAATCAACAACTTCCAACTCCCTCATCCTTATGTCCTCCCTCTCCCCCTGCTACAGTACCCGAGTCTGCCGCCGCCCGTCCCGGCCCGATCTGAAGCCGACCTCGCCGGCGTTGCTGGTGGAGGGAGGCGGAGGAGCGCCGCCGGAGGCCCCTTGTGCATAGTAGCTGTAGATTTTGGCTAGTTGCCGGTCGCTGGCGTCATGCCGAGAGGCTCCGTCGATGGCGAACATTCCTCCTCCTCGTCGTTCACCTGGCGGCGCTGTGGTGGTTGAGGGCTTGCTGCGCCCCAATAAGGCCCTCCGGGGCGGAGCTCTTCCGGGTGGATGCTCTTCCTTTCTTCGGCCGGCCGAGGTGGCAGGGGAGGAACGGAGGTTTTTGTCTGCCGGAGAGCTTGTGCCCCTGGTGTTCTTGCAACGCCGACGGTGGTGTCTCCCCTGGCCGGCCGTGGTGGCGAGGATGGGAGGCTCGACGTCGAGTCTGGAAGCGCTTCTGCTCCGGATCTTCTCCTGGACGGCCGTGGTGGCGGGGGGAGTGGTCTTGGAGCCGGGCTTTCGCAGCATGGGCAAGACCCTAGTGCTCGTATGTTCCGGTGCTCCGACGCGTTGTCGGGCGGTCCTCGTGCTCCGTCCTTTGGATGGAGAGAGAGGCGGGCGGTCTTATCAAGCGTCGCTGGTCGCTGCCCTCTTCGTCGGCATCCTGCTCTGCCCTCCTCTCTGGAACTGCCGTGGTGGCGAGGATTGAGGGGGGAGGCCGTTCGATGTGGAAGTGCGGCGGAGGCCTTTTGAAGCTGCGTCCACCTGTTCTCCTTCGTAGTGGTCCAAAGGTAGCAGGGCTACCGGGCTGCTGCCTGTTCTGGGCGAAAGGCGGCCAAGGGATTCAACCTCCATTGGAGGCCCTGTTCTGAAGCGCGGTGATGGAGCTCGACAGCTCGTAGTTGACAAGTGGTTTGTCCCCGCCGAATGCGAGATGGCCGGCGCGTCGCTTCCTCTCCGGTTCGTGGGGCGTCACGGGCAAGAGAGCCCCTTGACCTCGCCGTCGGCTGGAGGTCTCCGGAGTGTGGTGGTGAGAGTGCTCTAGGACTCGACTGCTTTTTTATTTCTTAGTCCTAGGGTGCTTTGTGCATTTTGGAGGCCTTTTTCTGTTTTTTCTAGCCTGACTAGGGTGCTTTATGTAAAAGTCCCAAAAACTTATGCCTGCCACGTGTTTCTTTAAGCAGCTTACGGGTTCTTCTAAACCCATTTACCGTTTAAAAAATAAGTACGAGCGAACAAACGTGGTAACGATTCAAGAAAAAAAAAACGTGGGAACACGCCAGGCCTCCAGCCGAACCCACACGGCCTCGCTTTCTCGGAAACGCCCACGTCCTCCCTTCGCCGAAACCACGCCGCCCCGGCTGACTGGTCAAAACAGCACGAGCTTTGACCCAAAACCCTTCCCCCTTCTACGAAACATCCCCCTAGCACCACGTTCACATTTGAGCTCTACTCGTACGTCAACTGACACCCAGAACCCAGGTGTTAGTGAGCAGAAACTCTTAACCCTCACGCTTGTCGCAAATGGGTACTTTTGCCCACTACCAGCAGCTACTTAAGGCGCCACCGAGCAACCACTCCTGTCCTCCATTCACTTCACGCCTCCCTTTCGATTCCTCTCCACCTTCCATCGATCGCCATGGCGTCTTCCACAGGGAGTTTGGACCACACAGCGTTCACGTTCACGCCGCCGCCTTTTATCACGTCATTCACTGAGCTTCTATCCGGTTCTGGTGCCGGCGAAGCGGAGCAGCGTTCTCCGAGGGAGTTCAACAGGGGAAGTAGGGGTGGGGTGCCCAAGTTCAAGTCCGCGCAGCCACCCAGCCTGCCCATCTCGCCGCCGCCACCGGGGTCGCCGTTCTCCTACTTCTCTATCCCTGCGGGTCTAAGCCCTGCTGAGCTGCTAGACTCCCCCGTCCTGCTCAACTACTCTAACGTGCGCCCCTCTTTTCTCTTGCTGTTGATCGATGTACAATAATTAACTGTTAGCAGTAGTACTGATTTGAGCTGTTTCTTTTGTTTGTCTTGTAAGATCTTGGCGTCGCCGACCACCGGTGCAATCCCTGCGCAGAGATACGACTGGAAAGCGAGTGCTGATCTGATCACCTCTCAGCAAGAGGAGCTCAGCAGAGGAGACAACGGCTTCATTGACTTCTCCTTTCAGCCGGTCAACTCCAAAGCCGCCACTTCTCACACAAATTCTTTCCCTTCCTTCAAGGTACATACACACATAAACCTCGTCATTTAGCTTAACTTTAAGTATGCAGTAGCTCACACATATGCTTGTGCAGGAACAGCAGCAACAACAGCAAGCAAGCAAGAGCGTCGCAGTGAGCAATCAGAGCAGCGGCGGAGGCAACAACAGCAAGCAGCTCGAGGATGGTTACAACTGGAGGAAGTATGGACAGAAGCAGGTGAAGGGAAGCGAGAACCCTCGGAGCTACTACAAGTGCACCTACAGCAATTGCTCCATGAAGAGGAAGGTCGAGCGCTCTCTCGGAGACGGCCGCATTACGCAGATCGTTTACAAGGGCGCGCACGACCACCCAAAGCCGCTCTCCACGCGCCGCAACTCCTCGGGATGTGCGGCTGTCGTGGCAGAGGATCATAATAACGGCCCAGAGCACTCTGGCGCGACGCCCGAGAACTCCTCTGTCACCTTCGGTGACGATGAGGCCGACGACGGTTCGCAGCGCAGCGACGGCGCCGAGCCTGAAGCGAAGCGCTTGTAAGGACCAATTCATCGGCGATAGATCAAACTCATATGTTGTTGCAAGTTCGATTGAGTGGTTGTTCATTCACTAACGGAAGATGGGTGTATTTGATCGGTTTTCAGGAAGGGGGATGCTGATAACGAAGGCAGCTCTGGCGGCGCGGGCGCCGGCGGCAAGCCAGTACGCGAACCGAGGCTCGTGGTACAGACACTGAGCGACATAGACATACTCGACGACGGCTTCAGGTGGAGGAAGTACGGGCAGAAGGTCGTCAAGGGAAATCCCAACCCCAGGTGAGAATTTATTCGATCGTGCTCTTGCAATCAAAATCAGATCAATTAGGAGTTCATCTTTTTTGAGCGGGTAAATTAGTAGTTCATCTTTACATGTGAGTGAGTATTTTCTTACTTCGATTATGAAAACGTTGCAGGAGCTACTACAAGTGCACGACGGTAGGTTGCTCGGTGCGAAAGCACGTGGAGCGGGCGTCGCACGACAACCGCGCGGTGATCACCACCTACGAGGGGAAGCACAACCATGACGTGCCGGTCGGCCGCGGCGCCGGTGCCAGCCGCGCGCTGCCAACGTCGTCGTCATCCGAGATCAGCTCGGGGGCCACCATCCGGCCGGCGGCTACCGGGCAGAGCCCCTACACCTTGGAGATGCTCACCAACCCCGCAGCCGGGTACGGCGGCTCGTTCCAGCGCACAAAGGACGAGCCCCGGGACGACCCGTTCGTCCAGTCGCTCCTCTGCTAAGATAGTTACAGCTCTGCTCTTTTTCCAACCATGTTGTATATGTGTACGTGCACCGGTGCACGGCCGTAGCGTATACGCGTACACTTTCCTTGTATAATACGTACAGGTTTTTTCATATACATAGATACGCGGTATATTTGTAGTTGGATTAGGTAGGAAGAGAGATCGATTGGTTTATTTATTTGTTGATGAATGCCCCTTGCGACAAAACACAAAGCGTGTGACTGCTGTACGTATACGTATATACGTCTTGTAGCTTGTGGCTCTGTATGTAGCTAGAGAAGACAAAGTCATAAGACTCATGAATTAATTTCTTCTACCGGTGCAAATATATTGAGTATTTGTCTCCAGCTTATAATGTGGCAACTTTTACAGTACCTTTTACTACTCACAGGAGAGAGACTAGTATAAAATCAACCGACGGCTCAGATTTTGTTTTGGAGATTAGGCCCAGCAGGCCCAGGAAGCTGTAAGTAGCAGAAAAAATTGTGAACGAGCAGGATCAGGAACACGCACGCCAACACGCCTCGCACGCCGCCGCCGCCGCCGTGACCAGCGTCCACATGCCCGAGAACGCCGCCGCTACCTCCTTGCCACCGCCGCCGCCTCTACCTCGGACGCGGCCACCGCCTCCAAACTCACCTCGTTCCTCCACTTAGAATCATCTCCAAGACCAGCAAGCCGACCCCGCTGGCCGCTGCACACCGCCCGCCCAACCTCCGCATGAGGCAGGAGGTACGTGTTCCCCTGCATCATCCCTGATCTCTCCCTCTCTCTCACAACTATAGTCTACAATATCCATATTAGTTTTGATGTATTCATCTTTCTCATCGCACGATGGTAGTGTGTCCTAGCTCAGCTGAATGTGTTGATTCCATTTAAGTCCAATGCAAATAACTGAAGTCACTCATGATGCTATTGTGCCTATTGTGATTGAATCTGTATTGGTTATTGCCCATTTCTTGCGTAAAAGCTTTGATGAGTAACCGATGACTAGTGTGATGCATCTGTTTCTTCAGGAAATGTCAAAGGATATATTGTACTGGTGTAATTGTGTTATGTGCAAATGTTGAGAATCCCCACCTGTGAGTGCACATTTCTCCAATGGCTTTTCTGGCCAAACCAGACAAATAAGGCTCTAAATACTTATAATCTCCTCAGAAATCTGAAGGTGATGTTGTGTGCTAAAGTTTTTGAAGAGATACCTTGATAAAAGAGAAATACTTTTATGTTGTGAAATACTTATATATTTTTGAAGGTGATCCGGTGTGCTTAACTACTGTAAGTACTGTACTCACTAGCTGAAGATAATGTCAGGCAGGACAACAGTGGAAGAGTCACATTTGCATATGTGCAGTATATTTGATAACGTGCACCAGATCGATGTAAGATCATCCATATGTTTTGTCATATGAAACATAATTTTTGAAACTTTCTCCTGATGTGTAGGAGCAGAAGATGTCATTGCCGATGGTGCAACGTTGGAGACTGTCAGGAGGCGATGGCAGGGGCGCTGGCGTCGAACGCAGCCCTGTCAGTGTGGGCATGAGATACAAATTTCAGTTAGAAAATTGTTACATTGTAAATTATCCTATCAGTATGAGCATGAGCACTGTTATGAACTTGTGATGAGCATGTTCTAGTCAGGGCGTTAGCAGATTGATGGTGTACTTTTATTTGACACATTGATGGTGTACTTTTATTTGAACTGTACTCAGAATTATCACCGTTCAAGATTTAGTGCAAGTTCTGCTAGTAGTCAGTCCAGCAAGCTAGTTGTGCAAGTCTATCCATTTGCTAGCGGTCACCTTGGCAAGCTAGCGTCAACTAACAAACTTCAGTTTGGTTCAGTTTTAGTGTGGGGACTGGAATTTGCATATAAGCTCTAAAATGTAAACCTGAATTGGATGTTATAGATGCTAGGCTGCGGTTTGTTCTTCAGCTCAACAGACGGTACAAGAACCATCTGTTGGTTTATTGAGTCACGCTCGCCAGTCCTAGTGCTGCTGCTGATGATAGCATGCCCTCCTCAAGTCTCTGCATCTTATATTCAAGCCCGCACACATTGTTGATCACTTCCAAGTGAAATCGGCACACAACAGAAATGCACAACATATAAATCGGCAACATAGCGTGAACTGCATGCCATGCAGAATGAAGGAACAAGGATTTGGTAATTCCCCATCTCCATGCAGAATGAAGGAACAAGGAACAAAGATGTCTGCAACTATAACATCCAATTGTTGGTTCTGACTTTTCCATTTTATGAATGGGATCTAATATTTTATTACAGTAAAAAGACTTGTATGATACAAATGTTATTTCAATACTGTATATCGACACAATGGGAATTATTATTCGACCTACATACAAGGCAGCCACCGCTACAACCATCCGACGATGGCAGTCTCGCACTTTCTCCCTGGTGTGCGTGCCCCACGATGCCTCGGGAGCAATGATGGCTTGTCGATGGAGTCTACCACCGGAGCTGCGCCCACTCAAGGACAACAGACCACAGCTGTGCCACCGCCGTCCCTAGGGCCGCTCTCCTCGTCGAGGGCTCCGACCAGGCCTTGAAGGGGACTAATACCAAGGTACACTAACTAAACCATTGGTACTCAAGTAGACCAGGATTCCCTGCCAATTGAAGATAATAGGGGATTAGGGATAAATACAATGCATCACTATATCTGAACTGTGACCTTAATGAAACAAAAAAAAGGCACTAAACTGATTCTTTTTTAGTCTGTTTGATGGTGACGCATGGTTTAGTTTAAATAATAACAATAACAACTTCTATTAAACTCTTAATAGAAGAACTTCTTTCTTAATACAACACAGTTTAATGGGCCAATTGTGTGTCCTTTGAATTCCAGCAGAAAACAGCAGAAGTTCTACCTCTCTCCAAAACCATAGTTCAAGTCTTTTGCTTCAACATTAAATTGCCAAATCCTGAACCAGCTAGTTTTACATTTCTAGTACCAGTGCGGTTGCAGTATACCTGATCAGGATGCCAACTTGAGAAGGTTACACAAGGTTTTTCCCTAATCTGATAACTACGCCTAGTTTTTCATTTTTGATTATAAATTTGAATTAGGAACTAATTGCTGTGACTATTATCCTTTCTGAATTCGGTTCCACTCCCAGCACAGTTTGCATGTTGAGATTAGAATCAAAACTAGTATTTGGCTATCTGCACATCGGAATTGAAGGTAAAAGATCTTTTACTCAGCCATTACTACTTCAAGATAATAGGACATTTGTCTTAGCTAGAATGAAGTTCAGAATGACGGTTGAGTATAACAATATAAGTGCAATACACAAGTTGACAAATGAGCATTCGAAAATAATAGTATCCCCTTTCCTTATGGTAGGACACACCTGAACTAACTGAAGTTCTTCATTATTGATTTTCTTCATTCGGATATGTTTACTTTTTAGGCATCTATTATCCTTCATGAAGCTAACATATGGTAGTGTTAGAGGCCATCACTTTGTACTTATTAAGAGATTTAGCACCGGGAAGAAGCAATAGTCAAGTTTGCCTACATGAAGTCAGGATTGAGAAACATTAGGCGATGCAGTTTGAAAATGAAGCAGTTTGCCTACATGATGTCAGGATTAAGAGATTTAACACCGTCAATGTCGCCCTCCATCCCCTGCCTTCTATGCTCTGCCTTCAATTCTCAACATCGACACGGTGCTGTCCTTTGATGGCAGCCGCCGACGTTGATGCCACCTTCCCGGAGGGTGGAACCTGTGGCAGTGGCCGCCATGACGCCATCAGCACGGACAACAGTGGCGCTACCTTCTCACCATGAACGTGTCGAACACGGGGTGCACGACGATGGCGTCGGTCACGGCGCCTGAGAGGAGCGCGCAAGCGAGGCCACCGGAGCAGGCCATGTCACCATCCACACCCCCGGGGAACGCTGAATCCGCGGCCCTCTCGTCTGTAGTCGCCGCTCCAGTTCGTCCTCGACGCACCCGGGCGTGATGTGGAACGCCGCCACCACCTCCTTGCGCTCGTCTTCCCATAGAAGAGACTCGTCGGTCAGCTTAGACAGCGTCCGCAAGTCCTAGAACCCATACTCCCGGAACCGTGACAAGCTCTGCCGCCTTCGCGTTGGAGGAGGGCGGTACCGTGAGATCTGGGATCGGGTGGTAGGATGACGGTGGAGGGTCGTAGGTACCGTATGAGGACGGAGGAGTGTAGTAGGTGGCGTAGGAGTCGTACATGCCGGCGCGAAGGGCCTTGGCGGCTAGGTCGCCGGAGCTGAGCATGGGAAATCGTAGGCGGCGGCGCCGGAGCATAGCTATGCAAGGTAGTCGGAACGATGGTTAGGATATTCTTTTCGCCACGATACCAGTACCACCCGACCACGTGCGACTTGGCCTACATTGGGCCAGGCCCGTCTACAGTCTTTTTTTTCCGGTGCCGATTTTGTCATTTTCTGTGACTAGTATAAATTGTACTAGTCATCTTTTTTACACTAGTATAAAATGATCTAGGCCTTTGAGTGAACGAAAATAAAGGGCTAATATTCATGTGGAGGTACCACAAAACAACTCAATAATGTGAATTGAAAATTTGACGATAATTTGGATTTTTATCCCTTTCTTTATATCAGATCCATCTTGCGAAGTGGCAACCCGCGAAAGCAAAATTTAGTTTAAATTAGAGAAATTTTGATAAAAAAATTTAAACTAGACTAACAAATTTTGCCTATAAAATGGGGCGGATCTGGTGCGGCTTGGCGCATGATCCTGTTAAACTCGTGCAATTTACATTTTGTATAATGACCACAAAAACCAGGCATTGAAATAATAATCCACTTTGTAGGCTTCACCAAATTGAGAAATAATGTCATACTTTATCATACGATGGTGATAAAAATCAGACGGTAAAATGATAATATGTTATTTAGACAAACGCTTTGTATACAGTAAGAAAATAGGTGGATTTATTACAATAACTAATACTCCCTCCGATCCAAATTACTTGACTCAAATTTGTCTAGTTTCGGATGTATCTATACTTGTTTTAGTGCTAGATACATCCGAATCTAAAAAAACCAAGTCAATTAATTTGGGTCGGAGGAAGTATTGAAAACAATAAGTAACCTCGGTTACAATTATTAATATTGAAAATAGGTGGATGCTAATGATATATTTTTTGAACAAAGAGAGGCTAATTATATAAATTAAGGATATTAAAACTGGGATAAAATGGAGCGCTTTCACGCTATCAGTGATTTTGGCCGTCGGATTACGCGTTCAGGCCATTTCCAGCCGTCCGACGCGGATCTTCTCCCGCCTGGATGCTCGTGGGCCGAGTGTCCCAGCGGCCGCTTCTGTGGATGTAAAATTGATGACCTCACGTTTGATCTCAGATGGACGGTCCGGAGAGGGCCGCATGGGCATCACCAAAATCGTCAGCCTGCCCCCAAGTCCCGACCTAATCGTCTCATTCCTCTCTTCATCTGCTCCGCCAGCCGCCGCCATCTGAATCCCGTCCTCGCCATCGACGAAAAAGTTGTGAAGCTGCTGCTCTCCCTCGCCGACCTGATGCCTTAGTAATCAATCACTTGCCTTCCCCTCCTTCTTTCCCTTCCTATCTTGCTTTGGAACCCAGTCCGCTAACACGAATCAATTGAACAACCAGACTACAACGTGGTAGAGCTGGTGATCTATGAGAAGATGGATGCTCTCGAGGTGAGTACTAGGGAGCAGCATGGTCCGAACGCCACGTGCAAGGAAGGGCAACAACACTCGATCCCTTGGATCCCTCGAAATCCTAGGCGCTGACAAAGACACTACACAATTGAAGTACTGCAGAGGTTCTCGAGAACTGATTTTGGTGAGCTCTTGTGCAACACCTCCTTTCAGGTTCAGTTCCTAAATATGCTGAATATATTATGTTTTGCCGATACACATAAGGTGGCTGTATATATTTCCTATATTGTTTCACGAAAAGTTGTTTCACATATTGCATAAGCATTAAAGAAGATCATATTTATGTCTTTCAGTATTCACACAGAGTCTAAATTGCATGTTTTTGTTTTTTACACAACTTATGTAACATGTGGCTTCACGTTAAGCATATGTGGAAGGTAGATGAGATGAGACCATAATGGGTCTCCGGCCTGTGTGGAGCTCTTTTGCTAACTGAGCATCAAAGTGTAACCTGCTTGAATTAAGCAATCTGTGTTGGCCCCTCCTTATTCTTGTTGCACGCTCTGTCACTGAGATCAAGTATAGATGAACTGTAGACTACAGTAGATGTTTTCTGAATTTTGACCATAGTTAAATTATGATTTTTTCAGTGGGAGTTCCAAGTTGGCCAAAAGTGTTGGCATTTCTTTTGGTGACCAAGTGCGGGTGCTCCCTACATTCTCTAGGTATAATATTATTCGGTCAGGAACATGATCTGAATATAGACTTATGATCATATGCTTGTGAATGAATGTTTTCTCAAACATCATTAGTTTTCATTTAAAATTATCGTGATTAGATTGCATTTTATCTCTGTTGAGATGATCACTGAGATTGTACGAGTCGTTGGCACATTTGACCAGAAGGCCATACCAGGGAATTGAACAGTGCTGGTGCTAATACAAACTACATAAAGATGAAGATGCACAGATTCGATGAGGAAGGTGGGTTCAATGTGATCATGGTCGTGGTCAAGAAACTTAAGCTGAGGCAGAAGGAGAAAATCACTGTATGTCGAGGGAAATGGGCGCCATCTCACTAGCAAGCATAAGAACGCTGACATCAACACCTTCAGCTAGGTACGGACATACATTGCATTCTTGTTCCAAAACATCTGAATCCGTGGCGCATTACAGGATTGGTTCTGAAAACTATCTTGCTTTGCTAGCTAGGTGTCACAAACCCTTGTGCGTTGATCCACGTAGGCCGCAATACAAAGTAGAACGACAAGGGCTACTCTGAGGATCGCCGGCCATCATCCAACATGGACCCTAATTGCCAAAACCACCATCATGTGGAAGCTCTACGGGCTAAGCTCAGCTCGTGATCAATGTTTTTGTAGTGGCATGTTGTGCCTGTTGTGCCGTCTTGGTGCCACTCTACTTCCCTATGCCCTGGCACAGGTTCAAACCCTCTCGTGTCATCTAACACTACATCTACTACAGTATGTTTAATGCCAATTATTATTTTTCTTTTCATTTTTTTTGTCTGCAAACAATTATTGTTGAATTGAAATTCTATACTATTTACGGTTCAACTATAATCATGGTGTTCTGTGCTGCCCGCTGGTAGAAGCAAAGAACAATACTATAAATTTGGTGGAATAGTAGGTTCATGTGAAAGAATAATGCCATTTTCCTATCTATACTTGAAGAATATATGACATGGGTATACCATACATGTACTCGAGCTTGGTATAAACGGTCCAAATATGCACAGGCCCACGGTGTCGCCAAGGCCCGGATGAAAGGACTCGAGTAACCTGTGGACTCTCGATTGCTTGAAAAAAAAGAAGAAGCTAAAGATAGAAAGTTTGAAGAGAAAAACCCTAACTTGTAACCGACTCGACCTGCTACCCGAGACCTAGCCTATCTATATAAAGGCTAGGAGGGGGCGGCGAGGAGGACACACGCAACCCTAGTTTCCACAACCCTCGCCAGATTACATCTGCGCACCATTGTAACTTTCGACTCCCTCGATAATTCCACGAGCAGACAAGCAGGAGTAGGGACCTCTACGAGGCCTGAACCTGGGTAAATCCTTTGTCTCCTGTGTGCTTGTTTGCTAGCCGATAGATGTCTCCAGCGCTCCCTTCTTCTTTAAAACCCAAGTCCATAACAATGGGCATTGACGAGTTAAACCCTCGTCAATTGGCGCCGTCTATGGGAACTGGGTGTGCTGATGTTGCGGCTTCTTCGGCCCCATCAACTGCGATCTACAACTCCGCAACAGCGGAGATTCGCCAGCTCTTCCGTGCCTTCGACTTCACCGTCCACACGCCGGCCACTCGCCCGGCCTTCGAGTCTGTGGGTGACGGAGTCAGCCTGGCGATTGGGAGCTTCCGCTTCCAAGTCGGTCAGATGGGCACGCTTCGCATGCTTGATCAGCCGACGGCACCGGCGATTGCCCCGACATCATGGTTCCCTCCGGCGATCGGCACCCTCAGCGAGCTCAACACCCCGACAACAGTCGAGAATACCGTCAGCGGCAACAGTCGTGACTCCGATCTGAGCGATCTGGCCACTGAAGATGGAACCTACGGTTCCGGATCTGAGAGTTGTGGAAGCAGTAGCTTTCTCAATCACTTCATGTGCGCCGTCATCAACGCGGGCGACACCTCTGCCAACCGCGACAACGGCGGCAATCGCGACAACAGAACCGACCCGCCTAACGGCGGTAACGGTGGCAATGGCCGCAACGGCGGTAACGGCGGCAATCGCGTCCCCGTTGACAACGGAGGGGCAGTCGAACCTCCAACCATAGTAAATGAGCAAACCGGCGAATGCGTCGTAATCAAGCTCAACGAGCAAGAATGGACTCGCTGCCGCGAGGCCCTGAGAGGCACCCCTCTACCCTTCGGATCCCCACAGGAGTTGCTGATGGGCTATCACTGGCTCCTGAAAGAAGAATTCAAGCGCCAGGTACAAACAATCGTGCAACTCGAGGCGTGTAAAAAGGCGGCAGACGAGTCGAGCCTTCGTCGTGCTGGACTCTCCTCCTATGGGGGATCCTCCTCAAAGGGCAACGAGCACCTCGCCAAGAAGAGGTAGTCTCGGATGGCTCACCTCACCGAGTAGGAACGCATAGAGGCCGCAAAAGTCCTCGACTTCAGCTCTATGACAGTCGACACCAGGGGCAACGTAGTCCCCAAGACGCCGCAGGCTGCGGTGACAGCGGCCACCATGTACCTCTTGAACAACCAACCACCAGCTGGAGACCCCCGAGCCGCCATGCACCGATCCATGATCGCGGGCTTAGGATTAATCGAGGCCGCCCTCGATAAGGAGCCGACACCAGAGCCAAAGAAGGGCAAAGCGCTAGCAAAGCGTTATTCCTCGCCCTCGTCCAGCGATGACAACCACGACTTGTCTCGACGTCGCCGCTCACGACGACACGACCACGACTACGGCGCACGTGATGACATCACGCAGTGCAAGATTGACAAATCAAGAGCACGACATGCTCGATCGACTGACTCAGAAGAAGAGGACGTGGAGCTCTGCGGCGCCAGATGCTTCAGCAGATCCATTAGGCAAAAGCGAATGCCTAAGGGTTCAAACTCCCGTCGGAGAACCCGAAGTTTGACGGTCTACAGGACCCCAAGATCTGGCTGGAGGATCACATCTCCTCCGTCAGACTCCATGGAGGCAGTCGAAGCACTGCCATGCAATGCTTGTAGCTACAGCTGCAGGGCGCCGCCCGGGCATGGCTCAATAACCTCCCACGCGGATCCATTCGCAGCTGGGATGAGCTGGTTTACAGCTTCGTGCGCAACTTTAAGGGCACGTACAAGCGACCCGCATCAATCAAAGAACTGAGATGCTGCCAGCAAAGATCTGGCGAATCGCTGCGCTCTTACATTCAAAGGTGGTCCATCATCAAGAACTCCGTGGAGAACATCTCGGAAGACCGCGCGATTGATGCATTCAACGGTGGTGTCCGCCGCATGGAACTCAGGGAGGAGCTAGGCCGCTCAAAGCCTCAGACCATCGACCACCTAATGGAGATCGCGAATCGGTGGGCCGATGGAGAAGATTCAGTGAAGAACCGTGTTCACTCCGACGAGGAGGCAGAACTCGAGCGCAGGCGCGACCGCCGAGGCAAACGCCGCATGCGCATCTACGATGACCGTGACGACATCAACATGGTCGCAGCCGGCTACGCCGATAGACGCGACGATAACCGCAACAACGGATACCGTAGCGGCGGATACCGCGACTCTGGGAAAACTACGCAAGTGTGGCAACGCCGCACTCGCGATGAGGCACCCGCGACCTCCATCGAGGACAAACTGCCCGGGCCATGCACGGTACACTTCTACATCGACAAGCATGATGGCAAGAGAAAGTCCAGCCACCTCCTCAAGGACTGCCGCGAGTTCCTCAAGCTGCATGAGGGATTGGTTCAGATGAACCGCAATGCAGTCGAAAGAGGCTACGGAGCCGCTCCAGGCGCCGTGGCACATGTCGCACCACCACCACCACTTGGGCCACCCCCGAACGGAGCCGCACCGGACCAGAACCACGGGGGCAAACCGTATCCACGGGCCATGGGTACCATGATGATCCAAAAGGGGCGCCCCTCCAACAAGGTGCAGAAGGCCATCACTCGCCAAGTCAACTTGGCCATGCACTCGCCACCATCCACCACTGAGTACCTCAACGGCAGTGAGTCGTGCATCACCTTCGACAAAAGCGACCACCCGCCTCAGATACCTCGCCCAGGTCATTGCCTCCTCGTACTCGAGGCGCAAATTGGAGGTTTCGACATGAGTCACATCTTAATGGACGGCGGAAGTGGCATCAACCTCATATTCACGAGTACCTTGCGAGCAATGCAGATCCCGCTAACCTGCCTGGAGGCATTGGACACAACATTCCATGACATCGTCCCAGGGAAGGGCGTATACCCCCTGGGCACAATCAACCTCGACGTCATCTTCGGCACGCCGAAGAACTTCCGGCGCGAGCGCATCGACTGGCCCTCACAATACCATTGCATCCTTGGGCGCGTCGCGATCGCCGAGTTCATGGCGATTCTACTACGCCTACCTGCAGATGAAAATGCCAGGACCCAACGGCGTCATAACGATCAACGGAAGTTTCCAGCGATTTGACAGTTGCGACAGGGAATTCAACAGAATCTCCCAGTCCTTTGGCATGCAGGAGGAACTCGCAAGACTAAAAGAGACGACAGACAACAGTCTGCCCCCTCTGAGTAGGCCAAGCTCACCTGACCTCTCCTTCGACTCATCTGTGCACACAAAGAAAGTGCAGGTCCATCCATCAGATCCCGCCAAGACGGCCCTCATCGCTAATAACTTGAGTCCCGCATAGGAACTCGCGCTCGTCGAATTCCTCTGTGAGCACTGGGAAATTTTTGCCTGGTGTCCTGCGTACATGCCAGGAGTTCCCAGGGAATTCGCCGAGCACGCAATCAACGTCAACCCCGACGCAAGGCCAGTCAAACAAACAATCAGGCGACTGTCTGAGCCACGGGCGCAAGCAGTCAGAATGGAGATCAACAGACTCCTCGAGGCCAAGTTCATACGCGAGATCAAGGAAAGCACTTGGCTCGCCAATACGGTGTTGGTACCAAAAAAGGACACGGATATCCTACAGATGTGTGTGGACTTCACTTCTTTAAACAAGCACTGCCCAAAAGATCACTTTCCGCTGCCACGGATCGACCAGATCATCGACTCCACCGCGGGATGCGAGCACCTCTACTTCCTCGACGCCTACTCAGGCTATAATCAAATTCGAATGAAGGAGGAAGATCAGGAGAAAACAGCGTTTACAACGCCCTTTGGTGTGTTCTGCTACAACACAATGCCCTTCGGGCTAAAAAACACGGGAGCCACCTACCAGCGATGCATGCAGGCTTGCCTCAAGGAACAACTAGGTCGCAACATCCAAGTCTATGTCGACGACATAGTAATCAAGACCAAGGAGGAAGCCTCTCTAATCAACGATTTGCGCGAAACCTTCGCCAACCTCGATCGCTACAGGATCAAGCTCAATCCGGACAAATGCGCCGCCGGCGTACCATCTGGGCAGCTACTCGGATATCTCATCTCCGCAAGGGGAATCGAGGCGAACCCAAAGAAGATAAAAGCCATACTGGCCATGGAGAAGCCGAAGAACATAAGAGGCGTCCAGCAACTGGCCGGACAAATCGCGGTCCTCAGTCAATTTATCAGTCGGATGGGTGAAAAGGCACTGCCCTTCTACCAGCTCCTCCGTAAAGCCGAAAAATTCGAGTGGACCAATGAAGCACAAGAAGCATTCGAAGATCTTAAGCGCCTGCTATCCACTTCGCCAGTACTGGTGACTCCATGAGAAAGGGAACCACTGTTGCTGTACATCTCCGCCACCAACCAGGTGGTCAGCACAGTGCTCGTCGTCGAGCGAGCTGAGGAAAACAAGGTCCACGGTGTACAACGCCCGCTATACTACCTCAGCGAGGTCTTTATGACCGACCGGCGACTGCGCCACTACTTCCAGGAACACCCAATCGTGGTAGTCAACGACGCCCCGTTGGGACATATCCTCAATAACCCCGACGCCATGGGGCGAGTCGCGCTTTGGGGAATAGAGCTGTCTCCACGAGACATCACATACGAAAAACGCGACGCCATCAAGTCGCAAGTGCTCCCTGACTTTCTCGTGCACTGGATGGAGAACCAGCTCCTGGACAAGCCAGATATGTCCTACCTCTAGACAATACACTTCGATGGGTCCAAGCGGAAATACGGAGCAGGCACAGGTGTCATACTGACATCACCTCAAGGGGACAAGCTGAAGTATATCTTGCGAATGCAGTTCACAACCTCAAACAACGAGGTTGAATATGAGGCCATGTTGCACGGGATGAGGATGGCAAAAACTTGCGGTGCCAAGAGGCTCATCATATATGGCGACTCCAAGTTGGTCGTCAACCAAACAATGCACGAGTGCGACGCACTGAGCGACAACATGATCGCGTACCGCGACCTCTACGATACACTTGAAGGAGACTTTGATGGTTGCGAGTTGCGACATGTCGGTCGCGAAAGCAACGAGGAGGCGGACGCACTCGCCAACATAGGCTCTACCTGCGCCCCCATACCACCTGGGGTATTTCTCGAGCGCATATGCGAACGCTCCATCAAGCCAAAGGCCGCAGAGAAGAAAACAAGCGCAGCCACAGACTCGGGGGCTATGCCACCCAATGAGCCAATGGCACTCTATGACTTGGAGCTGGACACAGGACTCGAGGGACCAATGAGCGTCATGATGATCGAACAATCTTGGATACAGCCGTACATTACGTACCTCCTCAGCAAGAGACTATCGGACGACCCGACAGATGCACGGTACAACGCGCGGTGCTCCAAGGCATTCGCCGTATCAACGGCGAACTATATAAACGCAGCATCACAGGAGTGCTACAACGATGCGTCTCCATGGCCGATGGAAGAGCAGTTCTCCTCGACATCCATGAAAGGACCTGCGGGCACCACGCCGGCAGTCGCGCCCTCGTTGCCAAAGCTCTACGAGCTGGATTTTACTGGCCCATGGCCATGCGCGACGCCAAGGACGTAGTCCAAAAATGCAATGCTTGCCAGCGATTCGCGGACAAGCCACACGCACCAGGTGCAGAACTACGGCCTATTCCATTGTCCTGGCCCTTCACACAATGGGGCTCGACATGGTTGGCAAGCTTCCAAGGTCCTCGCGCGGAGGATACGTCTACCTCTTGGTTGCAGTCGACAAATTCATCAAGTGGATCGAGGCCATGCCGGTGACCAACCAATCAGGGCACAACGTAGTCAAATTCTTCAAGTCCATCGTCTACCGCTTTGGCGTGCCGCACAACATCATCACCGACAACAGGACGAACTTCACATCCAAGGAGTTCCAAGAATTCCACGAGAACCTAGGGATCAACATCAGCTACGCCTCAGTAGCGCATCCACAGACCAACGGTCTGGTGGAAAAAGCAAATGGGCTCGTCTGCAGCGACATCAAGAAGCGACTCCATCGGCCACTCGAACAAGCCGCGGGTTGCTGGCCAGATGAACTACAATCCGTACTCTGGAGCCTACGTACAACTCCAAACAGCACCACGGGCTACACGCCATTCTTTATGGTACACGGAGCAGAGGCAGTACTACCCGCCGAAGTACGGTACAAGGCATCGCGCGTGGTCGCTTACAGCGAGCAAGAGTCATCCCTTGCACTCGAAGACTCCGTCGACCTCCTTGACGAAGCAAGAGAAATCGCCGCAGAAAGATCCACGATCTACCAGCAGAACCTGCGCAACTACCACAGTAGAAGGCTTCGCCCTAGATCCTTCGTTGAAGGTGACCTGGTCCTGCGACTGAAGCAGCAGGGACATCTCAAGCTCGAGTCCCCTTGGGAAGGACCGTACGTAATTACAGAAGTAATCCTAGGTGGCGCCTATCGCCTTCAAAATTTAGAGACAGGAGTTGCATACTCCAACCCTTGGAACGTCGCACAACTGCGACGCTTCTACCCCTAGTCGTTTTTACTTTTACATCGCAAATAAGGCTAATCAGCAAGGCTACTTAGCCACACATTGTACTTCGTACTGTTCTTCGAATAAATAAAAGCTAAGTGCCCCAAAACTCTGTGTTCTCCTTTACTTTGTCAATTTCATACTCGGGGGCTGTGCCACCCTATACACATATGTTCTTCGAACCAAAACGCGATATACTGAGTAGCTGGCACATCAATCGAGCCCCTTAACACAAACTCAACCCAGCTGCAACGCACCTGACAGGTTGACAAGGGAACGAGATAAAGGATGGCCAGGCTAACGAAAAGGACTCGCATAGTGCAACGCACCTCACGCTCACAAAGCTCCTTATACACATTCGACAATAAATTATCTACAACATCTATACAAACTTTACAACACAAGTACACTTATGTGCATGATATATATTTGGCTACTCTTGCAACAGAAGAACATTGGTTTGTTCCTCGAAGAAGTCGACGATCTCCTCGGCTGGGCGGTCCACCGCCTGATAGTGCGGTATCATATTCCAGGCAAATCCTGCTGGTGGCGCTGGCGGCCCAGAGGCAATGGCGGCAATATCCACGTCAGGCCTATGCAATCGCACCATCAAGAGGGCAGCCTTGGCACCAACCACCAACTGCTGCCTCACGCACTCGCGAACCATGGACAGATCTTGAAATTTGGCAAGAAGAGCCAGCAGGCTTGACGGAGCATCGTCCAACTGGAACATCGCTCGATAAATGCTTTTCAAGCACGACTGCGACTTCTTCAGGAAGAGCAGCACTCGCGATGCGCGATCCTGCAGGGTCGCCAACGCAGTCGCACGATCATGATCTAGCCAGAAGTATCCACTCTCTTGAAGTTGTTCCTGGGTGAGATCATGAAGGCGAATGGCAATTCTATCCCTCTCCTCCTACGAATGGCGCGCGCTAACAACTACACGAAGCAGCATCAATAGCATGAGTACAACGTACCTCTGCGAGTAACTGCAAAGGAAAAGATGAGAAAAAGCAAACTAACACTTAAACTGGTCGCCTAGCTGTGCACCTTGCCAAGCAGATATTGCTCGCGGGCGGCGGCTTTTTCAGCCTTCGACTTCCACACGTCCGTGCTACCGCGGATCACGGGCAACTCACGCTCCAGCTGCTTCACGCGATCACGAAGTCGCGAAAGCAAGGATAGCTCCTCTACCCTAGAGCGCAGTGGTGCCACTGTATCATCAAGAGATGGCGAGTCCTGGGTTCCCCCCACGGGATCACTTGATGTACCCTACCACAAGCCAAGACAGAAGCAAATAAGGCGACCAACTTAACATAAAGGCAAAAGGAACAGATGCATTCAGGATCAACATAAGTATTCACAAACACACTCGCCAGCAGGCATTTTCTTAGACCAAAAGGACAATCCATCAACTATTACAAAAATCTAACTACGGAGCAGCTGGCTTCTTCGACTTCGACGGCTTCGTGGGCTTCATCAAGTCCGTGGCGATGTCGAGCCATCGACTTTCCGCCGGCCCCTGAGGCCGAAGCTTTCGCCGCCTTCTTAGCACGTTGGAGCTCCTCCGAATACTTGGCAACGGTATTTATCAAGGAATGGCCATATTTGGCACAGGCAGTCGCAAAGGGAGCGAAGACTACCTGCTGACCATCCGCGCCAACAGGCATCGCCTTCGACACCGTGGAGGGATCGATATCAGCTCCGTGGGCTTGCACCATCGCGAGTGACATAGACGCGCCGGCTGCGCGGAGGGAGTTCTTGTAGGTGGAAGGCACACCACCGGCGAGTGATTCCACCAGCTCGTCCATGTTATCGATCAGCTCCGCCTTCGGCATCAGCTCCTCCCGGAGTCGACTGAGGGTGACCTTGGCCTTGGACAATGTATTTTGGATGGCGGCACTACGGTCCTCGACTGCAGACACCGCGCCTGCCAGAGCGTCATCGCGACGAAGGACCTGCGAGTCAAAGTTCAAATCGCCAGCATCTGCACAGAAAACCAGCACATGAATCAAACCTTCAACACCACCAGCAAAAACTCTAGATGCAAAGAAAGAAAACAATAAATATCTACCAGCGAAGGTACCTGAGAGGGCCTTGGCGACTGAGAACAGTTTCTCTTCGAACAACTTTTCCCTGGCCGCAAAGGAGGCACGCAGATCCTCTTCGCGCCTCTATGCCTCGTCACGAGCTGCGATTGCCTCATCATGCCCCTTCACAGCTGCGGCCAATGTCTTCTCCAAGGTGGCGATGTTACGGAGCAAGGCATTATGTTCAGCTGCTTGGCAATCGAAAGTTGACTATCAGTCGACTATACCAAAGAAGGAGAAGACGAAAAAGAATAAGTGTAGAACACTCACTTTCGACCACGCGGTGACGCGTCTCTAGCATTGCATGCTGGCGACCCATCGCCATCACCTGCTCTGCCACTTGCGCAGCTTCCTTTACAAGGAGCTGTCGCACAAACAAGGAATCAGTGAAAGCAATAGATAACATCGACTAACACATTAAAAAGAAGGAAAAGATATACTTACATGGTCCTCCAATGACTCCGAAGAGGTTTGTTGTACCGTCATCCGAGCAACCATTCGATGCTCCCCTACGTGAGGAGAGCTCGAAGAATTGTGCCCGAAGTGGGCCGCCACCGGAGGGGAAGGAGCGTGCTCGACCTCTTTCTTGGCCCTTGAGGTCGCGACTCCTGATTCCTTCAAAAACTCGATGTCGCCAGAAGATGACGATGCCTCTTGACTACAAGACAAAATCCACATTCAGAAAGGGAAAACTCCAGGGCAAAGCCAACAAGAAGAAAACAGAGAAGTAGAAATGAACTCGAAAACTTACCAGTCAAACTTGTCAAAATCAAACGTGGCCTCCATCGATTCCGACGAAGACTCCTTAGGCAGTCGCATCTTCTTGCGAGAAGATGGTGCTACAGCCCTCACAGGAACAGCGAGAATTGGCGATTTCGTGCCAACAGCCGTGCCTTCTGGAGTCGAAGGAGACGACGCGTCAGAATCCTCGCTGCGCGAACGCTTGTGGGTATCCGGACTCTCGGACTCGGGGGCTTGCTCTTCCACATCAGAAGGGACAGTCGACTCAGACTCGTCCTCTTCCAAAGCTTCACGAGGAATAATCCCCTCAGGGAGAGGGGGCATACAAGGCGACACCGCCCAATCCTGCACACAGACAGTGAAGATCAGCAAAAAGAACAAGTAAGCAGCAGGAAAGCAATCGCGAAAATAAGCTACTACGTAGCACAAATGTACCTCAGGAGGAGGGTTCGAAGCATCAAAAGGAGGAACAATTGGCTCATTCAGAAGCACATCCTTGCCAGTGTACTTCGTGACCAGTCGAACCCTCTTATCCACCTCACTCGCGGACATGCCATTGGCAGACACGCGAGTGGCATCATCAGCGCCACCCCATTGAAACATGGGATGGACTGTGGCTTGGAGAGGCTGGACACGACGGCGCAACCAAGTTCTGATAAGGGCGCAACCTCCCTCTTCTGTGCCTATGCGACTCTCGAGGTCGCAGACGCGTTGATACAGCACGTCTGTCTCCGCAAGCTCGCCAGGCATAACTATGTTCTTCCAAGAACGCATCTTCTTGCAGGGAGTCGCAGGATCAAAGGGCGCGAGTCCAAAGTGCTCATCTTTGGCTTTCTGATCGCGGACATAGAACCATTTGTCCCTCCATCCCTGGACGGACTTGGTGAGCTTGATGTCGAAGTAGGTGGCGGATGGGTCGACATGGATTCCGCAACCACCTACGTCATAAACTAAAGAGCCAGATGCGGACTGACGCTTCAGTTTAAATAAGCGTTTGAAAAGACCAAAGTGTGGCTTGATTCCGAGCCAGCACTCGCAAAGAGTGATGAAGCAAGTGATGTGGAGGATAGAATTTGGGGAAAGCGCGCAGTGAACTGGTTTTCTAAAAAGATTGGAAGATCCAGCCAAAGAAGACAGCTGATGGAGCTGGAGCCCGTAGAAACAAAGAAGACCCCTAAGAAAGGGGTGGAGAGGCAAAGAAAGGCCGCGAATGACGAATGCAAGAAACATCACTCGAAAACCAGCAGGAGGAATAGGAATGGTCTCACCACTGGGGACGCGCGCATCGACGACTGCTGCGGAGATAACTCCGTCCTGGCAAAGAAGACGGAGATCCGACGCCTTGATGATGGAAGGGCGCCATGCACCATTTGTCACGCGGGTGCCCGCGACCTTCTTCTTCCCGCCGACGGCGGCGCTGATGCCCGCAGTAGCGGAGCCACCCTTCTTCGCCGCGGCGGCGGTGGCCGCGGAATCAGCAACAACGCCTCCCTTCTTTTTCCCCATTGAACGGCGGCGATGTGAGCGCAGGAAGTAGCTCGGGAACGAACGAAGCTGGTCCAGCGTCGTGGAGGAGATGGGTGGAAGAGAGAGCAGAGGAGCAGAAGCAATGGCGATGGCAGCAAGGAAGAAAGAGCGTAGATGGGAAATTACCGCTGTAGCATCGCTACTTAACCCCTAGACGATACAATCCAACGGTTGAGAAAAACCCTACTGGACGTGTGGCACACATCGCGTTGGACACGTGGAGAAGGGGAAGCACGAACCGTCCCTCCACTACTCCCATTACACGCGGAAATCCAGGAGACGTAGTTAAAAATAAGATTACGCACGACCAGTCAAATCAAAGTCAGGAAGTGGCACCCACCGCTCATCACGTCCCGTCAAACTCGCTCACGCGGGCAACTGAGGTCATACAAGCGTCAGCACTGACGTCATCAAGGCTACGCAGTGGAAAAATTCGGCTACTTTAGTCCTTACTGGAGTCTTCGGCTCCACCAAGCACTCGGGGGCTACTCCCATAGGGAGCGCTGGCCGCGCACCCTACGATTTTTCTTTTCTTGTTGCAGGAATGAGGACAATCACAATCAAACCCAACCACTCGAAACACGGTTCGATTACGGACATGGGTTACTCCCATCGGGAGCGCCGCGACTGAAACAAGCAAGCAAAAGACGACAACAGTCGCAAAAGTGTTTTAGTCCCTGCCTGAGTCTTCGACTGAAACAAGCAAGCAAAAGACGACAGCAGTCGCAAAAGTTCTTTAGTCCCTGCCTGAGTCTTCGACTCAACCAGGCACTCGGGGGCTACTCCCATAGGGAGCGCTGGTCGCGCACCCTATGATTATTTGCACAAAAACTGTGTGTTGGTAACATCTCCACTCGCAATTCATGGCGACACCGCCTCATAATTTTCCCTACAAAGAGACTACGTCTCATGGGTCGCCCGAATCGTCTCCGCGATGATAAAATTCGGATGCCGCGCTTACAGCGTGAAGGTAAGACCTGAATAAGGCCTGGCAACGCATCTAGCTGCACACTACCAGAAATATATCCGTGCCTACAGGCACAATGAACATGCCTTGACGGACGCGTCGAGTGCTCACACCCATATAACTGGAATTCGACTCCTGTAAGACACTCCGCGGCTTGAGTCGTATTACGCCAGCACTTTTCCGGATTCGAGTCCGGGGACTCGAGTTCGAGTAGATTGCGTTGTATCACCCTAAGGTGTGTAGCATCCCATCTGTCTAACATATGTAATGCTACATGGTCTAGTAATATAATTGCTACTTCCTACATATAATGGTTGCATCATAATGGTATCCTGCTCATGTCATCATGCCACCTTGCATTTGAGCATCATATAAAACCCTTTTCATTTGGTTCTTCTCTCATATGCATTAGTAATTGTATTTGGCTCTTGATATAGTGTATTTGGTTCTTGATAAATGCTTGATGCCCAAGTTGAGTTGGGGGCATATCCTTTATTCCACTCCATCACCTATCTTTGTCACCACCTTATAATTCCACCATCCTAATTAACCATGAGCTCTACTTTTTCTTTGGCATTTAAATCTAGCTCATGTGGGTTGGGATGGATCCACTTCTACTTTCCACATGCCCTCACACTAGCTTCATGTTGTTTCCACATTATTAATATGTGGAGCCACCTTTGCATGCTTTGTGAGTGGAACCCCTTTTTCTAGTTTCCATATGGACTATTATGAATGTATGCTCATGTTAGAATATTTTTGGGACTATTAAACATCTAGTGGCACATACACACTAGCAAGTCCAAACTATATTCAAATATGATCATCTCCATCTACTCCACATGGGGCCTACTTTTAATTCCTTTTGCTTGGCCTTTACTCCATATTTTGGGGAATGCATGTGAATAATGCCATGATGCCTTACTATTGTTTTCACAAGATTAACACATGGCATTTAATGCTTTTGCATGGGCCATGCAAAACCACCACCATCCCTTTTTCTGTGGTTCTCTTGGATTTGTGAGTGGATCTTGGTTCTTTGGGAATCAAGCCAAGTTAGCCTTTTCTTTTACTCCACCATTCTTAGGGCACCACCATAATTGTTTTGTTGAGCCTAGTGCATGCATTAACAAGTCGAGTCCCTTTTTTTTCTTAACCTAGATACTCACCACCTTTTTCTTTTCTCCCTCCCTTGTGGTCTTTAAACCCTAGCTCTTTCCTCTCTAGCTTAAACCCCTCTCACTTTGCTTAACCAAGCCTAACCCTTCCCCTCCTCACCTCCATCTCACCTTGCAAGATCTAGATTAGATCATGTCCCCCTCACCAAAACCCTCTCTAACCCGAGCCTTCCCCTTACTCAACCACCCCATGCCGAGCCTCCCTTCCCTCTCTTTCCTCTCTCTGCCGGCAGGGTCCACCCCAGCTGTCTCTCTCCCCCTGCCGAAGCTACCCCCTCCTAAACCCTAACCGAGGCTAACCCTAGCTACCCATACCCTCCAACCCGAGCCTCTCTCTCTCTCTCTCCCTCTCTCTCTCTCTGCCTGCTAGGCCTACCCCACACCAAGCTTGGACCCACCTGCAGCCACCCTGCACCCCTGCCCGAGCCGGTCGAGCACGTGCGCGTGAGGGAGAAGAAAAGTGGCCGAAGCCACCTTTCCACCCTGAGCTGCCCCATGTCACCCCTCTCCTCTTCCGTCCATATCCACTCCCCCACGCCTCCTCTGCCGTGCCAGATCTAACCCTGGCCGCTGCGCCGTACCCTTCTTCCCCTGCCACCCTCTTATCCAACTCCGGCCACCACCGTCGGCCTCCTCCATCTCCTCGACAGCACAGCCGGTGGCGTGGCGATCTTGGTTGTCGAGGAAGCCGAGGAGATCCTTCTGCATCGCCCCGTGCACAGCAGCAAGGAGGAGCCGGCCCAGCCCCGCCACACACCGACGCGCCGAGTGAAACCCTAACGCCTCCGGCCGCCTGCTACACCACCGATCCGTCGCTCCCCGACCCGATCCACCACCGCCGTCCACCTTGTGGTGAGCTACCCTACTCCCCTGACATCCTCTAGGCCCTTCTCGGCCACTGGTCACGCCGCGCGTTTCTTCGAGCGCTCTCTGCGCGGCGAGCTTCCGTCGTCTGCTGGCCGTCCTCGCGCCGTTCCACCTTAGCTAGCCGTGCGACCGCAAGCCAGCACGAACCCCTTGGCCATCGCAGCGGTAGCCGCCACCGCGCATGCGCACGAGGTCACCAGATCGAGTCCCCGCGCCGTGCTCTGTCCCTGCCGATCACGGACCTGTCGACAGAAAATTTAGAGAAGAAGTGGCTACTTTGCAATTCCCCCCAAACCTTTTTACTGCTCAACCCGCAATCCATCGGGCCCCACCAGTCAGCCCCTCTAACTTTTTGCAGAAAAGCACCCCAGGTTCCAAAACCCTCAACCCGCTGTCCTCGTCCGAGCCATGTGGTTGTGCCCCGTTCGCTCGCCTGCGTGTGGGTCCGCGCGCACGTCGGTCCCGCTTGTCAGCGGCTGTGGCTGGCTGAGCCCGCGGTATAAAATGTTTCCACCGCGCACCGTGTCGCCCAGTCAGCATGGTCCCACATGTCTATGACTGTGGCTAAGTTTAGCTGGGTATAAAAAGTCTGGCAATTTTGTGTTTAATTAAAACATTTTCAGAAATGATTTAAATATGATTTCAAATCTGTTTTTAATAACTTTTGAATTACAATTCCAAATACTACAAATGGTATATGTTTTGGAATCAGAAAAATGTGAGAAATTCAAATATGCTATTCAAAATATTATCTGAACACTTTAAATTTTCGAGATGATTAAAATTCCAACAAAATGCCCTTTTCTTAATTAATTAATAACTTTAATCCCACAACTCCAAATTCGACAAGTAATATGTCTAAACCGATCAGCGCGACGAGCCCGTTCTAACTATGCACTCCATGTTCTGAATTGCAGCATGCATCATATAAATATAAAGTAAACAGCAACTTATATGGGAGCAAAACATGGCTAAAACTCAATAAAATGCTTTATTCTTGTACCCCACACCTCACCAATACCATGCTACATTATTGTCATGTAAATTGTGCATCATTCATCATGGCATGCTTGTTTGCTTGTCGCATTTTAATTCATATGCTCGTGCACTTTATTTATGTTGGACCTTGTTTGTTTGGTTCTTCTTCGAATAGACGCCGAGCAGGGGATATATCAGGAATCCCAGGAGCACTATCCAGATCCGTCTCTCGCTTCAACTGAGCTGCCAGGAAAGCACTACCACATGCTTGCATACATATAGCACCTATTGCCTCTATCTTATTCTTGCATCATTGAGTCCCGATTCCATTAAATTGAACCCCAAGTACTACATAGCCTTTACTTTTAAACCCCACCGAAGCTTGTTCCTCCATCCCATGAGCCCTTACTATAGGAGTTGTTTGAGCCATGCGAGTCGTAGAACAGCATGTGTAGGTTATGTGAGTGTCTGATGGATAACGAGGTACCTAAACAACTTAACCGGAGTAGTAATGGGATAGCTAATGAAAGTGGCACCGGTGAGCAATATCTGCTATTTGGTTTTTCATGCTCACTTGTGTCCCGTAGGATCCCGAGTACTTGATTCCTGTTCCTTGACTATTCGCACTATCCACATCCGGGAGGCCTTATGGACCCCCCTGAGCTAGAGCTTGATTCATTCTTATTTCTTGGGGCCACAAAGTAGTTTGGGGCTTTATTACTATCCTATACTTATGCCATGCTTTACTGATTTATTTAAGATTGTGCGAGGAGCACCTGTACTGTTTTGGATGCGGAGTGTTTTCACGGTATCGACAAGCCCAGTCACACGTTCGGGTTCCTAGTCATTTACAGCCATTAACGCAAACCTTGGGTCCGTCTCGGAGCTGGCCAACTTCGTTGCGGGTAGCTTAATGGGGTGGCCCCCTGAAATATTTCTGAATCCTATGATCGTTTTGTCGTGAATGCCTCGTTGGGTTTTGAGTTGGTTTTTCCGAGGTTGATCGAGTGTGTGTTGCTATTTGTGCACCCCTGCAAGGTAAATCTTTCTGAAAGCCGTGTCCGCGGTTATGGACGACTTGGAGCACAGTTTCTCGATCATAGACAAGTATAACTAAAGTACCGCTTTTAATTTGACTAAGTACTTGACTAGTAAATAGTGCAATACTCATGGAATGGTTAATAAAACTGCCAACGAATGGGTTATTCGTCCGCTTTCTCGTTGGTAAGCGAGAAGGAGGATGGATCTATTAATTATACTGTTATAACTGTTGTTACTAATTAACGGACATCCGTCTATCATTGGTTAGGCGGATGGTTAGCGAGTACCTATAGACTTGTTAGTTATTATCTTTTGCTGCAATTGCGTCATCCCAGGTTTATGTTCCCTTTAGAGGCATAAAGACTTGCTTAGTACCCCTAGGGTCTCACACGATAAATTGTTTGATTCAGATGAACAGGTGTATTCGCAAGATGGATACTGGGTGGAGGAGACGGATGATGTTGGCAACGTTCACTCGGTGTAGAGATTCCGGGAACGGGGATCCGTGAGATCTGTGGGCGGGATGTGTTTATTTATGTGGCATCTTATGCCGATTCGCTTCTTATCCGTACTCGGATCTTGTTTTCCGCTTCCGCCTGATACTCTGATGTTTGATGTATGAGGAGCTATCCTAAAATATTATCTCTATCTAGGATATTTGGATCTTGCCGTATGGCATTCTAATATTTCTATTTCTTTTAGATGGAATGGCTCTGTGAACCGTTGTATGGTGGCTTGCATACATACTCACTTGTGTATGTAGTTGATCCCTTCGCCTGCCGATTATGCCGCTCGTTCTTGTCCCGATGTTCTGGAAGTGGTTAGGACGACCGAAAGGTCTACCTGTGAGTGGCCCCTGTGCTCCACCGTACTATTTTAACCACGTTCGTTCATCCAGGCATGTAACTAAGAGCGTAATTCACCGAGGTAGTTACAAAGACTTCAAAGACAATCCCTATGACACAAATAAAAGTAGTCGAAATGTACTCATTCAGGCACTCAAAGACTTCAAAAAAGTCCCCAGTCGAATCTACGATTCCATTGGACACTCGGGGGCTACTGACATGGGTATACCATACAGGTACTCGAGCTTGGTATATACGGTCCAAATACGCACATGCCCATGGTGTCGCCAAGGCCCGGATGAAAGGACTCGAGTAACCTGCGGACTCTCGATTGCTTGAATAACAAGAAGAAGCTAAAGATAGAAAGCTTGAAGGGGAAAATCCTAACTTGTAACCGACTCGACCTGCTACCTGAGACCTAGCCTATCTATATAAAGGCTAGGAGGGGGCGGCGAGGAGGACACATGCAACCCTAGTTTCCACAACCCTCGCCAGATTACAT
Organism: Avena insularis; assembly: GCA_023614405.1. NCBI lineage: Eukaryota > Viridiplantae > Streptophyta > Magnoliopsida > Poales > Poaceae > Avena > Avena insularis. The sequence goes on along the minus strand of CM042684.1, from coordinate 270,503,073 downwards.
CTGCACACCATTGTATCTTTCGACTCCCTCGATAATTCCACGAGCAGACAAGCAGGAGTAGGGACCTCTACGAGGCCTGGACCTGGGTAAATCCTTTGTCCCCTGTGTGCTTGTTTGCTAGCCGATAGATGTCTCCAGCGCTCCCTTCTTCTCCAAAACCCAAGTCCATAACAATAGGCATTGACGAGTTAAACCCTCGTCAATATATATCCCACAGATGACTGCTAGCAAGAAATAAATACACTCACCAATTCACCAACATATACTCCCTCCGTTCCTTAAAATAAGGTGTATAGTTTTTTGTAAAAAAATTCCACAATATAAGGTGTATAGACAATTTTGATATTTGTTCCTCTTATTTAGGAGGCAATTAATCCAATTAGGAGAGAGAGGATACACAGATTTCGTATGTTCTCTCTATATCACCTCAATCACCTGGGGTATTCACATCCTAAAGCAACAAAAATTACCCTCCCAGCCTGTGCACTAATATCCGTGCAAGAAAACTATACACCTTATATTAAGGAACGGAGGGAGTATATTTTATCAAAAGTGTGCTTATGTTGTTAGTTAACACATGATACTTCCATGTGTGGATGATGACACCATCCTAATGAAGGGTTCCGTAGCAGAAAACAAAAAAATTCTATCTACTCGAACTCTAATACCAGGATCTATACTATGTAGACATAAGTAACGGAGAAAGAATACAGTATTCATACCTTTGCAAACAGAGGCACGCCTTACGCAGGAAGGCGTATATTGATGAAGACGAGCAGCACCCCAAGTGTGGTGCCTCCGAAGTTCGTCACACGTCCGGTGTAGGAGACGTCAACCCGACTCCGATCCAGCTGAGCAGTGGAAGTAGATGCCGGATCGCCGATCACACGACGGTAGTGTGAAGGTGGAGAACTCAACTACGAGATCCTCCCCAATATTACGGGGAAGTCCTCAGCAGATGAGAGAGAGAGAATGAGAGGAATGGGGGTGGTTTCCAAGGGGAAGGGGGACCCCTTTATATAGTGGGAGGGGGGGGGCGCACCACCCAAGGGCCAGGCGGTGTGGGACTAATCCCCACACCCGCCGGCCACCTTGGGGCAGCCACCGGCCCTAGGTGGGCCCCACTGGGACGGCCCACCAGCCCTAGGCCGGTCGGCCCCCACTCCCTAGGCGCCTTGCCCTCTTGGGCCTCCCTTCGGGTGAGGCCCATTAGCAATATAGTGCCTTCAAAAATAAAATAAAATACATATTTAATATTGATTCTCCAATTAACATTTAAATACACATATTATATTATTCCTTTACTATGGAACAACTTCTGGACCCCTTCCGATCTCCATCGGATGTTACCGAAACTATTCCGGTTTCTCTCTCTCTTTATTTCTCGTACGATACCTCATCTACCCTAAGCGTCTCTACCCTTAAGCATGACATCCTTCGGTTCGGAAACACTCCGGACATGATAGAGACCACTCTCATATCAATGATCAACAGAGGGACCTGGATGGCCATGTGACCCCCGTGCGTTTCACGAATACAATCGCTCGAACCGTGAGATAGTCGTTCCCCATTCCCTTTGTCATTCGATACCTAATTCATCCGAGACTTGATCTTTGGTGTCTCCATACCTTAGTTTGATCTCATTACTGATGAACTTGTTTTCTCGTTCTCATGTCATTACATTCCGTTACCTAGTCACATGCTTGCAAGCTTCATTAATGCGACGTCACCGAGATGGCCACATGTATCTGTCCTTTCCATGGACTAGACAAATCCTGGTCTTGATATGTACTCCTCTACGCATACCTTCAAAAAACCTGAGTGACACCTTTTTGATTACCTTGTTACGAGATGATTCTTGATAACCATCTAAGCTTTTTCCAGAATGGTAATTTGCATTACCTCACAGTCAAAGGATTAGGTTGCGAGGTTCTCTGTGTTTTATCATCAATGGTGAACTTTGTAACTAGACCTCATTAAGATATAACGGTCGGATGTTTGTCTATCATGTTATTCAACTAATAACATGACCTCATTGTCAGTTGGCATAAATGCCCATGATCTTTAAGCACAGACCATCCTCATGACCAATGAACTAGTTTACTAGAGGTAACTAGAGACACGGTTTGTTTACATACCACACGTGTATTAACGTTTCGTATTAACAGAGTTATAGCACAGTATAAAACGTATTATGAACATACAGGAGATATATCAAATAATACACTTTATTATTTGCCTGTAGGGCATAATTCCTTCAGTCTCCCACTTGCACTAGAGTATAAACAAAACTAGTTTACAATAGGCAGGAGCCTAACACCAATGGAATCTCGGTGTTGTTCGTGCTTATCCAGTTGGAGAGCTTTAGTTAGAGGATCTACCACATTCAGTTCCGTATCTACTTTGCAAATCTTGACTTCACCTTCGTCAACAATCTTCCGGATGACGTGAAATCTAAGTTTGATGTGTTTGGCTGTGGAATGAGTTCTTGGTTCCCTTGCATTTGCAATAGCTCCCGTGTTATCACAATAGATCGTCACGGGGTCTTACGCATTGGGAAAAACTCCTAGTTCGATGACGGAATTCCTTAGCCAAACAGCTTCATTCGCTACATCAGCTACAACAATGTATTCAGACTCCATGGAAGATTGTGCCACCACCGGCTGCTTCTTGCTCTTCTAGCTTACCGCCCCACCATTCACCAAGAAAACAAATCATGTTTGAGACTTCGAGTCATCATGATCCGAATTCTAGCTCGCATCTATGTAACGTGTTACGTTTAGAGCTTCATCATTTCCTCCATAGATTATGAACATATCATTTGTTCTTCTTAGATACTTTAGGATATTTTTCACAGCTGTCCAGTGATCCGGTCCTGGATTACTCTGATATCGGCTCGTCAAACTAAGAGCCAATGCCACATCAGGTCGTGTATTAAGCATTGCATACATGATAGATCCTATGGCTGAAGCATAGGGGATGTAAGACATCTTATCTCTATCATCGTCTGTTACAGGACATTGAGTCATACTCATTTTGCAATTCTTCATCATAGGTGTAAAACCCCTCTTGGTGTTTTCCATTTTGAACCTCTTCAAAATCTTATCTATGTAAGTACTCTAACTCAATGCTATTAGGTTCCTTGATCTATCTCTATAGATCTTGATTCCTAATATGTATGCAGCTTCACCTAGATCCTTCATGGAAAATTGGCTTCTCAAATATGCTTTCACGCTTTTCATAAGATCCACATTGTTTCCCATGAGTAATATGTCATCCACATATACTACTAGGAAAACAACTGAGCTCCCACTCGCTTTCTTGTGAACACAGAACTCTTGTTGGTTTTGGACAAATCCAAAACTTTTGATCACTTGATCAAAACATTGGTTCGAGCTCTGAGATGCTTGCTTCAACCCATAAATGGACCGTTGGAGCTTGCATACCTTTCCAGCATCCTTAGGATCAACAAAACCTTCTGGTTGCATCATATACAACTCTTCATCAATGTGACCATTGAGGAATGCGGTCTTGACATCCATCTGCCAAATTTCATAGTGGAAATGTGCAGCAATTGCTATTAAAATCCTGACAGCCTTAAGCATCACTACGGGAGAGTAAGTCTCGTCGTAGTCAACTCCTTGAATTTGTCGAAAACCTTTTGTGACAAGTCGAGCTTTGTGAATGGTCACATTACCATTCGCATCTGTCTTTTTCTTAAAGATCCATTTATTTTCCACGGCCTTGCGGCCTTCTGGAAGATCCACCAAGGTCCAAACTTGGTTTTCATGCATGGATCCTATTTCAGATTTCATGGCTTCTAGCCATTTCTCGGAGTCAACACTATCCATAGCTTCTTTATAGTTTGCAGGTTCTTCTTGTTCATCTAGGATGATAGACATTACAAGGCTACTATACCAATCAGGAGTGGCATGAACCCTTGTAGACCTGCGAACCTCAGGAGTCTCGATGTCATTGTTTTAATCATCAATAATGGTCTCTTCCTCCATGTTGGAGAGTGGTTTCGGAACAACTTCCTTTGCGCTTCTCGGAATACGGAGAGAAGGGTCAAAAATTTCATCTTACTCAATTTTCCTTCCACTCACTCCTTTTGCAAGAAACTCTTTCTCGAGAAAGGTGCCGGTTTTGCGACAAGCGTTTTGCCTTCGGCTTGATTGTAGAAGGTATATCCAATGGTTTCCCTTGGATATCCTACAAATATGCATTTTTCCGATTTGGGTTCGAGTTTGTCAGGCTGCAGTTTCTTAACGTATGCCTCACATCCCCAAACTTTCAGAAAAGACAACTTCGGCTTCTGCCCATACCATATCTCATATGGGGTTGTCTCCACGGATTTGGATGGTGCTCGGTTTAAAATAAAAGCGGCGGTTTCTAACGCGTATCCCCAAAAAGACACAGACAAATCAGTTAAAGACATCATGAACCGTACACTATCCAATAGGGTTCGGTTACGACATTCCGATACACCATTACCTTTGTGGTGTTCGGCGTGGCGTGGGATAATCCCACAGTCCTTTAAGTGCATGTTAAACTCATAACTCAAATACTCGCCTCCTCGATCCGATCGAAGGTGCTTGATTTTCTTGTTAAGTTGATTCTCTACCTCTTTCTGAAATTCCTTGAACTTTTCAAAGGTTTCAGACTTGTGCTTCATTAAGTAGATATATCCATATCTGCTCAAGTCGTCAGTAAAGGTAACAAAGTAACGATAACCATTGCGTGTTGAGACACTCATTGGTCCACATACATCCGTATGTATGATCCCAAGTAGGTCTACAGCTCTCTCCACTATTCCGGAGAATGGTGTCCTGGTCATCTTACCCATGAGGCATGGCTCACATGTATCAAGGGATTCAAAATCCAATGATCCAAGAAGCCCTTCTGAATGAAGCTTCTTCATGTGCTTTATGCCAATATGACCAAGACGGCAATGCCATATGTACATGGAATTATTGTCACTGTGCTTACAACGTTTAGCATCAACACTATGGATGTGTGTATCACAATCAAGATCAAGTAAGAATAAACCATCACATACAGGAGCATTAACATAGAAAACATCATTCATATAAATTGAACAACCATTTGTTCCTGATTTAAACGAATAACAGTCTTGCAACAAGCAAGACCCACTCACAATATTCGTACTCAATGCGGGTACATAATAGCATTTATTCAAAACCAACAATAATCCTGACGGTAGACAGAGATGCAGGGTGCCGACGACCATCACTTCGACTCTCGAACCATTGCCGACGCGCATCGTCACCTCGTCCTTCCTCAGGCGCCTCCTACTCTACAGATCCTGCCGAGAGTTACAAATGTGAGCAACAGATCCGGTATCAAATACCCAGGTGTTACTCCTGGCGCTCGTAAGGAATACATCAATAACATGTATATCATATATACCTTTGTCCGGGATGGCTATCTTGCCAGCTCGCTTGTCTTCAAGGTACTTGGGGCAGTTGCGTTTCCAGTGCCCATCCCCTTTGCAGTAGAAGCACGAAGTGCCGGGCTTAGGGCCAGGCTTGGCAGTCTTTGAGGTGCTGGAGGCGAACCTGCCATCCTTCTTAGACTTCTTACCCTTGCCTTTTCCCTTTTGCCCCGGTTTCTTAAAGTTGGTGGTCTTGTTGACCATCATCACTGTGTGCTCCTTCTTGATTTCAACCTCAGCAGTTTTGAGCATGGCGAACACCTCAGCAAGGGTCTTAGTCATCCCTTGCATGTTGTAGTTCATCACAAAACTCTTATAGCTAGGGGCAGTGAGTGCAGCACCCTATCTATAGCGAGCTCCTCTGGGATTTTGCAGTCCAGGGCGTTTAAGCGCTTAACATAGCCAGACATTTTGACCACGTGCTCACTAATACTGCTGTGCTCTTCCATTTTAGCAGAGAAGAAGAGCTCGGAAGCATCATACCTCTCTACACGAGCCTGTGGAGCAAAGACAGCCTTGAGATCCTCAATGATCTCAAAAGCATTCATCTTCTCAAAACGCTTTTGAAGCTCCGGCTCCATGGCATAGAGCATTCCACTCTGGATGAGGGAGAAATCGTCCGCCTTGGATTGCCAGACATTCTTTTCGTCACAGGGGCGAAATCTGCGAGCTTAGCGAGCTCAGCCTCGATGACATAAGTCAAATTGTAGGGGACTAGGAGGATCCTAAGATTGCGGAACCATGCGGTGAAGTTGGTTCCATCAGTTTTCAGCTTGTCCTTCTCAAGGAAAGTGCTAAGGTTGAAGGTGGGTGGGCGAGACATCTACAAAGGATTTGCAAAGTATTTAGACTATGTTCATAATAATGAGTTCAAATTTTAATAAAGGAACTCCCACTTAAACGAACATCCCTCTACTCGTTTAGTGATCACATGATTCCTATCCCCTACACCTCCCCCGATCATCACGGCCATCAGTGCAGTATCAAAGGTGGACATTCCCTAATGTCGATCACATCAACTATGTGATTTATGCTCGACCTTTCAGTCTCTTGTATTCCGAGGCCATGTTTGTACATGCTAGGCTTGCCAGTTCTAACTTGTGTGTATTCGCAGTGCAACATGGCTAGCACCCACTATATGCGAACGTAGATATGTCTGACCCCCGATCATCACGACCGACCTCATACCGAAGAACTTTCTTGGTGGTACACACACAAGGGGAATACGATAACTAGAATACTACGAGGGATTATCTTATTATGCTACCGTCAAGTAAGTATACTAGCACAATAAGTAATACTTCAAAAGTAAAGTGTTATGACACGGCTATAGCTTTATGATCATCATCAACAGCTTCCAAGTTTCGCAAACTTGTCATTGCCATGTTATAATACTTGCCCCTATGCAATAATGAAGATAGACGCTTCTATATTAACTATTGCATGTTTTACGCGGCTTTAGGGCTTTCGCAGTAGAACCCCTTCCCACCTACGAACGTCGAGCCACAACATGGATTCAATGATTGCTATTCTTCTTCCCTTTTCAGGGCCCTCTAGTATCAATGCCATATCAACTACTGTAGAGAGACAAACACCCCCCTAAGCCACTTTGATTTGTGGACCAGTCTCGTGAATCACCACGTGAGGTCGGTTGGGGGCCGCTTCATCAAACAGTGTCGTGATATGAACAACAATACTAAAGAGGGTAGCAACTAGAGAATCAATGCCCACATATAACCATGTGTTCTATCCGTACGACATGTCTACCTAAAGACCCGCTCTGATACCACTGAAGGGTTCCGTAGCAGAAAACAAAATTTTTCTATCTACTCAAACTCTAATACCAGGATCTATACTATGTAGACATAAGTAACGGAGAAAGAATACATTATTCATACCTTTGCAAACAGAGGCACGCCTTACGCATGAAGGCGTATATTGATGAAGACGAGCAGCACCCCAAGTGTGGTGCCTCCGAAGTTCGTCACACGTCCGGTGTAGGAGACGTCAACCGGACTCCGATCTAGCCGAGCAGTGGAGGAATTAGATGCCGGATCGCCGATCACATGACGGTAGTGTGAAGGTGGAGAACTCAACTACGAGGTCCTCTCCAATATTACCTGGAAGTCCTCAGCAGACGAGAGAGAGAGAATGAAAGGAATGGGGGTGGTTTCCAAGGGAGAAGCGGAAGAAGTAGATGCCGGATCGCCGATCACACGACGGTAGTGTGAAGGTGGAGAACTCAACTATGAGGTCCTCTCCAATATTACGAGGAAGTCCTTAGCAGATGAGAGAGAGAATGAGAGGAATGGGGGTGGTTTCCAAGGGGAAGGGGGGGGGACCCTTTTATATAGTGGGAGGGGGGCGCACCACCCAAGGTCCAGGCGGTGTGGGACTAATCCCCACACCCGCCGGCCACCTTGGGGCAGCCGCCGGCCCTAGGTGGGCCCCACTGGGGCGGCCCACCAGCCCTAGGCCGTCCGGCCCCCACTCCCTAGGCGCCTTGCCCTCTTGGGCCTCCCTTCGGGTGAGGCCCATTAGCAATATAGTGCCTTAAAAAATAAAACAAAATACATATTTAATATTAATTCTCCAATTATCATTTAAATACACATATTATATTATTCCTTTACTACGGAACAACTTCCGGACCCCTTCCAATCTTCATCGGATGTTACCGAAACTATTCCGGTTTCTCTCTCTCTTTATTTCTCATACGATACCTCATCTACCCTAAGCGTCTCTACCCTTAAGCGTGACATCCTTCGGTTCGGAAACACTCCGGACATGATAGAGACCACTCTCATATCAATGATCAACATAGGGACTTGGATGGCCATGTGATCCCCGTGTGTTTCACGAATACAATCGCTCGAACCGTGAGATAGTCGTTCCCCATTCCCTTTGTCATTCGATACCTAATTCATCCGAGACTTGATCTTTGGTATCTCCATACCTAGTTCGATCTTGTTACTAATGAACTTGTTTTCTCGTTCTTATGTCGTTACATTCCGTGACCTAGTCACATGCTTGCAAGCTTCATTAATGCGACGTCACCGAGATGGCCACATGTATTTGTCCATTACATGGACTAGACAAATCCTGGTCTTGATATGTACTCCTCTACGCATCCCTTCGAAAAACCTGAGTGGCATCTTTTTGATCACCCTGTTACGAGATGATTCTTGATAACCATCTAAGCTTCTTCCAGAATGGTGATTTGCATTACCTCGTAGTCAAAGGATCAAGTTGAGAGGTTCTCTGTGTTTTATCATCAATGGTGAACTTTGTAACTAGACCTCATTAAGATATAACAGTCGGATGTTTATCTATCATGTTATTCAACTAATAACATGACCTCATTGTCAGTTGGCATAAATGCCCATGATCTTGAAACACAGACCATCCTCATGACCAATGAACTAGTTCACTAGAGGTAACTAGAGACACAGTTTGTTTATGTATCACACATGTATTAACGTTTCGTATTAACACAGTTATAGCACAGTATGAAACGTATTATGAACATACATGAGATATATCAAATAATACACTTTATTATTTGCCTCTAGGGCATAACTCCTTCACCTAAGACACAAACCGAAGTACTCTGAAGATGTATTCTCTCATCATGGATGACAATATTACTGAAAGTACTACTCCCTCTGATCCAAATTAATGTTCCTAGATTTGTCTAGATTCGGATGTATCTTGCACTAAACATGACTAGATACATTCGAATCTGGACAAATCTGAGAACACTAATTTGGATCAGAGGGAGTACCTGTTTGCTTTGGCCCTTTTTTCTATTGAATCTATTATTTGTGTTGAGTAGAGATAGTCCTTTAAATAATTAGATGTGTCATATGGAGACATTCGAAAGATATGGTTTCATCAAGTTCTCTTCACAAAAAATCAAGCAATCACAATAATGGAGAAGATGGTCGATGAGGTAAGCTATGCTTCATTGCATCGGTAGACACAACACAAGCCAAGTTCATGCATATTCAGTACAGTTTTTTAATTATGCTAACACAGTTTTTGCACATGAAATTTTATCGGATGCTTGATGGAAGGAATCTACAGTGTGCTCTGTGATGCTAAATATATCATTGAACATGTACACTTTCCAGATTTCATACAATTGCATGTCCGCCGACACATGTATTGTAACTCAGATTAGTCTTATGCATGTACATACCTACCATTATATCAAAACGATGTCCAGTTCAACAGATACCACTAGGATTCCAGTAGAACAATTAAGATGAGAAGCAAAAAATGAATTACTATAACCTAGACAAAACTATAACACGGCCTGCAATATAATTGCACCGATGGCCTTCAGGCCGCCAGTTTCCTTAATTTCATGAGGGGAACGCCAGTTACTAGCACATTACTGTCCCTTCTGCTTGCTTGGTTTGGCCTATCATATTACACATTTTGCTCTCAAAGGAGCACATAGCCCATCAGCACAGTGTCACCAGTTTTTTTTCTTCCTTATAATAGAAGAAGTGACAAAATATGCCTGTCATATTTGATAATAGTTATTAAAACTACCATAAATTATACTTTGAAATTTTACCTTAGTATTAGTTTATGTAACTTCTAATGTCAAATCAAATAGATTCCTAATGGACGGGCGCGGCATCGCGCGCCAACATGATCTAGTGTGTTGTAAAGACATCTCGGATTTGGAAGAAAAATCCCCATTGCGAACACAATAGGATTGTATCACTAATAAATGTCAATTATTTATCTCGCGTTAAATAATAGACATGTCTTTACGATTATATGTTGTTTAATTTTATTGCGGGAGTTTCGTGCTTCTGAACATTTGTTAGAAGTAGGATAAGTTATATAATATACTATATGTTAGCTTTGCAACAATCAAATAACGAATAATGATAAAAGAATCACGGCAAGGGGACATAGATTTAACGTGGAAAACCCCCTCCAACAAATAGATGGGAAAAACCACGAGCGCCAGCCAGCAAAACTTCACTATACGGGGAGTGTTTACACAACGCCGGAGATTTCACAGATGCAACTACTCCCAGCCGGCGGCTTACAAGACGTTTATATAACGGTGGAAACCTAGGTCTTCGGTGATCCGTACCACATCGATCCAAGCCTCCGGCGACGGGTCTCGCTTCGCTCCGTCAAAAGTTGGCCTTTACTTTATAGAATTTGGATCAACATATAACACTATATACTGCATACCTTAGAGGATAATAATATTTACATTTGATTATAGTGTGGATATGCCGATTAATATATACACTGGACTAAGCAGGACGACAGCATTAGATGGTCTAACTTAAATACGTCGGGAAAAAATCCACTAAAAGAAAATTAAAAACAACAAATATGTTCATGTTTTATGCATGGTGGCCCACCAAGGACATCTCCACGGGCCGACCCAAACACGGGTCCGTTTCTGTCTGTTTCGGTCAGTCCGCGGTCATTTTGGGGCCACGGTCTGGCCTGTTCGAATGACCACGCCTGGCCAGCACTGTCCAGACCTGGCCCTTTGTATATGAATAGTTCAGAGCCAATTTATATAGATAAATATATATTTTGACAAGCAAATAAACTAGATTAGGTAATATAATTAAAATAGTGTTTCGCCGAGCCACCTCTACACGGCGGGAGGAGGTAGTTGTAGTGCACCATCTGTGCAGCCGCCAGAAGAATTTCGGTCTCACCATCGGACTCCTCCTCGGACGATGACTCGACGTAATTCTTGTAGAAGAACTCGATCGCCCTTCGCCTGCTGCCCATCTGTCAAGTAGATTACCATCAATGGCGGTACCAACTCCCGCATGGACTAGATTACCAAGAAAAGGCCGGCGAACGCACCTCGGCAAACGACCGAATAGGACGTGCGCGTCCAATGTAGAGGCGGAGGTCGGAGCGGCGGGTTTGCATGTCCTGCTCGATATCACACGAGCGGTGGCGAGGGTGATGGCTGTGATATACAACACTTTTTAGCAATATAAATTGTGTCATTTTCTTATCATATCATGCTCCATCTAACTATTGCTATGCTTAATATGCATGATTACTTGTTTTTGTTAAATTCAATATGAGCATTGGACATTTAGTAGTTTAGGTAGAATTTTATCCCTCTTTCTTGTCTTGACATGTGTGTAGGTGTTGATGATGATCATGGACAAAACAAAGGCAAAAGGAATAAAGAGAGCATAGTATAGAGGAGCTGTAAGGACCAGACTTAGCCATTTGAGAAGTTGGAAAAGTTAAAATTTTCAACTTCTCGAAATAAAGATCCAAGACCACATGATTGTATCCCTTGACGATACGAACTCAACGAGTCCAAGAACACCTATAACGGAGTTCGTATGAAGAAATGACGGCCAAAATACTAAATGGGACAAACGGTTTAACAAGCAACTATACGACCAGAGATATATTTTTGGTCGTATAGCTCTGCCCGTATAGTTGCCAAAAAGGTCGTAAACGACGGGATTTTGCCCCAGAAAAGCTCCAGAACCTTCCCTAAGTCATATAACGGTATTGGGGGAACCCTAGGGAACCCCCAAGGCCTATATAAAGGAGGGAAGACCGAAGGAAGCATCAATCAACCATATACAAGATCTAGATCCCATCTACTGCCTCCATGGCGACGCCCTGCCACCGTGATGCCTCCATAGCCTCTACAGCTCCACCAAGATCTAGAACTCCAAGAACACCACCAAGCCATCCAAGCAAGAAGAGGAGGAGAAGGAGGACGCCGCCATCACCACGCCGAAGCCACCATCACTATGCCATCATCACCGTCTCCATCACCGCTACTCCTTCATCCTTTCCTAGCATGATCTTCATGATGGGTTGTAACATGGCTTGAACCCCCTTTTATTAATGTTATGATGATTTGAGTAATTGAAGTATGGAGTGTTCTTGTTAATTAATATGTTTGTGCTTTCTCTTTACATTGTTCTATTCCTGATATTATTCTAGTGATTGGAGACGTCCAATCCATTGTTGAGGAGTTTACTAGGGATTTACGGAGTATCACAGAACTTATCATTAGTCTCTACTCGTCCATGGTTAGAACTAATAGGCTATTTGCTATAAGTGGTTTGTGGAGACAATAATAGCTTAGGATGCACCGCCCATTAAGATTAAATTTCCTCAAGATCACTCATGTTATAGATAGGTATAGTGTTGCGAAATGCTTGACCCTAAAGTGACATATGGGATATCTTGTGACTAGCACACTTGCTTAGGAGTACGATTGTCCATAGACCTTAATGCCTTGCTCTGGTTTACCTTGACTGGTCTTGTTACCTTAATACACTCTTCTTTTATGGATCACCCGTGTTCGGAGAGGGTGTGGACAATTGAGTTGTCTAGTTGCCACTTACCAACGGTGGGAGACAACGATATATGAGGGACCGCCACAATTATAGTTAACAACTATTTTATAAGCATTTATCATGCACACCGGTATACACAACATTACTTAAGGAATCATAGCATGAATATTTCATCTCATTGCATTCACCTCTTTTCAGTTTTACTTTCATTCTAGTTTTCTTTCCAGTCTTACTAGTAGTTACTACAAAACATCTTAAATTCATTAATCCTAGCAACTTATAGAATAGGCTATTTCCAAACCATGGTTTGGGTGCGTACGTGGTCTCATTGACAACGCGGTACTGCAATAACCCTATTTTGGTGCAGGAACTCAGTCACATCAAATTGGCGCTATTGCCGGGGAGCAAAGCGTTCGGTTATCTACTCACACATAGTTTATTTCTATTTGTTGCTATTATCTTACTGCTTTCTTTTATATTAAAAACAGTAAAAAAATTACAGAACCAAAAAATTATAAAAACTGTTATTACTAATCATGTCTCCCGAGATAAATTTTGTTCAACAGATAATACAAGCATTAGAGGAGATAAAGGATTCAAGTTCATCAAGGTTGGTTGCTAGACATGAGCTGATAAAGAAATTACTGGACCAATTGGAAATGCATTCATTATGGTTGCATGCTAATGTTGGATCTTATTGCACAATTTGTATAACAGATGACCACCTTAATTTTCAATGTAAGTATTCCAACAATCATACTCTAGCAAATTATAATAGAGATAAATCCTATGCTAGTTTGCAAGTACTAGAATACGTTATTTTCAAAGGTGCATCTGAAATGGTATTTAGACTAAGAAGTATTGATGTTGAAAGTGAAGCATTTGATGAAGTTTTTAATTTAGTATACCTCATATACCTCTTTTGTGAAAATAATTTAAGAGGAGAGGAAAAGGTGCACAAGGAGGAAGAACGGATTGATCACCCCCTTACACCTTTGACTCCTACTTTTGATTCTATAATTGCTATTAAAACACTAGTCGATGAAAAGGAGGAACAAAAAGGTGAGGTTGACAAAGAGAGTCACACTACAACTTTTGTTTCTGATGCCTCTCACTCTAGTAGTGATTTTTATGATGCTAAAACTGTTGATAATTGTTCTGCGGAGGCCTTGTGCCTAGACACTCATATGGAGAGCATTAATAATAATAAACTAGAGATAGAACCTTGCTATACTAACATGCAGGGTCCTGAACTCCTTGCTATGAAGGAAGAATACTATGAAGTGTTCTCCTACATAGGTAACCAAGGTAAAGATTTAAGAATTTTATACGAATCTTAAATCCTCTCATTGCAGCTATACATAGAGGCATGTTCACCAAGCTTGGTGCATCAACACTCGCTTGAAAGCGAGAACTTGTTCATCTACATGATGTTGATGCACCGTAAGCAAGTATGACTCCGATCGAACTCTACTTCGAGATGCTCCAAGCCGGTATGTACAACCTCACTTCGAGTCGATATCCCTTGGGATCCAGGTGGGTAATGTATGGAGCTGTTGGAAATATGCCCTAGAGACAAATAGTAGTAAGGACTATTATCATATTTCATATAGTTTATGATTAATTTTTATATCATGCAATAACTGTATTGAGTGGAAACATCAATACACGTGTGATATAAAAACAACCAAGGGTTCCTAGTGAAACTCTAGTCACTGGTTCATTGGTCAACAGATGATCAAGTTTCCTGATCATGTGGCATTTATGCCAGTTGGAAATGAGGTCATCTCATTCTGAGAATGAGATGATGAAGCAATACCCAACCTAAACATCATGACCCGATCATGTCACGAAGTTCAAGTTATGATGATTAGAAATGGATCCTCGTAGACTATTCCTTAGACCATGAGGCTATATCAATCACTGTCTCCCGAGAGTGCTTTGATAGCATCAAGCACCACTTGGTAATACAATGGTTATAAAGGTGTGTTCAGGTACTCGGAGGAAACCGTTAAGGCAATATATGTCAAGAGCGGAATTTGTCCGTCCATGTGACGGGAAGATACTCAAGGGCCCACTCGGAGAAGTTATATCCAATAGCTGCGCAGCGTGTGATTTGATCACGGGGATATCACTTGTCGGAATGAGTCAAGTAGCATTGTTCAGTAACGAGATTGAACACGACATGGAGATGTCATTGATCAGATCTCAGGCAATGCAAGTATCGAGTGACAAAGGGAATAAGACACGACTGTCCCGGTACAAAACAACGAAAGATCTTCGTGGAACGCACAGGGGTCATGATGAGGACATCCCTACAATTACACCTACCCCAGTGACTACTGAAGATGCTACAACTGTTGCAAGAAAGGATCAGTCCAATGAGATTAGAATTGGACCTATTACAAGAGCTCGTGCTAAGCTACTTGAACAACAGGTGAATTTACTCCTAAACGAATCTGGTACTTTGATTGATGAAAACTTTATACTGCCTAAGTCTATGCATTTATGTATGATTAGGTTTGTTGGAGAAACAAGCATGGCGCGAGCAGGAGAAGGGCTACAAGACAAGCCCAACATGATGATCGCCCAAGGATGCGCGAGGGAGGAGCAGGAGGAAGGCGCAATACAAGCAAGGGAGATCATCAAAGAGAAGAAACGTTCAATTTGGACAGACAGAAGTCCTGAAATTGAAACGGACATGGATTCCTCATACAAACTCCAAATCAAGCAAATAAGCACTTGTTGGATAGATAATTCCAAGATCTTTCCAATGAGTACTTCCACGTCTAAAAAGACCACGGATAATCTGGCCCCCACACCCCGGATAATCCGGCCCTGCTTTGGAGATCCTGCTAAGGACATCGACGCGACGTTCTGTGTCGGGGCGGATATTTGACCGGACTTTTCCCCGGAAAATCCAGCCACCGGATAATCCGGCCCACCTAGACCGGATAATCCGGCCCAAAAAGTTCCCATCAGATCCGGATGGATCTGACTGTATCAGACACGTTTTCGTTTCGCGTTTTTCGGACGTTCCGGCGGCCATATAAGCCTAACGCCCTCTAGTTTAGGTTAGACCACGTTAAAACTATTTTGGAGTTGTTTCTTTTATAGAACCTCTAGAATTACCCTGTGTTCGAATCTACCAACTATAATTGAGTGTGATCTGTTGTTCCATTGAGAATTAGTAGATTGCATACTACAGTTCGTGGTCACGGCTGCGTGCGCAAGAGCGTGGTGTTGTGAATATCCTACAAGGTTCGAGAGATGTTGCATTGGCATCAGGGATCGAGCGGGAGAGTTCATAGCTATAGGCTAGTTATCTATCATCCACCATCATCAGCTCCATCCGCTTATTGAGAAGATCGGGCCACCCCATATCATCTTGGTATCAGATTTCCAGTGTTGCCTCGGTAAGCATCCAGAAATCCATCCATAGATTAGAGAGTGTTTTTCGTCCTATACAGAAAAAGCCTTACAAAAAGATTTGCCATAGAATAGATTGCATCGTTTTCGAGTTTTAGTTGCTGATTGTATCTTCTCGTAGATCTGATCTGTAGGTTTTTCCTCGTAGGAGGCTAGTTTTTCATTTGTGTCTAGGTTTAGGGTTTGATCTTGTTTTCCGCCGTGTCAACCATCACCGTGTTCCGCAAGTTTTTCCTCGTTTGTCCGAGTCCACATAGCGTACCTTTGTTTGCATACCATAGACACAGCCTATCTACAGCATCCGTGCCTAGGAACGTACCCACGAGACTAGTTGCTTTGCTCCGACAGGCTGCTCATTAGGGTTTGAAGTGCAAAATTTCCATCCAGGTAGACCGGATTATCCGGCCCGCGACAAACTGGAATATCCGGCCCATAATTGCTCAGAATTGTTGCATCCCGTTTTTCTTTGTGTCAGATAGTTAAAAAAAATCAAAAAAAAAAGAAAAGAAAGTTGTGAAAAAAAAGATAATCGGTATAAAAAAAGAGAAGAAAAGAGCTACAAGCGTGACAAAAAGAGATATCAAAGTGTGCATTGTTGGAGGCCTAGTTTCATTATAGCACTAGTAGATTGAGCAATCGTGTGTCTGTTCTATTTGAGCTATTACTAGCGTCTCTCTTGTGCATTGCAATATTCCTGTTCATAAATTGCTTTGCCACGTTTATCTCCAGCGTGTGTGTTTCTTGGGTTTTTGTACGATCAGCACTAGGACTTGTTTGCGGTGTAGATAGGGTACCATACATATAGCTCCACCTTAAATAACCTGTGTGCCCTGCGATCGTTCTCTATACCTTTGATATTCACTTCATCACATCAAGTGCATCAGTCTTTGATTTCGTTTGGTAGAGCATCTCTATTCACTTTGGAACGGTAAGATCTCCTTTCTTATTAGTTGTGAGTGAGTTGTGAGAGTTTCCACAATACAGATTTTGATTTTTGCACTAACCTACTAATCATGTCTTCTAGTGATGAGGATGTTGTGTTCCACAAAAAGAAGGATGAGGAGATTGTTAATTGGCGTGAATATGAGGCTTTAAAGTCCCACTTGACACGTGTGTTTACTAACACGACAGATGCCATTGACAAGAATCTCCAGGATATGAATATGCGATTGGATCAGCATGTTGGAACGGTTGATACTATCCAGACGCAAGTGGCTACGCTCAATGTCAATGTCACCACTTTGCAACGTTCCATTGAGGGTTTGACAGCCGCCTTACATAGAAGGGAAGATCCTCAACATGATGATGCCTTTGATGATTTCGATGAGGGTAGCGCCGTGGATGCTGCTCCACATGTTGGCAGGGGACGTGCTATTCCCCCTGTCCATGCACCTGCTCATGGCCGTGGGTTTGCCCCTCTTGGGCGTGCTCACTGTGTGCCCAACCAAGCTGCTGATGATGGTTTGGGCAAGCCAAAATTCTCAATTCCTAAGTTTGATGGTTCCATTGATCCTGAAGATTACCTCACATGGGAGTTGAAGATTGAGAAACTCTGGCGCTTATTTGACTATCCAGAAGATAAGAAGGTCAAGCTTGCAACATCTAAATTTGATGGTTATGCTTTGCGTTGGTGGGATGCTCTTGTGCAACATAGAAGGGAGGACAATGAACTTCCTGTGATGGATTGGCGCGAGATGAAGCAAATCATGAAGGCTCGTTTCGTACCAACTAACTACTTGCGATCAGTTTTTGATAAATTGACGCAACTGAAGCAAGGCACCATGACAGTTGATGAGTACTACATGGAGATGGAGATGCTTATGCAGCATGCTAGAATTCGTTAGTCCATTGAGATGACCATGCAGTGATTCCTAAACAATTTGAAGTTACCGATCAAGAGCATTGTTCGTCATCACAAGTATGAGACCATGAATGAGTTGTTGCATCATGCTAGAGAGGCCGAATCCCAGTTGGCAGAAGAGGCGAAGTCACGCGCTCGTTTTCCATCCTCCAGCAGATTTTCGGCCAGACCTACGCCTCCTACATCCGCGCCACCAGCTGCTGTTCCATTTACACCATCGGTCAAACCAGCAAGTACACCTTCGTTTGGTTCTAATGCTCGGAAACCCACTGCTCCTGCTGATAGCTCGGGTTCCAACATGTCTACTGCACGTACTCGTGATGTGGTGTGCCATACTTGTGGAGGTAGAGGTCACTACAAGAAAGATTGTCCAAACAGCAAGGTTATGTTTGTTAATGAACAAGGTGAAGTAGAAAGTGGAGATGAAGCTTCTGATGATGATATTGATGACGGCGAGCATGGTGTTGATGCATATGTTAAGCGTGCACCCACTATTGTCGTATCTTCACATGTACTTAGTGTGCAACCGGTTGAGGAATCCCAGCGTTACAACTTGTTCCAAACAAAAGCTCTAGTTGGACCAAACAAAGCTTGCAAGGTAATTATTGATGGAGGTAGCTGCAGAAATCTTGCAAGTAAGGAACTATGTGCCAAACTGAATTTGACATACTTACCTCATCGCAAGCCATACTACATACAATGGTTGAGCAACAATGGTGAGATGAAGGTAAATCATATGGTACGTGTGAATTTTCAAATAGGGCCATACAAAGATTCTATTGATTTTGATGTGGTTCCTATGACTGTTTGTCACCTACTATTGGGTCGGCCTTGGCTCTATGATCGCCAAGTGCAACACAATGGCCGAGCCAATACATATCACATGGAATTCAAAGGGAAGAAGATTACTATGCAGCCAACGACACCACAAGAAATTGTGAATGATTCTCGCCAGAAAATAGAGGTGAACGTGAAGGAAGATACTACCACTCGGCGAGACTGTGTAACAGCTGTTCCTAATGTAATTGAGCCTAAATTGAGTGATATAAAGAAAAGTGAGAGAGTGCTTGGGTTATTGATACTAGCCACCAAGGAGGATATGAGAGAGTTTCGTGAGGATCCTACAGCCATGCCAATTGTGCTCATGTATAAGGGCGAGGTATTGGTTTCTAACGACATGACCCCTATTTCTCTTAGTGTCTCTTATGTTTTGCAGGACTTTGGGGATGTGTTTCCAGAAGACGTTCCCGCAGGTTTGCCTCCATTGCATGGTATAGAACATCAAGTGGACCTGATTCCTGGCGCCACGCTTCCCAACCATGCACCTTACAGGACTAATCATGAAGAAACTAAGGAAATTCAGAAGCAAGTACAAGCGTTCCTAGATAAAGGGTACATTCGTGTCTCTCTTAGCCCTTGTGCTGTTCCTGTTATTTTAGTTCCTAAGAAAGATGGTACATGGCGCATGTGTGTTGATTGTAGAGCGATTAATAACATCACTATTCGATATCGTCATCCTATTCCACGCTTAGAGGATATGCTAGATGAATTTAGTGGTGCTTCTGTTTTCTCTAAAATTGACTTGCGTAGTGGTTATCATCAAATTAGGATGAAAGAAGGGGATGAATGGAAAACTGCTTTCAAAACTAAAGTCGGTTTGTATGAGTGGTTAGTTATGTCGTTTGGTCTTACTAATGCACCTAGTACTTTCATGCGTTTGATGAATCATGTTTTGAGAGAGTTTATTGGTCGTTTAGTGGTAGTTTACTTTGATGATATACTCATATACAGCCACACCGAATCTGAACATTGCACTCATATTAGACAAGTTTTGCAAGTGTTACGTGATAATAAACTATATGCTAATCTTGAGAAGTGTAAATTTGCAAAAGATAAGGTCATATTCCTAGGATTTGTTGTTTCTAAGCATGGAGTAGAGGTAGATCAATCTAAAATTGAATCAATTCAGAATTGGCCTACTCCAATGAATGTTAGTCAAGTGGTAGTTTCCACGGTCTCGCTGGTTTCTATAGGCGCTTTGTGAAAGATTTTAGCACCATTGTTGCACCATTAAATGATTTGACAAAGAAAGGTGTTCCTTTTGTATGGGGCGTGGCCCAAGACATTGCATTTGATACATTAAAACGTTTGCTTACTTCTGCACCATTACTTGCATTACCTGATTTTTCGAAGCAATTTGAAGTTGAATGTGATGCTAGTGGTATAGGCATAGGTGGCATTTTGATGCAAGAGGGTCGGCCTATAGCTTATTTTTCTGATAAATTGACTGGTGCTCGTTTGAATTATTCTATCTATGATAAAGAGTTGTATGCACTTGTTAGAGTACTTGAGGTTTGGCAACATTATTTGTGGCCAAAGGAATTCATCATACATTCTGATCATGAAGCATTGAAATACTTGAAAGCTCAATCAAACTTGCATAGAAGATTAGCTAAATGGGTTGAGTTCATTGAGTCTTTTCCTTACATCATTAATTATAAGAAGGGAAAAGAGAATGTTGTTGCTGATGCTCTGTCTAGGAAGAACATGCTATTAACCAATCTTGATGTTAAAATTCCTAGATTAGAAGCTATTTGTGCACTTTATGCAACTGACCATGATTTTGCTGAACCATATCGTTTGTGTGCTCTTAGAAACGCATGGGATAAGTATCATATACATGATGGATATTTGTTTCGAGCTAACAAACTATGTATTCCAGGATCGTCGTTGCGTTTGTTCTTAGTGCAGGAATCACACGCTGGTGGTTTGATGGGTCACTTTGGGCGTGAGAAGATGTTGCTCATGCTTGCTGATCACTTTTATTGGCCCAAGATGAGGCGTGATGTGTACAGATTTGTGAGCTGATGTATTACATGCCACAAGTCGAAATCTAAGCCGAAGCCTCACGGTTTGTATACACCTCTCTCTGCACCTACTACTCCATGGGAAGACATTAGTATGGATTTTGTGCTAGGTCTACCTAAAACTCAGAGAGGTCATGATTCTATATTTGTGGTAGTGGATAGGTTCTCTAAGATGGTTCATTTTATTGCCTGCCACAAAAGCGACAATGCGTCGCATGTTGCTAACCTGTTTTTCAGGGACATCGTGAGATTACATGGAGTACCAAAAACGATTGTTTCTGACCGTGATGTGAAGTTCATGAGCTACTTTTGGAAGACCTTATGGGGGAAGCTAGGAACGAAGCTGCTGTTCAGTACCACATGTCACCCCCAAATAGATGGTCAAACGGAGGTGGTGAATCGAACATTGTCACAGCTGCTAAGGACCATGATTAAAAAGAATCTGCGGGAGTGGGAAGAGTGTTTGCCACATGTTGAGTTTGCTTACAACAGGGCGGTGCATTCAACTACTCAGCTTTGTCCTTTTGAGGTGGTGTATGGTTTCAAGCCATTGACGCCACTTGGTATGTTGCCTCTTCCATTACATGAGAGAGTTGATATGGAGGCATCAAAACATGCTGATTATGTGAAGAAAATACATGAGAAGAGTCGAGAGACTATTGAGAAGAAAGGCAAGAACATTGCTGCTGCAAGGAATCAAGCAAGAAAAGAAGTGTTGTTCGAGCCTGGAGATATGGTTTGGGTGCATCTACGCAAGGATAGGTTCCCACTACTTCGAAAGTCAAAATTGAAGCCACGTGGTGCTGGTCCTTACAAGGTGTTAGCCAAGATTAATGATAATGCCTACTCGGTTGATATACCTATTGAGGAGTTTGGTGGAGTTAGCAACAGCTTCAACGTTGCTGGTTTGTCACCATATGCTGGAGAAGACCTTGGAGCGTCGAGGTCGATGCCTTTTGAAGGGGGGGGGAAGATGATGAGGACATCCTTACAATTACACCTACCCCAGTGACTACTGAAGATGCTACAACTGTTGCAATAAAGGATCAGTCCAATGAGATTAGAATTGGACCTATTACAAGAGCTCGTGCGAAGCTACTTGAACAACAAGTGAATTTACTCCTAAACGAATCTGGTACTTTGATTGATGAAAACTTTATACTGCCTAAGTCTATGCATTTATGTATGATCAGGTTCGTTGGAGAAACAAGCATGACATGAGGAGGAGAAGGGCTACAAGACAAGCCAAACATGATGATCGCCCAAGGATGCGCGAGGGAGGAGCGGGAGGAAGGCGCAATACAAGCAAGGGAGATCATCAAAGAGAAGAAACGTTCAATTCGGACAGACAGATGTCCTGAAATTGAAACGGATGTGGATTCCTCATACGAACTCCAAATCAAGAAAATAAGCACTTGTTGGATAGATAATTCCAAGATCTTTCCAATGAGTACTTCCACGTCTAAAAAGACCCCGGATAATCTGGCCCCCACACCCCGGATAATCCGGCCCTGCTTTGGAGATCCTGCTAAGGACATCGGCGCGACGTTCTGTGTCGGGGCAGATATTTGACCGGACTTTTCCCCTGGAAAATCCGGCCACCGGATAATCCGGCCCACCTAGACCGGATAATCTGGCCCAAAAAGTTCCCATCAGATCCGGACGGATCTGACTGTATCATACACGTTTTCGTTTCGCGTTTTTCGGACGTTCTGGCAGCCATATAAGCCTGGGAACGCCCTCTAGTTTAGGTTAGACCATGTTAAAACTATTTTGGAGTTGTTTCTTTCATAGAACCTCTGAAATTACCCTGTGTTCGAATCTGCCAACTATAATTGAGTGTGATCTGTTGTTCCATTGGGAATTAGTAGATTGCATACGACCGTTCGTGGTCACGGCTGCGTGCGCAAGAGCGTGGTGTTGTGAATATCCTACAAGGTTCGAGAGCTGTTGCATTGGCATCAGGGATCAAGCGGGAGAGTTCATAGCTACAGGCTAGTTATCTATCATCCACCATCATCACCGCCATCCGCTTACTGAGAAGATCGGGCCACCCCATATCAGGTCACATGGCCATCCAGGTCCCTCTGTCGATCATTGGTGTGGGAGTGTCCCGACCATGTCTGGAGTGTTCCCGAACCGTGGGGTATCAGGCTTAAGGGCTTGATGATGCTTAGAGAGTGTTTATAGGATCGGTAGAATCACCGACGAGTTATAGGGAGAAAACCGGAAGGGTTTCGGTAAGTCCGGAGGATGTCCGGAGTGGAGGTGGAAGGTGTTCCACCATGGAGATTGAATAATGTGTGAATGAATGTTAAATGTTAATTTAATCATTTATTCATAATTATTTAATAAAGAGAAAATCAATTAAAGGTCAAAAAGGCTTAATGGGCCAATTTCCGGAGGGAGAGGGCTCATTAGGGAAAGGAGAGAGGGAGAAGGGGCAAGGGGGCTGGCCGGCTGGGCCTAGCCCCCCCGCGCGGGGCACACTAGGGGCTGGCCGGCGGCCTCCCCACCCCCTCCTCTCCTTTAGTCCCACCCCAGGACTTTGAGGGAGGGTGTACCCCTCGTTCCCCTATATATATAGTGGGGTATTTGGCCAAGATAAATACACCAATAATCAACACATGTCTCCCCACTTTTGGGAGGACCTCTAATTGATATTTTATCTCTCCCCACTCTCTCTCTCTCATGACCATGGTCCCATGTCTGGACTACGCGAGCGAGAGACATCTTCACCGCGGAGCGTCGTCATGCTGCGGGATTCGGATCCGGGAGCTCTACTTCCCCAACTGCTACTGGATTGGGGAAGCGGGAGTCATCGTCAGGCACCAGACATGTGTAACTCCCCGCGAGGTGTTGCACTTGAGGTACTCAATTCGTTGGAGCCAAGGAGCGTAAGGACTTGATCACGATCTTGAGGTCGGCTTCGGCTCGTCTACATCAACCACGCTCTCCTGAGCGTTGACAACGCTTTTGGTCTTTAAGGGTAAGTTCATGAAAAGCCCCTCCCATTACTGTATTACTAATAGATATGTCCTGGCAGCTTCCGGGGTTCAGGGGCGTAGGGTAAAATTTATTGTTTTCATACGCGGAACCCCAACAGTGGTATCAGAGCTAGATCTATGCGTAGTAATGCTAGTACGGGTAGAACACACGAGATGTAGCGTGCGAGCATTGATCTTTTAGTTGTTACTCTCCCACGTGTACTTGTGAATACCACAGTAATGCTTGATGAAGTGGCCCCCAACCGACTTTACGCGTTCATTCGCGAGACTGGTCCACGCTTTACATACGGCTTGTACCGTATAAAGTGGCTTAGGGGAGGGGTGTCTATCTTTCTCGCATTAGTTGGTATACCATTTGCAATGGAGGGCCCCGAAAGGGGTGTAGTAGAGACAACTACTTGATCAACGTTGTGCTGAAAGTTCGTAGGTAAGAATGGTTCTTGTGCGAAAGCCCATTCAGCCACGTAAAACATGTAAAGATAAAGTAGAGGCGTCTAACTTTGTTTTGCAGGGGGGCGTTGCTTTGTGATATGGTTGTGGCAAAGGTAAAGTGATTACCTTTTGTTACGTAGTAGTAGATAGTCACGAAGGTGACGAACTACCACGCCGAATGACACCGGTACCCTGGTGTCTATGGCGCCGGAACCCTGGCGCAGGAACCCGGTGACGACGGATGGAGATCACGACGTGAAGGACCATATCACATAGCATTTACATTCAATGTTTTTGTTTGTATGTCTTATTTTGTGCTAGTATTAGATACTCGACGGTAGCCTGTTAAAATTACCAACGATTGTGTTCCCCCTTAGTGTGCACCACCAAGAAAGTTCTTCGGTATGAGGCGATCTATGGTTACATGCCTGGGTGTCAGACATATCTATGTTCGCATACAGTGGGTGTAAGCCATGTTGCATAGCGAATACACTAAGGTTGAGTTGGCGAGCCTAGCACGCCACAGAAGCGTGGCCTCAGAACACAGATGGTCGAAAGATCGAGTACGAGTCGCATGAATGATGTGACCGACGTTTAGCATCCACCTTTGAACCCACATCGATGGCCATGATCAATCGGGGGAGATGTGGCTGATAGGGGTTGTGTTATCACTAGGAACCCTCACTAGGGATAGGTGTTTCTGAGTGGAGTTATTATTAACTCATTTAATTATAAACTTAGTCTAAATTCCTTTTGCAATTATAAATGTAGATGGGACCTTTCGTGTTGACGATTGATTGGTTAAAAGGAGAGAAGCTCAGATTAGATGGATCGAACTTCTCCATATGGGTTGCAAGTCTCCATGTTCTCCTTAGCGAGAATGACGTGGTCGTCTACATACTCGACGGGATGGATTTGGATTAGTCCACTGACCTAGAGACCCTAGAGGAGCAGAAAGACCGCTATCTCCGTCGGCAGATGGCCTCCTATATTTCAGTTGTAATGTGTTTCAGAATGGTGGACGAGCTGTGGCCTTTCATGGGCAATGTCAACCCTCGTTCAGTGATGCTACAGCTTAGGACACATTTCGTGGAGTAGACACGCATTTGGGAGCATGAGCTGATGGGAGACTTCCTCTCCATTAAGATGGAGGAGAACTCATCACTGGATGACCACTTGGAGCACATGCATCATGTGTACATGAGGCCTGCGTACTTCCTGGACATCTGGATAACGGGCTCTTTTGCAAACGCCGCTGTGTTGCGGTCGCTGCCACCAAGCTACCAAACACAAGTTAGGACTTGCGTAATGAGGGGCGACGCGGAAACAATGGAGTTCCACCAGTTCCTGACACATCTTAGGAATGTGTTGGTTGAACCAGATGTCGCTCAGGTCGTCAACGACAAAGATATATATTTGATATACAGTTTTATAAATGTTATAATCTTGCAAACACATTTGCGGTGTTAAGTATATCTGTTACTTGTTCTGTTTTGTTGAAAACGGGTCCTTCTGCATGAGAGGTGCTTGCTGGAGAGGAGGTGACGTTGCGTGTTGATGGCGAGCATGATGATGATGGACGACGACACTCTCCCTCAACATTTATCATTTAGTTTGTGTTTTAGGATGATTATTGTAATCAAGAGATTGTGAACTTCTTTAGTGTGTCTCACACTTCATGAGACGATTATTCATCTGAGTTTGTAACAAACAGTTGTTCCACTTTTATGAATGATTTCTATTCATGTTCATATCTTGTTTGATTATGTGTGAATTATCCTTGTTGTTTGAAATTAATTGATAATCCATGAACATTTGTAAAATATTAAAATGCCTTGTTTAAAATACCCAACTTAATGATATGTTCATTAATGAATGAAAACCATTGTTTAAATTCAAAGTTATGTGATGATATGTGAAATTCATTCGATTTCTTATCACATATAAATCATGCCTAAGTTCGACAAAATAACTTGAACACCGTGTATTACTTGAATACAATGTGTTTAAAGAATTGTTAAAAGTTAATACATATTCGATGTATTATGTTTTAACAAAAATGGTAATTATCATTAAATGATTGTTTAAATGTGTAAAGAAGTTTACCAAAGGAAACATGAATATGAAACTATTTGATTTGATCAAAGTGTTTCATTAACAATGGGTATAAATATAAAAGAGAATCCAATTACTATGATTTGATCAATAGTAATGAAGTTCAAATTTATAAGAATGGCATAAAAGAAATTGTGGAATGCAAAGCGTTTTGAAACGTCAAAATGCGAAGCATCACAATGTGATATTATATATCAAAGGGGTTGAATAGAAGGCACCAAATAAATCGTTGTAGTGTAGATGTAGATACCATTAGTTAGAAATAGTTAGCACTCAATTAGAATTTATAGTGAACCATTTGAATTCGTGAAAGTTTTGGGGTTATTCGATATAACCAAAACAATAGCGAAAAAGTCCTTGTAGAGCATTCATTGGAAACTTTGAATACGAAATCCATAGCTGAAACCAAAAGAGAAGCAAAACTGGTATTGCTTGGATTTTGGTACATTCTTGAGAAAGCTCACTTTTAGTGATGTTTCTCAATTATGGAGCAAATGGGAAATAGTGTAAAACACGATGAGGATTCAAAATCCCTGCATCAGAGTGTTGAGAAGCGCAACAGACAATGTTCCTGAACGATTCTCTTCACAGAAGGAAAGAATCAATGATATTGATCATTGTGTTTTTCCCCACTTGTGTTTTTCACTACATGGAGTAGGATTCAAAATGTAATCCATATCTTGTATGGAGACATTGTGAATCACTTGTCATGATTTTTGGAATATGACATACCTACGAACTACAAAGGAAATAATGGTAAACTAGAATTATGAGAAATCCTAAAAGCAAAATTCCCTTGAGATTAGAAAGAAATTCGTTGCTGAATCTCACAAGTAAAAGGGGTTACTTGGAATTTTCCCAAATGACTGCAAAGCCATAGTAGGAAAAAGGGGTAAATGACAAACGCACAATTTGTCAAGTATTGGATGAATTCAAATGAATTTGATTCATGTGTGCTAAATGTCTAGTGGATTTAAAACTAGTAAAGTACTAGTATCTCATAGTAAAATCTCCAAGTTTGATATTTGATCAAAGGATTTTGAAGTTGTTCAAAATAGTGAGTGGATATGCAATTTGCATAGAATTGAGTGGGAGCTATGAAAGTCTTCCTGAAACAATATGTGATTGACATATTTTTAAGTGGGAGCAATATAAGTCTCAAATTCAAATATGTAGGAACATATTCTGAGTGGGAGCTTATAGGAGTAATTCTTAAGTATGTTTAGAATGAAAGTGCAAATACTTATAAATAATGATTTATAAAATGTAGAAGTTGATAATAAGTGTATTATGATATTATGTAGTATTCCTTAAGGGATTCTGAAAGGGGTTTCAGAATAGAAGTTAATTTAGGAACTAATCCTTAATAACTCAAATTAGGAATAACATTAAGTTTAACATCAATGGTTAAAAGAAATAAAAGGATGATCGTCATCCACTATGTTGAGACATAGGTTCTATCTTAGTAAACCATGATGATAACTTAGCATAATATGTGATCCAAATAAGGAACGTTTGAAAGTGATTAAGTTCAAATCATAGAATGTTGAGCTGAGTTTTTGTCCGTAGTGTCTAATACAGAACTGTCGACATGTTTTCCAAATCCATAAAGGATGACATATCTTAAAGCATAAAAAGTTATGTTATAAGGGAATATGTTGGAAACTTCTGTAGATACCGATTAAAGTCAAGTAGGAAGCGAGGTGAACAAAGACATCGAAAGTTGCACAGAGTGCACTAGTGTTTCGATGAATACATTTATAATAATAGATAAGGGTACCATCTAAAGTGTTGTATAATGTTATGGTGGGGCTAGTTCGCTTTTAACGTAGAATGATGTGTCCCAGGGCACAGTGCCCATGAGAAATCCCTCGAGGTTGATCTAACGTCACTGTAGGCTCCTGGAATGAGGCCTTGTTCTGATGCCATAGCAATGATGCATACACACAGGTGCTATCATGTGATGATAAAGTATTAATGTCAATCAAGGTGACATTAGTAAGTTGCAAAGGATTTGGGATTGTAAAGTACAGACCCAAGACTCAACCTCTTCCATGAGCAAGCATGTTCAGGGTACCAGATATATGGTGCCAAAGATTGAGAACAAATGCAGCTATTGTATTTTTACTCTAGTGCAAGTGGGAGACTGTTGGAAATATGCCCTAGAGACAAATAGTAGTAAGGACTATTATCATATTTCATATAGTTTATGATTAAGTTTTATATCATGCTATAACTGTATTGAGTGGAAACATCAATACACGTGTGATATACAAACAACCAGGGGTTCCCTGTGAAACTCTAGTCACTGGTTCATTGATCAACAGATGATCAAGTTTCCTGATCATGTGGCATTTATGCCAATTAGAAATGAGGTCATATCATTCTGAGAATGAGATGATGAACCAATACCCAACCTAAACATCATGACCCGATCATGTCACGAAGTTCAAGTTACAATGATTAGAAATGGATCCTCGTAGACTATTCCTTAGACCGTGAGGCTATATCAATCACTGTCTCTCGAGAGTGCTTTGATAGCATCAAGCGCCACTTAGTAATACATTGGTTATAAAGGTGTGTTCAGGTACTCGGAGGAAACTGTTGAGGCAAGATATGTCAAGAGTGGGATTTGTCTGTCCATGTGACGGGAAGATACTCAAGGGCCCACTCGGAGAAGTTATATCCAATAGCTGCGCAGCGTGTGATTTGATCACGGGGATATCACTTGTCGAAACGAGTCAAGTAGCATTGTTCAGTAATGAGATTGAACGCGACATGGAGATGTCATTGATCAGATCTCGGGCAATGCAAGTATCAAGTGACAAAGGGAACAAGGCACGACTGTCCAGGTTCAAACGATGAAAGATCTTCGTGGAACGCACATGGGTCATATGGCCATCTAGGTCCCTCTGTCGATCATTGGTGTGGGAGTGTCCCGACCATGTCTGGAGTGTTCCCGAACCATGGGGTATCACGCTTAAGGGCTTGATGATGCTTAGAGAGTGTTTATAGGATCGGTAGAATCGCCGAAGACTTATAGGGAGAAAACTGGAAGGGTTTCGGTAAGTCCGGAGCATGTCCGGAGTGGAGGTGGAAGGTGTTCCATAGCCATGGAGATTGAATAATGTGTGAATGAATGTTAAATGTTGATTTAATCAATTATTCATAATTATTTAATAAAGAAAAAATCAATTAAAGGTCAAAAAGGCTTAATGGGCCAATTTCCGGAGGGAGAGGGCCGATTAGGGAAAGGAGAGAGGGAGAAGGGGCAAGGGGCTAGCCGGCTGGGCCTAGCCCCCCTGCACGGGGCCCACTAGGGGCTGGCCGTTGGCCTCCCCACCCCCTCCTCTCCTTTAGTCCCACCCCGGGACTTTGAGGGAGGGTGTACCCCCTCCTTCCCCTATATATAGTGGGGTATTTGGCCAAGATAAATACACCAATAATCAATAAAGGTCTCCCCACTTTTGGGAGGACCACTAATTGATATTTTCTCTCTCCCCTCTCTCTCTCTCGTGACCGTGGTCCCAAGTCTGGACTACGCGAGCGAGAGACATCTTCACCGCGGAGCGCCGTCGCGCTACGGGATTCGGATCTGGGAGCTCTACTTCCGCAACTGCTACTAGATCGGGGAAGCGGGAGTCATTGTCAGGCACCAGACGTGTGTAACTCCCCGCGAGGTGTCGCACTTGAGGCACTCAAGTCGTTGGAGCCAAGGAGCGCAAGGACTTCATCACGACCTTGAGGCCGCCTTCGGCTCGTCTACATCAACCACGCTCTCCTGAGCGTTGACAACGCTTTTCAGTCTTCAATTGTAAGTTCGCGAAAAGCCCCTCCCTTTACTGTATTACTAATAGATAGGTCCTGGCAGCTTCCAGGGTTCAGGGGCGTAGGGTAATTTTTTTTGTTTTCATACGCGGAACCCCAATAGGAGCATCCTAGCCTGGCTTTATAGTTATAAAGACAGCGCTTCCCGGGAGGCAACCCGGAAGTCATTAGGCGTCTTTCTTAGTTTTGTATCTTGAGTCTAGTTGCATTCATATTGCGTTGCACTTTTATTCTTCACATGTCTTACTATTAGATTAATCTTGTTGAAGTTTTCAAAAGGTAGAATTTATTGTTACTATATGTTGCATAAACTCGGTTATACTTAAATCCCATTTTATACATGCTAAATGTTGGTCGAAAATTTAATCTATCAATTTTCTATCATAAACAAGGTATATAACTAAGTTACAGGAAAAGAAATAATTTTCAAAGAAACAGAATTTTTTTGATGCAT
The DNA here is from genome assembly GCA_023614405.1 of Avena insularis. Lineage (NCBI taxonomy): Eukaryota > Viridiplantae > Streptophyta > Magnoliopsida > Poales > Poaceae > Avena > Avena insularis. The sequence goes on along the minus strand of CM042684.1, from coordinate 270,472,284 downwards.
ACAGAAGGTTTAACGATCAACTATACGGCGAGAATAAAAATTCTGGCCGTATAGTTCCGGTCATATAGATATCTTTGCCATCAATTTTTTTTCTTTCATATGTATTGAGAGTTTAACGACCAACTATACAGCAAGAATAAAAATTCCAGCCGTATAGCTCCGGTCGTATAGATATCGGTTCCTCCGTACAAATTATTTTCTAATATACTGAGAGTTTAACGACCAACTATACGGCGGGAATAAAAAATTTCCGGCCGTATAGTTCCTGTCATATAGATATCTATGCCTTTGTATATTTTCTTTCCCAGGGACAAACAATTTGACGACCAACTATATAGCGGGAACATTTTGTTCCGGCCGTATAGTTGCACCCGTATAGTTGGGAAAACCCCTCAAAGGCCAACTGGAAGGTAACCATTGCTCAAAATATCATTCTTTCTTCTTCCTTCTTCTTATAAAAGCCTCGAAACACCACCTGGGAGCTTCTCCCATGTTTTAGAGAAGCCAAGCATATGTAAACAATAAAGTTCTATCTCAGAAATTCCTTAAGTTGTAATTCTCTTTAGTAGTTCATGACTTATTTTCATTTGCTTTCATTACTTGGGTGAACGAACTTCATTCGTACACCAAACCGTTGTCTTTTATTTTGTGTGTTATTTTTGCAGGAACTTGAACCTTGTGTGACGACGTGTACGGTAGTGCCAACCGTGCAAGTACTCGGATGAGCCACTTGGTTGCTTCAGTTCAACGTTTCAACAATCAGTGTCTGGTAAAACCTTCCAACTCGAACCTCTTTTAAATAAGCACATAGGAGTTGCACACTCGTGTCTCATATCATGTTTCACTTGCACCTCATCACCATCTAGGAGAGGCCTTTTCTAGAGCTATTTTGTTGACTTAAGCGTGGTGCTTAGGTTGATGAACCGACTAAGTGGGACTTTTATTTTTATCACTTGTGACCTAAACCCGTGTCTTAAAAAACACAAAAATATTTTGTCTCCTTTCTAGTCTTGTTACTACTAGGTTCTTAAGGAAGGCATACACCGGATCGTGAAGCATTCATTGAAGCAAAGGTTCTTTGTCCATCAAAGTAGAGGTTAAAAGCACCACAACGGTAAAGTATGTCACCCTTGCTTTAACTTAAGCTTGGGGAGGTAACCACTTCTTATACTCTCTTTTGATAACTGCATTTTCTCTTTTGTTTTCATGATATTCTCAAAGTTCTTAGCTTGGGGAGGTTGTTTTTCATGTGAAGAGTCTTGTGCAAAGTTCTTTATCTTAAAAAGTTTTCATGCTATTGTGTATCTCTCTGTTTTTTCATGCTTGCTTAGGTGAGATTTTGTTCATATTTATATAAGGGATATACTTGCTCATGTTAGGCCCCATAGGAGACAAGCCATAGCTTTGATGCACCTTGTTTAACTTTTGTCTAGCTTGTGAAAAATATTGTGATCCTCTAAATATACATTGCCATGTTCTCTACATTTTGAAAAAAAGAAAAAAATAATATAATAAAGAAGTTCTTCAAAACATGCTAGTTGTCACTGTTCAGAATTGCCTTAAGTGAATGGTTATGGAGTAGCACGACCCCATAGTGCTGGAAATGACGGTCTTAATAGATGCTTACTGAGTGAGTTGTCAAATAAGAAATGATGTTTCAAAGTTTCGATATTATATATGCCAAAATTTTGTCTTGGAAATCAAAGTGAGATATTGCTTTATGCGTGTCTTGCACCACTATCGCACAACATGTGATTCTAACAACTCTGTTGGCCTTTAAACAATCCAAAAAGAGGAAACTCTTGGTGCTTGGCTATGAGTTGCCCAACATATGTAGCAAAAAATGCTATATTTGGGTATGCATTGGTATTCTCATGGGCCTGCGTTAAAAGAAAAAGTCGGAATACTCCTCTCACCGATATGAGAAATCATTATACCGAAAAGTAAAACCTTGGTAATGGTCACGAGTATCCTTCCTAGCCTGCACAATCTCGATTGAACATATACCACTCTTTTGGCATGGTCTCGTTACTAACAAATATATTTTCTATGAGCTCAACAATCGAAGTTTGCACTTGAGAGACTTTAATAGATGGCATGCATGGGCATCATTGGAAAACTCTATTTCTTTTTATGATTGACAACTAACCGTGTTCATCTTTGCCTTATACAAATAAAAAAAGGTACAAAAATACAATAATGTGCATATAGAAGGATCACAAGTTTACTTGCAAGCTAGATTTAACTTTGACATGGGGCATAGAAGTTATTGACTAATCTCTAGCGGTTTGAAATAATATAACTGAGCTTATATTGCCTTGTATGATTATGTGCTCTCTTACTTTGAGTTTGTAGGAAAAACAAGGATACGGTGCATTGATTTCCAATGATAAGCAAAATCACATCCATTAAGTTATCGATCCCTTTTGCTCGAGGACGAGCAAGATATAGCTTGGGGAAGTTGATGGTTGTGATATACAACACTTTTTAGCAATATAAATTGTGTCATTTTCTTATCATATCATGCTCCATCTAATTATTTCTATGCTTAATATGCATGATTACTTGTTTTTGTTAAATTCAATATGAGCTTTGGACATTTAGTAGTTTAGGTAGAATTTTATCCATCTTCCTTGTCTTTGAAATGTGTGTAGGTGTTGATGATGATTATGGACAAAACAAAGGCAAAAGGAACAAAGAGAGCATAGTATGGAGGAGCTGCAGGGACCGGACTTAGCCATTTGAGATGTTGGAAAAGTCAAATTTTCCAACTTCTCAAAATAAAGATCGAAGACAACTGGGTTGTAGACCTCGACCATACGAACTCAACGAGCCCAAGAACACCCAAAATGGAGTTCATATGAAGAAATGGCGGCAAAATACTAAATGGGACAAACTGTTTAACGACCAACTATACGGCCGGAGCTATATTTTTGGTCGTATAGCTCCGCCCGTATAGTTGTCAAAAAGGTCGGAAATGACGAAATGTCACCCCAGAAAAGATCCAGAACCTTCCCTAAGTCATATGACGGTATTGGGGGAACCCTAGGGCACCCCAAGGCCTATATAAAGGAGGGAAGACCCAAGGAAGCATCAATCAAACATATAAAAGATCTAGATCCCATCTACCGCCACCACGGCGGCGCCTTGCCGCCGTGCCGCCTCCATAGCCTCTACAGCTCCACCAAGATCTAGAACTCCATCAACACCACCAAGCCATCCCAGCAAGAAGAGGAGGAGAAGGAGGACGCCGCCATCACCTCGCCGAAGCCACCATCATCGCGCCATCATCACCATCTCCATCGCTGCTACTCCTTCATCCTTCCCCGTCATGATCTTCGTGATGGGTTGTAACATGGCTTGAACCCCCTTTTATTAATGTTATGATGATTTGAGTAATTTAAGTGTGGAGTGTTCTTGTTAATTAATATGTTTGTGCTTTCTCTTTACATTGTTCTATTCATGATATTATTCTAGTGATTGGAAATGTCCAATCCATTGTTGAGGAGTTTAGTAGGGATTCACGGAGTGTCACATAACTTATCATTAGTCTCTACTCATCCATGGTACCTGACAACACCATGGGTAGAACTAATAGGCTATTTGCTATAAGTGGTTTGCAGAGGCAAGAGCAGCTTAGGATGCACCACCCATTAAGATTAATTTTCTCAAGATCACTCATGTTATAGATAGGTATAGTGTTGCGAATTGCTTGACCCCAAAGTGACATATGGGATATCTTATGACTAGCACACTTGCTTAGGAGTACGGTTGTCCATAGGGATGAATGCCTTGATCTGGTTTAACTTGATTGGTCTTGTTACCTTAATACACTCTTCTTTTACGGATCACCCGTGTCCAGAGAGGGTGTGGACAATTGAGTTGTCTAGTTGCAACTTACCAATGGTGGGAGACAACGGTATATGAGGGACCTCCACAATTATAGTTAATAGCTATTCCATAAGAACTTATCATGCACACTAGTATACACAACATTACTTGATGAATCATAGTACTAATATTTCATCTCATTGCATTCACCTCTTTTCAGTTTTACTTTTGTCCTAGTTTTCTTTCTAGTCTTAGTAGTAGTTATTACAAAACATCTTAAATTCATTTATCCTAGCAACTTACAGAATATGCTATTTCCAAACTACGGTTTGGGTGCATACGTGGTCTCATTGACAATGCGGTTGTGAAGGTCATGTTTGTCGAGATCCCATCGGGACAAACTCTTAAATATTTGCTGCTCCAAGTACTGCAATAACCCTATTTTGGTGCAGGAACTCAGTCACATCAGGGGGGGAGGGGGAGGGGGGCGACAGCCGTTAATGGCTGCGGCGGCTGGTTGCATCTGCTCTTCACGTGGGATATGGAAGGCAGGGGTTTGGGGGAGGAGTGTCTTTGTGCCACTGGATATAGGGCCCACCTAAACAAGTGGTCGGACATGCGAGGCAGCGCGCACTGTCCAGGCCGACCCATTGGTCATCCAAATTAGGTGCACGGATGGGTCAAGACGGACTTGTCAGATGATGGTCAGTGCCAGCATGGGCGCCCGACAAGCGCGCAATCTGGCGTGACGGTTGGACATGGGACGGGTTAATGACCCGTGGAGATGTCCTAATGCTAATACATGGCCATTTGACGATTGGGTTGATCAGAAGGCACTGCTAGTGGGCTGGAGGCATCCTATTCTGGTCTGCTCAATCTTTTTTTCCATTTGAGCAACATATCTAGGTTTTGTCGACTTACCCCTAAAAAAGCATTTTTTAACAACGCTAAAATTACATTCGACCATCTGACCGAAACAATAAAAACAAGGGAGTGGAAAGGCAGAACAACCAGAGGGGAAAGATTAGCAAAGTGCAAACCAAAACAAAAAAAGGGGATGTGCTCCGTTGGGGGCACAGAGATGAATTTTTGGCACCAGCGTAGATATAATCTTACAGAGTTGAAGGAAAATTCTAAAGGAGGAAGTAGAAGTTCTGGTATTCCGGTGGGGCGCGGCGATGGAGACTTGTCTCTGGTCGAGATGCGTTACTTTGTGAGCATCAATTTTACCTATGAGACACTGTTTGAGAAACCAGTGAAATCCCACGGGTTCTGCTCTGGATAAGTTTCGGCTTTCTTGATTCCAGACTCGACGCTTTCATTGCCTTCATCGGATTCAATGTTTTCTAGACTTGAGCCACGTGGTGGCATTATCTCGGGGTCTGATCCGAAGGAGAGGTCGTTGTATAGATTGGCCAGATTCCCTAGACCTGCAGAGTTTTCGGAATTTTGTCGCCGTTTATCGGCTGGGGTGCGGCTTCTTTAGATGAGCTAATAGAAGATGCATGTATCGCTGTAGGCTCTACTATTATAACCGATATGCCCAAATAGATCGGGACCGATAGGAAAAGATTTTCGTGTTCCTCCACCTAGAAGTGGAAACTCACGATTATGAGATTGGATCCTCCATTGAAGTCAACGGGACCGAAATAGGGGTGGGCGGGTGTGGATCTGCTGCTGTCGATTTTTTGCTTGGTGAAGAGGGTGCCACCCAATCCATGACTCTAACATTTAGGTTTCCACAAATGGCGCCATTGACGAGGTGTAATTTCGGAAATGCCCATGTTTATGGACTTTAGGGTTTCATGGAAAAGAGAACTTTCGGGATTTCGTCGGCCGATCAGACAAATAATAAAGTTGAAATAGTCTGATTGCTGGGGAAACTATGATTACAGATTTCTCAAGGCTGTGGTACCTCTCCGTTGGCTCCTCCTAGCCTTTATATAATAGACTATGTCCCAAAGCCATATACGGATAGGTTACAAGTTATAATTACAAAACTAATACAATGTCGGTTCCTACTCTTTCCATGATTGTCAAGACACCCTTTCCGTCCATCGGATGCTTCCTGGACCTTCCTTTATTCTTCATGGGCTTTGTGGGCCATATGCCTTTATACATCTAGGGTAACTAATTCTAAGACCCGATTAGTCATACCCATGTTAGTCGCACTCACGCGACACGACCCAATTCAATGCAGCAGAACACACCCCACTCAACCCGCACTTACCCGACCCACACCACACACCCAGATGCGATGCACCCACTCAACACACACATCGACGCACCCACGCAAATGGACACCTGGGCACACACGCAAACACAACACCTCGTCACCATTGCCTAACACGACATGCACGCTGTACCCACATGCTACTGAACCCACACCTCCTTCTCTCTAGGATGTGACCCGAGCGCCTCGCTCGCTCGATTTGAGTCCTGTGCGAGGTGCCTTCCGCCTCCACCTCCCTGGAGCATCGCTGGCTTCTGGTCGCCCTCCTCGTGGTGCTCTGCATCTCCGGACGTTGCATCCCTCTCTCTACAGTGGAAGCCGGTGCCTCCTCCGCCTTCTGTTGTCGCCAGCGCTCCCCTCTGCTCGAGCCCTCCATCGTATCTGTCTTCCCCATGCGACCATGATCCCATTGTCGGCCTCTGGAGCTCGACGTCCTCTGCCTCAACCTCGGCGCTTCCGGACAATCACCTTGCCTGGCGCCCGCGAGCGCGGCTCCCCTACACACCTTCATCAGGTCACGACCTCCTACTTGTCCCCCTCGACATGTTCCCCTCTGCCCCGAGCTATTCCATCCCCGAGCACGTCGATTGAACCCCGTCCACCGCCACGTGCGGGCATCCTCCAGTGTGGAGCTCGCCTCCCTAGAACCGCCAATGGCCTGGTTCCCTTTGCCACCTGGAGGCCTCATCCCTGATAGCAAGATTGTCTGCCGATGTTTGCTCCAGCCCGCGTGCTCCACCACCCTTGAGCTTCGCGTGGCACCGGTGTCGTCGGATTGAAGACATGTATGCCGAGTCCTCAAGGCGTGTGGAGAAAGGGGGTGTGAGGTGATGGTATTCCGAGATAGTGAGCACACAAGCTTTACCGAGGTTCGAATCCGCCGGCTTTGGACAGATCCTGCTCCTGCTGTTAATCTAGTAATACGACAGATCCAGAACATGGGTTACAAGGGTTTTGCATGTGCGAGTTGAGATTGTAGAATATTGGGTTGTCTAAAGGCTGCCCCCTAGGGAGGCTTATATAGATATCTGGCCTAGGGTTTGAAGGAGAGACCTATCTGGCTACGACTAAGAGTCGGTTACATAGTACATCTTGGATTACAAGTAACTAAACATGCCTAAGTCGGTAAGTTTTCTGGGCCTTTCCATAGCCGGATGTATCTCCGTCTTCTCTCCCTGACTGGGCCGCCCATGGAGCAAAGCTCTAACCCAAAGTGGGCCACCCTAGTTAGGAAGTCACAGTGGGTATACCCGGAAAGTATATCCCCAATAGTAGCCTCGGAAGCCTCCAAGATCCAGAGTCAGATTCCATCATCTAGCTTGATCTATCTTCGGCTCGTAGAATCTTGAAGGGTTCCTGAAACTCAAAAGAAAGGTAGGATCCGAGTCTCAAATCGAGTCGGACCTGTGAGTACATTATTCAGTTTTCCAACTTGAAATTCAAATCAAGCTAGAACTTGGTCTCTGACGTAACCTGACATCAGTCAAGGTCAAGTCACATCACTAACAGACATTCCTAATAGTGTTACCGTTGGTGGGTCTGCTTATCACAAAACCGAGGCACCATTTTAATGCATGCACGGAGATCTAGGTGGCGTAATCTTCACGAGGAGTTGACCCAACTCCTTCCATGACGTGTGGCACGTTTACTGTTCAGTTCACATGAATCTTGGCACAAGCGAGGGATATAAGGGGTTCATGTCTCCTTATTCTTGCTTACCAGTGCCACTTCCTTCTTCTTCCTCCCAATGCCACCACGCGCTAGCTCCTTCTTTTCCTTCCCCCAAAACACATAGCGCTGCCCATCTACGGTCCCCATTGTCCCCAAAATGGCTGATGCTTCCTCTTCCGGTATGGCGGCGACCATAGAGGCAACCTATACAGCGGCGGAGAAGGAGAACTTCCGTGGAGTGTGGATCTCGTGCGTCCTCGACAACGAGAAACTGCATGTCGTTGAGAGGGAGGGTCTCCTCCGCACCGGAGACTAGTGGAGCAGCTTCGACCAGATCATCCCCACCCCTCATGCTGACAAGAGGGTGCACTTCGGGACTCACCTCGACAGAGGTTTGAGCTTTCCCCCCTTAGAGTTCTTCTTTGAGGTTATAGATTATCACGGAGTTCAACTCCACAACTTCCCCCCAAACACGATTCTAGAACTCAGTGCTTATGCTTCTTTGTGTGAGGGTTATCTCGGAATAAAAACGAGGCTCATCTTGTTCCGATACTACTTTGGTACCTAGATAAATTCTATGACTTCTGGTAATCCTTATATTACCAGAACTCTTAGCCTGACTCTTAGGAGAGACCGAGTCTACCCCAAGATTAAGGCTAGCAAGTCTGTGAAGAAATGGCCATCCATGTTCTTTTACCATAATGATAGACCAACTCCCGATAAATAAACTTTTTTTCCGGCTTTTGTTGACGGCGCTGCCACGCCCCAAGAGTCCTGGGATGTAGAAGCTCCCGCTCTTCCTGACGATCTGATTTTTGCCAAGAGACAGATCGAGTACCTGATGAAGCACAAGGGTCTGATAGGATCTGACTTGATCCACTGCTGGCTGGCACACAGGATTCAACCCCTTCATCACCATGGTGACCGGCTCATGCATACGGTTACCAAGAACAAGAAGGACAACCTCAGTATCAGCTTGCTCCCAATCCAGGACAAAGAATATGAGTCCCGGATCAAATGGTTGACCAAGGAGCAAGTTGAGAGGAAGATTCCAGATATTTCTCTAGACATGTATACTGCTGATGAACCTTTGACACCAGTAATTTTTCTGGCTATTACCTTCATACCTGATTATGTGCTCATCTATACTTTGTTATAGTTTTGCAATACTGAGCAAATGTCTCTTTCAGCTTGTTGACCTCCTCGAGTCGGAGCTTTCTCCTCTTGAGGGATATCCACCTGAGAAACCAGTTCTTCAGGAGGATGAAGAACTTGTTCCAATGTCGGACGCGCTTACCCAGAAGCGCAGAGCTCCGACTATTGCTGTGGGCATCCAAAAGGTGCTCGTTGTAAAGAGGTAAACTTCTTTACAAAGTTTCAAATATTAACTTGTATTTTCTCTCTGAATTGCAACAACCTTACTCTATTAATATCCAGGGCTAAAACACTTGCCAAGGGTAAGGCACAAGGAAAACCAGGGAAGACTCTTCGCCAGCAGAAATTGACTCTGGGCTCTCCTACTGTCCCACCTCTGACTCCTACCACAAGGCCATCATCAGTGTTGGAGGATACTTCTTCTCTGTGCATTGAAGATGTTTTCGCTCAAAATCAGAGCCAGCTAACCTTGGTTCGCAAACCGACGTCACCGTAGGTGACTCGGAAATTGGTATGGGTGAACCCTCAAAGGGTAATGATCCCTCAGCTGAGACCTTCATGGACAACCTTATGGCGCAACCATTGCAGATTCCGGAATGGAAATGGGATTCCGTTGGAATGGACTTTATCACCGGTTTGCCTACTTCCAGTAGGGGAAATGACTCAATCTGGGTCATAGTTGATAGACTGTCCAAGGTAGCTCACTTCATACCTGTCTAGACTACCTACCAGAGTGCAAAGCTAGCATAACTGTATATTTCTAGGATTGTTAGTTTGCATGGAACCCCCAAGACCATAGTATCAGATCGAGGAACCCAGTTTACCTCGAGATTTTGGCAGAAAGTCCAGGAAGGATTGGGAACCAAGTTGAATTTCAGCACAACTTATCACCCGCAAACTGATGGACAGACTGAGAGAGTCAACCAGATCTTAGAGGATATGCTTAGAGCTTGTGTGTTAGAGTACGGATCAAAATGGGAAGACTGCCTGCCTTTCGCAGAATTCTCATATAACAACAGTTATCAAGCTAGTTTGCAGATGGCACCATTTGAATTACTATACGGAAGAAAGTGTCGTGCCCCTTTGAATTGGTCGCAAGTAGGAGAGAGTCAGATCTTTGGACCCGACATTCTCCGAGAAGCCAAAGAGAAAGTTCACAAAGTCCGTGAGCACCTCAAGACCGCCCAATCCAGACAGAAGAGTTATGTTGACAAGAGAAGGAGAGACCTGACTTTCAATGTCGGAGATTTTGTATATCTCAAGGTTTCGCCATTGAAAGGAACCCAACGCTTTAGTCTGAAAGGAAAGTTAGCCCCCAGGTATATCAGGCCCTTCAAGATTCTGAACCGTCGAGGAGAAGTATCGTATCAACTGGAACTACCTAAAGAGATGTCAGCCATCCACAATGTGTTCCATATCTTGTTACTTCGCAAATGCTTGGAAGTGCTAGAGAAGACTGAAGTATTCAAGAACATCGATCACAGAGCTATGGAGATCATAATGACCTGGCCTATCGTGAAGTGCCCATCTGTATCTTGGAAGAAGCTTACAGAACCACCAGGACCAGGAGTATCAAGTTTCTGAAGATTCAATGGAGCAACCATACCGAAGAGGAAGCCACTTGGGAGTGAGAAGATTACATTAGGACAGAGTTCCCAGATCTCTTTAGTTCCTAGTTTTGTTTGTAAATCTCGGGACGAGATTTTGTTTAAGGGGGAAGGTTTGTAACATCCCAAAACTTCAATCCAAGGTTATTAAGATCCAAATCATCAAAATTAGGGTTAACAAAAACTTTTCAATTAAAATTATTAAAGCATTCATATGTGTGTGCATTTAAATATGAGTTGAATTGCCATGATTAAGTGATCCATTGCTTGTAAAATGATTCTTAGGTGAAATAAACATCATCTAGATCATTCCCAAACAAACCCCCAAGAAAAACAAAGCAAAATGAATAAAAGAAGAGAATGGTCATTTGTGCCATTTTAATCAACATGCCTACTTTGGCTATTCCTAGTACTCAAAACCTAACAGAAACAATTATGGATCTTTGAACCCCTTGCTAGTACACATAATGATGTACCAAGGCCCACTTTGTGATCTTCCAAAAACATTCAAACACTAAATTTAAATGGCACTTGAAAATTGAATCTAGTTCATATGGGAAGATCCCATTATTTCAAAAACCACTCAAATGAGCTCAAATTTCAAAACCCAAGCACCCACAGAGTCTCAAGCTTATGCCTAGCACACCCACCAAAAATCTTTTCAAAATTCAAAAGTATTTTTCTTGCGGCCATTTCTTCAAACACTTGGCAGGCATGATTTACACCTAGTAATTAGCTCACTGTTTTATACAGGGTTTTGCACCCATTTGTCCTCAAAAAACTCCCATTGTCTCCACTTGATCTAACCATGCCATTTACACCCCATCCCCTACCCCCTAGTGGTAATGCCAAGCCATGCCGAGCACCATGCTGGCCGGCCGACCATGCCACCACCGCAGCAGACCACCTCCCTTCCTCTCACCATGTCTATGAGCTAGCCCTAACCTCACCGCCACTCTCTGTCCCCTCCCCGAGCCAAACCAGAGCATGGACCACCGCCAATGCACCGCGCCCAGTGCGTCTGCACCATGCCGAGCACGCGCTAGAGCGCCGCGCCCGACACGCGTGTACGCACCGCCCCTCGACCGCAGCCCGTGTTGACCGCTCCGCCACGACCCTAGGAACATGCCAGACATGCCCGTTCGCTGCCCAACACACCACAGCCACGACTCGCCGTTGAGACCGCCGCCTCTGCCGCTCAGAGCGTGCGCATCGCCCGACCACATACCACCGCCCCTAGTCCCGAATTTAACCCGTAGAGCACCGCCAGGAGACCAGCCACCATCCTCTACCTCGAGCCACGCCGCTAGCACACTGTGCAACCCTCGCCGGATCCGCCTGCCCATGCCTCTCGGTCATGTCGTCGTCATATAAATAGAGGCCACCCCCAGCCCCATTCGGCACACCACTCACCTCCCCTCACCTCACTGACCGTTCCCCACCTCTAGACGGAGCAGTGCGAGCACTTGCTCGCCGGAATTTGGCCAGAGGAGCCCGCAGCAGAGGAGGAGAAGGCCCCGCTGATTGCGACCACCCCCGGAGCTGCCTCGACCACCCCTGAGCTCGCCGTCATCTACCAGTCCGTTTGCCCACATTGCCATCGTCGCTGGAGCCCTGGTATGCCCTCTGAGCACCCCCCACCGAGCCGCTAGGGTTAGAGTTCACCTGCGACAGGTCCGTCGTCGACGACGAGCCCCAACCGTTGATCCCCGTTCTAATCTAACGGCCCACATTGCCCCGTACCGCTTCACGCGTTATGAGCCTCTGACCGGTGGACCCCCTGACAGCTGTGCCCCGCGCCGCGTAGTGTCACTGGGCGGGCCCGTTAGCGTTCCCGCGTGACCCAGTTAGTTTGAATTAGGATTTTTCCATTTTAGTTTAAACCTAGTTCTGTCCCCTAGTTTGAAATTCAATTTAGAGAGATTTACAAATCCAAATGGAGTGATTCCAATTGTGTTAGAAAGCTATTAAAAAGATCTACCGAAGCCCGTTGGATTTAATTCAATTAGAGTTAGAGATCTCTCCTAGTAAAAATAATAAGATAGAAGCTTTTGCACATTCAAACATTTTTATAAAATCAACCAAAATAGCTTTTGAGTTGATTCCAACTCTAAAAATCACATTTAACCATATCTATCTGAATATGTAATAATATTAAGGTTTACATGTAGTGACTTTGGACTAGTACCAAAATAATGCTATATAGGCATTTCTAGTCACTTTAAATCATTAAATAATAAACTTAAACCAAATTAATTATGATACAACCTTTAACTCCCATTCCCACATGTTAGAATATGTGGTGATGACATGTGTCCACATGATTCCATATTTGAAGTGGTGAATATTAAATCTTAGTTACTTTTCAATGAGTAGAAATTACTTTTCTAAAATAAAATGGAGGAAACTATTGAATAAAACTTCTGATGCTTGTGATGATAATAGATCATCAAATGTGTGCCTTAGAGTGTTAATTAGACTAGTTAAGTATTGTTTGGTGATTGTGTACTCCGTATGTATTTATAGACGATAGTACCAACCAAGCTTACGAGGAGGAGGAGTTCTATCAAGAGGAAGAAGAAAAATTCAACCACTGCACCAACCAAGGCAAGCTAACACTTGCAAGTATTATACTTAGCAAGCCACCATTAACAATGCAAGCTACTATTGGTAAGCTAGGATTAAACTAGATGGTTTAGCAAAGATGCCTTATGCATGCTTTGGTTATACCACTTTGACTACTATTATCCCAAGTATTAATTTCAAGCTTTACTTCCTTTACTTTACCAAAGTCCCTTACTTGTTTTGAAGGTAGCATAAAGAGTATAAAACTTGACCAATTTAGATAACTTTAGATGTCATTCTATGGCATGAGATTGATCTCATCTTTCCACCTTAGTGAACACTCTTAACTTAGTAGTTTAGAGTAGATAAAAACATGAGTCACTTTAGATGGGAACACTTGGTGAAAATGAATTATGAAAACCTTGGAATGATGAGTCATTCTATTGAGATGTTTTGACCTGTGTTGAGAAACACAAATGGTTTATGAGGATGAAAATGTTGAGGCATGAGCCTTAGCCCTTTTATAAAAACTAATGGTTGAATTCGGATGCGATACCATTCCAAATTTACCGTATAACCACACTACCTAAATTGGGTAAGGCTTAGCCAGAAGTTTATATGCATTAGTATTAGTTCCCTCGCAGGAGATGTTTGAGCTGGGGCTACCTCTCAATGTTGTCCACCTATGTAGTGCCCAAGATGATAGATGGTCATGGTTGGGAGGCCATGCTCATAGGAGAGGTGCTTATACTAGGGTGTGTAAAGGAAAGGTTATGTTTGATTATATGCATACTAAGTATGATGATTCAGGGTTATCCCTTACATATGTATCGAATCTTGTGGTGAAAGTGTACCACCTCTACAAAGTGTCAAACTATTCGAATAGCCACGTCCGCGGTTATGGACAGTTGGAATGGCCATACTGTTTCGTTGTCAGATGTTTTCAAAATAACTTATGAAAGGAATGATGAATCTTGACTTAACCACAACAAGGTTGTGTTTATGACACTAGCTTCCCAACTTAAGTGATTCTAGAACTTTATTTTATCTTTCTTTGCTTCAGAACTCAACTTAGGTTTCAAACTTAACTTTATAGTTAAACATAGAATTATCACTTTAACTTAGAACTATACTACTTGTTAGTGGTAGTTTGCGAGTACTTAAAGAGTACTCATGGCTTTTGTCCCTGGCTATTCTCATGGCCAGACTATGAAGGAGACTACCAAGATGATGGCCAGGAGGATGGCTATGATAACTAGAACTATCTGCCTTCGTCAGCATTGCCAGTGCCCCTGAAGATGGACCCCACCGCTACGCTTATCTTTTATTCCGCTCATTGTTGTATTAAGACTGGTTCATGAGATCCTTATTTGTGTAAGACCTTATGTATGGTTTGTAATGGATGATGTACTGTGATATCCAATCCGTTATGTCTCGCAAAAATGGTAATCCTGGGATTGCGATGTATGACATAACGGGCATCTGGGATTAAAAATCCGGGTGTTGACAAGTTGGTATCAGAGCCATCCTGACCATAGGAGACCCTAGTTAGAATGGACGTCCGAACAAAAACTTAGTTTCAAAACCAAAGTGAGTATTTATGAAAAACTATTTCCTCTCTTATCCTTGGGAATTCATTCTTTCTCAAAAATTCATGTTCCTCAAAATTCTTACATTACTACTTAAAATTTGACACACTTGATCACTTCACTAATTTCCTCATCCTTAATTTTTGTAGATGGAGACTCAGTTCAGCAAGTTCTACCAGTTGGGAAATGGAGGTCAACTGATCTTTGAGAGGGATCTGGATTCACTGTCGGAGTTATTGGGATGCCCACATCCGGAGTTTCTTGGAGCTCAACTTCCAGGACCCCCAGGAGGAGATTTACAATGGCTAGTCACCGCTGATCTTAGAGGAAGCATCGAAGCACCAACGTCCAGGAGAATCCAGTTCTCCGTGAGAGAGATCAACTGGCTAGATGGATTAGCCAGGGCAATGCATGAAGCTCTCGCACGTCTGTGTGCCCTCAGTGTCAACCAACTCCAGGGAACCCGTTTTGCTCACTATGCAAGACGTGACTTCATGGGAATGCCAATGGACATGCCAAGTCACCCAGAGTTGAGGCGTCAAGTGGAGAACCTTGACTTCTTGCTGCACGACAGACAGCAGGAACTGGACAATGCTAGGGAGTTAGCCAACCAGAAGGCCCAGACTTTCGCACTGCTCGTCCATGATCGCCAGTCTCTTCGCCGCCAGCGTGCAAAGAAGGATCGCACCATCGCCCGTCTTCGCAAGAAGGTGGCCGACCTCGAGAAGACCGTCAAGGAGCAGGAAGCTCAGCTTGCAGCAAAGGAGGAAGAAGAGGAGGGTGAAGACATCCAGGGAGACATGGATTCTTACCTCAGCAATGACAATGACTTTCTGGAGGAGGATGTTGTGGACTTCTACACTGACTATGAGGACTCCGACTTCATCGACGATGAGTAGATGCACTAGAGCACCATCGTAGCATGAGATGCATCGGACCCACTATATCGTAGCTTGCAGAATGGTTCTTCAAACCATCTGTTTTCCTTTGATTGTTCTGGTGTATGTTTGTATTGTGTGCTAGTTTGCATGAATGAAATGAAGTTAGTTGCAAAACCTGAGTCAAACTCAAAGTTTTAGCTTGAAACCAAAACCATGAACCTTAGAAATTTCCCTCTTACCCCTTTATCTACCTCAATCTTCAGATGACTCGTGGGAACCAAGGAGGGAGCAGCTCGTCGCAAGACCCAATGCTGCAGATCTTGCAGAATCTCATTGCAGACAGAGAAGCAAGTAGGGCAGAGCGCCAAGCTAACTTAGCAACATTTCAGCAGATCGCCCAGATGGCTCTCAACAACCAGAACAATGGAAACCAGGATCACCATGGATCCAAACTCAAAAACTTCCAGAATACCAATCCCCCAATCTTCAACCAAGCTAAAAACCCACTATATGCTAATGACTGGTTATGGACAATGGAAAACAACTTAGAAGTTGCAGGAGTTGATGACAATGAGAAAGTTCTCTTCGCCACCCACTATCTGGCGGGAGATGCAAGAGCTTGGTGTACTAGTATCCGTAACATGAACCATGGTGAAGTGATGACATGGGAAGCCTTCAAAATCAAATTCAGCCACACCCACGTGCCGCAAGGTCTAGTCAACAGAATGAGGGATGAGTTCCGCGACTTGAAGCAAGGCAGAATGACTGTGGTGGAATACCGTGATAGATTCCTGTCACTTGCCAGATATGCACCTGATGAGATCAACACGGAGGCCAAGAAGAAGGAGAGATTCTTGAACGGACTGCATGATGAGATGCAGACTGTCCTCGTCAACATCCGTTTCGAGGATCTCGAAGAGCTAGTCGACTCTGCCATTCAGATGGAAGGGAAGATTAACCAGGAAAACGACAACCACAAATGTCGTATGATGCAGCAATCAGGATCCAGTAGTCACCAGAAGTACCGTCCCAACCCCTCACCAGGATATGCACCAAGGAACAACCGACCCCCAATGTCTCGCCCAAGCTACCCCAACCATAGAAGGGGCAATGTGAAGTCCGGAGGAAACAATCACAACTCCGGCAACACCAACAATTTCAACCGTGCACCTCCCAAGAGCAACAACAACAACAACACTATACCTAGAACTGGCAGCAATGCTGTGCCCATCGCAGCAAAGGACAAGTCTCAGATCACTTGTTTCGAGTGTGGAGTGAAGGGTCACTATTCCAATGAGTGTCCCAAGAAGACTCCTGCCAATGCCAATGTGAATGCCCCAGCTCAACAGCAGCGTCGTGTTCAACCAGAAAGAAGATTTGCCCCAGAGAACCCTCACAACCGCAACGGCCGTCTCTTCCACATGAACGCCGAAGAAGCCCAAGAAGCGCTAGATGTAGTGCTGGGTATGTTTTCTGTCAACTCAGTTTTAGCAAGAGTATTGTTTGATTCAGGAGCATCGCATTCATTTGTCACCGAAGAATTTGCATGCACTAGTAAGATTCACCCAACCAACTTGAAGCATGTCATGATAGTTCAAATCCCCGGTTCAACTACCAAAGCTAGAAAATTTTGCAAAGCTGTACCTATCAGAATACATGGGATAAATTTTTATGCCAACCTCATTGTACTTGGAACCAAAGGATTGGAAGTAGTACTAGGTATGGACTGGATGTCAAGGCATAAAGGAATGATAGACTATGCTAAGAAAGCCATCACCATGACCAGTAGTTCTGGAGTAACAGTAGAGCATATCTTTGAAACCTTACCCCATCAATTCAAGTGCAACAAGAGTCTAGCCCTACCCACCATAGACCAAGTAAGAGTAGTCTGTGAATACCCCAACGTATTCCCAGATGAATTGCCAGGTATGCCCCCGGATAGGGATATTGAGTTCATTATCGAACTAATCCCCGGAACCGGACCCATAGCCCAGAGACCCTATAGCATGAACCCCTCAGAGTTAGTGGAATTGAAGAAGCAGTTGGATGCTATGTTAAAAAAAGGCTTGATTCAACCAAGCGCGTCGCCATGGAGATCACCAGTGTTATTCGTCGACAAAGAAGATGGAGACAACCGCTTGCGCACAGATTACAGGAAGTTGAATGACGTCACCATCAAGAACAAGTATCCTTTGCCAAAGATAGAGGATCTATTTGATTAGTTGACTGGAGCCCAGGTATTTTCAAAGATTGATCTTAGGACTGGTTATCACCAACTTAAGATTCGTCCAACGGATATTCCGAAGACCGCCTTCACTACTCGCGATGGTTTATACGAGTATACCGTTATGTCTTTCGGATTAACCAATGCCCCTGCTTATTTCATGAATCTCATGAATAAGATCTTTATGAATTTCCTAGATAAGTTTGTAGTTGTGTTTATCGACGACATCCTTATCTACTCCAAGTCAGAAGAAGAGCATGAGCAACATTTGAGGATCATCCTAGAAACCCTGAGAGAGCATCGATTATATGCCAAGTTCAGCAAGTGTGAGTTTTGGCTGAAAGAAGTAGGATTCCTAGGACATATTGTGTCTACAGGAGGAGTTTCTGTTGATCCCGCCAAGATCAAAGATGTCAAAGCATGGGAAGCCCCAACCAATCAAACCCAAGTACATGCATTTCTCGGATTAGCGGGATACTACCGCAAGATCGTAGAAGGATTCTCGAGCATCGCCAGACCCATTACCCAATTGTTGAAGAAGGACAAGAAGTTTGAATGGATCGACAAATGTGAAGCCAGTTTCCAAGAGCTAAAGAAGAGATTGATATCAACCCCAATATTGATCATGCCAGACATCAAGAAGCCGTTTGATGTATATTGTGATGCATCCAAGATTGGTCTCGGATGTGTATTGATGCAAGAAGGCAAAGTCATCGCTTATCTGTCTCGACAACTGAAGCAGCATGAGCAGAACTATCCGACCCATGATCTTGAATTAGCAGCCGTAGTTTTGGCATTGAAGACATGGCGTCATTATCTGATGGATAATCGCTGTGAGATTTACTCAGATCACAAAAGCTTGAAGTATATTTTCACTCAGAAAGAGCTGAATATGAGGCAAAGGAGATGGATAGAGTTAATCAAGGATTATGACCTTGACATTCACTATCACCCCGGCAAAGCCAATGTGGTAGCGGATGCTCTTAGCAGATTGCCGTGTAGGCTAAACACCATGATCAAGGAGAAGCAGCCAATTTTGTATGAAGAGTTGGAGCAATTCAGAACTGAATTAGTTAGCCAAGGATTCTTAGCTGGCATTGAACTTCAACCCACTTTGATTTGCCAAATCAAGGAAGCCCAGAAAGGAAATGAAAGTATTGACGGTATCAAATGTCGTATTGGTACATGAAAGGTACCTGGATTCACTGAAGACGAAGAAGGAGTACTATGGTACAAAGGACGTATCTGTGTGCCAGCAGATTCAGAGCTGAAACAAGTTATCATGAAGGAAGCTCATGATACTCTTTATTCTATCCACCCTAAAGGAACGAAGATGTATCAAGATTTGAAAGAGCAATTTTGGTGGCACAAGATGAAAAGAGAAATCGGAAGCTACATCGCCAAGTGTGACATTTCTCAAAGAGTCAACGCAGAGCATCAGAGACCTGCAGGACTATTGCAACCATTGCAGATTCCGGAATGGAAATGGGATTCCGTCGAAATGGACTTTATCACCGGTTTGCCTACTTCTAGTAGGGGAAATGACTCAATCTGGGTCATAGTTGATAGACTGTCCAAGGTAGCTCACTTCATACCTATCAAGACTACCTACTAGAGTGGGAAGCTAGCAGAACTGTATATTGCTAGGATTGTTAGTTTGCATGGAACCCCCAAGACCATAGTATCAGATCGAGGAACCCAGTTTACCTCGAGATTTTGGCAGAAAGTCTAGGAAGGATTGGGAACCAAGTTGAATTTCAGCATAGCTTATCACCCGCAAACTGATGGACAGACTGAGAGAGTCAACCAGATCTTAGAGGATATGCTTAGATCTTGTGTGTTAGAGTACGGATCAAAATGGGCAGACTGCCTGCCTTTCGCAGAATTCTCATATAACAATAGTTATCAAGCTAGTTTGCAGATGGCACCATTTGAATTCCTATATGGAAGAAAGTGCCATACCCCTTTGAATTGGTCGCAAGTAGGAGAGAGTCAGATCTTTGGACCCGACATTCTCCGAGAAGCCAAAGAGAAAGTTCACAAAGTCCGTGAGCACCTCAAGACCGCCCAATCCAGACAGAAGAGTTATGCTGACAAGAGAAGGATTGACCTGACTTTCAATGTCGGAGATTTTGTATATCTCAAGGTTTCACCATTGAAAGGAACCCAACGCTTTAGTCTGAAAGAAAAGTTAGCCCCCAGGTATATCGGGCCCTTCAAGATTCTGAACCGTCGAGGCGAAGTATCTTATCAACTGGAAGTACCTAAAGAGATGTCAGCCATCCACAATGTGTTCCATATCTCTTTACTTCGCAAATGCTTAGAAGTGCCAGAGAAGACTGAAGTATTCAAGAACATCGATCACAGAGCTGTGGAGATCAACAATTACCTGGCCTATCGTGAAGTGCCCATCGGTATCTTGGAAAAATCTTACAGAACCACCAGGACTAGGAGTATCAAGTTTCTGAAGATTCAATGGAGCAACCATACCAAAGAGGAAGCCACTTGGGAGTGAGAAGATTACATTAGGACAGAGTTCCCAGATCTCTTTAGTTCCTAGTTTTCTTTGTAAATCTTGGGACGAGATTTTGTTTAAGCGGGGAAGGTTTGTAACATCCCAAAACTTCAATCCAAGGTTATTAAGATCCAAATCATCAAAATTAGGGTTAACAAAAACTTTTCCAATTAAAATTATTAAAGCATTCATATGTGTGTGCATTTAAATAGGAGTTAAGTTGAATTGCCATGATTAAGTGATCCATTGCTTGTAAAATGATTCTTAGGTGAAATAAACATCATCTAGATCATTCCCAAACAAACCCCAAAGAAAAACAAAGCAAAATGAATAAAAGAAGAGAATGGTCATTTGTGCCATTTTAATCAACATGCCTACTTTGGCTATTCCTAGTACTCAAAACCTAACAGAAACAATTATGGATCTTTGCACCCCTTGCTAGTACACATAATGATGTACCAAGGCCCACTTTGTGATATACCAAAAACATTCAAACACTAAATTTAAATGGCATTTGAAAATTGAATCTAGTTCATATGGGAAGATCCCATTATTTCAAAAACCAGTCAAATGAGCTCAAATTTCAAAACCCAAGCACCCACAGAGTCTCAAGCTTATGCCTAGCACACCCACCAAAAATCTTTTCTAAATTCAAAAGTATTTTTCTTGCGGCCATTTCTTCAAACACTTGGCAGGCATGATTTACACCTAGTAATTAGCTCACTGTTTTGTACAGGGTTTTGCACCCATTTGTCCTCAAAACACCCCCATTGTCTCCACTTGATCTAACCATGCCATTTACACCCCATCCCCTACCCCCTAGTGGCAATGCCAAGCCATGCCGAGCACCATGCTGGCCGGCCGACCATGCCACCACCGCAGCAGACCACCTCCCTCCCTCTCACCATGTCTATGAGCTAGCCCTAACCTCACCGCCACTCTCTGTCCCCTCCCTGTACCAAACTAGAGCATGGACCACCGCCAATGCACCGCGTCCAGTGCGTCTGCACCATGCCGAGCACGCGCCAGAGCGCCACGCCCGACACACGTGTACGCACCGCCCCTCGACCGAAGCCCGCGTCCACCGCTCCGCCACGACCCTAGGAACACGCCAGACATGCCCGTTCGCCGCCCAACGCACCACAACCACCGCTCGCCGTTGAGACCGCCGCCTCTATCGCTCAGAGCGCGTGCATCTCCCGACCACATACCACCGCCCCTAGTCCTGCATTTAACCCGTAGAGCACCACCAGGAGACCAGCCACCGTCCCCTACCTCGAGCCACGCCGCTAGCACACTGTGCAGCCCTCGCCGGAGCTGCCTGCCCATGCCTCTCGGTCGCGTCTTCGTCCTATAAATAGAGGCCACCCCCAGCCCCATTCAGCACACCACTCACCTCCCCTCACCTCACTGACCGTTCCCCACCTCTAGCCGGAGTAGCGCGAGCACTTACTCGCCGGAATTTGGTCGGAGGAGCCCGCAGTAGATGAGGAGAAGGCCCTGCTGATTGCGACCACCCCCGGAGCTACCTCGACCACCCCTGAGCTCGCCGTCGTCTACCAGTCCGCTTGCCTATCTCGCCGTCGTTGCTGGAGCCCTGGTACGCCCCCTGAGCACCCCCACCGAGCCGCTAGGGTTAGAGTTCGCCGGTGACAGGTCCGTCGTCGACGACGAGCCCCAGCCGTTGATCCCCGTTCTAATCTAACGGCCCACATCGCCCCGTACCGCTTCACGCATTATGAGCCTCTGACCGGCGGACCCCCCTGTCAGCTGTGCCCCGTGCCGCGTAGTGTCACTGGGCCGGCCCGTTAGCGTTCCCGCGCGACCTAGCTAGTTTGAATTAGGATTTTTCCATTTTAGTTTAAACCTAGTTATGTCCCCTAGTTTGAAATTCAATTTAGAGAGATTTACAAATCCAAATGGATTGATTCCAATTGTGTTAGAAAGCTACTGAAAAGATCTACCCAAGACCATTCGATTTAATTCAATTAGAGTTAGAGATCTCTCCTAGTAAAAATAATAAGACAGAAGCTTTTGCCCATTCAAACATTTTTATAAAATCAACAAAAATAGCTTTTGAGTTGATTCGAACTCTCAAAAATCACATTTAACCGTACCTATCTGAATATGTAATAATATTAAGGTTTACATGAAGTGACTTTGGACTAGTACCAAAATAATGCTATATAGGCATTTCTAGTCACTTTAAATCATTAAATAATAAACTTAAACCAAAGTAATTATGATCCAACCTTTAACTCCCATTCCCACATGTTAGAATATGTTGTGATGACATGTGTCCACATGATCCCATATTTGAAGTGGTGAGTATTAAATCTTAGTTACTTTTCAATGAGTAGAAATTACTTTTCTAAAATAAAAAGGAGGAAACTATTGAATAAAACTTCTGATGCTTGTGATGATAATAGATCATCGAATGTGTGCCTTAGAGTGTTAATTAGACTAGTTAAGTATTGTTTGGTGATTGTGTACTCCGTATGTATTTATAGACGATAGTACCGACCAAGCTTACGAGGAGGAGGAGTTCTATCAAGAGGAGGAAGAAAAATTCAACCACTGCACCAACCAAGGCAAGCTAACACTTGCAAGTATTATACTTAGCAAGCCACCATTAACAATGCAAGCTACTATTGGAAAGCTAGGATTAAACTAGATGGTTTAGCAAAGATGCCTTATGCATGCTTTGGTTATACCACTTTGACTACTATTATCCCAAGTATTAATTTCATGCTTTACTTCCTTTACTTTACCAAAGTCCCTTACTTGTTTTGAAGGTAGCATAAAGAGTATAAAACTTGACCAATTTAGATAACTTTAGACGTCATTCTATGGCATGATATTGATCCCATCTTTCCACCTTAGTGAACACTCTTAACTTAGTAGTTTACAGTAGATAAAAACTTGAGTCACTTTAGATGGGAACACTTGGTGAAAATGAATTATGAAAACCTTGGAATGATGAGTCATTCTATTGAGATGTTTTGACCTGTGTTGAGAAACACAAATGATTTATGAGGATGAAAATGTTGAGGCATGAGCCTTATCCCTTTTATAAAAACTGATGGTTGGATTCAGATGCGATACCATTCCAAATTTACCGTACAACCAAACTACCTGAATTGGGTAAGGTTTAGCTGGAAGTTTATATGCATTAGTATTAGTTCCCTCACGGGAGAGGTTTGAGCTAAGGCTACCTCTCAATGTTGTCCATCTATGAAGTGCCCAAGATGACAGATGGTCATGGTTGGGAGGCCATGCTCATAGGAGAGGTGCTTATACTAGGGTGTGTAAAGGAAAGGTTATGTTTGATTATCTGCATACTAAGTATGATGATTCAGGGTTATCCCTGACATATGTATCGAATGTTGTGGTGAAAGTGTACCACCTCTGCAGAGTGTCAAACTATTCGAATAGCCGCGTTCGCGGTTATGGACAGTTGGAATGGCCATACTGTTTCGTTGTCAGATGTTTTCAAAATAACTTATGAAAGGAATGGTGAATCTTGACTTGACCACAACAGGGTTGTGTTTATGACACTAGCTTCCCAACTTAAGTGATTCTAGAACTTTATTTTATCTTTCTTTGCTTCAGAACTCAGCTTAGGTTTCAAACTTAACTTTATAGTTAAACATAGAATTAGCACTTTAACATAGAACTATACTACTTGTTAGTGGTAGTTTGCGAGTACTTAAAGAGTACTCATGGCTTTTGTCCCTGGCTATTCTCATGGCCAGACTATGAAGGATACTACCAAGATGATGGCCAGCAGGACGACTATGATAATTAGGACTATCTGCCTTCGTCAGCATTGCCTGTGCCCCTGAAGATGGACCCCACCGCTACGCTTATATTTTATTCCGCTGCTTGTTGTATTAAGTCTAGATCATGAGATCCTTATTTGTGTAAGACCTTATGTATGGTTTGTAATGGATGATGTACTATGATATCCAATCCGTTATGTCTCGCAAAAATGGTAATCCTGGATTGCGAGGTATGACATAACGGGCATCTGGGATTAAAAATACGGGTGTTGATAGTTCATCTCCACGACGAGAAGTTGAAGGCTGGTGCGGCCCCGCCACAACTAGTGATTCCTCTGACTCTCGCCGAGAAGGTTTCCACTGAGGCGAACATGAGCCTCAATAAATTAACTCATGAACACTATGTAAGTCATAATCCGACTCTTCTTTTTATTGTATTTTATATCATATCCTCTAGCCCCCAAGCATGAAGTTGGATAGGAAATCCGGATTTATGCTTTTATAGGATGCAAAAGAATGAACCAATATAGGCCCCATGGATCGTCGTGATATTTAACTTAGTTAAAATATTATCCCGAGTCTTAGTAGACTTCTTACTCTGGTTACCATTATGACTTATAGAAATTTAATGCTTATAACCAGGAATTACTGAAGAATATTTGCAAAAAGTAGAGAGAGATCAGAGCTCTCTGGCTTGAAAATGTGCAACTGGAAGTTTCCAAGGATGAAGCTGAAGGTAAACATTTCAAGCCTCGTCTTCATAGTATGTGTAGCCAAATATTTTATCCGGCTTTTATGTCTTGCTTCACCAGATCTTGTGAAGCAATCCTATAAAATGATTGAACAAGCCAAAGATTATAAATTCTTGGAGGTGGAGAATGCTGATTTGCGTGCAGAGCTGAATAAACTCAAGATGGATCATGAGACTAGCATTGCTAGTGTTCTTGAATCCAGCAATCATGCTACTGAAGAGCGTGACCGCACCATCGCTAAACAAGACAAAATAATCTCGGACTTGCAAGATGCCTTGGAAAGGGAGAAGGACATCACCGAAGCTCTCCAGAATGAACTCCGAAGTATTCGAGAGGAGAAGGCCAAAGTAGATAACACTATCTTTGGTAAAAAATTCAACCCTAAACCATCATGTTTTCGAATTGTGAAACTCGGATATATATATTGACCTTGCTTTTCTTTCTTATAGGTCTTCTCAATATGTCGGATGCCTCTTATCCGAGCCTCATACCAGCCGGCTTGTCGCCGTTGGGAACCTGATCCACGATTTCCACCATTCTCTAGAAGAAATTGGTGAATCTGTCTGACTCTCTAGCTTAGACTCAATGTCGACCTTTGAGCTACGAGACAAGGCAAAGGATATTCCTCAGCTCATCAAGGATGGGAATATGTCCTATGCACGCACAGTGGCACGGAATGACCTAACAATGGTAATGAGCCACCTTGGAAGCATGGAATATGGCAAGTTACCAAGGGTTATTCGACTGTCGATGATGATGGGAACAATCAGAATATCAAGGAGATCTGGGATTCTTGTGCCGGATACGCTTCTCACGTGGCCAAGGTGACCAATTATGATGATCCGTTCCTCACGCCCGTTGAAGTGCCCCCACCCCCAAAAGAAGAAGTTCTGAAGTTTCCAAAGATGATGAGCAGACCGAGTCTAACTTACTTGTCTCGGACAGATATCAGGGTGATACGGGTGATGTGTCGAGCGAGCCGACAAACCTTCCTATCCACCTGCATCATAGAGTGTGCCAGAAAAAACAATGTGTTATTCTAAAAGCAGTCTAATTGTAATAAGTAGGATATTATTTTGCTAGTTCTAAGTTTGTAAGAATTTATGCTTTACTCCTTTTAGCACTTTTGGCTTTTATTTGATGTGCTTGAAAAATTACATAAGCACTTGTTGTTTTTCCTATACTTATCGTTTATCTGGCTTTCCACCTTGTTCCTTTCGTGAGCCGGCAAACCTTCAGCACAGAAACTTTGTTGAGCAATAGAGCTCAATTGCTAAACTAGTTTAAACCCGGAATCAAAGGCGGCTTATAGTACCAAAAATTCACTACTCCGAAAATACCCGCATCTAGCAATTAGACAAAAACCCAAGTATAAACTAGAAAAAATTTAGACTTATACGCGAAGGTAGCATTTTTAGAATCGGACATCTAACCAGAACAAACATGAGCATAAAGTACTTTCAAGTATTCTAGGATTTTCGACTATGACATGATCATTCGGAAATAAGATGATACATAAAAAACATCTCAGTACAAACATTAAAGAGACCAATACTTTTTTTCACTTTGAACATGTACATATATATGATTTCAAAAAAATAAACTTTAAGAATAAAAGGGACGTAGCTGAGCAATATTCAAGGGACGGTCTATCTCATCCAGTTTTGTACTGCCTCTAGCTCGCTTTCTCTTCTTAGTAGTAGGTCTCTCTTTTTCTAGCCTCATATCATTTTGGTAGTAAGAACCATTGTGCAATACTCAACTAACCATGAAGGGCCCTTTCCATATAGGGGAAAGTTTGTGCTCTCTTTTTTCCACAAGCCGGAGAACCAAATCGCCCTTCCTAAAGACCGATTCCTGACTCTCGGACTATGATATCTGTGTAACTTTTGCCGATAGGCTGTAGATCTCTGTTCAGCAATGATGCGAACTTCCTCGAGCATATTGAGGTCATCTTGTCGAGCAACTTCGGCATCCTCTTCGACATATGCAGCGACTCGGGGAGAGGTGTGAATAAGATCAGTCGAACGAACAACTTCTGCACCATGGACCAGAAAAAAGGTGTATATCCGGTTGACATGTTAGGAGTTGTTCGTAAACTCCATATTACATACGGCAATTCGTCCACCCAAGCCCCCACAACACGATGTAGTGGTGCTTCGAGTCTTGGTCGCAGGCCTTGAAGAATTAAACCATTTTCTCTTTTGACTTTTCCATTGACTTCGGATGTGCGACTGATGCGATATCAAGCCGGATCCCCTGTTCATTGCAGAATTGGACTAGCTCTCCTATGGAAAAGTTACTCCCATCGGTAATGATACTGTGCGGATACCGGAATCGGATGATCACATCCTCGACGAACTTTTTGGTTGTGGCTCCATCGCAACTTGTGGTGGGGTTTGCCTCAATCTATTTTGTGAATTTATCCACTATTACAAGAAGGTGAGTGTATCCACTTTGAGCCCGCCTAAACGGTCCTACCATGTCAAGCCCCTAGACCGCAAAAGGCCATGTAATCGGAATTGTTCACAGCTGATTAGCCGAAACATGGGCTTGTTTGGCGTATTTTTGGCAACCTTTGCACGTCTTGACCAGCCGTTCGACATCTTCCTTACCTGTAAGCCAGAAAAATCCGTGTCTAAAAGCCTTTGCTACTAAAGATTTTGCTGCAGTGTGATGTCCACATTTGCCTTCGTGAATTTCCCTTAGGATCTCCACTCCTTCTTCCGGAGAGACACGGCATTGAAAGACCCCATATGCACTCCGCTTATAGAGCTCACCTCCCACTAAAGCGCAGGCTTTTGCTCACCGAATGATCTGCCGTCTCAGAACTTCTTCTTCGGGTAGTTTTCTTTCTACCAAGAAATTAAGGTAGGGTTTGGTCCAGTTGGGAATTACATCCATAACTGCTATGAGTGGTGAGTCGGATTTGGTCGGGTACTCCTCATCAAATCCTGTGATAGAAGGAACTTTCAAGTGCTCCAAAAAAGCACCATCCGGGACTTGTTTCCGCATAGAGCCTATTCTTTATAGGGCATCTGCTTCCTCATTTTCTATTCGGAGAATGTGTTGGACTTCAAACCCTTCAAACGATTTTGATAGTTCCTTCACGACGGCTCTATAAGCTACCATGTGTTTGTTAGCGTTGTAGATATCAGATACTTGCTGAGCAACTAAATCCGAGTCTCCATAACACATTAGTCAGCGAATGCCGATGTCTTTTGCGATTCGAATTCCATGTAGCTAGGCTTCATACTAGGCAAATTGTCACTGTGAAGTGGATCTGCAATACATAGAGCAGTTTATCACCTTGGGGTGACTTGAGTACCACGCCAGCCCCGAGCCCCCGAGCGCTTTTGACCCGTCAAAGTGTAGGGTCCAAACTTCCGTCTCTAGGAGGCATGTGTTTTCGACTATCTTTATCCAATCAGCGACAAGGTCAGTAAGAATCTGGGACTTGATTGTTGTACGTGGTTTATACTCAATATCAAAAGTTGCTACTCTATTCCCCCTAGTGACACGTCCTGTGGCATCGCTATTGTTGATTATGTCTCACATGAGAGTTGTGCTCACCACGGTAATCTTGTGCTCTTAAAAGTAGTGTCGTAGCTTTCTAGAGGCGAAGAACACACTATAGGCTAACTTTTGATAATGAGGGTACATTTGCTTTGATTCAGTCAAGACCTTGCTGAGATAGTAGGTCGAACGCTACACAAGGTATTCTTGTTTTTCTTTCTGCAGTTCCACCACCATGATGACACTAACAACTCTGTTTGTCGCAGTCGCTTTTCATCGCTAAAACGTCGTAAGGACTGTTTGATGGGTTTAGTGGTATACATTTAGGCTGTGTTCAGCAAGTTCCCTAGGTACTCTGGTCATGTCAAATGGCTGCCATGCAAAGATATCTTTATTGGCTTTGAGGAACTCGACGAGCGTGCTTTCCTATGGGTTGTCCAAACCTACACCTATCTAGGTCATGTTGGAAGGGTTGTCATCCTTCAACAACGTCGTCTTCGTCTCTTCTGATGTCTTGAACTCCGGAGTCAGCTTGGTCGCCTCCTTCTTTGTCGCGGGCATCTCAGACGGGTCGATGTTCTTCTTGATCTCTTGGTACTCATGAGCATGCAGTACGGCTTTAGCAAAGGCGACATTTCCGTCCTTGCATTCTCGTTCCTTCTTCGGGTCTCCCTGGATTGTGATAACGCCTTTGGGATCTAGAATTTTCATCATGTTGTAAATATAACAAGGGCAAGCCATAAAAGCAGAATAAGCCGGACGCCCAAAGATAGCGTGGTATGCGCTCTTGAACGAGACCACTTCAAAAGAAAGTGCTTCCATCCGATAGTTCTTTGGAGTTCCAAAGGTAACATCCAAAGTGATCTCTCCAAAAGAATTTGTTTGTCTTCCGGGAACAACTCCGTAAAAAATCACAGAGGTGTGATTCATCTGTGTCTCCAAGACGCTCATCCGACACAGTGTTTCCACATAGAGGATGTTGATGCTACTGCCACCATCCATGAGGGTGTTGGAGAACCCATAGCCGTCAATAAGTGGATTGACGACTAGAGCATACTTTCCTCGCCTGTCCAACTTAGGCGGATGATCACCTCAGTCAAAGGTGACTATTACTTCCGACCAATCCAGAAACTGAAGGACATCCGGAACAGTTGCGTTGAGTTTGTGCATCACTGCCTTCTTAACCTTGGCTGGTTGAGACCCAAGGAAGTTTTCTTAAGTGTATTTCTTCGCTAGGAAGGTCTTCTTTCCATCCGACTTGGGACTTGAAGCTTCTGCCTCCTCCATGTCAGAATCTTGCTTGGTCTCTTTTTCTTTGTCATAATTTTTCTTTCCTTTTCATCGCTTGGCCCTGTAGCCAGTGGATTCATCTTTCTTGATGTCGTCATTGAAACGATATTCAGCATTGGTGTGGGACAGCCCCCGTTGTCGTCCGGGTGATGCACCCACGGATTATTGGTAATGTCGGCCCAAGAGTAGATTTTGCCAGGTTGCTGGTCTCTTCTACCTTGGACTTTGGAAGTTCCACAGCCTCGTCCCCGGCCGCCTCCACGGCTTCCTCGTCCTCCTAACCTGAAAGTTGTGTTGACTGCTGGGGTTTTCGGATTGGGATTTTCATCCGAGGTGTTCTTGCATTTTGCGGCTTGCTGCTTTGGTTGTTTTGCTGACTGTGGTACAACCAGAACATTGAGCAGTCCTTCCGCATAATCGTCAGTGTTAGCATATTTTCTTTACGTCTCTATTATCTCCCCCAAATCAGTCACTTTTTCACACTTCTAGCGATGATGTAGAAAACCAATTGGGAGTCCCGCGATGAATGCCTCGATCGCATATTGGTTGTTTACTTCTTCACAGGAGTTCTTCGTGTCAATCATCGTCCGAGGTAGTACCGGCAAATTTCTCCCGGTTTCTGAATACACCGCTATAAATCTCCGACCGTGCAGGGACTCCTATATGTTCCCTCGAAATTCTGAAAGAAAGCACTTTGCATATCATACCAGTTGTGGATGGTGTTTTCCGGGAGTTCATTAAGCCATGATCGAGCCGTCTTCCTCACCATAGGTGGGAGATACCGGGTCGCGACTAAGTTGTTTCCTCCGTTGACGATTCAGCAGGCCTGGAAGAAGTCCTGGCCAGGTGTCTAGCCGAGACACACCCTCGTAGGGCTGGATGTGCCTTGAGATGGAAAACCCTTCCAAAAAGTTTGTTTGTCGTACGCACGGCCTGAAGCCCTTTGGACCCACGTAGATATTGTACGACTCGTAGCACCGTGCCTCAATGTTTGAATTCATATTGTGCCTAGCGTCACTTGGTGATAGGGCATGCTATCTTGGTTGTTCACTGTGGCTACGATGCCCATGAGCCAGACTCCTGCTCCTCCTGCCACTGCCTCCGCCATGACGTCCCCTGGCTCCCTCCATGAGTGCCGCTGTGGTGGATGCTTGGAGGAGAAGGTGGTGGTGGATTGTTACCCCCAGTTGGGGTTTCATGATGACGACCACCATGCCAGCTTGTTCTAGCGCAATGTCCATCGTTCCTTCATCCGTCATTGCTGTCATTGTGACGTGGCTCAGCCGGACGACTAGTGTGTCTAGGAGGGGCATCCTTTGCTAGTCCTACTCCCGATGATGAGCTTCTTCATCTTCCCTGTGATTATTAAACTTTCACTGGGGAGGTTGCACCATTGCTGCTACAATGTCTCACTCTGCTACTGGAGCAACGTTACTCCAGCTTCGTGCGGGTTTGTGCTGCTGCCTTGAAGATCCGGTTCTTGAGTAGTTGTCTTCCCGAGGGTCGGAATGGTAGCACTATTCCGGCTCATGTCGGGGCCTTACATCTTCGTGTCGACCCGTACCCATGCGACATTGGTCATACTTGGAGACCAGTTTTCCGCTGCCGGATGTGGCGACCTTTCGTTGCTCTAGGCCCTTCGTGAGTAGTTTCACACTTAGCCAGACCTGGTCTGGACCTGGATTGTTTGCCAAGAGATCTCGAGCCACAGCAGCATTTTCCACCGGCGTGTTATACACCCGGTTACCCTTGCTGTCGATCCGAGGCTTCCCTATTGTTGTTTCTCCTTCGAAAAGGGTTTTGTGGACATCTGGATTTTTGTTGGCCAATATAGGGCCGTTCTGGGTCTTCTTATGCTGACGGGTGCTTGGCTACCCTACAGCTGCGATGCGCTTCTTTTCCTCAAGGATATTTGTGGTTTCCTCGAGGAGTGCTTGATGATGCGCTTCTAGGGCTTGGGCCCTATCTTCCAACTCCGCAGGTGTGATTCCTGCAGCTATTAGGATAGGTGTAGTGATTGCTTCTCCAAGGTGTTTACGGGAACCAGGAGTTACCACGTGTCCGTCTAGTGGAGTATCCTTAGGCTCATCTAGGATCAAAGCTCCATATGATTCCTCTTCGTATTCTTTGGCTATTACCTCATCAGTTGGGAGGTCCTTAGCTGGAGTCATCTTCTTCTTCTTTTCCCTCTTGGCTGCGCTGGTAGAAAATATGGATTTGGGTCCGAGTCCTTGTGTTAGGCTTCTATCAGTACTCTCGGATATCTAGATATCGGGATTATCTCCGAGATCCATGTCATCTTGTGGTTCGGGAGAGTTTTCTCCAGATCCCTCCTTCGTGCTGATGTGCGGGCTTTGATACATAGATTCTCCTTCTTCCACGGTCTTGGAGTTGAATTCCTCTTCATATTCCGTGGAGAACTTTCAGAAATCTGCCGATGTCATGGAGTCATCCGAAGATGCCAGTAAGTCGACGCTTGTTCCAATTACCTCCAGCATCGAGTTGTTATCATCTCTAGCATCGGCAGAGCCGGATCCAGATCTGACATAACTGAGAAAGTGTGATGCGTGCATCCTGAGGTAGTTGCGTCTTTCTTCGTTTGCTTTCTTGAAACACTTGATGGTCTCAAGGATCTCCTCCATGATGGTGTTCTCGCCCAGCATCATACGCCTCAACGTCTGCCTCAAGAACGATTGTCCTACTCCGGCATCGATAGAACCAGATCCAGAGATATAGCTGCTTTGATCTTCCTGAGCTTTGACCTCTTTGGGGAGAGCCTCTTGAGATTTTGACTCTTGAGGGATATCTGCTTTAGGTTTAACCTCCACGGGGAGATCTTCTTCAGATTCGATTTTCTCCACTATCTCCGGTTTAGGTGCGGGCTGGGTGGGATTAGGGTTTTCTGAGACCTAGAACTCTATCGCTTCCGCATACAAAGGGGATCTAGAAAGTTCTTCCGCCTCTATCATCACCACTAGGGCGGGTTGGGCGGGTTCAGTGAAACCAAGGTAAACATCGATCTCGTTGAAAGACATGATGGTGTAGGTGGTCACAAGTTCCCTAGCCAGAATCCAAGTGTCGTGGAGAAGGACAAGAGGGACGTCGCTAGCATAGAGGACCCTACCAACAACGATGGTCTCACTGATTCCGATTCGCACAGATTATGCTCCGAACAAAGATCCGAGACTCACCTGCCCCATGGTGGGTGCCAACTATTGTCGTATTAAAGACATGTACGCCGAGAGGTTTCCTTGAGGCGTGTGGAGGAAGGGGGTGTGAGGCGACGGTATTCTGGACGGTGAGAACACAAGATTTACCTAGGTTCAAATCCACCATCTTTGGACGGATCCTACTCCTGCTGTCAATTCAGTAATACAGCAGAGCCAGAATATGGGTTACAAGGGTTTTTCCTATGCGAGTTGAGATTGTAGAATATTGGGTTTCCCTAAAGGTTGGTCCATAGGACGACTTATATAGATATCCGGCCTAGGGTTTACAGGAGAGACCTATCTAGCTACGACTAAGAGTCGGTTACAGAGTACATCTTGGACTACAAGTAACTAAACAGGCCTACGTCGGTAAGTCTTCTGGGCCTTTCCATAGTAGGATGGATCTCCGTCTTCTCTCCCTGACTGGGCCTCCCGTGGAGCAAAGATCTAACCCGAAGTGGGTCACCCTGGTCAGCAAGTCATAGTGGGTATACCCGGAAAGTATATCCCCAACAACCAGCTATCTCCACCATCTGTCGCAAGTAGATCACATGCCCTTGTTGGCCTCCTACCCCATATCCATGAGCGCGAGCTGTCATGCTCACGCCTCCTTGTTCCTTCCATCTTGTGTTCAGTACCCTCTGGTTGTGTACGCGTACATGTGCGTATGTATGTGCTTATGTGCTTGTGTGAGCTAGAGCTGGCCAAGTTTGTTGGATGTGTGTATCCTCTGCTATTCCTCTTGGCGTCCAAGACAGTGCGACTCCATTCTTAACATTGACAAGATCATCGTCATCACCGATGAAGTAAGGTCGTCGAAGGATCAAACTTGACTTTGGAAGATGAACACTAGGGACCAAACCGAACCCCTCCAAAGATCTTCGGAACAAACATGTGACCTCTATCCGACCCTCTATTTTATAAATCGCCATATAACTTGTTGCATATTAAATTGGTCATGTTTGCATACATATTTTGTCATTGGGGTTATTTTTTTGATTCACCTAATAATTAAATATGGAGATTAAATGCTGGATATTTTGTCTTATCTTGACTCCATTTGAATTATGTAGCTCACCGATGCCATGTTTTTCCTTGTTAAGTTAATATTTAAATTGCGGGTATCTAAATAACTTGAACCATTTAATTAATTGTCGGGACTCTGATTCCTGTTAATATTGCTAAGTGGGATCACATCTTGCCATGCCATGCATCATATCATAATCATGCCGGATCTTTTGCCATAGTATTAAATAGTGCATTCGATGTTTCTTTTAGTGCTTTGCTTCTTCCTAGATAGGTTGGCCCGATGAAAGAATGGAGATAGAATGGAGTGTAAGCGGTTCGTGAGCGTCATACAAGTTATCTACCCTGACTATCATCATCTCAGTAAGCGAGGGTGGTAGATGATGATAGTCGGGGTAGATAAATTGTATGACGCTCATGAACCTCTCAATCAATCCCTGATGCCAATGCAACAAGTCTCAATCCTTATAGATATTTGCAACTCCACACACTTGTGAGCATAGCCGCTAACCACGAAGCGGTTTGCAATCTTCTAATTCCTAATGGAACAACAGATCACACGAAACTTGCAATTGGCTAGATCCCAATGGATCAACTTATCACACTCGATTGATAGTAGCAAATACACCAGATCGATATGAATTGGTGTAGTAGGATTCAATGGTCTTATCTACTCTAAGGGACGTCCAGGGCTTTTATGGCGTCTGGAACATTGAAACAACGTGAAAAAAATGTGTCTAATACAATTTGGTACGTCTGGATCGGACAGAAATTTGTAGGGCTGATTATCTAGAGTGTGGGGGCTGGATTATCCATGGTCTGGAAACATGCAAGTACCCGTTGGAAAGCTCTTGGAATTATATTTCCAACAAGTACTTATTTGCTTGATTCAGAGTTCGTATGAGGTATTCGTGCCCATTTCAATTTCAGAGCTTCTGTTTATCCGAACTGAACCTTCCTTCTTGGTCGCCTTCCATCTCTTGCTCGCCTTCCTCCCTCTCCTCCCGCTGGCGCTAGTCCGATAGATATTAAATCTAGTCAAACAATAACACCATGATTTAGGTAGTATATAGTTCTTATAAATCAAAGTATCATGTCCAACTAGAAATGAAGTCACCTTGTGATATTTTTTCAATCAGGCTCAATATGACCTTCTAGCTTAAACTAGCAGAATCATCATACTCTATGATTGTATCCTCATCATCCTCCCATTCTTCAGGAAAAGCCGTCCACGGATTTTGGTAGCCGAAAGTGCAAGAAACAAAAAGAACAACGTGTACGCACAATATATGTATATATAACATGTTGTATCATTTTTGTTGACATGCATAATATTCCCAATATACAAAACACAACGTAAATTGCAAGTAGAGAACAAATACTTGTCCTATGGGAACAAAGAACAACGCACCAATTGGCAATCAAAATTGCAGGTATAAGTGAAGTTCAAAGAATTATTATGATCATTGTGAAAAACAACTACATAGATAGTCTTGTTTTTCAATATTAAATTCAGTTTTCTCAAAGAAGATCTATGATCAAATTTATGGTGAACAAAAGCAAAGCAATTCAAAATATGAGAAAACCAAATTGATTTATGCCATGCTTCAACTGTGCTATTCTGATTATTATGAACATGATCATTTTGTCCAATATGGAAGATGCAACTCAATTTGCAAATATAAGTGAAGTATACATCAGTAGCACAACTAGACAAAGACTTTCGGGACAAACACAACAAATATGAAAACTCAGGATCTATTCTAGCAAGATTAGGACAATCCAACATAGGTAAAACTTGTGTTGGCTGCAATATATCAACTAGACCAGAATGTATTTCCATAATTTCTCGAACATGAACTATTGTCCCATAGCAAAAATACTATGACACATTACATATATGGCTGAAAACAGCTTGTTTCAGTTTAGCGATTCTATCACAAGTAAGGCATATGTGGTCCACAAGAAAATTTTCATGCATGCTATATTCACCAATTAGATTGAAAGTGAAACAAGGAGAATATGTGGTAGAATTCAGACATGAAATTTCAAAAATATTATCAATAGCACAACTCATACTCATAGGTTCATTTAGCACGATGGAATACACAATATCAACAGGTGGTATTCGAGCAAGTATTTCCTTATGTGTAACCAGTACCACATGATCAAAATTAAAATTTGGTAAACTATCACATGGTGTTGTAAAATTAGTGCAAGGCAAGTCACAAGGAGGTAGCAACAAAGGAATAGACTCACAATATGTTGCACATGTTGGATGAAGCTCCAAATTAGTACCAATGTCAGCAACTATATCCTCGTCTACAGTAGGTACGAAGACATGCTCCTCAAGTGACCATAGCCAATCATGTGATGCATGTTGTAAAATAGATGGCTCCCTTTCTTCAAAAGCAACCTGCATATCACAAGAAAAAACACTAGGAGTAGAGATGATTACATTAGTAGAAACCTCATTTGTCTCATCAACTCTCACTCATTGTTTCTACGATAGTATCCACATGTGGTTTTATGTTGGTGGTTACATGTGCACATAGGTTTTGACGCCTAATCTCCTAAAATTGATTAATAGTTGTATGTTCTATCCACGTGTGCTTACCATTCCAAAAGATAGAAGGATCAAAACACTCACTACCAAAGGTAACCTGGAATTCATTACACCACTTTGTTCCCAAGATGATATGGAAGGAGTTAAACGCTCTAGGAACGACATAACAAGAAATAGATCTTATAGGGCCATAATTGGTGAGCGGAACCCATGCGATCTGAGTAATTGGTAGTGCATGACTAGAAGTTACTAATATGAATGGCCATGTTGTTGCACGTGTGTATAATTGTAGCTTTTTGATAACCTCAACACTAACCAAATTTATGAAAGAACAAGTATCAATGGTAGTAGCAGCTTGTCTACCACTAATGTCTGTCATGACACTACTAGGAAAATTGACATTCGTGGCGCACCAAAAATGGACATCCGTAGCGCACTAGTAGTGCGCCACGAGCCGCACGGTACGGCTAAAACTTACCCGTAATGCACTACCTGGTGCGCTATGGCTAAAAAAGTTACCCGTGGTGCACCACTAGTGCACCACGGGAAGGGGTCCAGGTGCGCCACGACTATGTTTTTCGAAAAACAAAAAATGCAAAAAACACCCTCGTTTTGAATTTCAAAAGCAATCGGGTCCCGCCGTCATTTCGCCTTGCCGGAGCATGGTGCTCACGGCGCGGCCACAATC
Organism: Avena insularis; assembly: GCA_023614405.1. Classification (NCBI taxonomy): domain Eukaryota; kingdom Viridiplantae; phylum Streptophyta; class Magnoliopsida; order Poales; family Poaceae; genus Avena; species Avena insularis. The sequence continues at coordinate 270,435,184 of CM042684.1, read as the reverse complement.
TACCACCACCGGAGGTGCGGGAGGCCGTGGCTGCGCTAGTTCTCGAGCGGGAGGTCGTGGCCGCGCTAGTTCTTGAGCGGGAGGTGTCGGGCCGAGGAGGAGGTGGTTGGAGGAGGAGGAGGATTAGGAGGTGGCCGCCGAAGGAGAAGGTGGCGGCGGCGGACGGAGGAGGAGGAGGTGGTGGCCGGAGGATGAGGTGGCGGCGACTGCCGAAGGAGGAGGTGGCGGTGGCGGCCGGAGGAGCGTCGTTGTCACATCAAGGAGGAGGAGGAGGCCAGAGAGAAAGGACCTGGAGAAGAAGGAGAAGAGGAGGCGAAAGGGAAGAAGGAGAAGGAAAAGGGAGGAGAATGAAAGGAGAAGGAGAAGAATGGGAGGGAAAAGTAGAGGGGTAGGTGGCCGGGGTGGTGATTCGAATTTTGAATCCCGCCCAACTTACTCGTAGCGCACTACATGGTGGTGCACTATGGGTAAGTGGCCTCTATTTTTTTTGCAGGAAAAAACGATCTTTTGACCGTAACTTTTTATTCTTTTCGAATTTTGAAAATCTAAAAAATCGCTAAACGACCAAAGCATTTTCCGAGCGAATGCGAAATTTCGTTCTTGTCATTTTGGTAAATTAAACATTTTCTTCGATTTTGTATGCAAAAGTTATGGCCGTTTTACCCTGGCATGACCTTTTTTTGCAGAAAAAGTCAAAAAATTTGGTTGTTAATTTTCCTACAAACTAGACCACATTACCTACCTAGATGTCAAAGGATATATAAATTTGAAGTGTTTTTTATTTTTTTATTTTTTGCAAGGCTAAAAAGGTCGATCCACCGAGGGGGTGTGGAGTTGGGAAAAATAGGCAACATACTTACCCGTAGGGCATATGGTGCTCTATGGGTAAGTGGCCTGCGTCCATCTTTGCCCTGGCCCACACGTAGCCGTGGCGCACCACCGCCATGTCCGCCACGGTTATGTCAGTTAGCTGTAGGGCACTTGCTGACAGTGCACCGCGCCTATTTTACCTGTGGGGCACCATTGGCACGTGCACCAAAGATGTGTGGATTACCTATAGTTGTTTTCCTAGTAGTTTGAAGTGGAACAAACCTGAAGTAGGCACCACTACTAACTCCTCCTCCTAGAATCTGTTGCTGAAGTGGTATTTCAATGGGAAGGGATAATTAGCTACATCCTTTTTCTATATCATAACAACACCACTAGTAGACATCATTAGTAGATTAGTGTAGGAAATCAAAAATATTTTGGTGGCTCTCACAACTCACTCACAATTGCAAGAAAATGAAATCTTACCGTTCCTAAGTGAATTAGTAAAAACTTACCAACTTGGATAAACGACACGTGCACGGGTGTGATAAAGCGAATACCAAGGGGATAAGAACAATCACACGACAATGCAGGAGTATGTAGTGGAGCTGTAGGTATGGATACCTAACTACACCAAAGCAAATCCTAGTGCTAATCGTGTGACAAACACCGAAGGAAACACACACGGTGATATAAACGTGGCAAAGCAACTTATAAACAGAAATATTGCAATGCACAAGAGAGACGCTAGTAATAGTTCAAAATAAACAAGCACAAGATAGCTCAATCTACAAGTGCTATTAGAAACTAGGCCTCTAATTAACTTTGATATATCTATTTTTCACTTTTGTATCTCTTTTCTTTCCTCTTTTTTTAGTACTTTTTCTTTTTTACTTTTTTATTTATTTTTCAACTATCTGACACAATGCAATACATATGCAAAAATGCTGGGCGATTAAGGGGCCGGATAATCCGGTTTCTCAGGGGTCGGATAATCCGGTCTACATGGACGAAAATTTGCACTTCAAAACCCTAATGGGCAGCCTGTCCAGAGCAAAGCAACTAGTCTCGTAGGTACGAACCTAGGCACGAATGATGTAGATAGGCTATAGCTAGGTTTGAAAACACCAAAAGTACGCTATGTGGACTCGGAAAAGAATATGTAAACTAGCGGAAACGATGAAGAACGACTCAAAAACACGGAAATAACGAAAATAACAATGAAAACCTATACACTATGACTCGAACTAGCAAAGATCAGATCAAAGACACGACACTGACCAACAACTAAGACTCAACTCCATTGCAATCTAGGCTATGACAAAGACTAACCCTAATATTTTTGTATGGCTTTTTCTGTATAGGACGAAAAAGAACTAACTATGGATGGATCTGTGGGCACTTACCGAGGAAATGCTGGAATCTAATACCAAGATGATATGGGGTGGCCTGATATTCTCTGTAAGCGAGGGTGGTAGATGATGATAGTCGGGTAGATAACTTGTATGACGCTTAAGAACCTCTCGATAAATCCCTGATGCCAATGCAACAGCTCTCGACCCTGGTAGATATTCGCAACTCCACACACTTGCGCATGTAGCCACTGACCACGAAACGGTTTGCAATTTTATAATTCCCAATGGAACAGCAGATCACACGAAACTTGCAATTGGCTAGATCCCAATGGATCAACTAATCACACTCGATTGATAGTAGCAAATAGTGTAGTAGGATTCAATGGTTTGCACTTAGCAACTCCAAGAACTAGGGTTCACTTTAAACGTGGTCTTATCTACTCTAAGGGATGTCTAGGGCTTATATGGCGGCTGGAACGTCGAAACGATGCGAAACGAAAACATGTCTGATACAATCTGGTACGTTCGGATCGGACGAAAACTTGTAGGGACAGATTATCCGGTTTAAGTAGGGCCGGATTATCTGCCCGCCATACTGAGCGACACGCCGAAGTCCTTAGCAGAATTTCTTAAATAGGGCCATATTATCTGGGGAGTGGGGGCTGGATTATCCGGGGTGTAGAGACATGCGATTACCCGTTGGAAATCTCTCAGAATTATCTTTCCAACAAGTACTTATTTGCTTGATTTGGAGTTCGTATGAGGAATCTGCGCCCGTTTCAATTCCAGAGCTTCTGTCTATCCGAACTGAACCTTCCTTCTTGGTTGCCTTCTATCTCTTGCTCGCCTTACTTCCTCTCCTCCCACTGGTGCTAGTCTGATGGATATTAAACATAGACAATCAATAACACCATGATTTAGGTAGTATACAGTTCTTACAAAATAGAGTATCATGTCCAACTAGGAATGAACTCACCTTTTGATATTTTTCAATGAGGCTCAATATTTTCTTCCATCTTAAACTAGCAGAATCATCATACTCTATGATTGTATCCTCATCAACATATCTATCTCAATCAAACTGGACGTCGATTTCTGGGTCCTGAGCCGCGGGCGGTGAGCACCCAAAGAGAAGGAACCATCATAGGAGCATAGCTCGGGTGAGATCCCCAAAGAATCTGCCAGGTAATGGATACCCTGACGTCCAACGCATCCATATAGGGACGGACGTGCTCATCATCCTTCATGACACGATTTTATACCACCTCCTCAGGGGTCGGCTCCCTTTGCACCGCTAGTGGACCATGCGATCACCACCAAAGAAGCTCTAGATCAACGACGGTACTCGGATTCCTCACCAAGTTATGCATCCTGGAAGGTAGCACCTCCTAGTGCCAACCTGACGGAGCCCAGTCTCAGACATGCCCGACAGAGCCTAATACTCCGGCGTTGCCGCCGAGTCGATGACAATGGTGCGAGATGGGCATCGCTGTCGATAACAAATTCCTATCGAAATAAAATCAAATAAATAATCCATAAAGTAAGTAAAATAACTAAGTAAACAAACTAAACTATAATAACTAAGTAACTAAGATAACTAAGTAACTAAAATAACTAAACAACTAAATAACTAAAGTAACTAAACAACTAAGAAAATAACTAAACACAAATTGAGAAAATAACTAATTAAACACATGAAAGAAAATAACTACTAATATGACTGTACTACTACTACTAATATTACTACTAGTACTACTAATATGCCTACTACTATTACTATTATTAATACCACTATTACTACTATACCACTACCAATATACTAATACTACTACTACTACTAACCTAGACTAATTACATAACTAATACCTAGATAATTAGATATCTAATACAACTATTAACCATGGGCGGAGATGCACCTACCTCTTGGGGCAGTGGCAGCGTCGGTGGCGATAGTGGGATAAGCGCGGCCGAGAGGACGGTGCAGCGATGAAGAGGAGGATGGAGCGACGGACGACGACGGTGGACGACGGACCAGAATGGAGAGGAGGACGGCACAACGGAGTGGGCAGCCTGCCGACGTCGATCGATCTTTGGCGGCGCCTCCTGCGCGTCGAAACTTTGCGAAATTGAGATATGGGGGTGGGGGAAGAGGAGCAGGGCGCGAGCAAAATTTATAGGGCCAAGAACTTTAGTCCCGGGGCGTGGAATGACCCGAGACTAAAGGTGGGACCTTTAGTCCCGGGTCATGCCAATACCCGGGACTAAAGGTTTTTGGCAGCAGGCAAAAGAGTGCCAAAACCGCTCCCCTTTAGTCCTAGTTCGTGGCATGAACCGGGACTAAAGGTCCTTACAAAAATTAATTTTGATTTTTTTGTACGAACTATATATATGATTCCCGCCTTATTGCATATTACAATGTTAAATAAAATAAAATAAAAAATATCTATCTACAAAATATATATCATATCAAAATGTTCATAAAAATATCTATCTAATAAAAGTATAATTTAAGGGTTTTGTGGGTTTAGTTTGGGAGTAATTTTTGCAATAATAATATGAGATAATGAACTTGTATTAATTTGAATCCTATCTATCTTGTATTAATATGATAAACTCCAAGCTCAATATCATTTTCAATATATGTGGATTCTATATATATCTTGTTTTGGCACATTAAAAATGTGGATTCTATCTATCTATCTAATTATTAAAACTGTTAACCATTTTGCCCATTTTAAATTAAAAATGCATTAAATCATATCTTTTGCATACTTTTGCACTAAATCTGATAAAATTTTCAACATAAAAGCTAGTTGCATCTACAATAACATTGTAACAAAAATTAAGTACTAAAACTAGCATTTTAATCATCAGCCATTGCAACAAAAATAAGAAGCAAAACTATGAAGAACAAGTAGGGGCCTCATACTTATGTTGGACATAGAAATCATAGGGACGGAGTGAGAGAGCCAAATAGGATGCCCAATATGTCATTGTGCATATCACAAGGCACGCTCACACCGCCCCTAGGCACACATGTATAGTGGCGCCCTAGAATTTTAATAATAGGCCATTGCAACAAGCAAGAACCAAAAACATGAACATGCCGGGGATCTAACTAATTTCACATATTAGGGAGTGCCTCTATGGCGAGCTCCTCGAAGATATCTAAGGATGGGATTCTAAGACATCTTCGAGAAGCTGTGCCATAGATGTGTCCCTGCTCTTGCACACCATATTGTAGTTTATAACTTCTCTAGCTAGATCAATATGCCGGGCAGCTAAATAATTTCACATATTAGGGATTGCCTCTATGGTGAGCTCCTCGAAGATGTGTGAGGACGGGATCCTAAGACATCTTCGAGAAGCTCCATCATAGTGGTGTCCCTGCTCTCGCACACCATCTAGCTTGCAGTTGATAACTTCACAAGGATGCCTATTTATAGATTAAGCAGCACAAAATAGTGTCGACACTCATGACATAATGTCAACACTCAGCCCTGTCATAGTGCCACCACCCACCAAAATAGTGTCGCCACTCACGACATAGTGTTTACACTAACTGGCATAGAGCCGCCATCCACCGAAATAATGTCACCACCCATGTTTAGTCCCGGTTTGTGTCTCCAACCGAGACTAAAGGTTCATCTTCAGTCCCAGTTGGAGACACCAACCAGGACTAAACATGGTTCGTGCTAGCCCCAGCCTGCCGCAACCCCTTAAGTCACGGTTGGTGTCTCCAACCGAGACTAAAGGTTCATCTTTAGACCCAGTTGGAGACACCAACTAGGACTAAAGATATTTACCACCAATCTCAGAGCCGTCAATCCATACGCCATGCTTTCCCACCATTTCCCTCTGCTTCCCGCCATGTTTTCCTGCCCTTTCCCTCTATATCTAGGTCGACCACCATGGCCATCCACACATCCACACATTTGTCTCTCACAGCAATGGACACCGCATACTGGGTTGTTCTTACCCTCAAGGAGACCGAGGCGTTGTGCACATCTAGCTACCTAAGCCCGCTGGCCTACCAGCTGCCCGCCGACTGGATGTTGAGCGCTAGAGGGGTTATTGTCCCTCTTGTGCCTCAAGGTTCCACCTGCCAGGCGGCCATCATGAACCACTGTACCTCGAGCTCACGCCGGAGCAGCGGATGGATACCCATTGGGATCCCAACAACTACGCCACCTATAATGCCTTCTTCACTAACCGACAGGAAAGGGAGCTCGCCAGGTATGAGGGTGACGGGGAGCTCGCCTTCTTCGCTAACTTTGGTATTATAGGAGCATCACATCACCTTGGTAGGAACCCTCTTCCTGTAGGGGTTCACGTATGAAAACAATGAAAATTTACCCTACGCCCCTGAACCCCTGATATTGCCAGGAACTATCTATTAGTAATGCAGTAATGGGAGGGGCTTTTCGCGAACTTACCCTTGAAGACCGAAAAGCGTTTTCAATGCTCAGGAAAGCATGGTTGATGTAGACGAGCCGAAGCCGACCTCAAGGTCGTGATGAAGTACTTGCGCTCCTATGGCTCCAACGACTTGAGTTTCTCAAGTGTGGCACCTCACAGGGAGTTACATGCATCCGGTTCCTGACGATGACTCCCGCTTCCCCGATCCAGTAGCAGTTGCGGAAGTAGAACTCCTGGATCCGAATCCCGCAGTGCAACGGCGCTCCCTTGTGAAGTTGTCTATCGTTCGCGCAGTCCGAACTTGGGACCACTGTCACGGGAGAGAGAGAATATCAATTGGAGGTCTCCCCAAAAGTGAGGAAACCTTTATTGAATATTGTGTGTCTTTATCTGGCCAAATATCCCCACTATATATAGGGGGAGGAGAGGTACTACCTCCCTCAAAGTCCCGGGGTGGGACTAAAGGAGGGGGAGAGGTGGGGAGGCGTGCCGGCAAGCCCCCACCCATGGGCTCCACATGGGGCAGGCCCACTTGGGCCACTGGCCACCCCTAGGCCCCTCCTAGGGGTGTGGTCCCCTCTTGGGCCTTTTCCCTTCCGTGTTTTGGCCCATTAAGCCTTTTGACCTTTAATTGATTTTCTCTTTTATTAAATAATTATGAATAAATGATTAAATCAATATTTAACATTCATTCACATATTATTCAATCTCCGTGGTTACGGAACACCTTCCATCTCCACTCCGGACATCCTCCGAACTTACCGAAACCATTCCGGTTTTCTCTCTACACTTCTTCGATGATTCTACCAATCCTACAGACACTCTCTAAGCATCATGAAGCCCTTGAGCGTGATACCCCACAGTTCGGGAACACTCATGACATGGTCAGTACACTCGACAGAGGGACTGGGATGGCCATGTGACCCCTGTGCATTCCACGAAGATCTTTTGTTGTTTGAACCGGGACATTCGTGTCTTATTCCTTTTGTCTCTCGATACTTGCATTGCCCGAGATCTGATCCATGACATCACCATGTCATGTTCAATCTCGTTACCAAACAATGCTACTTGACTCGTTCCGACAAGTGATATCCCTATGATCAAATCACACGCTGCACATATATTGGATATAACTTCTTCGAGTGGGCCCTTGAGTATCTTTCCGTCACGTGGACAGACAAATCCTGCTCTTGACATAAATTGCCTCTATGGTTCCTTCGAGTACCTAAACACACCTTTATAATCACTATGTTACCAAGTGACGCTTGATGCTATCTAAGCACTCTCGGGAGACAGTGATTGACATAGCCTCACGGTCTAAGGAATAGTCTACGAGGATGCATTCTAATCATCATAACTTGAACTTCGTGACATGATCGGGTCACGATGTTTAGGTTGGGTATTGGTTCATCATCTAATTCTCAGAATGAGTTGACTCCATTTCCAACTGGCATAAATGCGACATGATCAGGAAACCTTGATCATTTGTTGACCAATGAAGTAGTGACTAGAGTTTCCCTAGGAACTCCTGGTTGTTTATATATCACACGCGTATTGACGTTTCCTTTCAATACAATTATAGCATGATATAAGATTTAATCATAAACTTTATGAAATATGATAATAATCCTTATTATTTGTCTTGAGGGCATATTTCCAACAGTCTCCCACTTGCACTCGAGTACAAATAAACTAGCTGCATTTGTTCTTAATCATTGGCACCATATTTCTCGGTACCCTGAACATGCTTGCTCATGGAAGAGGTTGAGTCTTGGTCTAGTACTTTACAGTCCCAAATCCTTTGCAACTTACTAATGTCACCTTGATTGACATTAATACTTTATCATCACATGATAACATCTTTGTGTATGCATCGTTGCTATGGCAGCAGAACAAGGCTAGATTCTAGGAGCCTACAGTGACTTTAGATCAACCTCGAGGGCTTTCTCATGGGCACTATGCCCTGGGACACATCATTCTATGTTAAAAGTGAACTAGCCCCGCCATAACATTATACAACACCTTAGATGGTACCCTTATCTATTATTATAAATGTAATTATCGAAACACGAGTGCACCCTGTGCAACTATCGATGTTTTTGTTCACCTCGCTTCCTACTTGACTTTAGTCGGTATTACAGGAGTTTCCAACATATTCCCTTATAACATAACCCTTTATGATTTAAGATATGTCATATTTTATGGATTTGGAAAAACAAGTCTACAATTCTCTATTAGACACTGCGGACAAACTTAGCTCAATGTTCCGTGATTCAAACTTAATCACTTTTCAAACGTTTCTTATTGGATCATATTTTATGTTAAGTTATCACCTTGGTTTTCTAAGATAGAACCTATGTCTCAACATAGTGGATGCTGATCATCCTTTTCTTTCTTTCAACCATTGATGTTAAACTTAATACTATTCATATCTTGAGTTATTAAGGACCAGTTCCTTAATTAACTTCTATTCTGAAACCCTTTTCAGAATCCTTTAAGGAATACTACATAATATCGTAATATTCTTATTATCAACTTCTACTCCATATAAATCATTATTTATTGGTACTTGTGCTTTTATTCTCAATGTGTCGTATACACACTTAAGAATCACTCCTTTAAGATCCTATTCAAATATATTCCCAACATGTTTGGGTATGAGTCACTACTCTTACTCAAACTATGTTCCTACATATTTGAATTTGAGACTTATATTGCTCCCACTCATATGGTCAGGACACTCCCGGACCAATGATCGATAGAGGGACCTGGATGGCCATGTGACCCCTATGCATTCCATAAGACCTTTCGTCGTTTGAACCAGGACAGTCGTGTCTTATTCCTTTTGTCTCTCGATACTTGCATTGCCCGAGATCTAATCAACGACATCACCATGTCGTGTTCAATCTCGTTACCGAACAATGCTACTTGACTCGTTCCGACAAGTGATATCCCTATGATCAAATCACACGATGTGCAGCTATTGGATATAACTTCTCCGAGTGGGCCCTTGAGTATATTTCCGTCACGTGGACGGACAAATCCCACTCTTTACATATATTGCCTCTATGGTTCGTCCAAGTACCTGAACACACCTTTATAATCATTGTGTTACCAAGTGATGCTTGATGCTATCTAAGCACTCTCGGGAGAGAGTGATTGATATAGCCTCACGGTCTAAGGAATAGTCTACGAGGATCCATTCTAATCATCGTAACTTGAACTTCATGACATGATCAGGTCATGATGTTTAGGTTGGGTATTTGTTCATCATCTCATTCTCAAAATGAGTTGACTCCATTTCCAACTAGCATAAATGGCACATGATCAGGAAACCTTGATCATCCTTTGACCAATGAACAAGTGACTAGAGTTTCACTGGGAACCCCTGGTTGTTTATATATCACACATGTATTAACGTTTCCTTTTAATACAGTTATAGCATTATATAAAACTTAATCATAAACTTTATGAAATATGATAATAATCCTTATTATTGTTTGTCTCTAGGGCATATTTCCAAAACTTCCGGGGGGATCGCCCTCAACATCACTAGGGTCAGCTCGTCGGATCTTATACCACAATTCAGTGCATACATGACATGCATCCATATTCTCGTACTCCTCACCACGGTAGAGGATGCAGTCAGTAGGGCATGCATGTATCTTCTGAGCCTCTAAACCTAGAGGGCAAACAACCTTCTTTGCTTCGTAGATACTGGCGGGCCATACATTATCCTTTGGAAGCACATTCTTCATCATTTTTAGCAACTTTTCAAATCCGGAGTCAGATAGACCACACTCTACCTTCCATCGCAGCAATTCCAGTGTGCTACCCAACTTTTTCAGACCATTTTTGCAATTTGGGTACGACGAATTTTTGTGATCTTCTAACAAGTTATCAAACTTCTCCGTCTCTTTTTCATTTTCATAGTCTCTCTGTGCATCAACAATGGTCTGACCAAGATCATTAATAGGCTCATCATGTGCCTCTTCTTCAGCCTCCCCTTCAGCATCCCCCATGGAAGTATCACCGTATTCAGGGAACCCATGATAGTTCTCATCATCCTCTTCTTCTTCTTCTTCATTGTCATCAATTATAACTCCTCTCTCTCCATGCTTGGTCCAACAATTATAGTTGGGCATGAAACTAGACCGAAATAGGTGGATGTGAAGGATTTTTGAGTCAGAGTGATCCTTCTGATTCTTATAGACACTACATGGACAGAATGCAAAACCATTTCGCTTGTTCGCATCAGCCACACAGAGGAATTCATGCACGCCATTAATGAACTCGCCAGCTCATTGGTCACTATCATACATCCATTCCTAAACCATCTACATTATTGTATAAGTATATCAAAACCATTATGCAACATCGTGAATAGAGATCAGTGATCAATTTACTACAAGTTGTTCATCACATTAAAACAATAATATAGTATAGTGGACCAAATGTTATTATTGCAATAATAAAAAACTAGGCACTAATTTAAAAAAAATCTACTCCATACTCATTTTGATCAGTTACTAAGTAAACACACATCTACACATATGCAAACTAACAAGTTAATGTGAGCTTCTAGAGCATTAAATGAGCAACACTATTTAAAGAAAAACCCTATTTCCTCACGTCATTTACTTGTTAAAATCTAAAAATTTGAATTTTGAAAATTTTACATGCATCAATTTTTGAATTGGACAAAACAATTAACATGGAAAATGTGGAGTTTTTAATTATTGTTCTACCAGTGAAAACCTCATTCTATTCTGAGCTCTGAAACTCTAAAGTTACACATTTCAATTTTCAGTAACTTTTTGCCAAATCAAAATTTGCCTAAAATTACACACCTAAAATTCCCTCTACTTCTAGAGCATGAAACCCCTCTCTACTTATAGAGCATTGAGCTAAACTAACAATGAGAGAGGAAAGGATGAAGTTGTCTAACCTTTAAAACCTTGGATTTGGGGGTTGCCACCAAATCTTTACAAATGCTGGAGGAAAAATGGGCATGAAGTCGGCTTGCTTGGAGGGAAAATGGCCATGGGATCTGACATGGATGAACCTAAATTATATAGAGAAACCAATAGTCCCGGTTTGAATTATGAGCCAGGACTAGTGATTGACCTCTAGTCCTGGTTTGTATTACGAAGCAGGACTACATGCTCCCTCACGTGGAGCTGGCTGTCGCGATCCCTCTAGTCTCGGGCGGTATCACGAACCAGGACTAGAGGTCCGGAACGACCCGGGAATAGAGCTTCCTTGGCCTCCTAGCCATTGGAGCCAGGACAAACCAGGACTAGTGTTAGCGCTAGTCCCTACACGTAACCCACCCGGGACTAGACCCAGAATCAGGGCCAAACCGAAGCCCTTGTTTCTACTAGTGTATATTTCCTGTTGTTTTGGTAGATAGTTGGCCTTGCGAGTCATAGTTGCTTGCTCAGGTGTTGGTTCGAGTCGTTGAGTTCGCCAGTCGTTGGAAGGTTGGCACATGCTTAACAGTGTATATGGTCATGGTTATAATTGCAACTTGATAATTAAAATGTTGGGAATATATATAACTAATAAAGCAGCACCGGTGGGCAATAGTTGAGATCTGCATTTTATCCCGCCCACTTGTGTCCACCTAGGACCCGAGTACTTGATGCCTGTTCCTTGATATCTCACTATCCACATGCGAGAGACTTTATGGATCCCCCTTCGTCTGAACTTTATTCACATCTTATTTCTGGGGGCCACACTTATTTTGGGGACTTACTACTATCCTGTACTTATGCCATACTTTACTACTTTATTTACTATTGTGGATCAAGAAGCGGTTTACTACTATACTATTTTGGATAGCGTAATGTTTTTGCAGTATCGACAAGCCTAGTCACACTTTTCGGTTCCCAGTCATTTATAGCCATTGACGCAAACCCTGGGTCCATCTCGGAGCCTGGTCGACTTCATTGTAGGTAGCTTTTTGGGGTGGCCCCTGAAATAATTTTTGAATCTTGTGAATGCTTTGTCGTAATGCCTTGTTGCTTTTCATTTGGTTTTTCCCAAGGTTGATCATGCGTGCGTTTCTATTTGTGCACTTCTGCAGGGTAAATCTTTTCAAAAATCCGTGTCCATGGTTATGGACTACTTGGAGCATAGTGTCTCGACCATAGACAACTCAAACTAAAGTAGTGCAATATATTTGACTCTGGAATGACTAGTAATTAGTTCCACTACAATGAAATGTTTAATTATAAGTGCCAACAACTTATGTTATTGGGATGTCTTATGGTATCTATATATGCCTAGTAAGTACTTCCACTATAATGGAATGATATTATTAAAACTGCCAACTATGTGAGTTTCTCAGAAGGACTTCCTCGTTTGGTCTCGAGGGGGAAACTCCTGGATGGGTTATGGCTTGCATCTGTATCAGGTTGGTTCTGAATAGGTCTCTCTTATCCTTCTCTAATAGCCAACAATTGTATCGAGTCTTTATAGGTTGTTTAGTGCATGCTCCGCTGCAGCTAAGCCCACCATACCTATGTAGGCGAGCGACGCCGAATTCTAAGACTCGCCGTGTATTGGCCTCAGTACTGACCGCTCCCTTTTTCCTTTGCCCTTTGTCAGCACCCTTTTTGCTTTGACATGTATGAGTTCGACGATGTTACCAAGGTTACCCTTCCAGCTTGGCCTAGGCAGGGTTATGGATGCCATTGGTTATTCTTCAGGACACTTAGTCTAATTTGCATCTTATTCATACTCGGATGTTGTATCATTTTCAATGTGATTTAGCTCTTTGTAATGTATGTCTATATTTTTGACTCTCTGAGTCATTGTTGTATCTATATTCTTGTGGGTTCCATCGTGAACTATTGTGTAATGGTATTACTTCGTTTTGCACCAGCACGCAAGTGCCTGGTGGGCATCTTTGAATCGTTTCTATGTGGGTTTGGCAGGAATCACTAAAATTTGCATAGGGCCGATTCGAGGGTGTTACAAGTGGTATCAGAGCCTTGGTTTTCGATACCCCACTAGTCCATCCTATAGGATAAACTAGATAATAGATGATGTAGAGTGTCAAAACTATTTGCAAAATCGGTTGGATAGAACTGTGTAGCTCTGCTTTTATTCCTTGCCTCTATGCTATTCTCCTCTTACCTTGGCATGTTTTGAATATACTCTCTTACCTTCTTCAAGTCTAGGATTTCTTGTTGTTGGGTTTCCGTCGTACCATTAGGATTTCGATTCCTTCCTCTTCAATGGTGTTTCTACATTCGGTCTCCTTGCTATCTAAAGACTCTTTCATCTGTTGTACCTTTCATTTGATCCAAAATCCACTAATTTTTTCTTTATACCTTCTGGATTTTTCCAACACGACGACATCATCTATGTTAGACCCTATAAAGATCCTGCATCACTTCTTTGTTTTCAAAGTTTTCCGAACACCTCTTATCGAGATCTTCAGTCTGAATTCCAAGAGTTGGGTTGCATAATTCTCCTATTCACGTGCATAGTAGTACTTTGGGTGCGCGATTCCTTGATACCAATCTAACTACTCTTATCATTCTTTTTTTGTACATTGAATTGGTAGATCGATGCCATTTTTACTCATTCTTAGGAAGTTAGAGGTGGCCTTATCTATCAATACCTCTACCTTTGATTTTGTTTATCTAGAGTGTTCTCATAATGAACGTGATCAATAACCTTTTTGTTGGTGGTGTCGATGGTCTTAAGATAGAGAAAGAAGCCTTGTTAGTGGTGTCGCGAGGATCTACATGAAGCAAGAAGAATCCGATCATCATCCTTGTTCCCTTTGCCATGGAGCGGATCTTTGGGACGAGATCCATTGTTAGTGGTGTCGAGTTGTAGCACCCTAGAAAACTAGTACTAGAAAATAGCATGTTATTTTATTTATTGCATCATGCATTTGTTTGTCCCTAAAAATATTTTTATTAAAAGCCTATTTTGTTTCTACAATAGTACCCTCATCTGATTTCAAATTAAAACCCTCATCTTTTTGAATATTCTGTTTGTCTAAAACTATTTTCAAAAAGTATTTGAAAAATAAAACTAAACTTATACCTAAACCGGCCAGGCCCAAAAGGCCCAGTTGGCTAGACCAAACCCTAGATAACTTAATCCTAGACCCGCACCAACCCCGCCGCCACCACACACATACCGTCGACTCACACGACGCGACCCAACTCGACACAGCACAAGACACTCCACCCAACCCGCACTTAACCGACCCACAACGCACACCCAAACATGACGCACACACACAACACACACAATGGAGCACTCACGCAAATGCACACCTAGGCACGCACGCAAACACAACATCCCGCCGACTAACACGACATGCACGGAACGCACACACTCACGCACGCTACACCGCATGCTACAGAACCCACCCTCCTTCTCTCTGGGATGCGAGCCGAGCGCCTCGCTCGCTTGATTCGAGCCCCATGCGAGGTGCCTTACACCGCCACCTCCCTCGAGCGGCACCGGCCGCTGGTCGCCCTCCTCGTGGTGGTCCCTATCTCCGGCTGCCACCTCCCTCTCTCTGCAGTAGATGTCGGTGCCTCCTCTGCCTTCCCTGTCGCAAGCACTGCCCTCTGCTCAAGCCCTCCATCTTCTCAGTCTTCCCCGTGTGGCCTTAATCCCCTCATTGGCCTCTGGTGCTTGGCCATCCTTTACCTTGACCACAGCGCCGCCTGACACTCACCTCGCTTGGTGCCCGCGAGCGTGGTTCCCCTGCACACCTCCTGCTCGCCCCTTGACATGTTCCCCTCTGCCCCGAGTTGTTCCATCCCCAAGCACGTCGATGGGACCCTATCCCCAGCCGCACGCGGGAACCCTCCTCCGTGGAGCTCACCTCCCTACAACCGCGGCATGTCTCTGATCTCCACCTAGAGTCCCCATCCCCTCCAGCAAGCTCACCTACCGCCGCTCGCTCTAGCCCGCGTGATCCGTCACCCTTGAGCTCCGCGTGGCACCGACCATCTCCACCGTCCTTCACAAGTAGATCACGCGCCCTTGTTGGCCTCCTGCTCCATCTCCATGAGCAAGTGCTATCGTGCGCAGGAGTCCTTGTTCCTGCCATTTTGGGTTCAGTACCCTCTGGTTGTGTATGCATACATGTGCGTATGTATGTGCTTCTGTGCTTGTGTGAGCTAGAGCTGGCCAAGTTTGTCGGATGTGTGTGTCCTCGGATGTTCCTCCCAGCCTCCAATACCACGCGACTCCAATCTTCCCATCGACAGATCGTTGTCATCATCGATGAAATGAGATCACCGAAGGACCAAACTCGACTTTGGAAGATGAACACTAGGGACCGTGAAGTGGTACATGAAGACCATCGATGCAAGCTCTACTTCATGGAAACCACCAGGACCTCCTTTGTTGGATCCCAAGACCGTCACCATGGAACAGCAAGATTTTCTTCATGGAATCTGAAGACCCCGACCTGGACCAGAAGACCAAACCCGAACCCCTCCAAATCCAAAGATCTTAGAAAACAACGTGTGACCTCTATCCAAACCCCATATTTTATAAATTACCATACAAATTGTTGCATATTGAATTGTTCATTTTTGCATACATATTTTGTCATTGGGGGTATTTTGTCGATTCACCTAATAATTAAATATGGAGATTAAATGCAGGATATTTTTTCTTATCTCGACTCCATTTGAATTATGTAGCTCGCCAATGCCATGTTTGCCTTATTAAGTCAATATTTAAAATGCGTGTATCTAAAAAACTTGAACTGTTTAATTAATTGTCGGGACTTTGTTTCTAATTAATATTGCTAAGTGGGATTGCATCTTGCCATGTCATGCATCATATCATGATCATGCTAGATCTTTCGCCATAGTATTAAATAGTGCATCCGGTGTATCTTTTAGTGCTTTGCTTCTTCCCGGATAGGACGATGAGATGTTGTGAGCTTCGACGAGTTCTTCGGATAATATATCTTCGACAATGGTTCCAAGGCGAGCATCCTCCCCCTTCTACCAATTTTTGCTTTTTGGATTTACTTCTCTCTACTTCTATCCATGTTGCAATGCTTTAGTTTCTGTACCATTTATATTTTTATACAACCTATATTTCCTTGGTCACCTCCTATTACCCATTGTTGCAATGCTTTAGTTGGCCTTGCGAGTCGTAGTTGCTTGCTCAGGTGTTGGTTCGAGTCGTTGAGCTCCACAATCGTTAGAAGGTTGGCACATGCTTAACGATGGAGGTGATCATGGTTATAATTACAACCTGATAATTAAAATATTGGGAATCGATATAACTAATAAAGTGGCACCAGTGGGCAATAGTTGAGATCTGGCTTTTATCCCGCCCACTTGTGTCCACCTAGGAACCGAGTACTTGATGACTGTTCCTTGACTATCACACTATCCACATGCAGAAGACTTTATGGACCCCCTTTCGCCTGGGCTTGATTCACATCCTATTTCTTGGGGCCACAATTAGTTTGGGGCTTTACTACTATCATGTACTTATGCCATGCTTTATTGCTTTATTTACTACTGTTACTCGAGGAGCGGTTTACTACTGTACTGTTTTGGTAGCGAAATGTTTTAGCGATAAGCCCAATCACACTTTAGGGTTCCTAGTCATTTATAACCACTGACGCAAACCCTGGGTCCGTCTCAGAGCCTGATCGACTTTTTTGCGGGTAGCTTAGTGGGGTGGCCCCCTGATATCTTTTTTGAATCTTGTGAATGCTTTTTCGTGATGCCTCGTTGATTTTCATTTGGTTTTCCCGAGGTTGATCATTCGTGTGTTGCTATTTTTGCACCCCTGCAGGGTAAATATTTTTGAAAAGTTGTGTCCGTGGTTATGGACTACTTGGAGCACGGTGTCTCGACCATAGACAACTCAAACTAAAGTAGTGCTATACATTTTACTGTGGCATGACTAGTAATTAGTTCCACTACAACGAAATGGTTAATTAAAAGTGCCAACAACTGATGTTAATGTGACGTCTTATGCTATCTTTATATGAATAGTAAGTAGTGCCACTATATTGGAATAATAACTAAAACTGCCAACTGTGTGATTTTCTTGGAAGGACTTCCTCGTTTGGTCTCGAGGGGGAAACTCTAGGATGGGTTATGTCTCGTGTAGTATTAGGTTTGTTCCAGATCAGTCTCTCTTATCCCTCTTTGATAGCCGAAGATTGTATAGAAAGTTTGTAGGTTGTTTAGTGCATGCTCCACTGCCGCTAAGCCCACCATACCTATGTAGGTGAGAGTCACCAAATTTTAAGACTCACTGTGTACTGGCGTCGGTACTGACCGCTCCTTGTTTCCTTTTCTCTTTGTCGGCACCCCTTTTGCTTTGACATGTATGAATTCGATGATGTTAGTAAGGTTACCCTTCCAGTTTGGCCTAGGCAGGGTTATGGATGCCATTGGTTATTATTTGGGACTCTTAGTCCAATTTGCATCTTATTCGTACTCGGATGTTGTATCGTTTCAATGTGATTTGGCTCTTTGTAATGTATGTTTGTATTATAGACTCACTGAGTTGCTGTTGTATATATATGTTCTTGTGGGTTCCATCGTGAACTATTGTGTAATGGTATTACTTTGTTTTCTACCCGCACGCAAGTGCCTGCTGGGCATATTTGAATCATTTCTATGCGGGTTTGGCGGGAATCGTTAAAATCTTCATAGGGCAATTCGAGGATGTTACAGGTAGTGCATCCAACATCACGCTGTCTATAATCATCTCAAATTTATAGAATTCCTAGTAATTATTTTAATCTTATAAGCCACAACAATTTCTTAATGTTGACATGCAAAAACTGACTTCAGTATAAATATTGCAAGAAACAATAACAAAATGGTCATGATTTTGAAGGTGCTTTAAATTAGAACTTTCCAAATACCATGCTAACTCACAGTTGAGAACACATGAATATTTACACAATAGTAAGAAGTGTTTGACCGGCATCTATCATCTTCACATTTTTCTTTAACTCATCCGCAAAACCACTCTCCAAAGGTATATGTAGGCCTCCATGGCCAAATGTATTACATGGATTTGACATGAAGTCACTATGAACCTCTCACCCCCAAAAATGGATGGACTTAACTATCCTGATTACTATGGTACCACAATGATAAATCCATAAGTAGATAACGACAAAAATAGTATGTCAAGTCATCTAAAAATTAAGGCAGTGAAGTGCAGACTTTACTTGAAACTTTTCCGCATGAATGGATGTCGTACAATATGTACCGTCCTTACTGTTAGAAATAATTGGGCTAAATATTTTGGGCCATGTAGATTTTAGATTTTCCCTATCACAAAGACCATATGTGTGAAAGCCCATATGTGATTTGACCCAAGTGCAAACAAGGTCAATGATGGAAGCAGAACTTACTGCTTTAGACACACCCACTCTTGAGTCAGAATTGCCGTATGGGCTCTTGATGGATTTGCCTGTGGTTGAAAAACCTATGGCAGTAATCCTTTTGAATTGTGACAACCAAAATGTTATTGTTAAACTGAATAATTCTATAAGTCAAGACATGTAAACAAACGTTTGAAATCTATAAGGAAATTGAGAAACTCTAGAGTGATAAATGTTTTGCATATTCAATCAGACAAAAACCTGACATGTCCCTTTATAAAGGGACTATCACAACATGTTATATAAAGTGAATCGAGGGAGATGGGATTGAGATCCATGGATGTCACACCATAGTGGTAACCCAACATATGTGATCGGAGATCCCGTGAATTATGATTTTGGAAGAATAAGCTAGTGGTTTAACCGAGGAGAGTATTTTGTAACCCTCTCTATGTGAAGATGCATAACTCCCAAAATTTGTAAGGCGGGTTGGCGACATGTCTTAATGTGTTTATGTTGTCTATAACTAGCAAATATGTTGTCCTACATGGCATTCTTGAAACATAACATCTATATGAGCTTGATTTAAGCACCGTGGTCTATGAGATTTGGGTGATCTCTAGTAAACTCATGAAGATACCAGGTAGTATGATGCATACGCTCCAACCAACAGGGTAGGCAATTCGCAGCCAGGTACTGGTTATGATTTTGACTGAAACCTATTTGCACCAAACTTGCAATTCAAGGTTCGTCCATTGTTGAAGTTGCTGATAGATGTATCTCAAGATTCTAGGAGGAAGTTCAACTTAACAGTCTCTGCTGAAACACTGATATATAAACAAGTAGTGAGGATTGGCAAATCTTCAAATGGGCATTTGAGATCTGGTGGGGGAATGTTAGAAATAATTGAGCTAAATACTTTCGCCCATGTAGATTTCAGATTTTCCCTAAATCTCGAAGCCTATATGTGTGGAACTCCATATGCGATTTGGCCTAATTTGGTGGCATCTCACATATGTGATGTCATTGGATTAAAGACAAGTAATCCATGAGGGGGTCCTAGAGGCGTGGGAAAAGGTGGGGTGTGAGACGTATGGTTCTCCGGGATAGTGAGCACACAAGCTTACACAGGTTTAGATCCGACTGCATGTGGTGTACGGATCCTACTCCTGCTAGCAATCCGGTATATCCGTAGAGCTGGAAGTACAACAGATTACAAGAGAGGTTTCGCCTATGCGAATTGTGGTTATAGTGAATGGGCCTAAAGGCTGGTCCCTTGGACAGCTTATATAGTCATACGGTCCTAGGGTTGCAGGAGAGTCCTATCCGGCTAAGATACAGAGTTGGTACCGAGTACATCTTGGACTACAAGTATTCCTACAGGCCTAAGTCACTAAGTCTTCTTGGCCTTCCTGTATCCGGATGGGCTTCCATCTTCTCTCCGGACTGGGCCACCCGTGAAGTATAGCTCTAACCGTAAGTGGGCCACCCTTGTTAGTGAGTCATAGTTGGTATACCCGGAGAGTATATCCCCAACAGTAGTGATGCAGCCCATCCTGCAGATGCTACTACATCTAAAACGCCAAGTCCCCAAGCTCGTCCTCAAGTCACCAAGACGATGGACAAGAAGCTACCACCGACAGACCAGAGTCTCCGGATGTGAAGACCGGAGTCTCCGGACCAACTAACCAGAATCTCCGTCCGGTCTCCATACTAGCCTTCGGACCGAGGCTCGAGGTCATTCAGATACCCCCTCTTGAGATAGACCAGAGATGGACCGGAATCTCCAGCCCACACCGGAGTCTTCGGACCGCTACATCGGAGTCTCCGGCCTGAGCGTATGGTCACGTGCGTCATGATCTAGGCCTTCGGCCCATGTACCCCTTATTCCGCACCAAACCCTAGTTTTATGCCCAAACTACCCCTGAACTTGTGGCTGGCCTATAAATAGAGCCCCCACCCCCTTATGTACCCCTTAGGCATAGATGATAGACTAAGGACACCCCCTTTGTGGAATCTCTAGTTTTGCCTCATTCCCTTACCAAAGGGGGCCGACTAACACCACCACCTCATTGGAGTTTGCATCATGCCTCCCTCGTTATACAAGGACTTGGCATCGGTGCCCTTTGCCAAGACGTCAAGACCCTGTCCAAGGTGTTCTTCCCTCTCCCCTTGGGATCGAGGGTGCACGTTGACCGATCTTTCCTTGCGAAGATTCTATCGGACCGGTGGCCACCGGCGGGAGCAATCGGCCTTGTATCATGTGAGTTTTGCGTGTATTCATCGTGTTCTTCGCGAGGTGTGCGTTCGCTTTGGCTACCTTCTCCATTTCCCATCGCTTTCCCATCGATTTGACCATGAGATTCGTGAAGATTGGGCCACCCTTCAGGGTACCACTTATCATCTGGTATCAGCAGCTTTTGGTTGCACCGGATTTCTCAACGATTTGGTCTTTTCCCCATAAATTCGAAAATCCCCCCAAAAATAGCCCCAATTTCGTGTTTTGGATCGATCTGTGAGTTGAGTGAGTTTTGGTAGGTTTTGATCCATGGATTACTTGCTAAACTTGTTGATCTACCTTCCCCTGCATTCTCATGGCCTAATTCCTTGATTTTCCCCACCAATTTGGTGTTTTGGTTCGAGTTTTTACGCCAAAATCGCGTCCCGGTCAAGTTCTACACGTCTTAGAACCTCCGGACCGGAGATTTGGTCCCCAGACTAGAGATTCCAACCCACATACCGGAGATTTTGGTCCAGACCGGAGTTCCTGGAAAAAAATCTGGACCCCCATACTGACTGGTATCCAGTTTCGTGCAGAAAAATAAATTTTACCTTCCTCACCGTTTTGAGCACAACTTTTACATACAAACTCGGATTTTGGTGTTCTTTCGCTCGTTTCGAAGAGGAGAAGGATCTCTACATCATCATTCAAGTGGATTATGCTATCTACAACATCCGAATTGCGTGATCAAGGAGGAATCCACCAATAAAGGGTGAAGATCGGCGAAGAAAGGTATAAGCATTCTACGACTTCTCCCCACTTGCTTTACTTTGTGAGCTACACTATGTTTGCAATCAACAAACACCTATTGAGACTAGTTCCTCCTATGTTTGCTTGGGCTATGCACATTTGATACCTTGTAGAATTTCGAGCAAAAGTTGTGAGCACGTTATCTCATATAGTTATCTTGTATAGTTGTTGGCACAAGGAAAAGGCAAGTGAAAAAGAAAGAAAAAATATAGAAAAAGAAAAAGATAAAGAAAAAGAAACAAAGAAACAAAGTGCCTCATATACTAGGAAGCGCAAGCTCGATGAACATTATATAGGTGGTACTTATTGTGCATATCTTGTAGCCCACCAATTTTTGTGCAATTGAACTAGTGTCTCTCCTTGTACTTGTGCGACACGAGCTTATAGTCTTCGCTAGGTAATCATTGGGTTCTTAGCTCACTTTCTCCATTGCACAAGTCCCATTTATGCCACCATGTGTGTTTTCTTGTACATAATTCCTATCTTATGGATTGACTTGTTTTGCTTTGTGATCATCCTGCTTCTTTACTTGCCATTACGATATCTTGATTTCATATTGTTCTTGGACATGCCACCTTCCATACCTATCCACCATAAGCTTTGTGTGTGTTTTTAGTGGTTAGATGGTTTTGGTGTTCCACGTGAACTTCAATTTAGTTGGTTTTGATTGCTGTAAAGTGTGGCCACTTGCACGATACTATCTTCCAAGGTAAAGTAAGGTTTGGCGTTGCATTCCTAACCCCCTACCACTTCCATATACACCACTTGGTTTTGTGAATCCTGTCTAGAGACTCCGGAACCGAGGATGATATCTATCAAGAATCCATGATGAGCCACCAAGAATATGCCTCCACAAGCATGTATGACATGATGGAGAACTACACCGACAATGGATCCATATGCTTGGGTGATATGGAGTACTACAACAACAATAACTCCCCAAGCATGGAGGACTTTAAGAACGACAAAGGAAAACTACTCAAGTCGCGTTGACTAAGACGAAGCCTCCACCTCGAGAGCACCAAGGTCCACCATCGAATGGACAAGTTCCAAAGCACCCTCAACAACTTGAAGAAGGACATTGACGACAACTTCGCCAAGAACATGAGCATCCTCGCCAAAATTAACGAGTCTACCTCAAGATTGCACCACAAGCACAATAAGAGTGCCAAGGACAAGGACCATCATCGCGAGCATCATGTGGATGACCAAGTGCGCCACCTACATCAACCTTTGGCAACCCATGCCCATGACCTCCATTGACACCATCATAAGGCACCTTCCACTACTTGTGCCACCACCAAACAGGCACCAAGAGCAAGCTCTCCTCCATGCCATCAAGCTTCAACGCCAACCTTGACGTCCTTGATGACGCATGCAACTTCATGGATGAGGAAGATGAATACCTCTACTCTGCCAAGTTGGACGAGTATGTCAAGAGGATGTCTACGCAAGCCAAGGTGGCCATGGCAAAGGATGAGAAATCTCCAAGTAAAGAGGCTACACTACAAGATGGAGACGACAAGGTCAAGAATGTTGAGCATGGGACTTTCCCTTCACCAAAGGAGGAGCATGGAGTTGAGAGAACCGAGCCTATCCCTATATGCTTGAGTGATGATGTGGTACCAATCCCATGTGAGCATGAGATCCACTTAGCCCACTTGAGTGAAAACAAGAGTGAGATGAGCGATTCCACCATACGTGAGATCGAGTGCTTCCATTTGGAGGGCATGAGTGATACACCGAGTGAGTTGAGAGTGGTAGTTGATAGGTCATGCGAGACCATTTTGATTTCTAACGACTTACCCTTTACCCCTAGTGTGTTTTCTCATGATGTGCTAGGTTCTATTGATCAAGAAGCGTGAAGCTTGGAGATGATGATGCCTCCAACCAAGAAGATGTACATGGTGGATGAAGATGATGCCATCCCCGTACATCATGAAGAAGTTGCCCACATGGAGGCCAATATTACCACAACACCCACTTCATATGAGAGGTATGAACAAGGTAAAAGTAAGGGTGTTGATGATGCCATGGTCCCACTAGTGGACATGATGAATTGCGATGATTGGCATGCTATGGATGATGTTTGCGATGTCACATATGCTTCATCGATATTTCCATGTGATACTTTGCCTTTGCATAATGTTGAGCATGTGATTTTTTTTTGATTGTGATAATGTTGCCATAGATATGCCATGCTCTAAACGATATGTTGATGATATCATTGCTTGCACTTTGTTGACCAATTTCTCTTTCCAATGTTTTGCTTGCAATGGTGTTAAAAAAGGTACCCCTCAGACCATGCTTTGTCATGAATGTTTTACAATTTCTCCTGTTGCTTGCAATAAGATGAATAATTGCTCTTTCACTTGTTTTGCTTGCAGCAATACTTCTCATATGCTTCCTATTGAGTTATCCCCCATAGCTTTCTCAAATTTTGGAGATTTTGGTGAATGCCATGATAAGCATGTTCCCTGCTTGCATACTCACCATGCATCTATTTTACACTTGATTGAAATTAATGGTGATGTGCACAAGAAGAGATAAGGCATGATGGATGATGTGTTTCTCTACCATGCAGACACATTCTTCCTTTTGTGTTTGATGCGTGTAGGTACCCACACGATAATGTCAACCTAGGTTGAGCACGAGTTGACAAAAAGAGCTCTAGAGAGAATCCCCCAAGTGAGTTCAAGATCGAACCTAGCTCTGATACCTTTTGCATGCTCTGCATATTTCATGTTGACAATTTGATCTTTCCTATGGTTTGAATGCAAGCATGTTAATGGTATTCTTTCACCTTGTGACAATCATGTTTTGTTGCTATTGGTTCTTTGTGTGTTATAACAAAAATGTTGAACAATTTCTCTTTCTGATGTTTTTTGTGCAACCATAATGCCATTATGAGCATGTAGTGTCACGAGAGCTTCCAAGTACCTCGTATAGTTGTTGCAACAAACATAAGGACCACTTGCTCTTTCATTTGTTTTGTTTGCAAACATGTTGATTTGTGTATGGCATCCAACATATTGAACAATTTCTCTTTCCAATGGTTGGTTTGCACACATAATGATGTTGTTTTGGATGTCCTTCCTCATGTGTTTTTGCCGAATTCTCCTATTCTCGCATAATAGTCAATTCCTTTGAGTGCCACACTAAGACATTTAATGGAGTTTTTCAGTTCCCACATATGGATGATGTTCAAATGATTTCCATGCACTTTGACCTTGCATATGCATCCCGTTTGTTATACTTGAGTTGTGCTAATAGTGTTGTGAATAAGAATGGACATGCCACAAATGACATGCTCCTCTATCACACACAAACATATATTGCTTGGTCTTTGTTGTGTGAAGGTACAATTGCTTCCACGTTGACCTCTATGGACTATAAGTTGACAAGACAAATTGATGAGAGTTACCTATGGTTTCCCTTCATCGAGCTATATATACACTATAAGGCGACTTCCTTCTACTTGAGGACCCATGCTATAATTTTCTTGAATTGGCTATGCTTTGAGTGTTGCTTCGTTTTTGTGGTGAGCTTTGTAGGCTTCATAGAAGGCGAAGGAACATTGAAGTTTTGTCAATTCAATCTTCCCAAGGACGACTATATGGTGAACCCTAGGATCAAGAAGGTCTCTCATCATCCTCTTCTTAGTGATGAGCATGAAGATTTGAGGACAACTCTTTTTGAAGGGGGGGAGATGATGCAGCCCGTCCTGCGGACACTACTACATCTACAACGCCAAGTCCCCAAGCTCGTCCCCAAGTCACCCAAGACGATGGACAAGAAGCTACGACCGATAGACCGGAGTCTCCGGACCTAAAGACCAAAGTCTTCGGACCAACTGACCAGAATCTCCGGCTAGTCTCCAAACCAGCCTCTGGACCGAGGCTCGAGGTCATTCAGATACCCCCTCCGGAGATAGACCGGATACATACCGGCATCTCTAGCCCGCACCGGAGTCTCCGGACCGCTACACCGGAGTCCCCGGCCTGAGCGTATGGGCCTTCACGCCTTGAGCAAGGCCTTCGGCCCATGTACCCCTTATTCTACACCAAACCCTAGTTGTATGCCCAAACTACCCCTAAACTTGTGGCTGGCCTATAAATAGAGCCCCCACCCCCTCATGTACCCCTTAGGCATAGATGATAGACTAAAGACACCCCCTTTATGGAATCTCTAGGTTTGCCTCATCCCCTTACCAAAGGGGACCGACTATCGTCACCACCTCGTTGGAGTTTGCATCGCGCCTCCCTCGTTGTAAAAGGCCTTGGCATCGGTGCCCTCTGCCAAGACATCAAGACCCTCTCCAAGGTGTTCTTTCCTCTCCACTTGGGATCGAGGGAGCATGTTGACTGATCTTTCCTTGCGAGGATTCTATTGGACCTATGGCCACCGGCAGGAGCAATCGGTCTTGTATCGTGTGAGTTTTGCCTATGTTCATCGTGTTTTTCACGAGGTGTGCATTCACTTCTGCTACCTTATCCATTTCTCATTGCTTTCCCATCAATTTGACCACGAGATCCGTGAAGATCGGGCCACCCTTGAGGTTACCTCTTATCAAGTAGCCCCGAGAAGCCTCCAAGATCAAAAGTCAAATTCCATCATCTAGCATGATTCTTCTTCGGCTATAGAATCTTGAAGGGTTCCTGAAACTTCAAAACAAAAGGCAGGATCTGAGTCACAAGTGAGTTGGACTTGTTGATATCTCATAATTTCTTCCATGCTCTATTTCAAACTGAGCCGGAATTTGGTCTGTGACATAACCTGACAACATTTCAGGTCTTGACTTGTCACTGAAATATGTTATGTCAGTGTGATTATTGATGGGTCTGCATCGCGTGGAATCGAGGCGCCATTTCATTGCAAACATAGAGATTGAGGCGGTGGAGGATTTGCGAGGAAGTTTCCCTCCCGTTCCATGATGGGTGGCATTAATTTGATTCACTTAGTACTAATCTTGTGAGTTATATAAGGGCTAAACAATCCATATTTCCTCCACCGATTCCTCCTGTTCTTCCTCTTCCCCGAAGAAACCCTGCTCTCCTCGTCTCCCTCTCACCCCTCCACAAAATCCACCAACACCGCCCATTCGTGGTTATCTCCACACGTGATGGCCAACACATCGAGTTTTGCGGGCATGCCATCATCGGCGGCAGAGGACAAGAAGTACCACGGGATTTGGATCCCATGCGTTCTAGACGACGAGAAGCTCAAATTCATGGAGTAAGAAGGACTTGTTTACACCGATGCATGGTGAAATAGTATGGAAAAAACCCTCCCCACGCCATGCGATGGTGAATGAGTTCACTCAGGACCAATCTGGATTGCGGCTTCAGCTTCCCGCCATTGGAATTCTTTTCGGATGTAATCTCCTTCTACGGCGTCCAGCTGCACTCCACCCAAATTCTATTTTAATGCTTAGTGCCCATGTCTCTCTTTGTGAGGGATTTGTCATAATCAAACCAAGTCTGCTTATCTTTCTGTACTATTTTAGTACTCGAAAAAATTCTATCACTATCGGTGTTCCTTACAATATCGGAACTCTTAGCCTAGTCCTTAGGAGAGACCGAGTATATCCCAAGGTTATAACTAGTGATTTAGTGAAGAGATGGCCAGCCACCTTCTTTTATCATAAGAATATGCTAGCTCCCAGCAAGGAGGAAGTCTTATCGGTTTTCATCGACGATGCTTCAACCCACCAAGAGTCTTGGGATGCAGAACCGCCGACTCTGACTAAATACTTGATCCATGCTAAGAGGCGGATTGAGTTCTTTATGAAGAACAAGGGATTGAAGGGATCCGACTTCGTCCACTGTTGACTATCACGTCGGATTCAACCTCTTTAGTACCACGAGGACCGACTGATCCATTTAGTCACCTTCAACAAGAAGGACAACTTGAAGGTTAGCCCTAACCCGATCCCCACCAAAGACTATAAAACTCGAATTCAATGGTTGATCAAGGAACAGGTTAACCGGAAAGTTCCAGAGGTCTCCATGCCAATGTACACGACATAGAATCCCTTGACTCTAGTAAGTTATTCGACATTTTCCTTGCTGTACTCTATCCATATAATTGCAATGCTAAGATATTTCGTACTTTTAGCTTGCTGCACTCCCTGTGTCAGAGCTTGCTCCCCTCGAGGGTTATCCACCTGAATATCCGATTCCTCTTTGTGAGGATGAGGAACTCGAAGAAATATCGGAGACGCTTACTTGGAAGCGTAAGACTCCGGTCATTTTGGGTAGTCCGAAAATGCTACCAGTTGTCAAAAAGTAAGTTCCACTTTATCATTACTTGCGTTATCTTCATCTTTCTTAGTCATAAAGTTCTTATCTTCTTTATGACTTAGAGCTAAACCATAGAGAAAAGGAAAATGGAAAATCGGGAAGACTTTGTGCCAACAGAAGTTGACTTTGATTTCTCTTGCTACCGCTCCCCCGACTCCTAACCCCAACCCATCGTCAGTGCTGGAGGATGTTCCATCTATGCGTGCTGGGGATGCTGAGGCTCATTCTGAAGAGCCAGTGAACTTTGGTTCACAAAACAACATCATCATTGGTGACTCAGGAGTTGATAAAGGTGAACCCACTAAGGGTAATGATACCTGAGATGGAACTTTTGCTGACAATCTCCTGAAGATTCCTGGTGCCACCAATCTTGGCCTCATGAAGAGAAGTGTAGAAGCAATTCACAAGCTTCCACTTACTTGCTTATAATACCGGAACATTTCTGCCGAGGAAGAGGCCCAAGAGGCCGAGGATGTGAAGCTTGAAGATTTGCTGGGTTAGATTCATGCTCGGGATAAGAAATTAAGTGTTGGTGAAGTCCTGCCTCTGCCAGTTGCAACCCTTACCCTTGACCGAGAAGGTTTCTGTTGAAGTCAATGCTAGCCTTAGCGAACTTCATCGTGAGCATATTGTACGTTCTTTTCTGAAAATTTTAATGTCATTATATCATATCCTCTAACCCCCAAACATGAAGTAGGATGTGAATAGGATCTGAGTTTATGATTTTATAGGATGCCAAAGAATGAACTAGTGTAGCCCTGATGCATGTAAAATGCATACATGAACTTTGTAGTTTGTTGATATGAATTCTCACATATTTACATCATATTAGTAGTTATTACCAATGTTCTTAAGGATTTTGGGATTTTTTTAAACAATCCCCTCTCTTTTGGTTTTAACTCTGTCTAGCAGAAAAACATTCTATTGGAGTTTTTGACTTTTCAGTAGCTATGAAACTCGAAAAGGAGATAGGTCAATGGAAGCTGTTAATTTCAATTTGAATCCAACAAGCTAAAGTAGGGCCTGAGGGGCCCAACGAGCTGAAAATGGAAGCCCATTTACTTCAGGGCGCGCCACTGGTTCTATCTCCGCCATCGAAACTCTGATGTCATCGATTCCACCGCCATTCACTTCGTTTTAACCTAAAACCATGTATATATACCCCCTAGCGGACTTTCTCTTGACGGACGGAGGCGGAGATCGAAAACCAAGTAACAGAGAGCCAGCAGGTCGTCGCCTGGAGGAAGATTCGAAGGGGAACCACTGTCGGAATTGCCTCCGACCACCTCTGCTCCTTCACCAACGTCTCCCCATCACTCTCCATGATGATAAGGGAGTATTCCACCCCCTGTACTATGGGTTTGTGGTGGTAACTTCATATAATCTCTCTATGTATGATCATTGCTGAAATCCATATGATGTGCCTTGCATGAGTATGGATCTATCTATGTAATTCCTATGGTGGATATTGTGGTATGAGGTAATACTTGTTATGCATTTACCATTGTGTTGGATCTTTTATGGTTTGTCATACTTTGGAAATATTCTATGATGCATGTATTGGTTTGATCTATACAAAATGCCTAGTTTATCCATGTCATGAGGTGATTGACACCACCAAGTGGAGGTAGATGTGAGAGATGTGGTAATGCACACAACATATGAATCATTGCACTAGTGTATGGAATGTTTTCCATTAAGAAGTATGATGTATGTAGGTAAGGGATGGCCGAGTGACAATGGCATACGTATTAAGTGACACAATGTAGCCAAACATCCTTTATCTAGGGGTAAAAAGGGGAAGTATGATGTGTGGTCTGGCAATAACCAAATGCTAGCCTTATTACAAGGGTGACCTAGCAGCACAAAGGAGTACTTATTTCTACTATGTGTTTTAAGACATGTATCCACCATAAAATTACCATTAAAACATGACAATTATGTGTACTTTTATTATCTATAACATGATCATCACCATAGATAGAGAGAGAGGATTGAGTAAACCCATGAACCCATGTCCACTTTTCCTCTAAGAGAAAACCATTGTCTTGTCCTCTTGCATTGAAGAGGATTGGGACACTTTTACATTTTTTCTTTGTTACATTACACTTCCAAGCCTTAAATCAACCACCTTGTTCCTTAAACTTGTTTAGTGCATAATCAAGTAAAACTTGTGACACTTTAGTTGTAGAGAATATATAGCTTTTACTTCTTGCTCCTGTGGATTGATATCCTACTTCCACATTGAGAGGTACTATAGTTATCCCCTACTCTTGGGGGTTATCAAGACCCCAAGGCTTGTGCTAGAAATTGAACTTAGTTAAAATAACAACCCGAGTCTTAGTAGAATTCTGACTCTAGTTACTATTCTAACTTACAGAAAGTTAATGTTTACAACTAGTAATTGTTTAAGAACATACACAATAAGCGAAGAGAGATCAAAGCTTTCTGGCTAAAAAATGCTCAATTGAAAGTAGAGAAGGACGAGGCAGAAGGTAAACATTTTCGGATATCTATCCAAAGTGTGGTATATGTGTCGATTATTTATTCAACTTTTGCTTTTGTCCCTCCAGGTTTGCTGAGCCAGTCCTGCAAACTTGTGCAGAAGGATGAAAATTTCAATGTCTTGGAGGTAGAGAATGCCGGATTGCGAGAGGATCTTCAAAAATTGAAGGCTGACCATGTGCATAGTGTCAGTTACATCCTTGAATCTAGAAACATGGCTACTGAAGAGCGTGACCGATTCATCACCTGCTAGGACAAAGAAACCTCTGATTTAAAGGCGAAAATGGATAGGTAGGCTGATACCACTCAAGATCTTCGGGAAGAACTCTGGAGTTTGAGGGAGGAAAGGAACAAGCTATATGAAACCATCTTTGGTGAGTTTTTTGCTACCAAAGCCATATATTTTTCCTGCTTCGATGTTTTCTGACTAAATTTTGGAAGTTTTGTACTAATCTTGTTTTTTCACAGCCCCCCCTGAACATCCTGGATTCATCCTTGTCTGAGTCCCATGTCGAGCAACTTGTTGTAGTCGGAGATCTGGTTCATGACTTCCACCAAACTCTTCAAGAGGTTGGTGAAGCCGTTGATCAATCTGATCTGCACAAGATTTCTCCTTTTGAACTACAAGACAGGGCGAAGGAATTTCTGAAGCTCGTTGAGGAATGGATAATGTTGTATGTCTAGTCTGCTGCCCAGAATTCCCTTACCATGGTGATGAGTCACCATGGTAGCATGGAAATCTGGCAGGTCACCAAGGGTATCTCGACTATTGATGAAGATGACAACAATCAAGACATTGGAGCTATATGGGAGTCTTGTGTCAGATACGCCTGTCGTGTGGCCGAGATGACCAGCTACAAGAAGTCATTCTTCCAGTCTGTCACTGTGCCACCAAGCCCCCTAGCTGATGAAGTTGAAGCTTCTGACGATGACGAACAGACCGAGTGTGCCATCCTTGTCTCGGTGAAAAATTAGGGTGACTTGAATGCTAGCACCAGCGAGCCGGCTAATCCTTCGTTTCCTTCACCTACACCATAGGACCACAAAAACTTTTGCATTATTCTGAAGAAAGTGACGTAATGTTTAAACTATCGTTTATTTGGATTTATGCCTGGTCCTTTCATGAGTCAGCAAACTTTTAGCAAGAAAACACTGCCGAGCAACAGAGCTCCATTGCTAAACCAGTTTAAACTCAGAAACAAAGCTGGCTTCTAGTACCAACAATTCACTACTCGAAAAATTTCTGTGTCTAAGCAATCATATAAAAAACAAAGTATAAATAGAAAAGGAGACTTACACCCAATGGTGGCATTTTTTAGAGAATCACAAATCTAACCAGAACAAACATGAACATAAAGTACTTTCAAGTATTCTGAGATTTTCGACTATAACATGATCATTTAGAAATAAGATGGTATTTAAAACATCTCAGGAAAACACATTGAGGGAACCAATACTTTATTTCACTTTGAACATGTACATTGATACGATTAAAAAGAAAGAAATTTTAAGAATAAATTGGAATTAGCTGAGAAATACTCCATGGACGGTCTAATTCATCTGGATCTGTACTGCCTCCAGCTCTCTTTCTCTTCCTAGTAGCATGTCTTTCTATGTCTGGTCTCGTGTCTATTATATAATATGACCCATTATGTAGTACTCTGCTAGCCATAAAGGGTCCTTCCTAGATTGGGGAAAGTTTGTGCTTTCTTTGCTTCACTAGTCAGAGAACTATATTGCCCTTTCTAACAGACTGATTTTTGACTCTCTGACTATGATACTTGCATAACTTCTGCTAATAGGCTATAGATATTTGTTTAGGAATGACGCGAACTTCCTCAAGTACATCGAGGTCATCTCGTCAAGAAACTTCGACATCCTCTTCGACATACGCAGCGACTCGAGGAGAAATGTGGATAAGGTCACTCAGAAGTATTGCTTCTGCGCCATAGACCAAAAAAATGTGTGTATATGGTTGACCTATTATAATTAGTTCCTAGGCTCCAAATAACATGCGACATTTCATCCTCCCAAGCCTCTGCAGCACAATGAAGTGGTGCTTCAAGCCTAGGTCGGAGTCCTTGTAGAATTGAACCATTTTCTGTTTCGACTTGTCCATTGGTTTGTGGATGTGCGACTGGCGCAATATCAAGTTGGATCCCTTGATCTTCACAATACTCAGCAAGTTCTCCCATTGTAAAGTTGCTCCTGTTATCTATAATAATACTATGCGGATGGCCTAATTGGATTAAGACATCCTCGATGAACCTTTTGGTTGTGGCTCCATCACAACTTGTGGCGGGTTTAACCTCAATCAATTTTGTAAATTTATCCACCATCACTAGAAGATGGGTAAATTCACTTGGAGCCCGTTTAAACGGTCCTACCATGTCAAGCCCCCAGACTGCAAAAGGCCATGTAATCGAAATTGTTCGCAGCTGGTCAGCCAAAAAATGGACTTGCTTGGCATATTTTTGGAAAACTTTGCATGGCTTGACTAGCCTCTCAGCATGTGCCTTAGCTGTAAGACAGAAAAATCCGTGTAGAAAACCTTTTGCCAGTAAATATTTGGCTGTAGCGTGGTGTCTACATTTGCCTTCCTGGATTTCTCTTAGGATTTCCACTCCTTCTTCGAGAGAAACACAGTGCTGAAAACCCACAGATACATTCCACTTATAGAGCTGTCCACTGATTATCGTGTAGGGTTTTTCTCATCGGGCGATTTGTCGGCTCGGAACTTTGTCTTCGGGTAATTTAACATCTACCAAGAAATCAAGTTAGTGTCGTGGAAATGGCCACGGCAGTCGCTGCCATAGGCAGCGATTGAGAGTTTTGTGAGGAAGAGTTGGCGGCCATCTGCGGTGCGAGATGGGGGCAGGTGCACAAGGGTTTACCAGGTTCCCCGGAGGTAAAGACCTACTCCTGCTAGGTTAGATTATGAGAAGCGAGTTACAAGGCGGCGTGAGCTCGGCGGCTGAAGTCGCTTGAGGGGGTGTATGATGGAACGTAAGTCTCTAGTATACCCTAGGGAGGTTTATATATGAAGCACCTCCCAGGGTTTACAAGTTCCCCCTGAACAAGATAAGGATCCGGGAGCCTTTGACCTAATCCGACTGGGCCTCTGCTACGCTCCTGGGCTTCTAGTCACCAGTCGATGGGCCTCTTCTTTCCTCAGAGTCCAATCACTGTCCTTCAGGCATGCTCGCGGGACTTTTGGCCCACTCGAAACCCACTGCTGAGCATACCCCCTTAGGAATATCCCCATCAGTAGTCCCCGAGGCCATTGTTGATGTAGGCGCAGGCGTTCTTTGGTGCTTGAAGTAGGCGAGCCCAATTTGGGCGCCCAGTCGAATCGGCGATGGACTCTATTAATGCCGAGGAGAATTTCTCCACAGCTCCACTCGTCACTTTAATGAACATCATCGTTGCCCAGCCGTCATTTCGGCGAGAAGAGAGATTGGCGGGTGGTGACTAGATCACCGAAGTTGGACCGTCAACCTCAGTCAAACTACCCGTTGGAATTTCCAACGGTAACTACGGCGCAATTACCGTGGGTAACGGCTATCCCGATTTTGGTGGGTGACTTTTCCCATATAAGGGGAGTGATAAATCTGCTTCGCGACCCTGCTTCGCATTCTTCATCCTTCCTCATTTGCTCTTCCTCTCTGCTCGCCCCCGACCTATTCTCCTCGCATCGCGCGATTCTGCTTCCCACTCAATGGCGCCTCCCAAAGGCTCGTGGGAAAAATCCAAGTGCTCCACGGCCCAGCTGAAATCCTTCGAGGACGCCGGGGTGCTTCGCAAGGGGAATTGGTGAGTCCCTCCTTCTTCCGAGACCGAGCCGAAGCCGCGGCACGGCGAGTTCATCTGTTTCACCAGCCATCTCGAGAGGGGCTTAGGGTTCCCCACTTTGCTATTCTTCCGCCGCTTCTGCGCGTACTACGCGATCAAGCCCTTGGATCTTGGTCCGCATAGCATCGAGCAGCTGGCGATCTTCGTCGCCTTCTGCGAGTGTTACCTCAGCTGCCGGCCTTACTTCCCGCTGTGGCTGGAGCTCTTCCACGGCCGCATCAGGCGCGAGGCGTCCAGCGACTTGATGCTGGCCGCAGGCGGGGTCACCTTCCAGTTGAAGCCGAAGGCTAACTTCGTCAAGCTTCTCCTGCCGAAGAAGGCTGCCAGCGAGTGGAAGAAAAGCTGGTTCTATGTCAAGGAAGCTACTCCCTCCGGCGAGGTTTCCCTCCCTGAATTCGTTGCCGAGAGGAGCGAGCCCCGCCGACTGGCGCCAAAGAAGCTCCCTGAAGATCAGCGGATGGCTGTCGCGGAGATGATGGACCAGATCCAGAAGCTGAAGGACCAGGGGTTGATTCCGATGAACCTCTATAATTGCTGGCTTAGGAGGCGCCTGGTTCCACTGGTGTCTCGTCCATGCTTGATGTACGAGTACAGCGGGAAGCTTGATCCATCTTGCACCAGCAAGGAGTCGTGGGAGGCCGAAGATTACAAGGCCTCCCTGAAGAAGATCACCGACGCGGAGTTCACGGGTGCGGCGGTCGGAGTCGCCCCGTATACTCCCGTGAAAAATGAAGCACCTATAGTAAGTCTTCTTTCCAATCGCTCCGTTCGTATTCCAATTTTGTTCTTTTCGCTTATCGTGTTTCTGACTCGCAATGGTTCTCAGCTTTTTCAGGTACTGGAGGGTTGGCTCCCTCCGCTCAATGAAGAAGTCCCCCAGGAGCTGGAGGAAGATTCCGAGGGGAATCCTTCCGATAGCGATGGGGAAGACGAAGAGGTCGCTCCCCCAGCACCTGTGGCTTGCAAGACCCGAATGCAGAAGCAGCGAGAGGTCAAAGCGAGCCGCAGCCTGGATGAGTTCGAAGAAGGCGACAAGGTCGCACAGGAACAGACGTCCCAGCGCACCGCCACGCCTTCGAAGCCCCCACGCCGGCCCAAGTCGTCGGCGAAGAGGCCCGCGTCGCCAGTCAGGTCGTTAGTGGTGTTCGGGTCGGACGACGACTCCGACGGCGAAGGGTCTCCTGAAGTCTCGCACAAGGTCCCGAGGGCCACAATCCCGACGAAGGGGTTGGAGGGCGATAACACGGAGGTGGTGGTAGGCGCCCTGGCGATCACGCCCGTCGACCTCGGGGTCCCAAGCCAAGCCACCGACGTGGTGCCCTAAATCGCCATTGCCATCGAAGGCGGCGTCGGGCCGGAGATCCGGCGGGCTTGGCCGTCGTCAAAAGCCTTCGGTTCGTGGGCTTGAGCGTATTCGGCGAGGCTCGCTTCGCTTCATCCCGAGTTGGACAAGCCTGCCCATATCAGTACCGGTCTTCGTGTTCTTCCAGTCGCCAAGTAAGTTACACTTCCTTGTCCCAATTTGCTTTGCATCTTTCGTGTCGTGGTTGTGCTGATTAGAAGGGCTCGTGCAGGTCGGGGGCTAAGAAGATTGGGCGCCCTTCGGTGTCCAAGATTCCCCCGGCCACTATCGCGGGAGAAGGCGACCTCCTTAGGAAGAGGAAGGCCTCCGAGGATGTCGTGACTGCTGAAGTCGCGAAGAAACAGAAGAAGCGGCCGCCTGACCGGGAAGCGCCCGAGCGGTTCTTGTTGCCGCTCGTCAAAGAGGGGACGGCGACGCGATCAGAGCTAGCGCCAGCTGCATCCGTCCCGGAGGTGCCGGCCCCGGCGGCCAGCGCCCCTGCCAGGGCATCGGCGACATTCCCTCGCTTTATGGCGAGGGGGTTTCTAGGCGGTGCGGACGCGCAATCTCTGCAGTTTACGGAAATCGTGGACACGGAGATTGAGGCCCGCCGCGGGCGCACCTCCTTCACGGTCCCGTCGACTGACACTGCTGAACTTCACAAGATGCTCGGCGCTGCCATTCAGGTATGTCCAGTCCCCGAATTCCTAGTCGCTGAATTTCAGCGGTTGGGAATTGTCTTTATCTTCTTATATTCTCCAGTCCCCGAGTTCCTAGTCGCTGAATCTCAGCGATCGAACTGTCTTAATTTTCTTCCTGCTCCAGTCCCCGAGTTCCTAATCGCTGAATGTCAGCGACTGGGAACTAGTCTTGGTTTTTCTTCCTTCTCCAGTCCCCGAGTTCCTAGTCACTGAATCTCAGCGATCGAACTGAATCTTAATTTTCTTCCTTCTCCAGTCCCCGAGTTCCTAGTCGCTGAATTTCAGCGACTGGGAACTGGTCTTGGTTTTTTCTTCCTTCTCCAGTCCCCGAGTTCCTTGTCGCTGAATTTCAGCGACTTGGAACTGGTGATAATTTTCCTCCCGATGCTTAGCTGGTCTTGTTGTTTTGCAGGGGTTGCAGCGGGAGTCGACTGATCGGCAGGCTGCGCGAGAGCATCTGGAGCGTGACTTGCGCGAGATGCAGGAGGTGAACCGACAGCTTCAGGAGAGGATCGGTGAGTGTTTGGCGTTGTTCTTCTTTGCTTGTTGTGAGCTGGTTTTATGCAATACTTTGACATCTCCACTTGCAGACGGTTTCCCGGCTCAGGTCTCCAAAGCCCGTGAGGGGTATGTCCCACTCGCGGAACTGGACACGGTGAATGAGCGAGTGGCCTTCTTGGTCAAGGAGTTGGAGGATGCTAAGGCAGCCTCGATTTCTTTGGAAGAACGGGCAAAGGCTGCCATCGCTGCCGCTGAAGAGGAACGCAAAGCCACAGACTCCATCATCGTGGGACTGCATAACGACCAGGCCGCCTTGGAGAAGCACATCAAGGAGAATTGCCGCAAGCTGCTTGGTGAGTTTCTCTCATTGCTTTAGCCTTTTGTCTGATCCCCTCTTTGGGGGTTTCATTGTTTCGCTGATATATGAATTTGCAGCTATGGTATGCCAAAGCGACCTGGTGGTGTAGACTTATACTGCTTCATAGTGCGTAACTGCCGTGGTGAATGCGGCCACAGCCTCGACGTTGTGTGTCCAGGCGGCTCTCCAAGGCATGTCTCCCACCGAAGTCATCCCTGGGGGCTCACGGAGGTGTGGCGCTATCTAGAGGAGGTGCTCGCGGTTGTGGAGTGGATGACGCGCTCGGCGTTCAGACGCGGGGCCGCCATGGCGTTGTGCTTGGGTATCGCGCATTTCCCCGACGACTTCGATCTTGACAATGTCACGAGTGGCTATCCCTCGGCGACCGGCACGGTGGAGATGTCGGAGGTGCTGAAGCTGACTGCAAAGGCCGCTCCTTATGATGATCGTGTCTTGGCGATGGGGGATTTGCTGCCGTACCAGAAGACGGTGTGGGCACCTGGCGACCCCGAGCCGGAGCACCGTGACATGAAGTCGGAGCAGCCCTTCCGGTCGTCATTGGCGAAGTCGCTGACCACGTATTCGACGAACCCGTGGCAGCCCTTTGTGCGCGTCAAGGGTGGTGGTGCTTCTTCTTCGTCAGGGCATGTGTAATGAGCAAATGTAAAAGTTGTAATAGATGCCAGGTGGTGAACATTTGTATGATTTTTGTAACCCGTGTCGCAGGGACTTGGTCGACTTGTGTTTTATTAAGGCAGTGTTTTGTTCAACAATTTGAGCGAGTCCTCGAGCGCGTCCGCCCTTTAATGGGGTATAACTCGATTATGTATTTCTATGTGTTTGCCTTGTTTTTGCGTTTGTTTTTGCCCCTCGCGTCTCCTGAGTGGCGAGTTCCCGAGTGCGGGTGAGATTCATTTATGAACGAGTCCCCGAGCATTGTGCTAGACCGCATTGGTCATGATCCTATTGCAGGTTATGAATGTGTTGTTTGTAACGCATCTCCTCCCCTGGCCCGGAGAGCCAGTCGCTTGGCGAGCCCTAGGCAGCTCTCTTACTGGGTGTGTTCCAGAGCCGCGTGGGGTCCCCATTTTGCAGAGTCCCCGTGCGTGGTACTTAACCGTTCGAGTCGCTTTGCACGGTGAGAGACGGTCATTTGTCGCGAAGCGTGTGTCGGGTGTCTTGGCCCGGCGGGCTAGTCGGGCTAGGCGACTCCAATGGCGGCTCCGGGTTGGCGTTTTTCGTGGATGACCCAAGGCCCGGATTTTTCCGGTGCCCTTGTGCCGCACTACTTGGTCGTGCCGGTCGCTCGACCAGAGGTTGACTTCCGTAGGTAGCATATTGCTAGTATGTACGAGTGCGAGTGGCAGAAGAATATGGTGAGTGGACACAATTTGTGCGATCCGAATGAATTTCATTATATATGCCGATGGAGTACAGTGTGAGGTTCTAAGTGTAGAACTTTCTGAGGAGGTTTACATTTCATGGCCTCCCGACCTCCAATTGGCCGTCACCCTGTATGTCGATGAGGTAGTAAGCGTCTTTGCCAAGGACTCGGCCTATGGCGAATGGCCCCTCCCATGGGGGGGATAGCTTGTGCATGCCCTTTTTATCTTGGACCAGTCGTAGGACCAGGTCGCCTTCCTGGAAGGTGCGAGTTCGCACTCGGCGGCTGTGATAGCGGCGAAGTCCCTGCTGGTATATGGCGGTGCCGGAGCGAGCCAGGTCGCGTGCTTCGTCGAGTTGATCAACGTTGTCTTGGCGGGCGGTTTCATTGGCCGCCTCGACGTAGTTGGCGAATCGAGGGGAGTCGTGCTCCAGGTCTGTTGGCATTACGGCCTCAGCGCCGTACACCATGAAGAAAGGCGTGAACCCTGTTGATCGGCTGACGGAGGTGCGGATCCCCCATATCATAGAGGAGAGCTCATCGACCCAGCATCCTGGGGTGCGTTCGAGGGGAACCTGTAGTCGCGGCTTGAGACCGTGGAGGACGCTCTGGTTGGCGCGTTCTGCTTGGCCGTTTGACTCCGGGTGGGCGACTGATGCGAGGTCGAGTCGTATGCCGTGCTCCTCACAGAATTCCTCCATGGCCCCCTTGGTGAAGTTGGTGCCGTTGTCTATGATGATGCTGTGTGGGTAGCCGTACTGGTAGATGAGTTCGCGGAGGAACTTGGTAGTCGTCTTGCCGTCGCACTTCTTGATTGGCTTGGCCTCCACCCATTTGGTGAACTTGTCGACTGCGACCAGGAGGTGAGTGAAGCCCGATGGGGCCTTCTTGAACAGGCCGACCATGTCCATGCCCCATACGGCGAATGGCCACGTGATGGGGATTGTCTTGAGCGCCGAACCAGGAAGGTGCATCTGGTTGGCGTACTTCTGGCATCCGACGCATCTTTGGACAACATCGGTGGCGTCGGCGTGTGCGGTGAGCCAGTAGAAGCCATGCCGCATGGCCTTGGCGACTAGCGACTTGGTGCCAGCGTGATGGCCGCAGTCGCCGGCGTGGATGTCCTGGGGGATCTTGCGGCCTTCCTCTGGCTGTACGTAGCGCTAGAACACGCCGGTCACGCTATGCTTGTGGAGCTCGCCGTTGATGATGACGAAGGATTTGCAGCGGCGTACGACCATTCGCGCCTCTGTCTTGTTGCTCGGTAGGAGTTTGTGTTCCAGGAAGGCGGCGTATGGCGTTGTCCAGTCGCTAGGTTCCACAACCATGGCGACTAAGGCTGGTTCTGGTTGTAGTGGAATCCCGATGTCGATCTCCTTCGGTGGGCTGATGGAGGGCTTGTGGATGATGTCGAGGAAGACGCCTACTGGTGGCGTCTATCGAGCTGACCCGATGCGGGAAAGTGTGTCCGCCTCCTCATTTTTACGCAAGTCGATCCACTCGACGGAGTAGCCGTCGAAGTGTCCTCCCAGTTGGTCGACGGCCTGGCGGTACGCTATCATTGTTGGGGAAACAACGTTGCATGTCCCGGCCACTTGGCCGGCGACTAGGTCGGAGTCGCCGTAGCATCGTAGGCGATTAATGTTCATCTCCTTGGTGGCTCTCATGCCGTGGAGGAGGGCCTCGTATTCCGCCACGTTGTTGGTGGAGGGTGTGAAGTTGAGGTGGAGCACATAGCGGAGCTTGTCTCCTTTGGGGGAGGTCAGTATGACCCCAGCCCCCGCGCCGTCGGCGTTCTTGGAGCC
This sequence comes from Avena insularis, assembly GCA_023614405.1. NCBI lineage: Eukaryota > Viridiplantae > Streptophyta > Magnoliopsida > Poales > Poaceae > Avena > Avena insularis. Next base: position 270,394,455 of record CM042684.1, on the reverse strand, counting down.
GTCGAAGTGGAGCGACCAGTAGTGGAGGTATGGGAGCTTCTCTGGCTGCTGTGCCTCTTCCCAATCGGCGAGGAAATCGGCCAGGGCCTGCGACTTGATCGCTTTTCGGGGCTCGTATTTGATGTTGTGGACGCCGATCTCGACAGCCCACTTGGCGACTCGCCCAGTCGCATCACGATTGCATATGATGTCTTGCAGGGGCGCGGAGGATACCACCGTTATTTGGTGCTCCTGGAAGTAGTGCGGGAGTCGCCGCTGTGCTCGGAATACCGCGTACACTAGTTTTTGGTATTGCGGGTAGCGCTGTCGTGAGTCTGTTAAGACTTCGCTGATGTAGTATACTAGACACTGTATGGGGCGCTCCTTGCCCTCTTCTGGTCGTTCGACGACCATCACGGCGCTGACGACCCGATTGGAGGCCACGACGTAGACGAGCATTGGCTCTCTGTCGAGTGGCACGGCGAGTAGTGGTGCCGCGAGTAGCACTTCTTTGAGTACTTTCAGTGCGTTGTCGGCCTCTGCGTCCCATTGGAATATTGGGTTCTTGCGCATCAGGCGGTATAGGGGCATTGCCTTCTTGCCTAGTCGGGGGATGAAGCGACTGAGAGCCGCGACTCGCCCTGCCAACTTTTGGATGTCGCGCAGGCACTCGGGTTTCCCGAGTCGCGCGATGGTGTCGATCTTGGTGGGGTTGGCCTCAATGTCTCTCTTGGAGACTACGTACCCCAGAAGTTGTCCAGTGGGTACGCCGAAGGTGTATTTTCCGGGGTTCAGCTGGATGTTGTACCTCCGCAGATTTGCGAAGGTTTCTGCTAGGTCGGCGAGCAGATCGTCCTGGTGGGTGGATTTTACCACCACGTCGTCGATGTAGACGTGGATGTTGCGGCCAATTTGGCTCGCTAGACACTCCTGCATGCACCTCTGATATGTGGCGTCTGCGTTCTTGAGGCAGAATTTCATGGCCGTGTAGCAGAACGCGCCAAATGGTGTGATGAACGCCGTCTTCTCCTCGTCTTCGACCGCCATTTTGATCTGGTTGTAACCAGAGTAAGCGTCGAGAAAACACCGACTCCGATCCCACGGTCGAATCGATGATCTGATTGATGCGCGGTAGGACGAACTCCTCCTTCGGGCAGGCACTGTTGAGGTTGGTGTAGTCTATACACATTCTCCAGGTGTTGTTCTTTTTGAGAACCAGGACTGGGTTTGCCAGCCACTTGGAGTACTTAATTGGCCGGATGAAGCCTGCGGCTAGCAGGCGCTAGACCTCCTCGGCGATTGCTCGACGGTGTTCTTCATTGAAGGGCCATAGCGACTATTTTACTGGTCACACTTTGGGGTCGGCATTGAGTTTGTGCTCAGCGAGTTCCCTCGGGACAACTGGCATGTCAGATGGCTTCCATGCAAAGATGTCGTGGTTCTCACGGAGGAACCCGATGAGCGCGCTTTCCTATGCGGGGCTCATATGCGCCCCGATAGTGACCGTATGGCTGGAGCCGCCTGGGACGAGCTCGACGGTGCGGGTGTGCATGGTCGCCTCGAACGTGGAGTTCGCGACGATTGGTTTCTTCAGGATGGTGGGATCGTCCTTGTTGATGTTGCCCGCGTATTTCGCGAGCTCCTCCACGTGGTTAGTCTCCGCGGCGATGACGGTGTCGACGAGCTCGGCGCCTTTTTCCTCGCATTCCACGGCCATATCAGGGTCGCCGTGGATGTTGATGATGCCGCTCGGCCCGGGGAGCTTCATCATGTTGTAGGTGTAGTGTGGGGTCGCCATGAACTTTGCGAATGCCTGGCGGCCCAGGACGCGGTAGTAGGGACTGCGGAAGTTTACCAGCTCGAAGTCGATCCTCTCCGTCCGTGGTTGCGGGTGCGAAGGTGATCGGCGTCACCTTCCCGATCGGGTACGCCTTCCGACCAGGGACGATGCCGTGGAAGGTCGTCAGTGTTGGCTCGATGGCTGTCTCAGGGAGTTGGAGCCTTTTGAAGGTGTCGAGGTACAGGATGTTGATGGAGCTCCCACCGTCCATCGGCGTCTTGGGCAGCCAGTAGTCGGCCACCTTTGGCCTGACCACCAGGGCGACTCGCCCTGGATACTCGATTCTTGGCGCCTAGTCCTGGCGACTCCAGGTGATGCTTTGCTCGGACCAGTTTAGGAAGAGGGGGATGTCGACTTACGTCACCGCATTGACGGCAACCGCGCGGGCGAGTACCTTCTTCTCACGCTTGGTGCCGAGCCCGGTGAAGGTATGAAGCGACCCGACAGCGGTTCCGAAGCCGCCGTCGTTCCCGTTGTCTCGCGGTTGGTTGTTGTTGGGGTCCTCCCTTGCACGTCTTGCCTTCTCGATCTCTTTGAGAGAGTGGCAGTCGGCGGTGGTGTGGGTGGCTGGTTTTCCCTCCCTGCTGTGGTAGATGCAGGGCTGATTAAGCAGGGCGGCAGGGTCGAATTTCGGCCTCATCGCGTTGTTGGTGCGGTAGTTGCCGCTGTCGCGGTAGTTTCCTCCGTCATGGCAGTAATTCTTGGAGTCGCGTTGGTCGTAGCCGGTGTTGGCGACGAAGTCGACTCGCCCGTCGGTCCGGTGCTTGCTGGTGACGTGGGTGTTGCTGTAGCGCATGTCGCGTAGTCGCCCGCTATCATGGATGCTGGTGCGCCGTCTTCCTCCCGACTCGTCGTCGGAGTCTTGGTTGGGATCTTCCTCCTCGTAGCGCTTGGCAATCTCGAGGAGGTCGGGGATGTTGTCGAGCGTCCGGTAGACCCTCTTGATCTTGGCGACCAGAGGTTCGTACCGGCACGCATTTTTGAAGCAGTGTATCGCCGTGTCTGGGTGGATGCCAGAGGCGTTCATCCATAGCTCTTGCCACCTTTGGATCCACCGGCGGGTCGACTCGCGTTGTCCCTGTATGCATCGCTCCAGGTCCTCGATGGTGGTGGCGCGGGTGTAGGAACCCTCGAAGTGCCTGACGAAGGCATCCCGCATTTCTTCCTAGGAGTCGATGCTGTCGGCGGGTAGCGTATTGATCCATTGACGGGTCGCACCCTCCATCATCAAGGGGAGGTAGCAAGCGGCGAGCAGGTCGGTGTAGCCTGCGATCCCCATTGCCATGAGATATGTGTCCAGCCAAACGGCGGGGTCGTACGTCGGGTCGTATTTCTCGATCTCCTTGGGGGCCTTGAAGTTGGCAGGGTATTTTTTCCCCGTGGATCATGGGTCCAAAGCATTGTGTCCTGACTTGACTGAGTGAGCCTCTTGGCTCCGGGTCGCCGCGGTTGGCGAGGGTGTGTTGCAGGTCGTAGGGCTGGCGCGACCACCACGCCTGATTGTTGATGACGTGCGTTCGGGCGTCGAGTGGTTGCCCATTTGCAGCAACGGTGTTGTTCACAGGTCGCGGCTCGTTGGTCGACAACGCGGGGTTGGCGGCTCGTGGTTGGTTTGCCAGTGGTTGGGGTTGTCGGTAAACTATCGCGTTGTCCACGGTTGGGTGGTCGCTTGATGCCGCCATGCTTCCTGACGAGCGGGAATACATCCGCCCACGCGGATCTACTCCCGTGGCTTGTTGCTCGACGGCCCTGATGAGTAGGGCCTTGGCGTACTGGATCTGTAGCACGCCGTCGCCTTGGACATCGAGGTTAGCAATCGCAGCGTCGGCCGCAACGACGTTGTCCATCGGGGTGGAGTACAGTGGTAGCCCGTTGGCGTCCCGGGCTTGAGGCGAGATGATGATGCGTGGTTGGTCAGGTGGGGGCGCACGGCCCATGGGTGGTGGAGGGGCCCCATTCGCCGGTGCTCCAGGTGGTGGTCTTGCGGGGTTGCCTCCTCCTGGCGGCGCGTTCTCGCCGCGTTCGCGCTCGACGGTGCGTGTGGGGTCGCCCTCATCGTTGAAGTTCAGGATGCGGCCCTGAACATCGGGGTTCAGGCGGGTCCTGATGCGGCGCTGGTGATAGAGTGACAGCTCCTTCGCCGTCTCTCGTTCGAGGCGGTATTTCTCGCGCTCGGCGAGTTCAATGCACTGCGCCTCCTAGAGCCGCGGGCGGGCTTGTCCACCTCCGTGGCCACCGCGGTCGGCGGAATTGGCGTGGAGAACGGATCTGGCGGGGCGGCCACGCTTCCCGCCATGTAAATCGCGTTGAAGGGATTGGATCTGGCGCGAAGATCCTCAGGGGATTCTGAGCCGTAGTCAGAGTCGAAGATCCCCAGTATGGAGGGATCCTCGAAATCTTCAGGGTTGGAGACTCGCGTGATGGAGTCCTCCCGTGACGCGGCGGTGATGGATCCATTGGCCGATGCAGGGGTCACGGAGTCGGCGTCATTGTTTAGGGCGTCGTCGTTGGTGGCGACGTTGGTCTCGACCGCGTCGCTAGCGAACAAGTCATATTCGGTGATGAGGCCCCTGATGGAGCGGACCTACTCCTCCGAAAGCAGATCGCGGTGTGGAGGCGATCCACCGACGATCATGGTCGCGGCTGGGTCGACCACGCCGGTAAAGCCGACGAAGAGGTTGATGGAGCCGATCAGCATCACCGCGGCGTGTGTGACCGGGCGCGACGCCGGGATGTAGTTGTTGGGCAGGATCTGCAAGATCCCGCCGAAGGCGATCATGCGGCCGGTGGTGAACGGCCGCTTGATCGGCGAGTAGGGTCTCGCCGCAAAACTCAGGCCAGTCCCACTATGCCCCACGGTGGGCGCCACAGTCGTGGAAATGGCCACGGTAGTCACTGCCATAGGCAGCGATTGAGAGTTTCGTGAGGAAGAGTTGGCAGCCATCTGCGATGCGAGATGGGAGCAGGTGCACAAGGGTTTACCTAGGTTCGCCCCGATAAAGACCTACTGCTAGGTTAGATTATGAGAGAGCGAGTTACAAGGCGCGAGCTCGGCTGGGCGGCGAGTCGCTTGAGGGGGTGTATGATGGAACGTAAGTCTCTACTATACCCTAGGGAGGTTTATATATGAAGCACCTCCTAGGGTTTACAAGTTGCCCCCGAACAAGATAAGGATCCGGGAGCCTTTGACCTAATCCGACTGGGCCTCTGCACACGCTCCTGGCTTCTAGTCGCCAATCGATGGGCCTCTTCTTTCCTCGAGTCCAACATCCTTGAGCGTGCTCGCGGGCCTTCCGGCCCACTCGAAACCCACTGCTGAGCATACCCCCTTAGGCATATCCCCATCAGGTAGGGTTTTGTCCAGCTAGGAATAACAGCCAAAACTGCAATAAGAGGTGAGTCGGATTTATTCGGGCACTCCTCATCAACTCCTATGATAGAGGGAACTTTGAGGTAATCCAAAAAAACACCATCCAGGACCTTTTTCATGCAGAACATATTCTGGATAGTGCATATTCTTCCTTGTTTCCTATTCGAGGAATGTGTTGAACTTCAAACCCTTTGAACGATTTTGATAGTTCATCCACTATAGCTCTATAGGATGCCATGTGATTGTTTGCTCTAGAGTGGTCGGATACTTGTTGGGCAACTGAATCCAAGTCTCTGTAGCACATGAGTAGGCGAATGCCGATGTCTTTAGAAATTTGAATTCCATGTAACATCACTTCATATTCGGCAACATTATTGGTCACCGTGAAGTGAATCTGTAATACATAGAACAACTTATCTCCTTCAGGTGACTTGAGCACCACACCAGCCCCCGAGCGCCTTCGACCCGTCAAAATGCAAGGTCTAGTATTCCAACTCTAGGTGCTAGTGTTTTATTCTGTCTTTGTCCAATCAACAAAAAAGTCATCAAGTATTTGAGATTTGATTGTCGTGCATGGTTTATACTCAATATCAAAAGCTCCTAGATCAATTCCCCACTTAACAGCGCATCCTATGGCTTGATTATGTCTCTCAAGGGAGCTGTGCTCAGCATAGTAATCTTGTGTTCTTGGAAGTAATGTCGTAGATCCATAGGCTAGTTTTTGGTAATGAGGATACCTTTTCTTTGATTCTGTCAGAACCTCCCTGAGATAGTAAGTCGAACGCTGCACAAATTGCTCCTGCTTTTCCACTTTCCGCTCCACCACCGCGATGACACTGACGACTCTGTTTGTCGCAGCGATGTACAATACCATAGGTTCCTGATGTTCCGGAGCTACAAGAATAGCCGCAAAAGAGAGTACTACTTTTAGGTCTTGGAGTGCAGCTTTAGCTTCGTCAGTACAGACAAATTTATTGGTTTTCTTCAAGAGCTTGTATAATGATGTGGCTTTTTTGCCGACCTGGCTGACAAACCGGCTAACTGCTATGATGCAACCAGTGAGCCGTTGTACATCCTTCAGGCGACTTGGCATGGCTATGTCGAGTATAGCGTTTATTTTGTCACGGTTCACCTCTATGCCTCTTTGAGACATGATGAAACCTAAAGAAATTCCGGCTGGAATTTCGAAGGAACACTTTTTAGGGTTAAGAACTATGTTATATTTCCGTAGATTTGTGAATGTTTCCTCCAAGTAAGAAATTAGAGTTTCCTTCTTTTTGGACACCATAACTATGTCTTCCACATATGCATGTACATTGCGTCCGATTTGATTGTGGAGGCAACGCTGCATAGTGCACTGATAAGTAGCTCCTACGTTTTTTATCCCGAAAGGAATTGTTACGTAGCAGAAGGTTCTAAAGGGAGTGATGAACAAAGTATTTAGTTTATCTGACTCCTACATGCGTATTTTGTGATAACCAGAATATGCGTGAAGAAATCATAGGAGTTCTGAGCCCGCTGTTGAATTGATAACATGGTCGATTCTAGGTAGAGCGAGCTGATCTTTGGGACAAGCCTTATTCAAGGCAGTATAATCAACACATATCCTTAAATCAGTGGTGTCATTTTTGGGGACCATTACACAATTAGCCAACCACTCGGTGTGTATGACCTCTTCAATAAATCTGGCTAGTTCTAACTGAGCCAGCTCCTTAGCTATATATTTGTGCTTTTTATCGCCAAAATGTTGTAAGGACTATTTGACGGGTCTAGCATCAGGATAAACATTGAGAGAGTGCTCGACAAGTTCCCTAGGTACTCCAGTCATGTTAGAGGGTTGCCATGTGAAGATATCTTTATTATATTTGAGGAAATCGACGAGCACGCTTTCTTATGCACGATCTAAACCTACGCCTATTTGCGTCACCTTGGAGGGGTCATCATCCTTCAGCGGTGTTGTCTTTACCTCTTCGAATGCCTTGAATTCTAGAGTTTGCTTTAGCACCTCCTTCATAGAGACCATCTCGGACATTTCAGTGTTCTTCTTGATCTCCTGATACTCCTCGGCATGTAGCATGGCTTCAGCGAAGGTGGCAACTCCATCCTCGCATTCTCGTGCCTTCTTTGGGTTTCCCCAGATAGTGATAACGCCTTTGGGACCTAGAAGCTTCATCATATTGCAAATGTAACAAGGTCCAGCCATAAATTTCCAGTAAGTCGAACACCCAAAGAAATAATGGTATGTGCTCTTGAACGGTACCACTTTGAAAGATAATGGTTCAGTCTGATAGTTCTCTGGCATTCCGAAGGTATTGTCTAGAGTAATTTCTCCTAGAGAGTTTGCTTGCCTTCTATGGATGATTCCATGGAAAACCACACTGCTGTGATTTAGCTGGGTTTCCGATATCCTCATGCGATGCATTGTTTCGGTGTAAAGGATGTTGATGCTGCTGCCACCGTCCATGAGGGTCTTTGAGAACTCATAGCCGTCAATAGGTGGATTGACAACCATAGATTACTTTCCTCGCCTATGAGGTTTAGGCGGATGATCGCTTCGGTCAAAGGTGATTTTCACTTCTGACCAATCCAGGTATTCAGGGACAGCCGAAACAGTTACACAGAGCTCATGCATTACTTCATTCTTGACCTTGGTGGGCTGGGATCCAAGGAAGTATAAGTAAGTGTCTTTCTTGGCTGGGTAAGCCTTCTAACCATATGACTTGGGGTTAGTGTTGTCCGCTTCTTCCATGTCAGAATCTTCCTTGGACTCCTTATCTTTATCAGAATTTTCTTTCTGTTTTGTCGCTTGGCCCTTTATCCAGCGGCTTCGTCTTTCTTAATGTAATCATGGAAACGACACTTAGCATTTGTGTGGGAGGAGCCCCCCGTTCCTATCCGGGTGAAGAAGTGTGACACATGGGTTATTGGCAATGTCGTCCAAAGAGTAGGTTTTACCAGGTTGCTGGTCTCCTCTACCTTGGACCCGGGAAGCTCCGTGGCCTCGTCCCCGGCCACCTCCGTGCCCTCCTCGTCCTGCAGACCCGAAAGTTGCATTGACAGTTGCATTTTTTGGGTTGGGTTTATCTTTCGAGGTGTTCTTGCACTTCTAGGTCTAGTGTTGTTTTGGCTATTTTGCCAATTGAGGCACAACCAGGCTATTCAGTAAACCTTCTGAATCATCATCGACATCAACATATTTTCTTGTCATTTCTATCAGCTCCCCCAAGTCGGTAACTTTGCCACACTTCAGCTAGTGACGTAGTAATCCAATTGGGAGCCCTGCAATGAAATCTTTGATCGCGGTCTAGTCGTTGACTCCCTTGCAGGAGTTTTTTTGTGTCGATCTGTCGTCCAAGGTAGTCCTGGCAAGTTTCTCCAGTTTTATGGATGCAACACTGCAAGTCTTCGATTGTGCAGGGCCTCTTGTAGGTACCCTCGAAATTCTGAAAGAATGCACTTTGCATATCATATCAGTTGTGAATTATGCTATTAGGAAGTTCATTGAGCCATGATCTAGCCATTTTCCGCAGCATGAGGGGGAGATACCAGACTGCAAACAAACTATTTCATCCTTTGGCTATGCAGCAAGCCTGGAAGAAGTCCTGAAGCCAAGTATGTGGCTGAGCTACAACGTCATAGGGTTGAATCTGTCTTAAGGTAGTGAATCCCCTTAGAAAGTTGGTTTGGCGGACCCTTGGTCTGAAACACTTTGGGCCCATGTATATATCATTCAACTCATAGCATCACGCCTCAAAGTTTGAGTTGATCCGGTTCCTGGCTTCTCTTGGTGATAAAGAGCGCCTTCTTGGATGTTCGTTGTGGATGCGGGACCGTGGAGTCAGATTTCTAATTCTTCTGCCACCTCCTCCGCCCTGGCGCCCTCCCTGTCTTTTGTGGGAGTCGTTATGGTTGCTGTCTGGTGGGGACGGAGGCTTAGGTGGGTTGTTCCCGGCTGATCGCCGGCCTTGGGGCGGGTCTTTGTGACGTCGGCCACTCTGTCGTCCTTGGCCAGCCTATTTTTCATTGTTTCTTTCTCCAACCTTATTGTCATTGTGGCAAGGTTCAGCTAGACGAATTGTGTGTCTAGGAGGCGGCATCCTCTATCAATCATGCTCCCAATGTCATGCTTCATCTTCTTCCATGTGGTTGTCAGATTGCTGCCGGTAGGTTCTTTGTGGAACCGATTGCCAGTAGCTTTGTCTTTGGCTGGTAACCTGCCAATGTTGCTCACATGTTTTGTGTTGCTCCCCGAAGATACGGTTCTTGAGTAAGAATCATCCCAAGGATTGGAACAGTGACGCTGATCTAGTTCCCTACGGGGCCTTGATTCGTGTTGCTGATTCGCGTCAGTGTGGCATTTCTCGGATTTCGAGATCAGCTTCCCACTAAGCAGTGTTACACTCTGCCAGACCTATTCTGGAGTTGGATTATTTGCCAGGATCCCTCGGGCTACGATAGTGTTTTCCACCGGCATGTTGTACACCCAGTTTCCCTTGCTATCAAGACGAGGTTGTCCCATGACTATGTATGTTTTCTTTTCCTCGAAAGGGACTTATGGACATCCAAATTTTTATTTGCCAGCTTAGGGTTGTTCTGGTCTTCTAGTGCTACAGGGAATTGAACTCCTCTACATTGTTGCTATAGACGCACTGCGTTTCCTCGACGAGGTGCACTTCTTCATCCAGGAGTCACAAGTGGTGTACTTCTAAATCTTGAGCCTTATCCTCCAGCTCCCCTGGTGTGTAAGTTCTGAGGAAGTTGGGATGGTGTTGTTAATACTTCTTTGTAGACTTCACGAGCACTAGGAGTGACCACATTTCTATCCACCGGAGACTTTTTGACTCCTAGGGGATCAGAGCACTGTCCGAATCCTCCATCTAGAGCTATTTGTCAACTTTCTCCTCCGTCAGCAGATCCTTCGTCGAAGTTTTGTTTTTCTTCTTCTTCTTTGGCTTGTTCGCCCTCGGTACCGGTGGCAAATATGGCGTTTGGTTAGTTTCTTGGAGATAAGCTTCTGTCAGTACTTTTGAACATTGGGACATCAGGAATTTTTTCGAGATCCATATCATCTTGCAAGTCGGGAAAGTTTTTGCCGTTCTCTCATCCATATTATTTTGCGGACTTGGATCCGACGCTTCTTCTTCCTACATAGTATTGGAATTTGCTTCCTCGCTGAATTCTTCTTCATACACCCAGAGTTCTGCTAACATCGTAGATTCCTCTGGGGAAGCCGGTGTGTCGGTGTTTGTTCTGATTGCATCCAAAACTGATTCATTGTCGTCTCCAGCATCGGCAGAGCTGGATCCAGATATGACGTAGCCAATGAAGTGAGATCCAAGCGCTCTAAGGTCGGTGAGGCCTTCTTCCTTGGCTTCCTCAAAACTTCTGATGGTTGCGAAAACAGCGTCCATGCGGGCATTTCCACGTAGTAGCATCCTCCTCACTATGTGCCTCAACAATGATTTTCCTGCTCCAGCATCAGCATAGCCGGATCCGGACTTGCTGCATCTTTGATCTTCATGAGATTCAACCTCCCGAGGGAGATCTTCTTCAGATCGGATCTTCTCTTTCTCCATGATCTCCGCTTTAGGTGCGGGTTGGGTGGGATTAGGGTTTTCTGCGATCCAGAACTCTTCCACCTCCACAGACGAAGTGGATCTAGAGTTTTCCTCAACCTCCACCATCACCGCTGCGGTGGGTTGGGCAGGTTCAACAAAACCGAGGTAGATATCAATCTCGACGATTGACATGATGGTGTATCTAGTCACGACCTCCCTAGCCGGAATCCAGGTCTCGTTGAGAAGTACAAGAGGGACACTGCTAGCATAGAGGAAGTGACCGATGATGATTGTTTCACCGATTTCGATACACGCAGATTCCGCCCAGAACACAAATCCGAAGGTCATCCGCCCCAAGGTGGGCACCAACTGCCATCGGATTGAAGACAAGTACTCCATGAGGGGGTCCTCGAGGCATGGGAAAAGGTGGGGTGTGAGACATACGGTTCTTCGGGACGATGAGCATAAAAGCTTACCCAGGTTCAGATCCGACTACGATGGACGAATCCTACTCCTGCTAGTAATCCAGTATATCAACAGAGTTGGAAGTACAACAGATTACAAGAGAGTTTTCGCTTGTGCAAGTTGTGGTTGTAGTAGGTTCCATAAAGGCTAGTCCCTAGGACAACCTATATAGTCATCTGGTCCTAGGGTTGTGGGAAAGTCCTCTTCGGCTATGATACAGAGTCGGCACAGAGTACATCTTGGACTACAAGTATTCCTACAGGCCTAAGTTGGTAAGTCTTCTGGGCCTTCCCGTAGTCGACTGGGCTTCCATCCTCTCTCTCTGCCAGGGCCGCTTGTGAAGCATAGCTCTAACCCGAAGTGGGCCACCCTAGCCAGCGAGTCACAATGGGTATACCCGGAAAGTATATCCCCAACAGTGGCCCTCTAAGCCTCCAAGATCTAAAGTCGGATTCCATCGTCTAGCTTGATTCTTCTTGGGCTATAGAATCTCAATGGAATCCCATATGCGGTTTGGAATAATTTGGTGGCCACTCACATGCGTGTGTGGCAAGAGGAGTGGGAGCTAAAGTGTAGTCCCACATGGAAAGTTGGAGGAGAGTTGCACCACCTTGTAAGTATAGTTTTAAAAACCGGACCGGTTCACTGGTTAAACCAAAAAATAGGAACTAGAGACCTCACTGGTTTGTCAAGCGCATTGGACTAGCCCGCCAGTGAACCAGAAAAAACTAGACGAACCGCGGTTCAACCAATGGTTTTTCGTAACTAACCAGGAACCGGTTCAACCTTCTCAATTCTCTGGGTGTTAAAAATATTTATTGCGGAAAAAGAAATCGAAACTAGCACCTTGGGATGCAAACATCTCCCGTTAACCAACTAGACTAATGCTGGTTGTTGTACTGTGTTGAGACAAATCGCTTTTTTTACTATTTCTAGATGCTAGAAGTGAAAGATTTCCATCCTACTTATGTCGTGTAATTTATTCTGCTTACTGTGATACATATACAGATAGAGATGAGAGATTAGATGCTGGTCGTGGTGTACTTTGTATTGTCATGTCATGTCATGTCTATGATATCATGTTCGTGTGAAATCAAAAAGTTATAAATTAACTTTAATTCTAGCCATGTCACTGTGAGAGTAATTACAACTTGTTATGTAGATTATTATTCTTGCAGATTCATACTACATATTTCCGCATATATGTTTATCTATTTATTTATTCTAATATTTATATTATTTTATATAGCTTAAAAAATGGGAGAGTGAACCAATAAACTAGTGGTTCGACCAGTAAAAACCTGAACCGACAGCCTCACCGGTTCGATCATTGGTTCTGTTTTTTAAACTATGCTTATAAGGTGGAGTGTCTCACCACTTTGTAAGTGAGTGAGAAGAGAAGTCTACATCTTTGCTCCTCCTCCAACGATGCCGCTCGCTCACCCGCTCATCTCGTCATGACGTGTACGCACTACGGTTTGTGGAATGAGCCTCGAGTCAATCTTATCCTTTTGCTGCTCAAGAAAAATTGATGCGGTTTTGACAGACGTGTGAACAGTTAGTCAGTTCGGATCGCTCCCGGATCGCGGGCTACTATAACCGACCCAAAATCATGCACGGCCTGGTCTCATCCCAAGTTTTGCCCTGTATGATTTTCTGATCCTCGCTCAATATAAGAATGCGTGCAGATTCCACCACACATAACACCAAAACTAATCTAGAGTCTTGCCTGCCTCTCTACTTGTGCAGCCACCGTAGTCTAATCCATCCCACGCACTGGCATGCACCAGGAAACGGGAGAGAAGGTCTCTAGAACCACTCACCTTTGTGATCCTGTATAGGAGAGGGCGAGTAAGAATTTTTAGGAAGTACTCCGCGCGACTGATCAAGTTCGTCATCATGACGCGTCATCCTAGGCGATATCCAAATCCATGGGAAACCTAGATTCAACGTCATATCCTTCTAGAAGCTTCCACTAAAACCTGTGCAGCAACGACAACTTCATCGGCAACCGATCAGTACATATTCCATAATCCGATTTATTTCCATACTATGACTAATTTTTTATATGCATTGATGTTGTTCGTGTTGATTAATACATCTAGTATGTTAGAGTTTCACATGATCGTAGCTGCTATAGTCATGATTTATATATTGGAATTAATTGTGGAAATTATCCCTAATACTCTAACAATCCAAAAACCCTATTATGGGAATTAATTGTGCAATACTTGGCCAATGCAATGAAGCTGGATTAGTGTACTGGTGTTCATTTTAAGAGGTGGCATTATAAGACCAGTATGTGGCTACAAGATCTGAAAGTATTCGAGGTCAGTGAGGGTTTACCTAAAGGAACTATATCTGACGAGGTTCAGAACAAGTTCAAGGAAACCAATCTTGCCTTTGTAGGATGTGTTATGAGTGTTCTTGACAATAAACTAATGTGTACATGAAGATCTAAGAGGGAAAGAGTGCTAGGAAGCACGGAACCAAAAGTTCAGTGTAGTAGATGCTAGCAGTGAACTGTACATCATGGAGAACTTTCATGATTTTAGGATGGTTAGCAACCATAATGTAGTCGAACAAGCTCATGAGATATAGTCCTCCAGCAAGGAGCTCGAACTCCTTAAGTGTGTCTTACTTTGCCATAACTCTCAAACACAAGAGATATGAGATATTGGTTGAAAACCTGATAGCGTCTCTTGATGTTGAGGAGAAGTCTCAGGCTAAGGACACTACTGATAAAGGAGGTGAGGTCAGTCTAGAGCCAATATGGTGCAGAAGAAAACCTTCGCAAGAACAAAGAGAACAATAAGCCCTCGTTCAATAATCCTGCAAAGACTACAACCTTCAAGAAGAAGAAACTGAACAAGGCTGAGCTAGGTTGCTATACCCGTAGAGAGCTCAGTCACTTTTCCAAGGACTTCCCAGAACATGCAGATCATAGAGGAAAAAACGGGAAGACTGTCAATGTCGTGACCTCTAGCAACATTGATGAGTATGGTAATTTATTTACTGTTCTTTCAGTATTTCAATCACCATGTTGGTGGATTGATACAGGTGGTAATGCTCATGTGTGTGCTGACATATCTATGTTCATTTCTTATCAGGTCGCCTGGATTCCTCTGTCCTAGTGGAGAATGGATCACATGCTTCTGTTCATGGTGTTGTCACGGTGGATCTGAAGTTCACTTATGGAATGATCATGAAACATGTTCGTACTATGAACAAGAATCTCGTTAGCGGATCCCTTCTGTGTAGAGATGGGTTTAAGGTTGTTTTAGAGTTTAATAAAGTCGTTGTTTCGAAACATCGACAATTTATTGGTAAAGGTTATGAGTTCGGAGGCTTGTTCTATGTCACTCTCATCTATGTAACATTAATTTTGGTTTGAATCCATCAATCATATGTGTGGTGGTGTTAATGATGATACTAGTGTTTTGACACTTCGTCTATGTCACATTAATTTTGGTTTGATGTCTTGGCTGTCTAATACAAGTTTAATTCACAATTTCACTATTGTCGAAGGTTTTATGTGCCATAGTTGTGTGCAATCAAAGCAACCTTGAAAGCCTCACAAGGCTGCCAAGGAGAGAAACTTGGCACCTCTAGAACTCATACATTCTGATCTATGCGAGACGAATGGTGTGTTGACAAAAGGTGGAAATATATATTTCATGACATTGATTAATGATGCTACTAAAGTATGTTATGTTTACTTGTTGCAAACTAAATATGAGGCTTTAGACTACTTTAAAATTTATAAGGCTGAAGTTGAAAATCAACTAGAGAGAAAGGTCAAGCGTCTTAGGTCGATCGTGGTGGTGAGTAATTTCCCAAAATATTTGATGAATTCTATGAGGAACATGGTGTCATTCTTGCTAGGATGCCTCCCTACTCACCTCAATCAAACGGGGTTGCTGAGAGGAAAAACCGCATGCTGACCGACTTGGTGATATCCATTTTAGCCACTACTAGTTTATAAAAGTCATGATAGGGGAGGATTTGTTGACTTTATGTCATGTCCTAAATAGATTTCCTAGCAAGAATAAAGAAAATATCCCTTATGAGGAGTGGGCTGGGAGAAACCCATCACTCTCTTACTTACGCACTTGGGGTATGTATGGAAAATGTCAACATACCGATTCCTAAGAAACACAAACTTAGGCCTAAGACAGTGGATTGTATCTTTCTAGGATATGCTCCACGGAGTGCAGGATATAGATTTTTAGTGGTTAAATCTGAGGTACCTGATATGCATGTTGATACTATAATGGAATCTCGTGGTGCAACATTCTTTGAGAATGTGTTTTCTATGAAAGATATTGATGGCTTTGAAATATAGCCATGTACGTCCACATTTAAACTGGATATTATTCATATTTTTGATGAAATATCTCTCTAAACCCTGCCACTAATGCCTAATGAACAAAGGGGTATGAAATCATTTCTTTCCATTTTCCACTGCGCAGATAATGACGTTTGATGATGGAAATCACTACATTAAAGTCAAAGATACGAAATTTCCAACAACCCAAAGAAACCAGGAGTCGTGAAGTGGAGACAGACGCTTTAATGACCAACTATACGGTGGGAATAAAATTCCCGCCGTATAGTTCCGGTCGTATAGTTGCCATCGACACCGCTAGGTCAAACAGAACAACTTTCGTGAAGGGACCTCTAGATAAAGGGGCCTCGGGCGATTAGAAGCAGAGGCCCTTTCCGATCATCAGCCGCCCCCAGATCTCCATCCACAACACCGAAGAGCCGCCGGAGGAATAGACTTAGATCTAATCTCCAAACCCTTCTCCATCACCATAGCCATATTCCACCACTTGTAATAGTAGATCTCATCTTCGATTGGCGACATTGTAAGACTATTTGCTATCAATCTCATGATTTCCATTACAATGTTTATGATTGTTGATCTCATCTCTATGTGTGAGAAATTCTCCTTGGGATAAGGGCTTCAGCCTAGTCATGTAGCTTTTGTGCATGTTATTTATCATAGATGGGATCATGTATTAGTTTGTATGACATGATGATTATTGTATCCTCTCTTGCTTCAATCTAAGGACTTGTCAGGTACCCAAGACCCCGAGGATTGAGCTCGGTATAGGGAGTATGAGTAATGACTAATCTACAGGTTGGGAACCCCAGTGACACAAGGGGTAGTACGGCTGTATGTGAGGGATTTACTTGGGATTAACGGTGATGTCACTGTGCATATCATTAATTCTCTTTCTTCCATGGATGGGACTAGTAGGTTATTTCTATAAGCGGTTGCGGAGGCAATAGCAATTATGGATGCACTGCCCACATATAATTTATCTTGCTCTAACAATTACATGCATACTTTATTATTATCTTTTATTCCCATCAGATGTTTTTCACAGCTATAGGTGAAACCGAACGCCCTAGGCCCTCTCTCTCCATCATCGACAACAACAAAAGACACCAAACTCTTGGTCTGGTAAAAACACAAAAGGAATTCTAAAACTCCCGAAGGTCGGTTAAAGTAACTTCACTATGCTTTTGCTTCCCGAGGATTCGACAAACCTATGTCTACTTGGGAAAAAGAGCTATACTACATCCGTAAACCAGATCGAAGGTATCAACCCTTTTTCTGGCACCGTTGCCGGGGAACCAATAGCTACCATGGTGAGGTTAGTAGGAACATTGCTAGTTTTAATTCTTGTTTTTAATTTTGTTAGTTTGCTTTCAGTCTTTATTTGAAAAACCAAAAAAATTAGTTATTCTTTAAATTCTTGTTTTTATTATCATAAGTCTCTGTTTAAGAAAACCCAAAAACATAGGAAATATGGCTGAAAAGAAGCTTGTGGAGTTTGCAACTCCCAATAATGATTATTTGTGTACTCCTATTACTCAGCCAGCAATTGCTGTTGATGACTATGAAATTAAGCCCCATTATTTAAGTTTGGTTCAACAGAATCAATTTAGAGGCTCTACTGTTGAGCACTTGAATACTTTCACTGAAATATGTGATATGATGCGCATACAAGATGTTGACCCTGATGCGGTCAAATTGCACTTATTTCCTTTCTCTCTTAGAGGAAGAGCAAAAGAATGGTTGCTATCTTTTCCTAGAAGTACTATTACATCATGGGTGGAATGTACTTCTTTATTTATGACTAAATTCTTCCCACCTACAAAGACTATGCAACTAAGATCTAATATTACTGGTTTTAGATAGGAAGAGCGTGAGCCACTAGCGCTTGCATGGGAGAGGATGAAAGAATGCATGAGAAACTGTCCCAGTCATGGGATGGAAGATTGGTTAATTCTCCATTTATTTTATAATGCTCTTAATCCTGTGTCTAAGTCTATGCTTGATATTGCAGCTGGAGGAATATTTATGGGCAAACATATTACCGAAGCAAAGCAGCTGCTTGACAATATGCAAGACAACAATGCCTAGTGGCATGTGGATAGATCAAACACAAAGAAGGTGAACTCCGTCTCACCACAAGAAAATGAAGAATTCAATGCTAAGCTATATGAACTCATATTAGCTGTAAAAGGTAAGGAAAACCAGGTAAGAGCTATCCCAGAAACAAATATTGAAGAAGTAGACTTCATAGCTCGTAATGATTATAACCCTGCTTGGGAGAAGAATTATAATCCTAATTTTCAGAAACACTATTCTAGTCCTATAGGTAACTCTAATAATAATATGGGGTCAAGTAATGGTAGTCTTCAAGAAACACTTAAGTCCTTTATAGACTCACAAAATGAGCAAAACAATATCCTTGTTAAAATAATGGAGAACCATGATGCTATGCTTGGTAAATTATCTAACCAAGCTGTAAGTTTGAGGAATGATTTGCAGGCCGTCCAAGAAAGAACAAAGATTGTTAAGGCACATCTAGGTAAGATAACCGAGAGTCAAACTCTCATTCTAGCTAAATTTGCAGGTAAATCTGAGCCCAATCCTGTTGAAGACCTCAAGATGATGAGAATCCAAAGGGAGGAGCCTGAAGAACTTGATTATAGTAATGTTCTTTCACCAAGTTACACCGTTGAAGATCTTGTAAAAAGGATCAACATCAAGATTCCGGTAAGTGAAGGAAATGATGAAGCTATGTATCAACACTTTGTTAATTAGGTAGCAATAAAGGTACGTGAGATTGAAGAAGAATATAAGAAAAATCCTGAAAAATTACTTGTTAAGCTTGATGATATATTTGAGCCTACAATTAAGATTAAAATTGGGACAGATGAGATAGCTGCACTTTGTGATCTAGGTGCAAGCATTTCAATGATTCCAAAAAGTCTTTTTAATAAGTTAAATCTTGGCTCTTTTGAAATCACTAGGTTAAAATTACATCTTGCAGATTCTACCTAGAAACAAGTTATAGGGATTAAAGAAAACACTTTAGTATACATTAAAGGTTCTCCTGCTCTTATTGATTTTGTTATTGTTGACATGCCTAAAGATTCTACTGCTCCTATTATATTAGGCCGTCCATTCTTAAGAACTATTAAGGCTTTGATTAATCTACATGAAGGGAACATGAAGCTTCAATTTCCTTCATGGGATCCTTTTGTTATTCATTTCCCTAGGAAGAAGAAAGCCAAGCATGATGAAAAGGAGGCCATCACTTTGAAGGCCAACTATTTTGGAGTAGGTGTTCCACTCATCTGGCCTAAGCCAAGTATAGTTATGTCCGTATAGCTGCGCCGCCAGGTGGAAACCCTAAAATTTTGACAGCTTGCCAACTATACAGCGGGAACACATTGTTCATGTTGTACATTTTGCCCGTATAGTTGCGTTGGACCATAAAAACGCCACGGGAGGTACCTCCAACCCGAAAACTTCAATCATTTTTCTATCTTCTACCTCCAAACTCTCTCAAAACCTCAAGAGATCTTCATCTCTACTCAATTTCGTTCGATTTCCTCACACACAAGTGATCTATGGTATGTTTCTCCTCTGATCCTCCAATTACTTTTTGTAAATTCATCTTTGATCTATCATCATTATCAATCTAGGGTGAGACCTACTATGAACTAATTGCCATGATTCTCTTTCCTAGATTATTACTTTGAGGGGATTCTTTAGTGTGCTATGATGAGGAATATGTTATGCTTATTATTGTTGGATCAAAAAAAATTGTCGTTCTTTATTATTTTAGATGATGAACACAAGGAGCCAAACTCGTGATCGTGCCTCCGCTAGCACTTCTCAGGCTGTCATTGAAGAACGCATGGGGATGAGGTTCAGGAATGAGCTCCAACATGATCTCTTCGATAAGATCAAGAACCGAGAAGTGAAGGCAACCAAGTGGGCTTGCCCCATTATATTGAATCAACTCGGTATTTCTAATGACTTCAATTTACTTTGCAATAGGGTTGGCCTACAAAACTTTGTATTCAGTGATGTGCCTACTTATCGCCGGTTAACTCTTGAATTTCTAAGTTCTTTGCAAAGCACCGTTAAACTATGGCATGGAGAGGACACAATTTCTTTCCGACTTATGAACAACAGTTACACTTTATCAATAGATGAATGGTGTGCATGCTTTAATTTTCCAAAAAATAATGATAATGACTTGCGCGCATCCTTTACTGGTTTAGACCCTTCCCCGAAACAATATTATAATGAAATGAGCTTCACTTCTAGAGTGAGCAAGGGGAAGAATATTCAACATCCTGTAATTCGCTATTTGTTCTATGTTATTGCTAACACCTTGTAGGCACGAAATGAGTTCACGAGACTCAATGAGGAAGACATTTTAATCCTTGCAAAAGCTGCTTACAACAACTGTGACTTGTCACTCAACTTGGGCGCAATCCTTGTGCGCTACCTAGAGCACCAATCCTCCCAAAGCCAAGGACCAATCACAGGTGGAGTCGTCATCACTGTGCTTTCCATTGCCCTAGGCATCGACCTAGGTGAGTTGCAACCTGTGCTAGGTGAGCAACGTGTTGGTTTCTCTACTTTAAAGGCTTGTGGAATGCTCACTAGGAGAGTTGGTGTTTATTACTTGCAAATTGCTGGAGCTGGGCGTCTCTACCCCGCTCCTATTATCAAGGAAGGATGTTTGCTATATGACTTGCAGGTTGAGCAACACCAACCTGAGGAGGAGATTCCGGATGAGGATGAGGACGAAGAAGAGGAGCAGCCACCAACTTGGTTCGCTACATACCAAGACTTCCAGGAACTTGGAGGGACTATGGAGAGGATGCATAGCCTCTCCTTGAACCTTCGAGGAACAATTAGTAATGTATCAACTCAATTTGTGAACTAGAGTAACGACTTTTTCCAGCCACCACAATGATTTGAAGGGCTTGCAAAAGCCTAAGCTTGGGGAAGTTTCCTCATTTATCTTTATTTGGTGTTCATTTGCTTTTATTTATTTCGAGGTTATGTTTTTAATTCGAGTTTATAAGCACTCGTGTTGGTTTCCCCAACACTTTATCTTTAGTTATTTCTATTTTCTTTCGAGATTTTCTAGCTGAGCTTTGCCGCCAATTTTCTATTCTTTAATTCCCTCTCTTAAAAATAACAAAAAGATTTTTACATTTATCTTTATTTTCGCTCTTCCTTATTTTCTATTCTCCTTGTGGCTTTCACACATTTGTAGGAGAGTGATTGACTTCGAGTTTCCAAGAAACAAATCAAAAAGGAAGAGAGAAGTGGAAGCAAACATGAGAGGTATGCCTTATGACTCCCCACTTCTAAAGTTTGAGAAACCCATGCTAGTTAGTAGTAAATGTTGAGATATTATATTGGTGAAGAAAGTCTTTGTATTGTTGTAAAATTTTGTTTGCATGGGTATTTAGTTGGGTATGTTTTGTTCTAGCTCTTGTACTTAACCAAGTCTTACCTAAAAATTTGCTAAACAATTGTAATAAGAAAAAGTCTCACAATTGATGGCTTGGGCGTTGTAGTGTTTAATCTTGAAGGCTTATTTCTAGAAATACTCAACACAACAGAAAATAATAATTGACTTGATAACTCTCTTTAAAAGGATTTGTTTGATTGAATTAATGTTTATCGGTTTTTTTGAGCATGCCAAAGTTTGACATGTGAATCATAAGAATGATATAGCTTTATGCGTGTCAAACTTCATGGGATGCCAACAACTCCGCTAGCCTACGGATGTTCTTCATGGAGGAAACTACTAGATTTCAGTTATGAGTTGATTAAACATATGTAGCAGCAATGCTATAATGGGTAAGATTCTTGGCACTCTTGGGTAGCTGTGTTCATGATGGAAATACTCCTCTGGCTGTTATGAGTAATCATTGTACAAAAGGAACAAAAACCTTAGTGATGCCACGAGTGTCCATCACAGCCCAATAAACTAATTAAAATCTTTGGCATGCTCTCAATTACTTAAGAAATGATATTCTTGAAGGACAATGAATAGAAAAGTAGTGCTTGAAGAGTCTTGATTTACTAATGTGGGAGAATTGAGATACTCTAGTATATATGTTTTCCATGACAAATTCTCGCACTCTTAATTTTACATGATTATACTTTATTGTTCAAAGGCAAGCCTATGAGTTGATGAGGACATCCCTACAATTACACCTTGTTGAGGGCAAACCTCTAGGGTGGCCCGATCTTTCACGATTCCCGTTCAAATCGAGGGTGGAGTGCGGGGGGAGGAGGGAAGGATGAACACGACGAACACACACATGAAGAACGCGATGAACACACACGCAAAACCACGATAAACACCAATAGCTCACGCCGGCGGTGACCGGTCCGGCGCAATCCCTAGGATCGGCGTCGGGCGGAGGACTCTCTCTCGAACCGGCACGGCGAGAGGGGAGACTCGGTGAGATCTTGACGTCTATGCAAAGGGACACCGATGCCTAGGCCTTGTACAACACAGAGGCACGATGCAAACTCCAACGAGGTTTGGGGATATTGGTGCTCCTTAGTCAAGGAGAATGAGGCAAGAATTAGATAGATCCACAAAGGGGTTTCCACTAATTCCAATATCAAGCCTAGGGTTTACAATGGAGGTGGGGGTCTATATATAGGCCATCCACAAGTTCAGGGGTAATTCAGGCATTAAAGTAGAGTTCTGGGCGAAGTAGAGGGGTACATGGTCCATAGAGCCCACCTAGGCTCGCAGGCCCATCGCTTGCGCCGGACAGTCCGGGTCGGCACGGCCGGACAGTCCGGGGTGGCCGGACACTCCGGGTGGTGTCCGGGGAGTGTCCGATTTGACCTTCTGAATGTCCACGCCAGGTCCGGGCTCGGGCAGGCCGGACACTCCGGCTTGATTCGGGCGGACACTACGGCTCAGGTAGCTTCAGCTCAGGTGCAGCTTCAGGGCTCGTGGGTCGACGCGGCGGGGGTTCGTACCTGATGATGCACAGAGTAGAGGTATGAAGTAGTACGCCATCCAAGGAGGTATCGAATTGGCACGAGGAGAGGAGTGAGTTCACCTTAGCTTGTAGGAGTTTGGCCCGGGCACGAGTCATGGGTCCACTTGGGGGACTTGTTGGTGTAGATGTAGAAGCGTCCGTATGACGGGCTACATCAGCTCCCCCCCTTGGGAAAGAGTCGTCCTCGATTCTTCATGGATATCATCTTGAACATCTCCATGGTAGGGTGAGAGATCCTTGACATTGAATGTATTGCTTGCAAGGTACTTGGAGGTCGGAATGTCGATGATGTAGGCGCTGTTGTTGATTCGTTTGAGGACCTTGAAGGGACCATCTCCTCTTGGCTTGAGCTTGGAGTCACGTTCCTTGGGGAAGCGGTCCTTGCTTAGGTGTATCCACACAAGGTCACCTTCTTGAAATATCATCTCCTTCTTGTCCTTGTTTAACCGTGAAGCTTGGCGAAGGACTTGTTGTTCGATAGTAGCTCTTGTTTCTTCATGAAGTTCCTTCATAGCTTGTGTGCGCTTCTCGACGTCCATGTTTGTGCGCTCATGGAGAGGTAGTGGTAGGATGTCGAGAGCGGTGAGGGGCTCGAAACCATAGACGATCATGAATGGACTCATCTTGGTTGTTGAGTGCTTGGATCGATTGTAGGCGAACTCGGCGTGTGGAATGCATTCCTCCCAATCCTTCAGGTTTTTCTTGATTAACACGTGAAGGAGAGTTCCGAGGCTTCGGTTGACAACTTCGGTTCGTCCATCAGTTTGAGGATGTGATGCGGATGATAAGAGGAGCTTGACGCCGAGCTTGGACATGAGGGTCTTCCACAAGTAGCTCATGAATTTGATGTTGCGTCCGGAGACGATTGTCCTTGGCACACCATGAAGACGGACGATTTCCCCGAAAAACAGATTTGCAACATGTGAAGCATCAGCGGTCTTATGGCACGATATGAAGTGTGCCATTTTGGAAAAACGATCCACAACAACAAATATAGAATCATGACCATGCTTAGATCTAGGCAATCCTAACACCAAATCCATGCTAATGTCGGACCAAGGTGTATGAGGAATAGGGAATGGCATATAAAGACCATAGGGATTAGCTTGCGACTTAGCTTGAACACATGCCGTGCATCGTTGAACGTAGCTCTCCACGTCACACTTCATCTTGGGCCAAAAGTAGTGATTGGAGAGCATGTCCAATGTCTTGTCGCGACCAAAGTGACCCATAAGTCCTCCACCATGAGATTCTTGGAGAAGCAAAAGTTGAAGCGACGACTTCGGAATGCATAGCTTGTTTTGTTTAAAAAGAAAGCCCTTATGTAAATAGAAATCATCAACTCCCTTGTCATTGGAGCACTTTGCGAAAATTGGTTCAAAGAACGGGTCGGAAGCATACAAAGATTTTATTTCCTCAAGACCCAACATGTTGATTTCAAGTCTCGTAAGAAGGCTTGTATGTTTGCGAGACAATGCGTCCGCAACTACATTATCTTTGCCCTTCTTATACTTGACAATGTACGGAAAAGACTCCATCAACTCAACCCACTTAGCATGTCTCTTGCTCAAGTTAGCTTGGCCTTTGAGATATTTCAACGACTCGTGGTCGGAATGTATGATAAATTCCTTAGGCCAAAGGTAGTATTGCCAAACTTGAAGGACACGAACTAAGGCAAAAAGCTCTTTGTCATAAATTGGATAGTTAAGGCGAGCACCATCACGTTTTTCGCTATGGTAGGCTATAGGATGTCCGTTTTCCATAAGGACTCCTCCAATGCCAATACCACTAGCATCACACTATCTCAAAAGTTTTTGTGAAATCCGGTAAAGCAAGAAGAGATGCTTCGGTGAGCCTCTTTTTAAGTTCATCAAAAGCTTTTTGTTGTGCTTTGCCCCACACGAAGGTGACATTCTTTTTGGTCAATTCATTAAGGGGACAAGCAATGGTTGAGAAGTCTTTCACAAAGCGACGATAGAAACTGGCCAACCCATGAAAACTTCGGAGTTCACTCACATTTGTTGGTATGGGCCAATCTCGTATGTCCTTTACCTTGGAAACATCAACTTCAATTCCCTTCGAAGAAACGACAAATCCAAGAAAAATCAACTTGTCTTTAGCAAAAGTGCACTTGGGAAGATTAGCATAAAGCTTTTCATGTCGAAGGATTTGCAAAACTTCCTTGACATGTGTTATATGGTCCTCAAGTGATTTGCTATAAATAAGAATATCATCAAAATAGACAACAACACTTTTTCCAATGAGAGAATGCAAGATGTGATTCATAAGGCGCATGAAGGTGGATGGGGCATTTGATAAACAAAAGGGCATAACCAACCATTCATAGAGACCAAGTTTGGTCTTGAAGGCGATTTTCCACTCATCACCTTCAGCCATGCGTATTTGATGGTAACCACTACGAAGATCAATTTTCGAAAAAATAGTGGCTCCACACAACTCATCAAGCATGTCATCGAGACGTGGTATGGGATGTCGATAACGCACGGTGATAGCATTGATTGGATGGTAGTCCATTCATAACCGTAATGTATCATCCGTCTTTGGAACAAGAATCACGGGTATGGCACTTGGACTAGTGCTAACTTGGATCAAACCTTTGGAGACGAGTTGGTTGATTTGACGTTCAATCTCTTTTGTCTCCTCCGGGTTCGTGCGGTAAGCGGCACGGTTTGGAAGTGGTGCACCGGGGATGAGGTCAATGCGATGTTCAATTCCGCGAAGAGGAGGTAGTCCATGTGGAAGCTCTTCGGGGAACACATCCTTGAATTCCTGCAAAACACTCATCAAAGATGGAGGAACATTGGTTAATTCGTTAGTTCCTTGTGCTAGTCCTTTGCAAAGGAGGACATAGTGCAAGATGGATGGGTTGTTCCGAACATCTCTCATCTCACTTTTGGTGGCAAGGAGAACACTCTTAGTTTTTCCACTCGAATTTGGCTTGTGGCTCTCACTCACTATGAGGTGGTTCTCTCTCTCACCGCTCTTCTCACAAGTAGGTGTTGTGCTTTGCGCCCTCGCTAAAGCCTTTGCATTGTCCGCAATTATTTGGCTAGGAGTCATCGGTTGCAAAACACATGTTTTGTTGAGCCATTTGAAGGTGTATATGTTGGTGCGACCGTCATGTTGAGAAGCATTGTCAAATTGCCACGGTCGACTAAGAAGCATGTGGCAAACTTTCATAGGAACCACATCACACTCCACCGTATCTTTGTAAGGACCAATGGCGAAGGAGACCGATACGGTATGCTTGATCTTCACGGACCCTTGGTCACTTAGCCATTGCACGTGGTAGGGGTGCTTGTGTGGATGGAGGGTGAGGTTGAGCTTCTCACACAACTCGGTGCTAGCAAGGTTTTGACAACTCCCTCCGTCAATGATCACCTTGATAGATTTGCCATTGATGCTGGCTCGTGTTTGGAAGATATTGGGGCGTTGGTCTTCATGCTCTTGTGCTTGAGTGGTCAAGATCCTTGTGACTACAAGCGATGGACTTGCGTCATGTTCACACATGAGGAGTTCTTGATCATCTTCCACTCGTTGCCTTGCCATTGCTTCCTTGACACGGGCATCAAACTCATCTTCACTCAAGTACTCTTCATCACCATTGTCGTGAATGAACAAGACTTTCTTGTTTCCACATTTGGCCGACTTGTGTCCTTTACCTCCACACTTGTAGCATTCATCGTTGAAAGGTGTATCACTCTTTGCTTGCTTGCCACTTGGGGGCAGTTTTCCTTGAGGAAGTGTGGGCTTGAAGGAAGTCTTGGAGGTACTTGAGGAGCTACCATTGAAAGTTGTTGGTGTAGCGGTTGAATCTTGCTTGTAGGTGAAGTACGTCTTGGGCTTGTTGTACTTGATGTCCTCTTGCACTTGACGTTCAGCCTTTGTTGCTATGTGCACAAGTTCAACCATTGTGTTGTATGTTTGGAACTCGACGATGCGCTTGATTGGGTGATTCAAGCCAATAAGGAAACGTGCCATTGTTTGCTCCATGCGTTCATCAATGTTGGCGCGGATCAAGTTGAGTTCCATTTCCTTGAAGTACTCTTCCACGGTCTTTGTCCCTTGACAAAGCGCTTGAAGGTTGTTGAAGAGGTCACGCGTGTAGTGCGCGGGGACAAACCGGGATCTCATGTGAGCCTTCATGTCATGCCAAGTTGTGATTGGCGGTTCTTGTCTTGCATCACGAGCAACTTGAGCTTGTTCCCACCAAAGGTTGGCGTAATCATCAAACTCTAGCGAAGCCATGGCGACCATCTTCTCGTTGCTATAGTTGTGCATGTGGAAGATCTTGTCGACTTTGAGTGCCCACGAGAGGTATTCTTCGAGGTCATTGGATCCGGTGAACTTGGGCATTGTGAACTTGAGCTTGCCAAAAGTTTCTTCATCGTTGCGGTCATTGCGACAAGCTTGGTGACCTTGTTGATGATCTTGTAGTTGGGGAGGTGGAACTTGGTTCTCGTGTCCTTGTTGCGGAGCTTGCTCTTCATATTGTTGTTGAAGAGCTTTCTCTTGCTCCTGGCGCGGTTGTTGACGTGGTTGAGGCGCTTGGGCCTCATGGTGGCGAAGGTGTGGAGCCTCTTGACGCGGTTGATGATGAAGACGAGGCTCATTCCTTGGTTGGTGATGTTGGTTAGGCACCTAGGCCTCACGGCGATGAACATGGTCATGAGCCTCTTGACGTGGTGGGCGTCTCTCAACTTGTATCACTTGACGCTCCAAGTTTTGTTGATGGGGAGGAGGCACCGCGTGATGACCATGGTGTCATTGTTGACGTTCATGACGTTGATGACGAGCTTGATTCTCCAAATTGGAGTCATCACTTGTTGTGTCAAGTATGTGTCGCGGTCGAGGGTGGTAGACTTGCGTTTGTACTTGCGGTTGCGCTTGCGGTTCCTCTTGTGGTTTCTCTTGTTGGATCACTAGTGCCCTTGCGTGATGACGGTGTGCTTCTTGCCTTGCGCGTGGCCTTGAAGAGAGGTCACCATCATAGCTTGACGTTGCGGCGTGCCATGGGGAAGGTACATAGTTCGAAGAGATTCCATCTTCAACCACGGGGGCATCATTGCGTCTTTGAGCACTTTTATGTAGATCTTGTGGAAGAGGTGCATGACGATGCGAAGAACTTGCCGAGCTTGATGCGCGTGAACGTGGTCTTGTCATGCCGTCGATGAGGCGTCGAAGATTGTCATTTGTTTCGGCGACGGAGCATTGGAGCGCTTCATTTTGGTGGCCGAAGTTGTGATGCATTGCATGCATTTGTCGTTCGAGGCCGTCGAAGCGGTTGTCGATGTTCTTGAACTCGGCTTGCGTCTCGCCAAATTGTTCATCTTTTCGCGTCTCAAGCGCTTGGCAACGTTCACGGAACTCTTGGCGGACGATGAAGTGACTTGCACGCGTCATGTATGCACCTTGATATTCTTCTTGGGGGGGTGGTTGGCTCATCTCACCGTGCCTATCCATCATGCAAAACACACAAGTATTGTATATGGAAGTGGAATATGGTGGTGTTAGCCTTGTACCTCACCTTGGGGATTGCACCAAACTAGAAACCACAAGTGAGAGCTATTAGTGTGCAAAGTGGAATTGCAAAGAAAACTTACACTAAAGAAAGAACTAACTCTCAAAAGCTTGTTGGTGGTAGGTTAGGATTGTGGAAAGACAAAGAACCAACCAAAAGAAAAGGGATAATCAAAAGTGGTAAAAATCCAACAAAACTCAAGTCAAAGGCGAAGGTCAACAACTCAAAAGGGTGACGGGAACCTACGAATATGTACACACACGTGGAGAAAGTTGGGATTGACACGACTATGAAAATGAGCAAACCAAATGTCCTAACGAAGACTAAGCTCGTTGTCATGCCAATGCAAGGAGAGACGGTGGCTCGTTTGCAAAGAGGAAAAGTGAGTAATGGATTTGTGCACTTGCCTTTGGCGCTCTTCTTTCTCTCTTGCTTACAAGCTTTGAGACTCTCTTTGGCAATGTGAGACTATTTTTCTTTTGCTTTTTCTTTGTATCTTTTTTTTTTGCTCTCCCTTGGTGCTACCTAGTCACACTTTCTATTGCTCTTGCACTCTCACTATCCAAGGACAAATGCACAATGCTCAAGCAAACACAAGATGAGCCACTCTCATGGGATAGGTACACACGAAGGAAGATGGGGGTTAACAAGGTGACGCAAGTTATACCTTCTTTGATGATGAACTTGGCATCGGTGGTGCGGGATGATGTTCGTGGTCCGTGGTGTCGATGAGCGCGGAAGTTGATGATGCGGAAGCTTGCTGGTAGTTACTGACACGCACACAGGACACGAGCAAACACAGGAGATTAGCCAATGCGAAACATGAGGCAAAACTGTCAAAACTGGCGTTACAGCCGGACACTCCGGTCTATCTGGGCCGGATACTCCGATCTGGCCAGACACTCCGGTCTGTTTCAGCTGGACACTCCGGTCGGGCCGGACACTCCGGTTGGTACGAGCCGGACTCTCCGGTGCGGTTTTCCTGCTCATGTTCTTGAGCGGAAATCCTCGCCTTCGGGCCTCAAATCCGCAAGAAACTGGCCAAATCAGGCTGGGGAAATGCAGGATAAAGCTGGACCAACTCCTTAGATAAGGTTTGGTCGGATCAAAACCACAAATAACACTCCAAATCAAGAGATCGATCCAAAGGCAAAATTGGGCTGTTTTTTGTGGGGATTTTCGAATTTTTGGTGGATAGAAGAAAATTTTGTGGGGGAAATCGTGAGCAACGAAGCTCTTGATACCAATATGTTGAGGGTAAACCTCTAGGGTGGCCCGATCTTTCACAATTCCCTTTCAAATCGAGGGTGGAGTGCGGGGGGAGGAGGGAAGGATGAACACGACGAACACACACACAAAGAACGCGCTGAACACACACACGCAAAACCACAATAAACACCAATAGCTCACGCCGGCGGTGACCGGTCCGGCGCAATCCCTAGGATCGACGTCGGGCGGAGGACTCTCTCTCGAACCGGCACGGCGAGAGGGGAGACTCGATGAGATCTTGACGTCTAGGCAAAGGGACACCGATGCCTAGGCCTTGTACAACGTGGAGGCACGATGCAAACTCCAACGAGGTTTGGGGATATTGGTGCTCCTTAGTCAAGGAGCATGAGGCAAGAATTAGATAGATCCACAAAGGGGTTTCCACTAATTCCAATATCAAGCCTAGGGTTTACAATGGAGGTGGGGGTCTATATATAGGCCATCCACAAGTTCAGGGGTAATTCAGGCATTAAAGTAGAGTTCTGGGCGAAGTAGAGGGGTACATGGGCCATAGGGCCCAGCTAGGCTCGCAGGCCCATCACTTGGGCCGGACAGTCCAAGTCGGCACGGCCAGACAGTCTGGGATGGCCGGACACTCTGGGTGGTGTCCGGGGAGTGTCTGATTTGACCTTCTGAATGTCCACGCTAGGTCCAGGCTCGGGCAGGCCGGACACTCCGGCTGAGTCGCGGACACTTGATTCTTGGCCATTCCAGGCTCGTGTGTCGATGCGGCGGGGGTTCGTACCTGATGATGCACAGAGTAGAGGAGTATGGAGTAGTATGCCATCCAAGGAGGTATCGAATTGGCACGAGGAGAGGAGTGAGTTCACCTTAGCTTGTAGGAGTTTGGCTCGGGCACGAGTCATGGGTCCACTTGGGGGACTTGTTGGTGTAGATGTAGAAGCGTCCGTATGACGGGCTGTATCACACCTACCCCAATGACTACTGAAGATGCTACAACTGTTGCAACAAAGGATCAGTCCAATGAGATTAGAATTGGACCTATTACAAGAGCTCGTGCTAAGCTACTGGAACAACAGGTGAATTTACTCCTAAACGAATCCGGTACTTTTATTGATTAGAACTTTATACTGCCTAAGTCTATGCATTTATGTATGATCAGGTTCATTGGAGAAACAAGCATGGCGCGAGGAGGAGAAGGGCTACAAGAGAAGCCCAACATGATGATCGCCCAAGGATGCACGAGGGAGGAGCGGGAGGAAGGCGCAAGAGAAGATCATCAAGACGAAGGCAAAAAGATCTGCCACGACCGGAGTGTCCGGCCAGATCCACCCGGACTGTCCAGCCTGGTCGAGAGGCAAACTGGCGTGGACATTCAGTATGCCAGTTCGGACACTACACGGACGCCACTCGGAAACTTCAAATTTTCCGGCCAGAGCGGACAGTCCGGCACACTTCACCCGGAGTGTCCGGCCTGACCGGACTGTCCAGCCGAATTCGACCTGAGTGTCCGCCCGCCGACAGAATCTGGTCCGAGTCGGTTTGTATCAGTTTGAGTCATTTGCGTTTAGTTTCGGTTTCTGGTCGCTCCAGCCGCCCTTATAAGCTATGGGACGACCTCTAGTTAGGGTTTAGACCACGTTAAAATATTTTGGAGTTGTTTCTTTCATAGAACCTCTAGAATTACCCTGTGTTCGAATCTACCAACTATAATTGAGTGTGATCTGTTGTTCCATTGGGAATTAGTAGATTGCATACTACAGTTCGTGGTCACGGCTACGTGCGCAAGAGCATGGTGTTGTGAATATCCTACAAGGTTCGAGAGTTGTTGCATTGGCATCAGGGATCGAGCGGGAGAGTTCATAGCTACAGGCTAGTTATCTATCATCCACCACTATCATTGCCATCCGCTTACTGAGAAGATCGGGCCACCCCATGTCATCTTGGTATCAGATTTCCAGTGTTGCCTCGGTAAGCATCCACAAATCCATCCATAGATTAGAGAGTGTTTTCGTCCTATACAAAAAAAGCCTTATAAAAAGATTTGCCATAGACTAGATTGCATTGTTTTCAAGTTTTTAGTTGCTGATTGTATCTTCTCGTAGATCCGATCTGCAGGTTTTTGCCTCGTAGGAGTCTAGTTTCCGTTTGTGTCTAGGTTTAAGGTTTCATCTTGTTTTCCGCTGTTCCCACCGTTACCGTTTCCGCAAGTATTTATCGTTTTTTGGAGTCCACATAGTGTACCTTTGTTTGCATACCATAGACACAGCCTATCTACAGCATCTGTGCCTAGGAACGTACCCACGAGACTAGTTGCTTTGCTCCAACAGGCTGCTCATTAGGGTTTGCAGTGCAGAAATTTTTCGACAGGCAAAACCAGACTATCCGGCCGAATCACACCGGACTATCCGGCCCAATCGGAGTCTCCGCGCATATCAACCGGACTATCCGGCCCAGTTCTGTTATAAGTTGTTGTGCTTATTTGCATTGAGTAATATAGTTGAAAAAAAGAGAGAAAAGAAAAGAGAATCAGTATAAAAAAGAGAGCAAAGAGCTACAAGCCTGACAAAAAAAAGAGATATAGAAGTGTGCAATATTGGAGGCCTTGTTGTGTATAGCACTCGTAGATTGAGCAATCTTGTGCCTGTTCTATTTGAGCTATTACTAGCGTCTCTCTTGTGCATTGCAATATTCCTTTTCATAAGTTGCTTTGCCACATTTATCTCCACTTTGTGTGTTTCTTGGGTATTTGTATGATCAGCACTAGGACTTGTTTGCGGTGTAGATAGGGTACCATACCTATAGCTCCACCTTAAATAACCTGTGTGCCCTGCGATCGTTCTCTATACGTTTGATATTCACTTCATCACATCAAGTGCATCAGTCTTTGATTTCGTTTGGTAGAGCATCTCTTTTCACTTTGGAACGGTAAGATCTCCTTTCTTATTAGTTGTGAGTGAGTTGTGAGAGTTTCCACCATACAGATTTTGATTTTTGCACTAACCTACTAATCATGTCTTCTAGTGATGATGATGTTGTGTTGCAGAAAAAGAAGGATGAGGAGCTCGTCAATTGGCGTGAATATGAGGCTTTGAAATCCCACTTGACACGTGCGTTTACTAACACGACAGATGCCATTGACAAGAATCTCCAAGATATGAATATGAGATTGGATCAGCATGTTGGGACAGTTGATACTATCCAAACACAAGTGGCTACGCTCAGTGTCAATGTCACTACTTTGCAGCAGTCCATTGAGGGTTTGACAGCCGCCTTGCATAGAAGGGAAGATCCTCAACATAATGATGCCTTTGATGATTTCGATGAGGGTAGCGTTGTTGATGCTGCTCCACATGTTGGCAAGGGACGTGCTATTCCCCCTATCCATGCACCTGCTCATGGTCGTGGGTTTGCCCATCTTGGGCGTGGTCCACGTGTGCCCAACCAAGCTACTGATGACGGTTTGGGCAAGCCAAAATTCTCGATTCCTAAGTTTGATGGTTCCATTGATCCTGAACACTACCTCACCTGGGAATTGAAGATTGAGAAACTCTGGCGATTATTTGACTATCCAGAAGATAAGAAGGTCAAGCTTGCAACATCTGAATTTGATGGTTATGCTTTGCGTTGGTGGGATGCTCTTGTGCAATATAGGAGGGAGGACAATGAACTTCTTGTGATGGATTGGCACGAGATGAAGCAAATCATGAAGGCACGTTTCGTACCAACCAACTACTTGCGATCAGTTTTTGATAAATTGACGCAATTGAAGCAAGGCACCATGACAGTTGATGAGTACTACATGGAGATGGAGATTCTTATGCAGCGTGCTCGAGTTCGTGAGTCCATTGAGATGACCATGCAGCGATTCCTAAACAATCTGAAGTTACCAATCAAGAGCATTGTTCGTCATCACAAGTATGAGATCATGAATGAGTTGTTGCATCATGCTAGAGAGGCCGAATCCCAGTTGGCAGAAGAGGCGAAGTCACGCGCTCGTTTTCCATCCTCCAGCAGATTTTCAGCCAGATCTACACCTCCTACAGTCACGCCACCAGCTGCTACTCCATTTACACCATCGGCCAAACCAGCAAGTACACCTTCGTTTGGTTCTCATGCTCGGAAACCCGCTATTCCTACTGCTAGCTCGGGTTCCAACATGTCTACATCGCATCGTGATGTAGTGTGCCATACTTGTGGAGGTAGAGGTCACTACAAGAAGGATTGTCCAAACAGCAAGGTTATGTTTGTTAATGAACAAGGTGAAGTAGAAAGTGGAGATGAAGCTTCTGAGGATGATATTGATGACGGCGAGGATGGTGTTGATGCATATGCTAAGCGTGCACCCACTATTGTCGTATCTTCACGTGTACTTAGTGTGCAACTGGTTGAGGAATCCTAGCGTTGCAACTTGTTCCAAACAAAAGCTCTAATTGGACCAAACAAAGCTTGCAAGGTAATTATTGATGGAGGTAGCTGCAGAAATCTTGCAAGTAAGGAACTATGTGCCAAACTAAATTTGACATATTTACCTCATCCCAAGCCATACTACATACAATGGTTGAGCAACAATGGTGAGATGAAGGTAAATCATATGGTACATGTGAATTTTCAAATAGGGCCATACAAAGATTCTATTGATTTTGATGTGGTTCCTATGACTGTTTGTCACCTACTATTGGGTCGGCCTTGGCTCTATGATCGCCATGTGCAACACAATGGCCGAGCCAATACATATCACTTGGAATTCAAAGGAAAGAAGATTACTATGCAGCCAATGACACCACAAGAAATTGTGAATGATTCTCGCCAGAAGATAGAGGTGAACTTGAAGGAAGATACTACCACTCGGCGAGACTGTGTAACAACTGTTCCTGATGTAATTGAGCCTAAATTGAGTGATATAATGAAAAGTGAGAGAGTGCCTGGTTTATTGATACTAGCCACCAAGGAGGATATGAGAGAGTTTTGTGAGGATCCTACATCCATGCCACTTGTGCTCATGTATAAGGGCGAGGTATTGGTTTCTAACGACATGACCCCTATTTCTCTTGGTGTCTCTTCTGTTTTGCAGGATTTTGGGGATGTGTTTCCAGAAGACGTACCCGCAGGTTTGCCCCCATTGCGTGGTATAAAACATCAAGTGGACCTAATTACTGGCGCCACACTTCCCAACCGTGCACCTTACAGGACTAATCCCAAAGAAACTAAGGAAATTCAGAAGCAAGTACAAGCGTTGCTGGATAAAGGGTACATTCGTGTCTCTCTTAGCCCTTGTGTTGTTCCTGTTATTTTAGTTCCTAAGAAAGATGGTACAGGGCACATGTGTGTTGATTGTAGAGCGATTAATAACATCACTATTCGATATCGTCATCCTATTCCACGCTTAGAGGATATGCTCGATGAATTGAGTGGTGCTGCTGTTTTCTCTAAAATTGACTTGCGTAGTGGTTATCATCAAATTAGGATGAAAGAAGGGGATGGATGGAAAACTGCTTTCAAAACTAAATTCGGTTTGTATGAGTGGTTAGTTATGCCGTTTGGTCTTACTAATGCACCGAGTACTTTCATGCGTTTGATGAATCATGTTTTGAGAGAGTTTATTGGTCGTTTCATGGTTGTTTACTTTGATGATATACTCATATACAGCCACATCGAATCTGAACATTGCACTCATATTAGATAAGTTTTGCAAGTGTTACGTGATAATAAACTGTATGCTAATCTTGAGAAGTGTACATTTGCAAAAGATAAGGTCATATTCCTAGGATTTGTTGTTTCTAAGCATGGAGTAGAGGTAGATCAATCTAAAATTGAGTCAATTCAGAATTGGCCTACTCCGATGAATGTTAGTCAAGTGCGTAGTTTCCATGGTCTCGCTGGTTTCTATAGGCGCTTTGTGAAAGATTTTAGCACCATTGCTGCACCATTAAATGATTTGACAAAGAAAGGTGTTCCTTTTGTATGGGGCGCGGCTCAAGACATTGCATTTGATACATTAAAACGTTTGCTTACTTCTGCACCATTACTTGCATTACCTGATTTTTCGAAGCAATTCGAAGTTGAATGTGAAGCTAGTGGTATAGGCATAGGTGGCGTTTTGATGCAAGAGGGTCGGCCTATAGCTTATTTTTCTGAGAAATTGACTGGTGCTCATTTGAATTATTCTATCTATGATAAAGAATTGTATGCACTTGTTAGAGTACTTGAGGTTTGGCAATATTATTTGTGGCCAAAAGAATTCATCATACATTCTGATCATGAAGCATTGAAATACTTGAAAGCTCAATCAAACTTGCATAGAAGATTAGCTAAATGGGTTGAGTTCATTGAGTCTTTTCCTTACATCATTAACTATAATAAGGGAAAAGAAATTGTTGTTGTTGATGCTCTATCTAGGAAGAACATGCTATTAACCAATCTTGATGTTAAAATTCCTGGATTAGAAGCTATTTGTGCACTTTATGCAACTGACCATGATTTTGCTGAACCATATCGTTTGTGTGCTCTTAGAAACGCATGGGATAAGTATCATATACATGATGGATATTTGTTTCGAGCTAACAAACTATGTATTCCAGAATCGTCGTTGCGTTTGTTCTTAGTGTAGGAATCACATGCTGGTGGTTTGATGGGTCACTTTGGGCGTGAGAAGACATTGGTGATGCTTGCTGATCACTTTTATTGGCCCAAGATGAGGCGTGATGTTTACAGATTTGTGAGCCGATGTATTACATGCCACAAGTCGAAATCTAAGTTGAAGCCTCACGGTTTGTATACACCTCTCTCTTCACCGACTATTCCATGGGAAGACATTAGTATGGATTTTGTGTAGGTCTACCTAAAACTTAGAGAGGTCATGATTCTATATTTGTGGTAGTGGATAGGTTCTCTAAGATGGCTCATTTTATTGCCTGCCACAAAAGCGACGATGCGTCGCATGTTGCTAACCTGTTTTTCAGGGACATCGTGAGATTACATGGAGTACCAAAGACGATTGTTTCTGAACGTGATGTGAAGTTCATGAGCTACTTTTGGAAGACCTTATGGGGCAAGCTAGGAACGAAGTTGCTGTTCAGTACTACATGTCATCCCCAAACAGATGGTCAAACGGAGGGGTGAATCGAACATTGTCACAGCTACTAAGGACCATGATTAAAAAGAATCTGCGGGAGTGGGAAGAGTGTTTGCCACATGTTGAGTTTGCTTACAACAGGGTTGTGCATTCAACTACTCAGCTTTGTCCTTTTGAGGTGGTTTATGGTTTCAAGCCATTGACGCCACTTGATATGTTGCTTCTGCCATTACATGAGAGAGTTGATATGGAGGCATCAAAACGTGCTGATTATGTGAAGAAAATACATGAGAAGACTCGAGAGGCTATTGAGAAGAAAGGCAAGAACATTGCTGCTGCAAGGAATCAAGCAAGGAAAGAAGTGTTGTTCGATCCTGGAGATATGGTTTGGGTGCATCTACGCAAGGATAGGTTCCCACTACTTCGAAAGTCAAAATTGAAGCCACGTGGTGCTGGTCCTTACAAGGTGTTAGCCAAGATTAATGATAACGCCTACTCGGTTGATATACCTATTGAGGAGTTTGGTGGAGTTAGCAATAGCTTCAACGTTGCTGATTTGTCACCATATGCTGGAGAAGACCTTGGAGCGTCGAGGTGGACGCCTTTTGAAGGGGGGAGATGATCAGGACATCCCTACAATTACACCTACCCCAATGACTACTGAAG
Source organism: Avena insularis (assembly GCA_023614405.1). NCBI lineage: Eukaryota > Viridiplantae > Streptophyta > Magnoliopsida > Poales > Poaceae > Avena > Avena insularis. The sequence goes on along the minus strand of CM042684.1, from coordinate 270,357,360 downwards.
ATGCTACAATCAAGAAGAAAGGATCAGTCAATGAGATTAGAATTGGACCTATTACAAGATCTCATGCTAAGCTCTTTGGAACAACGGTGAATTTACTCCTAAACGAATCCGGTACTTTGATTGATGAGAACTTTATACTGCCTAAGTCTATGCATTTATGTATGATCAGGTTCGTTGGAGAAACAAGCATGGCGCGAGGAGGAGAAGGGCTACAAGAGAAGCCCAACATGATGATCGCCCAAGGATGTGCGAGGGAGGAGCGGGAGGAAGGCGCAAGAGAAGATCATCAAGACGGAGGCAAAAAGATCTGCCACGACCGGAGTGTCCGGCCAGATCCACCCGGACTGTCCGGCCTGGTCGAGAGGCAAACTGGCGTGGACATTCAATATGCCAGTTCGGACACTACGGACGCCACCCGGAAACTTCAAAGTTTCGGCCAGACCGTGTCGCACACTTCACCCGGAGTGTCCGCCTGACCGACTGGTCAGCCGAATTCGACCGGAGTGTCCGCCCGCCGACCGAATCTGGTCCGAGTCGGTTTTATCAGTTTGAGTCGTTTGCGTTTAGTTTCGGTTTCTGGTCGCTCCAGCCGCCCCTATAAGCTATGGGACGACCTCTAGTTAGGGTTGAGACCACGTTAAAATATTTTGGAGTTGTTTCTTTCATAGAACCTCTGGAATTACCCTGTGTTCGAATCTACCAACTATAATTGAGTGTGATCTGTTGTTCCATTGGGAATTAGTAGATTGCATACTACCGTTCGTGGTCATGGTTGCGTGCGCAAGAGAGTGGTGTTGTGAATATCCTACAAGGTTCGAGAGCTGTTGCATTGGCATCAGGGATCGAGCAGGAGAGTTCATAGCTATAGGCTAGTTATCTATCATCCACCATTATCATTGCCATCCGCTTACTGAGAAGATTGGGCCACCCCATATCATGAGTTGATTACATGACATGTAATAAGGTTTACTCATTTGAATCATCCATGTTAACAATAATTTTGCTACGCTCTAACGATGCATAAAACCCGTATGATATGCTTGCCATTACTCTATCTATGCTGAAGTTTTTCAGATTTATAACGTGGAGGAAACATGAGACTACCAATCATGAGTAAGATCATCGTCTCGTTATTTCAGTTTCAATGTTGAGTTCCATTTTGATTTTGGTTTTCTTGCTCGAGGAAGATCAAGTTTAAGCTTGGGGAGGTTGATGGCTCTGAAATATAGCCATCTATGTCCACATTTAAACTGGATATTGTTCATATTTTTTATGAAATATCTCTCTAAACCCTACCACTACTACCTAATGATCAAAGGGGTATGCAAAACTTTATTTCCATTTTCCACTTCGTAGATAATGACGTTTGATGATGGGAATCACTACATTAACATCAATGATACGAGATTTCCAACAACCCGAATAAACTAGGAGTCATGAAGTGGACACAAACGCTTTAATGACCAACTATACGATGGGAATAAAATTCTGGTCGTATAGTTTCGGTCGTATAGTTGCCATCGACACCACTAGGTCAAACAGAACAACTTCCGTGAAGGGGCCCCTATATAAAGAGGCCTCAGGCGATGAGAAATAGAGGCCCTTTCCAATCATCAGCCGCCCCCAGATCTCCATCCACAACACCAAAGAGCCGTCAGAGGAATAGACTTAGATCTAATCTCCAAACCCTTCTCCATCACCATAGCCATATTCCACCACTTGTAATAGTAGATCTCATCTTCGATTGGCAACATTGTAAGACTATTTGCTATAAATCTCATGATTTCCATTACAATGTTTATGATTGTTGATCTCATCTCTATGTGTGAGTAATTCTCCTTGGTCTAAGGGCTTCGGCCTAGCCATGTAGCTTTTGTGCATGTTATTTATCAAAGATGGGATCATGTATTAGTTTGTATGACATGATGATTATTATATCCTCTCTTGCCTCAATCTAAGGACTTGTCAGGTACCCCAAGACCCCGAGGATTGAGCCAGGTATAGGGAGTATGAGTAATGACTAATCTGTAGGTTGGGAACCCTAGTGACAGAAGGGGTAGTACGGCTGTATGTGAGGGATTTACTTGGGATTAACGGTGATGTCAATATGCATATCATTAGTTCTCTTTCTTCTATGGATGAGACTAGTAGGTTATTGCTAAAAGAGGTTGCAGAGGAAATAGCAATTATGGATGCACTGCCCACATATAATTTATCTTGCTCTAACAATTACATGCATACTTTATTATTATCTTTTATTCCCATCAGATGTTTTGCATAGCTACAGTTGAAACCGAATGTCCTAGGCCCTCTCTCTCCATCATAGACAACAACAAAAGATAGCAAACTCTTGGTCTGGTAAAAACACAAAAGGAATTCTAAAACTCTCGAAGGTCCGTTAAAGTAACTTCACTACACTTCTGCTTGCTGAGAATTCGATAAACCTAGGTCTACTAGGTAAAAAGAGCTATACTACATCCGTAATCTGGATCGAAGGTATCATATATGCAAATCACTACTAGAATTTCTTCTGAAATACTTCCTGAATCTAGTGCATCTATTGAGAAGTTTGAACAACCACATGAGGAAGTCCTTGAGAAGGATGAAGATTAACCTTCCATGAGGAGTAAGAGATAGAGGATTACAAAATCCTTGGGTATTGATTTCATTGTGTACCTTGTGGATGATACTTCTTGATCCATTGCTGAGGCACATGCATCTCCTAATGCATATGATTGGAAAGAAGCTCTCCAGAATGAGATGAACTCGATTCTTTCTAATGGAACTTGGGAATTATCAGAATGACCTTATGGTCGTAAACCTATGGGTTGTAAGTGGGTGTTCAAGAAGAAGCTAAGACCCGATGGTACTATTGAGAAGTAAAAGGCATGAATTGTAGAAAAGGGATACATCTAGAAAGTAGGCGAAGATTACTTTGACGCATGTTCACCTGTCTCTAGAGTGACCACCATTCGAGTACTGCTTTTCGTGGCTTCCTCTTATGGTCTTCTTGTTCATCAAATGGACGTGAAGATAACTTTCCTTTATAGAGAGTTGGAAGATGAGATGCATATGGATCATCCGGATGGGTATGTGGTAAAGTGTGTAGAGCCAAAGGTGTGCAAGTTGTTAAAATCTTTATATGGCCTGAAACAAGCACCTAAAACAATGGCATGAGAAGTTTTACATAACTCTTCTTTCTTTTGGCTTTGTCATTAATGAGGTTGATAGGTGTGTTTACTATCTCCATGGTGGGGGCGATAGTGTTATATTATGTTTGTACATGGATGACATCCTGATCGTTGGTACAAACATGTAAGTGATGAATGAAGTCAAGTCTTTCATGCCAAAAGATTTTTGATATGAAAGATATAGGAGAGGCTTATCTGATTCTAAACATCAAGCTTATTAAGAACAAGAATGGTATTACTTTAATGTAATATCAATATGTTGAGAAGGATTTGAGCCAATTTAGCTTTACTAATAGCAAGACTTCTCCAACACCTTATGATCCCAGTTTAACATTGTGACAGAGTAAGAAGGAACCAATAGATCAGTTGAAATCTATACCTAATAATAAAGTACAGAGCGTTTCTGTCGCCCAACTCTTTTTTGGATGGTTTTACACTCCCATGAAATCAGATATCATACCACCGAAATGTTTTTACCGATCCCGATAGCTGTTATAGTTACAAATAAACCCAACCCATCTCTGAAAAAAATAGGGTTGGGGATATGCCAAATGGGTACCCTCATAGCATGTCACCAATCCGCCTAACACGGGTGGCCCATAGTTGGTAGCAAGGCCTATGGCCTGCTGGGCGGCCCAGTTAGACGGATCCAGAAGGGAGGCTCATGCTAGATAAAGGAAGACTACGCAGGAGTCACCGACATACTCGGAGCCTTGGAGTACAAAACACGAAAGACTAGTTCGTATTAGTGTAGGACTCTTTACCTTCTCTGGCAAGGACCTTTCCCTGTAAACCCTAGGTCTTGGTGCCTTTATAAGCCGGCCTACGGGCGCCTTTAGGGCAGACAACCTCTTAGATTGCTACGTACAACGTGCAACACCTCGCACGGCAAACCTATCTATGTAACTCGGTATATTGCCATTATAGTGATTTATAGTAGGAGTAGAGTTCCGCCACCGTTGTGGGACTTGAACCTGGGTAAGTTGTGTTACCTCGTACCCGCCAGCTCTCCGCCTTACCCCACGTCTCTAAACACGCACTATGAGGACCCCTCCATGGCGTACTCATCGGCAATACCACGACAGTTGGCGCCCACCGTGGGGAAAGAGGCGCTTCGAGCTCTACACCGGGTGAGGTCCAATCTCTTCACAGGAATCGGTGACATCGTAGCCATCGAACGCGTTCTCTTCTCCGGCAACGTCCCGATCGTCCCTCTAGATGAGTTCTGGGTGCCAACAAAGAGAAACCCTACGCCTTGCTCCGTCAGCCCCTTCAGAGACATCCACATCTTCATCCGTGAAACCGACTTGGGTCCTAGCTCCCAGGAAGTCGGAAACTCGTCAAGCCCCGCATAGACCGCCTATGAGCAGGACATGTTCGCAGAAGGATCTGGGCCATACCTCTCCTTGGAGTATGGTGGATCGAATCAGGAAAATTCAAGGCCCACCCAAACCGCCCCCGTGCAGGATATAAAGGTGGAAGGACCCCGCAAATCCGCTTGGCTTCCCCGAGCGTTAGAGATGCGCAAGTCACACTTTGTCGATGTAGTCACCATCTTCGATCTAGCCAGATGTGTTCAAAGGGATGGAGAGCCTCCCCGCGAGTACCTCGCCAGATGGATGAGGGTGAGGGAAACCCTAGAGGGCGATCGTGCTAATGAGCTCGTGTACCACTTCGTGGAAGGGATCACACCTGGAACACTCCTCCGGCATACCCTCCGAAGGCGGCAGGCCGCGGGTCCTCTCACCCTTGGTGCGATGGTCGCCATCGTCAATGAATAGGCGGATGCCAATGAAGAGGCCATGACGGTGATCGTTGTCGTAGCCAGAGGAGGAAGAAACAACAACATCCCACCTCCAAGAAAGCCGAAGAGCCTCTGGCTTCGGCCAAGGCCATGCCTCCTCCGGTTTTCCGCCCGTGACGCAGAAACTCACCACGGCCCCTAATACTGCCCGACAATCAAATCAGCCACCAATGCCACCATCAACGTCAGCAGCTGGAAACCCATTGGGTACTCCTGCCGACAAAGCAATCTATGGCGCACTCCTTATTGAGCCTATCACCGTCACCCATATTTGGAGCGTTACGAAGCTTGATGAGAAGCGAGCGGCAATCTTCGTGGAGGCCAAATGCATTTCGGAGCAGGGAGCTAAGCTGGACGAAGACCTGGCTAAGGCGCAGCAATCCATCAAGGTGCCGAGAGCTATGGAGGCTGAGTACAAGCAATTGCTATTAAAGGAAAAGGCAAAGAAACTGCCAGCTCACGTCGTCGAAGATCCCGGTGTTCGGCGGAGGTTGGGATATGATGGGTCTAAGCCGACAAAACCCACCCCGTACATTGATTCGGAGGGGAGGCAAGTCATTCCAACTCCCGTCCTCAGCATCTCCGTTGCCAAGACCCTCCTGGAACAGGACAGGTCGCCAGAAGCAGTTGCTCAGGTGTACAACCTCGTCGCTAAGGCATGCAAGCAACAGGAGAAGGCTGCCTTGCAGAGGCTTGAGTCCAACCCGGAGATTTGCCAGTCAACCCTGAACAGCCGTAGAAAGCCCAAATCTCCCTGTGATGAGGGATTGCATACAGGCTCCACAGAGAGAAGATGGAGGCAGGCATGCAATAGGACTGACGCCATCCCCATATCCTCCGATCACGGAGAAAAGGCTCGTCCCCACCAGGCGCCACCTCCACCACCATCTCGGAATCACGAGGAACCAAAGCTGTGCCACCGTACGAGCATGCCACCACCAAGATGTCCCCAAGGCGGCATTGTTATATGCAACCAGGGTGACCAGCCTCGGCATGACGGAGAGCGCAGCGGCATTGAAGGACATAGGAGCAGGTCCCACAAGGAGCCGCCACGTCTGACAAGTAACCGCGACATGCATGAAGAGTCGAAGGAGGGGCACAACAAGAGAGCTAGCTAACCCACTGCCTCCACCGCCACCATCACCATCTAGCAGCTATCATGGCGGAGGGCATGGTGAATCTCATAGATCGTGCCATAACTCCCCTCCCCATGACGGAAAAGGGAAGCAACCAGAGTCATATGATGCGCGTTCACGGCTGGACAAGATCCAAGAAGCTCGGGAGCTCCCATACCTTGGGCCACGTTGTTTTGGACCAGTCATACGGGCCACAACCTACCACAAGGGCCTCCGGATAGACAAGACCATCAAACCCTACAACGGCACCTCCAGGCCAGCAACATGGTTGTAGGACAACAGCGAAGCGATTCACATCGCAGGAGGAAATCCCAATGTCGCTGTCAAGTACCTCCCACTCATGCTGACCAGCATTGCCCGACAATGGATCAACGACTTGCCGGAGAAATCAATATGCAATTGGTTGGACATGCATGAAGCGTTCACCAAGAATTTTGAGGGTACATACAAATGTCCCTACACCGTCGGAGACCTACAACGGTGTGTGCAAGAAAAGGATGAAACCTCTCGTGCCTACCTCTCTCGTTGGTTGGATATGAAAATTTCCTGCGCAGGGGTGCGCGAACAGACCGCTATGGCTGCCTTCATCGACGGTCTGGAAAAGGGAACTTTGCTCCAGCATACATTAAAGTGCAATCAAGACAACAATGATCTCAACCTCAACGCAATGATCACCATGGCTAGCGAGTTCACCGCTGCTGACGACATCGTGGGTGGATCGTTGTCGGCAATATCAATACCTGCCCAGGCCAGGAAGAACAACAATAACAAGCGGAAAAATCCACCCGAAGAAAAGCATGTAGCCAATATGGTCGCCGCAACGTTCACTGGCAGAGGCGGAGGCGGGCAGCGTGGACGTGGTCAGGGGCTAGCAGTGGCCAACAGAGGAGTGATACTACACCCTCAACGCCTCGTGTTCCCCAAACATATGAAGAACACCGCGATATGCCGTGTTTCGTCCACCTTGACACAAATGGCAAGGCCACCCACACCAACCGCCAATGCAAATTTGTCAACGATCTCAAGGAAGACCCTGAGTCCGGCTACAAGCAAAGTCGGAAGAACAAACCACGTGGAAAGGGCAAAGGGAAGAAGAAGGAGGAAGAGCCCAAGGAATCAAGTGATATGGATGAAGACATAGAACCCAAATCTTCCGACAAGGGAGATGATAAAGGGAAAAATCCCTTCAAAAAGAAGGCTCCATGTTACCATACCTTCCTTGGCACCCCCACCATCCGGGCCCAGAAAACCACTCTGAGGATACTGATGGCTAACCTCCCTCCGGTTCCCCAGTACGTCAGGTGGTCGGAAGTTCCAATTACTTGGGATAGGAAGGATCACCAAGATCTTATCCCAACAGAGAACCAGTATGCCATGGCCATCAACCCTTTGATTGACGGCACAGAGTTCACCAAGTGCATTGTGGACAGTGGAAGAAACATCAACATCATGTACTTAGATACACTGCACAAGATGAACTTGACGAAGACCCAGCTAAGGAAAAGCAACACCGTGTTCCATGGGGTTGTCCCTAGCCAACAAGCAAATTCCCTAGGCTACATCACCCTTCCGGTCGCTTTTGGCGATGTTAACAATTACCGCCAAGAACGCATGACCTTTGAAGTGGTTCCTTTCAAGAGTGTGTACCACGTCATCTTTGGACGCGACATCTTCCACTCTTTCCTCGCAAGGCCATGCTTTGTCTACAACAAGCTCAAGATTCCCGGACCAAATGGTGTCATCACCGTTGATGGAAGCTTCACCAAGGCACAGGAGTGCGAGCTCAGCGATGCTGCCTTCACCGAAGCAATCCTCTATGGTGAGGAGTTCAAGGAGATCCAGAACCAGGTCGATGCCTCGGAGATGGTGGCTTCGAAGAAGCAATTCACTGCTGCTGAACCCGCATTCAAGGCCGCCATCAAGACCAAGCCGGTGGAGCTTCTTGAAGGAGATTCTTCCAAGACCACCGCCATTGGCACGGACCTGGATCCCAAATAGGAAAGCGTGCTCGTCGAGTTCCCCCGTGAGAATAGGGACATCTTTGCCTAGCAACCTACCGACATGAAAGGTGTACCTAGGGAACTTGCCGAGCACAGCTTGAATATTGATCCCAAGGCCAAACTAGTGAAGCCACCTCTACGATGCTTTGGTGATGAAAGACGAAGGGCTATAGGCAAAGAAATAGCTAGGTTACTTAAGGTTGGCTTTATCCGAGAAGTTATTCACACCCGATGGGTGGCCAATCCTTTACTTGTCCCCAAAAAGGGAACCAATGAATTAAGAATGTGTGTTGATTACACTGTCTTGAACAAAGCGTGTCTGAAGGATCCGTTTGCTTTGCCTCGCATTGACCAATTCCTTGACTCGACGGCTAGCTCAGAACTTCTGTGTTTTCTCGATGCTTATTCAGGATACCACCAAATACGGATGCAGAAGTTAGACCAATTGGCCACTTCATTCACCACACCCTGCGACACGTATTGCTACGCTACGATGCCCTTTGGGTTGAAAAACGTTGGTGATACTTACCAGCGGACAATGCAACGTTTCCTACACGACCAAATAGGTTGCAACATACACGCTTATGTGGACGACATCGCAGTAATGTCAAAGCAATCAAATGACCTTATCACTGACTTGTAGGAAACCTTCGACAATCTCTGGAAATACAACATGATGTTGAACCCCAAGAAGTGCATCTTTGGGGTACCCTCTGGCAAACTGTTGGGCTTCATCATTTCACATTGCGGAATAGAGGTAAGCCCAGGGAAAATCAAGGCCATCCTCGACATCAAACGTCTGACATGACTGAAGGACATACAAAGGCTCACAGGCTGCATTGCAGAAGTAAGCCGGTTCATCAGCTGACTTGGTGAGAAGGCTATGCTGCTCTACAAGTTGCTCAAGAAGGTAGACAAATTCACATGGACGGACGAGGCTGACGCAGCACTTCAGGAGTTGAAGAGAATACTCTCCTTGCCACCAATACTTGTAGCAGCGGTTTCAAGGGAGCCTATGTTAGTTTACATGGCGGCAACCAACCGAGTAATCAGCATCATCATCGTGGTGGAGTGCAAGGAACCAACACACGATTACAGAGTTTAGCAGCCCGTTCACTATGTAAGAGAGGTCTTGACGAAATCCAAATAGTGTTACCCGCACTACCAAAAGATAGCTTATGGAGTTTTCCTTGCTTCACGCAAGCCGAGGCATTATTTCCAGGAGAACCCTATCACAGTGGTGAGCAAAGCTCCACTATCCGACATCATCAACAACAGCGACGCTACAGGAAAAGTGGAAAAGTGGGGCATTGAGCTTACCGCCTTTGAAATCACCTACAAGAGACGTGACGCTATCAAATCACAAGCATTGGCAGATTTTCTCGCAGATTGGACAGAACTGCCAGAAGACACTCCTGTACCAGAGCTAGAATATTGGGTCATGCACTTTGATGGATCAAAACTACTCAACGGCTCGGGGGCTGGTGTATTATTACAATCGCCAACAGGAGAACAATACGTCCTGCAGATCCACTTCAATACTACCAACAACATGGTGGAGTATGAGGCCCTCATTCACGGACTTTGCGTAGGCAAAGTTATTGGCATCAAGCACATAGTTTGCTGTGGAGATTCCGACTTGGTTGCCCAGCAAGTAGTTGGCACCTGGAACACGCAGAACCCTATGATGGCGGCATATCGAGATGAAGTAGACGAAATAGACAAGTGCTTCGACGGCTACAAAGTCAAGTACGTCAAAAGGGAGGAGAATGAGGCGGTAGATCTGCTATCAAAGCTTGGATCGGCTCGTTGACCAATTCTGCTAGGCATTTTCCTGGAACATTTATGGACCCCATCCGTGAAGGGAGCGGACCCCGACAACCCGGATAGAGTGGATTCATTTGTTAATGCAGTAACAGTGACCTCTCCAGCTTGGACAAAACTATTCATGGATTATCTATGAGAAGGAACTTTGCCCGCCGACGAAGTCGAAAGCCGGCAAATAGTACGAAGAGCAAAAGGTTATGTCATCATTGACAACCAGCTTTACAAAAGAAGTACCACAAGAGTTTTCCTTTGATGCATCTCCCAGCAGCAAGGTATCGAAATCCTTAGAGAAATACATCTCGGAGATTGCGGGCACCATGCTGATCCCCGATCATTGGTGGCTAAGGCATTTCGACAAGGATTCTACTAGTTAAATGCCAAGGCGGATGCCAACAAGTTGGTACAAACATGCCTTGGGTGTCAGTTCTATGCAAGACAACCAAGTGTTTCAGCTGAAGAATTGCGAAAAATACCAATAACTTGGCCATTTGCAGTCTAGGGGCTGGACATGGTGGGACCTTTGCAGATAGCACCCTGTAGATTCACACACTTGCTAGTAGCAGTGGACAAATTCACAAAATGGATTGAAGCTAAACCCATTAGAAAGCTTGATGGGGCAACAGCCCTAAAATTTGTCTAGGATCTAGTGGTTCGATTTGGTCTCCCACACAACATCATCACCGACAATGGCAGAAATTTGTCTCTCGGAGAAGTTGAGGAGTACTATCATGAAATAGGCATCCGCCTTGACCCAGCATATGTGGCACACCCATAGTCCAATGGGCAAGTTGAAAGGGCCAATGGACTAATTCTGCACGAAATTAAGCCACGCTTAGAGGCACCGCTGCATAGAGCAGCTGGAGCCTAGGTGGAGGAATTACCATCTATCTTGTGGAGTTTACAAACAACACCTAACAGATCCACCGGCTTGACTCCTTTCTTCATGGTTTATGGAGTAGAAGTTGTCCTTCCATCTGACATCCTCCATGATGCACCAAGAGTTTCCGCCTACAAGGAGGATGACGCTGAAGAATCCAGACGCTTATCTATGGACCTACTTGAAGAAGATCATGTGCTGGCATGCTAGAGATCCGTCGTCTACCAGCAGAAGCTGCGTGGCTACCATAGTTGCCATGTAAAGCATCGCTCGTTTAAAGAGGGGGATCTGGTGCTTAGGCTCAAGTAGGAGAAATCACACAAACTATCCCCACCTTGGGAAGGACCATTCGTCATAAGCAACGCATTGCTAAATGGTTCCTATTACCTCGTCGATATCCGCGAGTTAAAAGATAGGCCAAAAAACGTAAGCGCAAGCAATGTGACTCCGATGATGATTACCCGGATACAGATCGGCCATGGAACATAGCACAGCTACGTCCCTTTTATACTTAGCTCATTTAAATTATGTAATAAGTTTCTTATATGATCAATGAAATAAAGAATTTGGTTCACTCATATTCTCTGAGTCTTTTACCTCCTTTAGTTGTTCATTTTGGATCATATAAACCCTTTATGCGCAAGTTTGCATTTGCACTTGTGAAAATTCTGCCTACGGGCGTTAGCTTAAGTTTTCTGGTCTACACGTTTACTGAAGTTTTTATGTGGATTCCGGAGTAGTGACTATTCAGCACTTAAAGCCGGCGATTTTGCTCTTAGGTTCTTGACGGTGCTATTAAGCATCATCACCTGAGGGCATAGTTCTGTGCTGCGATTCTTCCGTCTCACAAAAGGTCAAGCATACAAACAAGAATAATGTATAAGCCAGCACTTGCTTAAAAAATATACATATGCTAGAAACAGATAAGTAGCAGGAAACTTGAGTACAAGTTTTTCCGCCTTGATAAAACATAAGTTTTTCCGCATACACATTGTAGAGATACATTTAATACAAACATTGTTTTTATGGCTCTGCAGTTGGGTTTGCAGCATAGAAAACAAAAAAATTCCTATGATGGGAACTATACGCCAAGATATATCTACTAGATACAAGCAATGGGTGGATATACATCCATGGAGAACTTACCCTCTAAGACAACAAAGCTTTGTTAACAAGTTGGAACTCGTGGATGATGTAGTTGAACGCATGCCGATCTCATGATCGTGTCGAAGTCCTAGCGCCGCAAATCAGCAGCGCATCCGTACTCACACACATGTTCAGGCCACCGAACAACCTCCACCTCCTCGCTCCAGCGATTCAGTGGAAGCAACAACTCCTTCCAGACGAAAAGCCACCGGGAACATGTATCTCGCTAATCCGAGACGATGGGAAATATATCTAGAGGGGGAGAGAGATCCTTCAAGAGGAGGTGCGCTTTGTGAGGGAGGAGAGGGGGGCCTTTTATAGGGAGAGGGGTGGCATCCCCATCCCATGGCCGACAACATGGGGAGTTGCCCCTACCTCTTCCCTCATTCATGTGGTGAAGCTCCACTCACATAAATCTAGCCTCCGCTCAAAATTCCACTCACATGCATTAAATTTTCACCAAATTTAATGAAACTCTCATTTAATAAAACTCTTTTATTTATTTTATTTAGAATTTTTTAATTACTTTAATTAACAAACATTCACATAAAACCCTTGCAACATTTCAATATCACATACAGAACTAGTTTCTGCAACTTCACCTGAAACAATTCCGGTTTCCATCGAAATAATTCCAGTGCTTTGCAATTCTTTCGTCTGAAACATATATGCTCCAAATGGTGTTTGGCAACCCTTAAGTGTGTCACCCTATGGTTCGCAAATAATGCAGACATGATTGAGACTCCTAGCAGATCAATAATCAGAAGCGGGACCTGGAGATCCATTCGGACTCCTGCAGATTCAATAATGACTTATGTGATCGTGAGAACCTTTAATGCTAGTAACTTAATCCCTTTGTCTCATGATATATTACATGTCCGAGATTCGATCATTGGTATCCAAATACCTAGTTTGATCTCATTACCGACATGCACACTTTTCTTATTTCCGTGATATAACATTCTAGTGATCACATCACTTGCTTGCAAGCTATTCTCAATGTGATATCACCGAGAGGGCCTAGAGTATATCTATCCGAAATCGGGATGGAAAAATCCCACTCTTTATCCATGAGCCTCTACATAACACCTTCGTAGCACTAGACCCATCTTTATAGTCACGCTTTTATGGTGTGACGTTTGATGTTATCAAGATACTCCTCTGGTGTTAGTGATTAACATGATCTCAAGGTCTAAGGACTAGGATTACTTTATATGATGTTATAGTAATATAAACTCAATGACTTTGATAATAATGCTATACTTCGGATGGATGTTCATCACATCATTTCCCCAATGTTGTGACCTTGTTATTAACGACATCCTATGTCCATGATCAGGAAACATTGATCATCTTGTTAATCAACGAGCTAGTTTAAAGAGAGTCATAACTAGGAACTTTCCATTTGTTTATTAAACACACATGTATTAACGTTTCCGTATTAATACAATTATAGCATGCAAAATTAACATCTATCATATGCTTGGAATATACATAATAACAACTTTATTATTGCCTCTTAGGGCATATTCCCTTCAATCTCCCACTTGCACTAGAGACAATAATCTAGTTACATAGTGATAAATCTAACACCCATGGAGTTCTGGTGTTGATCATGTTTTTCCCTAGGGAGAACTTTAGTCAACGGATCAGCAACATTGAGATCCATGTGTACTTTACAAATCTTTATATCTCCATCCTTAACATGCTCTCGGATGGAGTGAAACCGGCGCTTAATATGCCTGGAATTCTTGTGAGACCTTGGTTCCTTGGCGTTGGCTATGGCTCCATTGTTGTCATAGTAGATAACCATTGGGTCCAATGCACTAGGAACCACACCTAGTTCGGTTATGAGATCCTTCATCCAAACCGCTTCCTGTGTCGCTTCTGCAGCAGCAACATATTCCGCCTCCATCGTTGATCCAGCCACCACAGGTTGTTTGGAACTCCTCCAACTAACTGCTGCTCCGTTCAAGAAAAATACATAATAGGATTGAGACTTAGAGTCATCCGGATCGATGTCAAAGCTAGCATCAACATAACACTTGGCGACCAGCTCTTCTTCACCTCCGTATACAAGAAACATATCCTTAGTTCTTCTTAAGTACTTAAGGATATTCTTGACCGCTATCAAGTGTTCCGTACCTAGATCAGATTGGTACCTAACTAGTTAAACTAATAGCATGTGCCACATCCGGTCTTGTACATAGCATGGCGTACATTATAGATCCTATAGCTTAAGCATAGGGGAATTTATCCATTATCTCTCTTTCTTCCGCCGTAGCCGGACTTTGAGTCTTACTCAATGTCTTGCCTTGCAACATTGGTAAGAACCCCTTCTTACTTCTGTCCATTTTAAACTTCTTTAAAATCTTATCAAGGTATGTAATTTGTGATAGCCCTATCAGGCGCCTTGATCTATCTCTATAGATCTTTATGCCTAATATGTATAACGCTTCACCTAGGTCCTTCATCGAAAATTTGCTATTTAGATAACTTTTAAAATTGTTTCAAAGATCTATATCATTCCCAATCAATAATATCTAGTCCACATATAATATTAGAAATGCCACATTGCTCCCACTCACTTTCTTGTAGATACAAGCCTCTCCATAAGTTTGAATAAATCCAAACTCTTTGATCACCTCATCAAAGCGGAGATTCCAACTCCGTGATGCTTTCTTCAGTCCATAGATGGATCGATGAAGCTTGCACACCTTGTTAGCGTCCTTAGGATTAACAAAACCCTTTGGTTGTATCATATACAATTCTTATTCAATGTTCCCATTGAGGAATGCAGTTTTGACATCCATCTGCCATATCTCATAATCGAAATAAGCAGCAATTGCTAACATAATCTTAACTGACTTTAGCATTGCTACGGGAGAGAATGTCTCATCATAGTCAACCCCTTGAATTTGTCGAAACCCCTTTGTGACAAATCAAGCTTTATAGACATTTACATTACCATCAGCATCGGTTTTCCTTTTGAAAATCCATTTATTCTCAATGGCCTTTCGGTCATGAGGTAAGTCCACCAAGGTCTAAACCTGGTTTTCGTACATGGATTCCATCTCAGATTTCATGGCTTCTAGCCATTTGTTGGAATCCGGGCTCATCATCGCTTCTTCATACGTTGCCAGGTCTTCTATTTCATTGACCATGAAATTCATAACAGGATTGCCGTATAGTTCAGGAGCTGCACGTGTCCTGCTCGACCTTCGAGGTTCAGTAGTGTTCTCTTTTGGAGTTTCATGATCATTATCATTAGTTCCCTCTTCATTCGGTGAAGTAAACTCCGGAAGAATTTCCAGCGCTGTGCTACTTGCCGTTGCATGAAGAGAAGGTTCAATGACCTCTTCGAGTTCTACCTTCTGACTACGCATGCCTTTCACGAGAAACTCTTTCTCTAGAAAGGATCCATTCTTGGCAACGAAAACCTTGCCTTTGGATCTGTGATAGAAGGAATACCCAATAGTTTCCTTAGAGTATGCTATGAAGACGCATTTTTCCGCTTTGGGTTCGAGTTTATCCGGTTGAAGTTTCTTCACACAAACATCGCAACCCCAAACTTTAAGAAATGACAGCTTAGGTTTGTTTCCAAACCACAATTCATACGGTGTCTTTTCAATGGATTTAGATGGTTCCAAATTTAGAGTGACTACAGCAGTTTCCAGTGCATAGCCCCAAAATAACAATGGCAAGTCAGTCAGAGACATCATAGATCGAACCATATCTAATAAAGTACGATTACGACATTCTGACACACCATTACGTTGTGGTGTTCCGACAGGTGTGAGTTGTGAAACTATTCCACACTCTTTCATATGTGTGCTAAACTCGTAACTTAGATACTCACCTCCACGGTCATACCGTAGAAATTTGATCTTTCTATTACGATGATTTTCCACTTCATTCTAAAATTCCTTGAACTTTTCAAAGGATTCAGATTTGTGTTTCATCAAATAGATATACCCGTATCTACTAAAATCATCCGTGAAAGTAACAAAATAACAATAACCACCACGCGCCGACACACTCATTGGACCGCATACATCAATATGTATGATTTCCAATAAATCTGTCGACCGTTCCATTGAACCGGAAAAAGGCATTCTAGTCATCTTGCCCATAAGGCATGGCTCACATGTATCAAATGATTCAAAGTCAAGTGATTCCAAAAGTCCATTGGAATGGAGTTTCTTCATGCGTTTAACACCAATATGACCTAAACGGTAGTGCCACATATATGCAGATATATCGTCATCAAGTTTAATTCTTTTAGCATCAACATTATGAATATGTGTACCACTATTATCGAGATCTAATAGAAATAAACCATTCATCACAGGTGCATGACCATAATATATCATTCATATAAATCGAACAACCATTGATTTTGGATTTAAACGAATAACCACGTCGCATTAAACAAGATCCAGATATAATGTTCATGCTCAGCGTAGGCACCAAATAACAATTATTTAAGTTTATAACTAATCCCGATGGTAGGTGGAGAGGCAGCGTTCCGACGGCGATCACATTGACTCTTGATACATTGCCGACACGCATCTTGACCTCACCCCTTGCTAGTGGTCGCTTGTTCCGCAACCTCTGATTCGAGTTACATATATTAGCAAGTGATCCAGTATCAAATACCCAGGTGCTACTATGAGTACTAGTCAAGTACACATCAATAACATGTATATCAAATATACCTTTGTTTGCCTTGCCGGCCTTCTTGTCTACCAAGTACTTGGGGCAGTTGCACTTCCAATGGCAAGCCCCCTTGCAATATTAACACTCGGTATCACACTTAGGGCCAGCTCGGGATTTCTTTTCAGGTGTGGCAACAGATCTGCCGCCCTTCTTTCCCTTTTGCTTACCCTTCCTGTCTTTCTTGAAACCGGTGGTCTTATTGATCATCAACACTTGATGTTCTTTCTTGATCTCCACCTCTGTAGTCTTAAGCATTAACAGAAGCTCGAGGAGAGACTTCTTCATGCCCTGCATATTGTAGTTCATCACGAAGCTCTTGTAGCTAGGTGGGAGATATTAGAGAACATGATGTATGCCTAAGTCAATGGGAATAGTTACTCCCAAGGACACAAGCCTATCGGCATACCTAGACATTTTGAGTACGTGCTCGCTAACGGAGTTGTTCTCTTCCATCATGCAGCTAAAGAACTTTTCAGAAGCATTATAACTCTCTACGATGGCATGGGTATCGAAAATCATTTTCAATTCGCCCATGGTATCAAAGGCATTGCCGTTTTCGAAGTTCTTGCTTTAGCCCATACAGTATGCCGCAATAAACTAATTTGTGGACCTCCTGATGAGTCAGATAAACGTTATTTTCTTCGTCAGGGGCATCAGGAGCTGGTGGGGGGCCTAGCGGCGCTTCTAGCACATATAGCTTGTGTGCAGCATTGAGGAGAATCCTCAAGTCCATGGCCTAGTCAGTAAAGTTGCTACCATTTGTTGCAAGTTTCTCTTTCTCCATGAACACATTGAAATTAAAAGCAGGTGGTGCCATCTACAACAGAATTTGTAAACTTTAGACTAAGTTTATGATAGATCAAGTTCAACTAATCCAAATTACAAATGAACTCCCACTCAAAAACAACATCCATCGTGTCTTTTTGGTGACTACATGAACCAAATCCACTACACCAACTCCGATCATCACGTGAGTCAGTGTAGTTTCAAAGGCGAGCATCAATATAGGCATCATATCAATTATATGACTCATGCTTAACCTTTCAGTCCATGTTCCAAGGCCATGTCTGTACATGCTAGGCTCGCCAAGTAAGAACCTTAGTACTCGCGTGTGTAAAACTGTCTTACACCCGAAATATGATCGTGGATTCAAGTACACCTGATCATCACGTGATGTCTTGAAGCGGAAAAACATAAACGGTGCATACTTAAGGAACAACACATTTTATCTTGATATCTAAATGAGGTATCATCTTATAATGCTACTAAAAGCGCCAAACTAGTAATATAAGATGCGAACATCATATGTGCAAAGTGGGATGATATGGTCCATGCATTTTATCACCATCATATGCATCGTGGTATGATCTCTATCATTCCTTTGTGTGTAAGGCCAAGGTCTATGGAACTTACACGTTAAGTTTGTTGTAAGGGTATCTACCATACATCAACTTACAACATTACCATATCATGACAGTAGCCCAGCAACAATCTAAACTAGACGCCTCTAATTTATCCATTGCAAGTTTTACATGGCTTAGGGCTTTCGGAGATAGAACCGGTCTTACCTACGTACATGGAACCACAACGATGATAACTAAGTTATTAGCAACTCGTTGTAAATTAGATATTGACTATAGTAGGAGAGACAGACACCCTCCAGCCACTTCTACAAAACTAGTTGCATGTCAGTCGTGGAACCGGTCTCATGTGCGATGACATGTAAAGTTGGTCTAGGCCGCTTCATCCCACTATGCCACCAATATCCAAAATACATGAAAGAAGCAATAACATGATCATAATCTCCAACATATAAACATATGTGTACTACCCGTGCAAAGCACCTATCCATACATCATGCTCTAGTACCACTGTTGGGTTCGCAGCATAGAAAACAAAAAAATTCCTACGATGGGAACTATACGCGAAGATCTATCTACTAGATACAAGCAATAGGTGGATATACATCCATGGAGAACTTACCCTTGAAGACAACAAAGCTTTGTTAACGAGTTGGAACTCGTGGATGATGTAGTCGAACGCTTGCCGATCTCAAGATCGTGTGGAAGTCCTAGCGCCGCAAATAAGCAGTGCATCCATCCTCACACACACGTTCAGGCGACCGAACAAGCTCCACCTCCTCTCACCAGCGAATTAGCGGAAGCAGCAACTCCTTCTAGACGAAAAGCCACCAGGAACATGTATCTCGCTAATCCGAGACCATGGGGAATATATCTAGAGGGGGGAGAGATCCTTCACGAGGAGGTGTGCTTTGTGAGGGAGGAGAGGGGGGCCTTTTATAGGGAGAGGGGGAAGCCCCTTCCCATGGCCGGCACCATGGGGAGGTGCCCCCACCTCTTCCCTCATTCATGTGGTGAAGCTCCACTCACATAAATCTAGCCTCCACTGAAAATTCCACTCACATGCATTAAATTTCCACCAAATTTAATGAAACTCTCATTTAATAAAAATCTTTTATTTATTTTATTGAGAATTTTGTTAATTACTTTAATTAACAAACATTCACATAAAACCCCTTGCAACATTTCAATATCAAATGCAGAACCAGTTTCTGCAATTTTGCCTGAAACAATTCCGGTTTCCATCGAAATGATTCTAGCGCTTTTCAATTCTTTCGTCTGAAACATATATGCTCCAAATGGTGTTTGGCAACCCTTAAGTGTCACCCTACGGTTCGCAAATAATGCAGACATGATTGAGACTCCTCTCAGATCAATAATCAGAAGCGGGACCTGGAGATCGATTCTGACTCCTGCATATTCAACAATGACTTCTGTGATCATGAGAACCTTTAACGCTAGTAACTTAATCCCTTTGTCTCACGATATATTACATGTCCGAGATTCGATCATCGGTATCCAAATACCTAGTTTGATCTCGTTACCGACATGCACTCTTTTCTCGTTCCTGTGATATAACATTCTAGCGATCAGATCACTTGCTTGCAAGCTATTCTCAATGTGATTTCACCAAGAGGGACCAGAGTATATCTATCCGCCATCAGGATGGAAAAATATCACTCTTGATCCATGAGCCTCTACATAACACCTTCATAGCACTGAACCCATCTTTATAGTCACCCTTTTACGGTGTGACGTTTGATGTTATCAAGATACTCCTCTGGTGTTAGTGATTAACATGATCTCATGGTCTAAGGAATAGTATTACTTTGTATGATGTTATAGTAATATGAACTCAATTACTTTGATAATAATGCTATACTTCGGATGAATGTTCATCACATCATTTCCCCAATGTTGTGACCTTGTTATTAACGACATCCAATGTCCATGATCAGGAAACTTTGATCATCTTGTTAATCAACGGGCTAGTTTAAAGAGAGGCATAACTAGGAACTTTCCATTTGTTTATTAAACACACATGTATTAACATTTACGTATTAATACAATTATAGCATGCAAAATTAACATATATCATATACTTGCAATATACATAATAACAACTTTATTATTGCCTCTCAGGGCATATTCCCTTCAGTCTCCCACTTGCACTAGAGACAATAATCTAGTTACATAGTGATAAATCTAACACCCATGGAGTTCTTGTAACTACCTCGGTGAATTACGCTCCTAGTTACAAGCCTGGATGAGCAGAAATGGTTGAAATAGTACGGTGGGGCCCAAATGCCACTCACAGGTAGACCTTTCGGCCGTCCCAACCATTTCCAAACATCAGGACAAGAAGCAGGCGGCGTGTCGGCGAAGGGATCAACTACATACACAAATGAGTATGTATGCAAGCCACCATACAATGGTTCTCAGAGTCATTCCATCTAAAAAGAAAGGAAATATTGCAACGCCATACGGCAAGATCCAAATATCCTAGATAGATATAATAGTTTAGGATATCTCCTCATACATCAAACATAAGAGTATCAGGCGGAAGCGGAAGACAACAATCCGAGTACGGATAAGAAGCAAATCGGCATAAGATGCCCCATAAATAAACACATGCCGCCCACAGATCTCACGGATCCCCGTTCCCGGAATCTCTACACCGAATGATCGTTGCCCACATCGTCCGTCTCCTCCACCCAGTATCCATCTTGCGAGCTTACTTGTGCATCTGAATCAAACAATTTATCGTGTGAGACCCTAGGGGTACTCAGCAAGTCTTTATGCCTCTAAAGGGGACACAACCTGGGGTGACGCAATTGCAGCAAAAGATAAACCCTAACAATTCTATAGATACTCGCTAACCATCCGCCTAACCAGAGATAGACGGATCTCCGTGAATTAATAACAACAGTTATAACGGTAATATTAACAGATCCATCCTCCTCCCCGCCTACCGATGAGGAAGCGGATGAACAGCCCCCCCCCCCCATCCGTTGGCAGTTTTATTAACCATTCCATGAGTGTTGCATTATTTACTAGTCAGTTATTTAGTCAAATTAAAAGCGGTACTTTAGTTATTCTTGTCTATGATCGAGAAACTGTGCTCCAAGTTGTCCATAACCGCGGACACGGCTTTCAGAAAGTTTTACCTGGGGTGCACAAATAGCAACACACACTCGATCAACCTCGGAAAAACCAAATCAAAACCAACGGCGATCCGACAAAGCGATCACAGATTCAGAAATATTTCAGGGGCCACCCCATTAAGCTACCCCATAGCAAGCTGGCCGGCTACGACGGACTCAAGGTTTGTGTGGCGGTATGAACGAGGGAACCGAAAGTGTGACTAGGCTTGTCGATAAACTGGCCACGGCAGGTCTGATGCAGTACCTCGCACAATTTAAATAAAGCAGTAAAGCATGGCATAAGTACAGGATAGTAAATAAAACCTCAAACTAGTTTGTGGCCCTAAGAAATAAGAATGAATCAAGCTCTGGCTCAGGGGGGTTCATAAGCCTCCCGGATGTGGATAGCGCGAATATTCAAGGAACAGGAATCAAGTACTCGGGGTCCTACGGGACACAAGTGAGCCTGAAAAACCAAATAGCAAATATGGCTCACCGGTGCCACTTTCATTAGTTATCCCATTACTACTCAGGTTAAGTTGTTTAGGTACCTCGTTATCCATCAGACACTCACATACCCTACACATGCCGTTCTACGACTCGCATGGCTCAAACAACTCCTTAGTAATGGCTCCTGGGATGGAGGAACAAGCTTCGGTGGGGTTTAAAAGTAAAGGCTATCCAATACTTGGGATTCAGATTAATGCAATCGCGACTCAATGATGCAAGAATAAGATAGAGGCAATAGGTACTATATGTATGCAAGCATGTGGTAGTGCTTGCCTGGCAGCTCAGTTGAAGCGAGAGACGGATCTGGGTAGTGCTCCTGGGTCTCTTGATATATCCCCTGCTCAGCGTCTATTCGAAGAAGAACCAAACAAACAAGGGCCAACATAAATAAAGTGCACAAGCATATGCATTAAAATGCGACAAGCAAACAATCATGCCATGATGAATGATGCACAATTTGCATGGCATTAATGTAGCATGGCATGGGTGAGGTGTGGAATACAAGAATAAACCATTTTATTGAGTTTTAAACACATTTTAACCTCAATTAAGTTGCTGTATACTTTATATTTATATGATGCATGCTTCAAATCAAAACATGGAATGCATAAACAGAAAGGTCTCGTCGAGCTAATCATTTTAGACATATCATTTGCTAAATTTGGAGTTATAAAACAAAAGTTATTAATTAATTAGGAAAAAGGGCATTTTATTGTAATTTTAATCAACTTGGAAAGTAAAGTGTTCAAAATATATTTTGAATGGCATATTTGAATTCCTCATATTTTTCTGATTTCAAAACATATATTATTTGTATTATTTGGATTTATATTTTAAAAGTTTTTATAAAACAGATTTGAATTTTTGAATTTGAATTAATTTGAAAAAGATTTGAATTAAAACAGATATGCAGAAATACTTTTGCTACTCAGGTTCAGCTAGCCACAGACGATGACAGGTGGGTCCAGAGCTGACTCAGCAGCACAGCGCACAGAAATTCTTACCCTTGCCAATGAGCTAGCCTCGAGGAGACAGGCAGTGGGGCCAGCACTTGCGGGCCCACTCATGGGCGCGACCAGCAGCGTCTTTGGACACGTGGGAAAGCCGGGGCGGGGGGGACTGGTCTGTGATGGTCAGGAACTTCCAGGGGGTTTCCTTGCGAAAGGGCACCGAGGCTGACAGGTGGGCTCGGTGTACCGCGGGTTTAGCCGAAAAAGAGGCAGGGGGTTTTCTGCAAAAGCAGCGCCATGACACTGTTTTCTTCTCTCTCGACAAAGCGGCGGCGTTGCACGCACGGGCTTCGATCCCGCGACACAGGGCTTACGCAGGCGGCTACCGTTAGGCTAGGGCGGGTAGTTGTCGGGAGGGTGGGCGGGCCTAGTTAGGGTGCTACAGCGGGAAGCGGCGGACAGCGGCGGCAGTGCTCAGAGCTTCGATGGAAGGGCCGGTGGATCTAGGCGACGATGGCGAGGCGGAGCATGTCCAGGAGGTTAGGTAGCTCACCGTGGCTAGGTCGGTGGTGTCGGATCGGGCAGGGGAGCGGTTGGTCGGCGATGACGCAGACGGACCGGCGGCTAGGGTTTGGCGGCGGGCTCGTCGGTGTTCTTTGGCTCCGGTGCTCCTCCTCGGTGGCAGCGTCTGAGGTGATGCGATGGAGGGCCCTTGGTCTTCCGCGGCACCCAGAGCGTCACGCCACCGTCTGGTTCGAGAGTTCGGTGGTGGACACCGACGGTGGCCGGGGAGAGAGAGTGGCCGGTGGTGGAGAGGAAGGAGCGGAGAGGGCCACAGGGTAGATCTCTGGGAGTGAGGCGAGGCAGAGAGGTGATAAAGCAGAGAGGGGGAGGGAGGTGCCGTGGGAAGGGGGTAGATGGAAAAGGTGGCTCGGCCACTTTTCCTCTCCTCCTTCACGTGCTCGGTCGGGCAGGGGCATGGCAGGGCAGGTTAGGGAGCTGGCAGGTGGGGCCAGGGTGAGGCCAAGGAGGTGGTTCGGTGTGGGTCATGCAGGCGGGGAGGAGTAAGGAGGAGAGGGGAGGCATGGAGCTCAGGTTGGAGCTAGGCTCGGTTAGGGTTTGGGGTGGTACCTAGGGTTGGGGTAGATGGGTGTGGGACCAGGGAGAGGAACCAGGTGGGGCCAGCCAGGTGGGGCCAGCAAGAGGGGCCGAGAGAGAGGGAGGGAGCTAGGGAGGAACTAGGGTTAGATTAGAGGCTCGGGTTAGGTTAGAGAGAGGAGAGGGATTAGAGAGTGAGCTAGGTTTAGGGTTTAGATAGGTGTAAGATTTGAGAAAAGATTAGAGAGAGAGGGTATGGATTAGGGTTTTAGGCATGATCTACATGACCATGCAAGGATGGAGTGAAAAGGAGAGGAAAAGAGAGAAAGAGGGTGAGGTAAAGATGGAGATAGATGTAGGTTTTTAGCATGACCCAAACAAAAACAAGCATGAAGAGAGGTAGAGTGAGATGGGAGATTCACCCAAAAATCCAACTAAAAACAAAGGAGAACCAAAGTTGGAGATGGTTGCATGCCCATGCAAAATTACTTAATGCCATGCTTATTTTGTGAAAACAAAATTATTATCATGGCATTATTTTTATGCATTCCCAAAAGATGGTTTAAGGCCAAGCTAAGGATTTGTGGAGGTAGATCCATCCTATCTCCCATGAGCTAGATGAAATGCCAAAGGAAAATAAAAATACAAGCTCATGGAGATGGGGTGGTGGAATTATAAGGTGGTGAAAGAAAGGGTGGTGGAGTGAATTAAAAGATATGCCCCCAACTCAACTTGGGCATTTAAACAATATATCAAGAACCAAATACAATATCAAGAGGCAAATACAATTTACAATGCATATGAGAGAAGAACCAAATCAAAAAGGGTTTTATATGATGCTCAAATGCAAGGAGGCATGATGACATGAGCATGATATCATGATGATGCAACAAATATATAAATGAAGTAGCCATTATATTACTAGACCAAGTAGCATTACAATTGTTAGACAATTGGGATGCTACAACTCTCCCCCACTAAACAGGAATCTCGCCCCGAGATTCTAGGAAAAATAAAACAACACAAGGAGAGGCGGGTATTCGGAACAAAGGTGACCCTCACGTTCCCAAGTTGATGAACAACGGAATGATGCGACCACTACACCTTGCAAAACTTGCTAGACTTGTTGCGAGTCTTGCGTTTTGCTTGAGAAGCAACGGGATAGAAGAATGAAGGATTGTCGTGAGAAAAGAAGGATAGGATGAACATAGCTCCGGTTTTCTCAAGAAACATGATAAAAGAATAGAACCACTTGTGAAAGAAAGGACAAGATGATGTATCACCGTTAAGATTAAAGATTTACTGATACTATAGAGGATGAATCTTTATCTCGCCGGAAGGAAAAGAGTTAGATTAGAGAGGTTTGAACCACTATGACAATAGCATCGTATCCTCTCTCGGATTAGAGAAATGAAGTACGGAAACAATATTGCCTTCAAACAATAGAGTTCCTTGATATCAACAGAAAGATTTAGTTAGACATCGTCGGATTAGATTCTTGTTGCAACAGTAAGAACCAAGGATCACGCAATTGAGGTGCGCGGATATAACTTCTAGAGACGGATGTGAAGCCAGATCATGGTGGAATCCCGAGAAGCAAAGAATATGGGGGATCTGGAGTTTATTGTAGAGATACTTATTGCTTTCTTTAGCCTTGAGGCTAACGCAATAGATTTGCGGCTGATGGCATCACCCATAATTGGCTTTACCACGGAAAAAGAATTGATGGATCAAAGAGAGATAGTTTCCTTGCATCTTGTTTGGAGATGTCGAGCATCGGTAGATGAGCGAGGAGCAAGCGAGTTTGCGTTTGTTTCCACCAGATAATTGAAGATTTTGCTCCGTGTAGAAAGGCGAGATCACCAACAAGAGATTATTGATTACTTTCTTGAGAGAGCACTCGGGAAAAACAAGAATGAAGTAAAAGTATCGAGGGATAAAGGCCACTTCTAACTTCCGTGGAATGAGTGAAATCGCATTAATTCACCAATTCAATGTACAAGAGCGAATGATAAGAGTAGTGGTATGGTAGCTAATCCATCCCGCACTCAAAGCATTACTCCGCACATGAATAAGAAAACCATGCAACCCAACTACCGAAACAGACTGAAGGTATTGATAAGAAGAGCTCATGGAACTCCGTAAGGAAACAAAGATTGATGCAAATGATTCGCCGGATTCATAGATAGATAAAGATGATGATGTTGTCGTCATGTCGGAAGTACCAAGCCACCGGAAAGATATGAAGGAAGATTACAGATAAGAACAACTGCAAGATTCAAGACTCTGAAAAGATAGCACCAACTTGAACAGAAGGAATACAAGATCTGGAAGGTCTTCATGGCCTCCGGTGGATTGAGCATAGATGATAGAGCGAGAGGGTTTAAAGAGATTACTTGACGAGACTGAGGTGAAAGAACTCCATGTTCTTCTTGAAAAGATTGAGAGAGATTTAGCAGTTTTGAGGAAACTACGGCGGAACGACGATGATAACTCGCCAACAAGGAAAACTCCGGGTTGGTTGAAGATGGAGGATGGAATTAACAATGGGCTTGCTGATTCCAGAGTTGAAGTAATGTATTTAGCAGAAGGACGTGGTCGAGATAGGTGACTTCAAGAAGCCAGAATTCTCACTTTGAGACTTTGCACACAGGCAGTGCTCACGGATCTTGAGAGAAAGAGACACAGATGATCTTTCATGTCCTTCCATTGATATCGAATAGGCAAGCATATTAACAACATATACCACCATGGATTAACAGGATATTCCCAGAATATCAAGTTCAAGAGGCGGAAGAAACGAACAAATGCTCGAAACACTTTCTGAGCTCAACGCTCTTTGAAAGATCAACGTTACGAGCACGGGTTCGTGTTGAAGAAGATGCACTGGAAGAATAGATTATCTGGTCCTTCGGAAGAAAAAGAGATGCCGCCTGGTTCACATTGTCGATCGGATCACCGGTTTCAAAGATAAAGAGATCTTGGATAAAGAAACGATTATAGCTCATACCTGAAGCAAAACTATCAGAGACGAAAAGATGCAATTCACTCGTATCAAAGAGAATTTTTGCAGATATGGGGTTCACAAAGATGTGCAGCATGATGAACAGATGATATACCGCCGTAGTGCCTTGAGAAACTCCGGATTGCCAAAGATGCTTGAATATGCATAGATATGATCACGATGTACTCAAAATCACAGGAGATAACCGTCACCATTTGAAGGATAGCGCTGATAGCATTTTCCATATTCCAATCGTCACTTATCATGAGTGGAATATAGCTATGCCGAGAGCCAAATTACAATCACCAGCATCGGATCGACACACGTTATGTAATTAGCCCAAGAGAAATGGAGATTAAAAGAAACTCCAGGATTAAGCGCCGGTGACAAAAGAATGAGTTAGCATGGACATGCTGATAAAAGGGAGATAGACAATGTTTCACACACGACTGGAAAGGAGTGTGGAAACATAGATGTATCAAAGAAAAAAATTCCGCATTTTTCGGCATTAAAATACCAATAGATGCGCAAAAACACTTAACAGGTAGAGATTAGCAACTGATGCTTACACAGAGTGTGGAGTTGCTGGAAGGAAGAACACCCTTAAGAAGATGGCACCGGTTAACAAGGAGTCAGATAGATCGCATCGGTTTTCAAAAGCCTGTCAGCATGGGATGTACCAACAGTTGATAACCAAAGGCAGATAAAGATAACATGTTGGATGCAACAGATAGACAAGGAATTACACACACACACACAATCTATGGTACTACGGAATCCCAGAACACGTGAATCCTAGTTTGAATTTTAAGAAGAGGATTGAAAACGTTACACTTCCTTACCAGAAAAGGGTGGTGGGTGGGTAAGAAGAAAAGTGGAAGCAGTCCTACTCTCACGTTTTGTTTTTCCCTAGTATACATATCTACCAAAAATATCTGCTAGACAGACAACGACCATTTGGCTGAGACCCTGAAGGGCGGGATGGATCTGATACCAATTGTAACTACCTCGGTGAATTACGCTCCTAGTTACAAGCCTGGATGAGCAGAAATGGTTGAAATAGTACGGTGGGGCCCAAATGCCACTCACAGGTAGACCTTTCGGCCGTCCCAACCATTTCCAAACATCGGGACAAGAACGGGCGGCGTAATCGGCAGGCGAAGGGATCAACTACATACACAAATGAGTATGTATGCAAGCCACCATACAATGGTTCTCAGAGTCATTCCATCTAAAAAGAAAGGAAATATTACAACGCCATACGGCAAGATCCAAATATCCTAGATAGATATAATAGTTTAGGATATATCCTCATACATCAAACATCAGAGTATCAGGCGGAAGCGGAAGACAACAATCCGAGTACGGATAAGAAGCAAATCGGCATAAGATGCCCCATAAATAAACACATGCCGCCCACAGATCTCACGGATCCCCGTTCCCGGAATCTCTACACCGAATGATCGTTGCCCACATCGTCCGTCTCCTCCACCCAGTATCCATCTTGCGAGCTTACTTGTGCATCTGAATAAAACAATTTATCGTGTGAGACCCTAGGGGTACTCAGCAAGTCTTTATGCCTCTAAAGGGGACACAACCTGGGGTGACGCAATTGCAGCAAAAGATAAACCCTAATAATTCTATAGATACTCGCTAACCATCCGCCTAACCAGAGATGAGCGGATGTCGTGAATTAACAACAGTTATAACGGTAATATTAACAGATCCATCCTCCTCCCCGCCTACCGATGAGGAAGCGGACGAACAACCCCCCCCCCCCCCATCCGTTGGCAGTTTTATTAACCATTCCATGAGTGTTGCACTATTTACTAGTCAGTTATTTAGTCAAATTAAAAGTGGTACTTTAGTTATTCTTGTCTATGATCGAGAAACTGTGCTCCAAGTCGTCCATAACTGCGGACACGGCTTTGAAAGTTTTACCTGCAGGGGTGCACAAATAACAACACACTCGATCAACCTCGGAAAAACCAAATCAAAACCAACGAGGCGATCCACGACAAAGCGATCAAGATTTAGAAATATTTGAGGCCACCCCATTAAGCTACCATAGCAAGCTGGCCACTACGAGCGGACTCAAGGTTTGTGTGGCTGCTGTATTTGGGAACCGAAAGTGTGACTAGGCTTGTCGATACTGATAACAGGTCACGCCCTAAGCGATGCAGGTGCGTTACCTCGCACAATTTAAATAAAGCGATAAAGCATGGCATAAGTACAGGATAGTAAATAAAACCTCAAACTAGTTTGTGGCCCCAAGAAATAAGAATGAATCAAGCTCGCTCGGGGGGTTCATAAGCCTCCCGGATGTGGATAGCGCGAATATTCAAGGAACAGGAATCAAGTACTCGGGGTCCTACGGGACACAAGTGAGCCTGAAAAACCAAATAGCAAATATGGCTCACCGGTGCCACTTTCATTAGTTATCCCATTACTACTCAGGTTAAGTTGTTTAGGTACCTCGTTATCCATCAGACACTCACATACCCTACACATGCTGTTCTACGACTCGCATGGCTCAAACAACTCCTGTAGTAATGGCTCCTGGGATGGAGGAACAAGCTTCGGTGGGGTTTAAAAGTAAAGGCTATGCAATACTTGGGATTCAGATTAATGCAATCGCGACTCAATGATGCAAGAATAAGATAGAGGCAATAGGTACTATATGTATGCAAGCATGTGGTAGTGCTTGCCTGGCAGCTCAGTTGAAGCGAGAGACGGATTTGGGTAGTGCTCCTGGGTCTCTTGATATATCCCCTGCTCAGCGTCTATTCGAAGAAGAACCAAACAAACAAGGGCCAACATAAATAAAGTGCACAAGCATAGGCATTAAAATGCGACAAGCCTACAATCATGCCATGATGAATGATGCACAATTTGCATGGCATTAATGTAGCATGGCATGGGTGAGGTGTGGAATACAAGAATAAACCATTTTATTGAGTTTTAAACACATTTTAACCTCAATTAAGTTGCTGTATACTTTATATTTATATGATGCATGCTTCAAATCAAAACATGGAATGCAGAAACAGAAACGTCTCGTCGAGCTAATCATTTTAGACATATCATTTGCTAAATTTGGAGTTATAAAACAAAAGTTATTAATTAATTAGGAAAAAGGGCATTTTATTGTAATTTTAATCAACTTGGAAAGTAAAGTGTTCAAAATATATTTTGAATGGCATATTTGAATTCCTCATATTTTTCTGATTTCAAAACATATATTATTTGTATTATTTGGATTTATATTTTAAAAGTTTTTATAAAACAGATTTGAATTTTTGAATTTGAATTAATTTGAAAAAGATTTGAATTAAAACAGATATGCAGAAATACTTTTGCTACTCAGGTTCAGCTAGCCACAGACGATGAGGTGGGTCAGGCTGACTCAGCAGACCTGGCCAGAAATTCTTACGCCACGCATGGTGAGCTAGCCTCGAGGATGACAGGTGGGGCGAAGCACTTGCAGGCCCACTTTCGGGCATGACAGCGTCTTTGGACACGTGGGCAAGCCGGGGCGGGGGGGGGACTGGTCTGTGATGGTCAGGAACTTCGGGGTTTCCTTGCGAAGGAACCGAGGCTGACAGTGGGCTCGGTGTCTGCGGGTTTAGCCGAAAAAAGGCGGGGTTTTCTGCAAAGCAGCCTTGCGACACTTTTCTTCTTCCTCTCTGGCCAGACGGCAGCCAGTGGCTGCAGGGCTTTGATCCCGCGACACAGGGCTTGCACCGGGGCGGCTACCGTTGGGCTAGGGCGGGGTAGTTGTCGGGGAGGGTGGGCGGGCCTAGTTAGGGTACTACGCAGTGCGGAGCGGCGACAGCAGACGGCAGTGCTCTGAGAGCGCTCGACGGAAGGGCCGGTGGATCTAGGCGACGATGGCGAGGCAGAGCATGTCCAGGAGGTCAGGTAGCTCACCGTGGTTAGGTCGGTGGCGTCGGATCGGGCGAGGAAGCGGTTGGTCGGCTGACAGCCAGACCGGCCGGCTAGGGTTTGGCAATGGCTCGTCGGTGTTCTTTGGCTCCGGTGCTCCTCCTCGGCGACGGCGTCTGAGGTGATGCGATGGAGGGCCCTTGGTCTTCCAGGCACCAGGCGTCACGCCACCGTCTGGTTCGAGAGTTCGGTGGTGGACACCGACGGTGGCCGGCGAGAGAGAGTGGCCGGTGGTGGAGAGGAAGAAGCAGAGAGGGCACGGCCCTGGGGTAGATCTGGGGGTAGCAGGGCGAGGCAAAGAGGTGATAAAGCAGAGAGGGGGAGGGAGGTGCCGTGGGGAGGGGGTAGATGGAAAAGGTGGCTCGGCCACTTTTCCTCTCCTCCTTCACGTGCTCGGTCGGGCAGGGGCATGGCAGGGCAGGTTAGGGAGCTGGCAGGTGGGGCCAGGGTGAGGCCAAGGAGGTGGTTCGGTGTGGGTCATGCAGGGCAGGGAGAGAGGAGTAAGGAGGAGAGGGGAGGCATGGAGCTCGGGTTGGAGCTAGGCTCGGTTAGGGTTTGGGGTGGTAGCTAGGGTTGGGGTAGATGGGTGTGGGACCAGGGAGAGGAACCAGGTGGGGCCAGCCAGGTGGGGCCAGCAAGAGGGACCGAGAGAGAGGGAGGGAGCTAGGGAGGAACTAGGGTTAGATTAGAGGCTCGGGTTAGGTTAGAGAGAGGAGAGGGATTAGAGACTGAGCTAGGTTTAGGGTTTAGATAGGTGTAAGATTTGAGAAAAGATTAGAGAGAGAGGGTATGGTTTAGGGTTTTAGGCATGATCTACATGACCATGCAAGGATGGAGTGAAAAGGAGAGGAAAAGAGAGAAAGAGGGTGAGGTAAAGATGGAGATAGATGTAGGTTTTTAGCATGACCCAAACAAAAACAAGCATGAAGAGAGGTAGAGTGAGATGGGAGATTCACCCAAAAATCCAACTAAAAACAAAGGAGAACCAAAGTTGGAGATGGTTGCATGGCCCATGCAAAATTACTTAATGCCATGCTTATTTTGTGAAAACAAAATTATTAGCATGGCATTATTTTTATGCATTCCCAAAAGATGGTTTAAGGCCAAGCTAAGGATTGGTGGAGGTAGATCCATCCTATCTCCCATGAGCTAGATGAAATGCCAAAGGAAAATAAAAATACAAGCTCATGGAGATGGGGTGGTGGAATTATAAGGTGGTGAAAGAAAGGGTGGTGGAGTGAATTAAAAGATATGCCCCCAACTCAACTTGGGCATTTAAACAATATATCAAGAACCAAATACAATATCAAGAGGCAAATACAATTTACAATGCATATGAGAGAAGAACCAAATCAAAAAGGGTTTTATATGATGCTCAAATGCAAGGAGGCATGATGACATGAGCATGATATCATGATGATGCAACAAATATATAAATGAAGTAGCCATTATATTACTAGACCAAGTAGCATTACAATTGTTAGACAATTGGGATGCTACAGTTCTGGTGTTGATCATGTTTTTCCCTAGGGAGAACTTTAGTCAATAGATCAGCAACATTGAGATCCGTGTGTACTTTACAAATCTTTATATCTCCATCCTTAACATGCTCTCGGATGGAGTGAAACCGGCGCTTAATATGATTGGAATTCTTGTGAGACCTTGGTTCCTTGGCGTTGGATATGGCTCCATTGTTGTCACAGTAGATAACCATTGGGTCCAACGCTCTAGGAACCACGCCTAGTTCGGTTATGACCTCCTTCATCCAAACCGCTTCCTGCGCCGCTTCTGCAGTAGCAACATATTCCACCTCCGTCGTTGATCCAGCCACCACAGGTTGTTTGGAACTCCTACAACTAACTTCTGCCCCGTTCAAGATAAATACGTATTCAGATTGAGACTTAGAGTCATCCGGATCGGTGTCAAAGCTAGCATCGACATAACACTTGGCGACCAGCTCTTCTTCACCTCCGTATACAAGAAACATATGTTTAGTTCTTCTTAAGTACTTAAGGATATTCTTGACTGCTATCCAGTGTTCCATACCTGGATCAGATTGGTACCTACTAGTTAAACTAATAGCATGTAGCACATCTGGTCTTGTACATAGCATGGCGTACATTATAGAGCCTATAGCTGAAGCATAGGGGACTTTATCCATTATCTCTCTTTCTTCCGCCGTAGCCGGACTTTGAGTCTTACTCAATGTCTTGCCTTACAACATTGGTAAGAACCCCTTCTTACTTCTGTCCATTTAAAACTTCTTTAAAATCTTATCAAGGTATGTACTTTGTGATAGCCCTATCGGGCGCCTTGATCTATCTCTATAGATCTTTATGCCAAATATGTATGATGCTTCACCTAGGTCCTTCATAAAAAATTTGCTATTTAGATAACTTTTAACACTATTAAAAAGATCTATATCATTTCCAATCAATAATATGTCATCCACAGATAATATTAAAAATGCCACATTGCTCCCACTCACTTTCTTGTAGATACAAGACTCTACATAAGTTTGGATAAATCCAAACTCTTTGATAACCTCATCAAAGCGGAGATTCCAACTCTGTGATGCTTGCTTCAGTCCATAGATGGATCGCTGAAGCTTGCACACCTTGTTAGCATCCTTAGGATTAACAAAACCCTTTGGTTGTATTGTATACAATTTTTCTTCAATGTTTCCATTGAGGAATGCAGTTTTGACATCCATCTGCCATATCTCATAATCGAAATAAGAAACAATTGCTAACATAATCCTAACTGACTTTAGCATCGCTACGGGAGAGAATGTCTCATCGTAGTCAACCCCTTGAATTTGTCAAAACCCCTTTGCGACAAGTCGAGCTTTATAGACGGTTACATTACCATCAGCATCAGTTTTCTTTTTGAAAATCCATTTATTCTCAATGGCGTTTCAGTCATGAGGTAAGTCCACCAAGGTCCAAACCTGGTTTTTGTACATGGATTCCATCTCGGATTTCATGGCTTCTAGCCATTTGTTGGAATCCGGGCTCATCATCGCTTCTTCATACGTCGTCGGGTCATCTATTTCATTGACCATGAAATTCATAATAGGATTGCCGTACAGTTCAGGAGCTGCATGTGTCCTGATCGACCTGGGAGGTTCAGTAGTGTCCTCTTTCGGAGTTTCATGATCATTATCATTAGTTACCTCTTCATTCGGTGAAGTAAACTCCAGAACAATTTCCAGCGCTGCGCTACTCACCGTTGCATGAAGAGAAGGTTCAATGACCTCTTCGAGTTCTACCTTCCGACTACACATGCCTTTTGCGAGAAACTCTTTCTCTAGAAAGGATGCATTCTTGGCAACGAAAACCTTGCCTTCAGATATGTGATAGAAGGAATACCCAATAGTTTTCTTCGAGTATCCTATGAAGACGCATTTTTCTGCTTTAGGTTCGAGTTTATCCGGTTGAAGTTTCTTCACATAAACATCGCAACACCAAACTTTAAGAAACAATAGCTTAGGTTTGTTTCCAAACCACAATTAATACGGTGTCTTTTCAACGGATTTAGATGTGCCCAATTTAGAGTGAATGTAGTAGTTTCCAGTGCATAGCCCCAAAATGACAGTGGCAAGTCAGTCAGAGACATTATAGATCGAACCATATCTAATAAAGTACGATTTCGACATTCCAACACACCATTACGTTGTGGTGTTCCGGCAGGTGTTAGTTGTGAAAGTATTCCACACTCTTTCATATGTGTGCTAAACTCGTAACTTAGATACTCACCTCCACGGTCAAACTGTAGAAATTTGATCTTTCTATTACGATGATTTTCCACTTCATTCTGAAATTCCTTGAACTTTACAAAGGATTCAGATTTGTGTTTCATCAAATAGATATACCCGTATCTACTCAAATCATCCGTGGAAGTAACAAAATAACGATAACCACCACGCGCCGACACACTCATTGGACCGCATACATCAATATGTATGATTTCCAGTAAATCTATCGACCGTTCCATTGAACCGGAAAATGGCATTCTAGTCATCTTTCCCATAAGGCATGGCACACATGTATCAAATGATTCAAAGTCAAGTGATTCCAATCCGACGGCGATCACATCGACTCTTGATCCATTGCCGACACGCATCTTGACCTCACCCCTTGCTAGTGGTCGCTTGTTCCGCAGCCCCTTATTCGAGTTACATATATTAGCAACCGATCCAGTATCAAATACCCAGGTGCTACTGCGAGTACTAGTCAAGTACACATCAATAACATGTATATCATATATACCTTTGTTTTCCTTGCCGGACTTCTTGTCTACCAAGTACTTGGGGCAGTTGTGTTTCCAATGGCCAGTCCCCTTGCAATAGTAGCACTCGGTATGAGACTTAGGGCCAACTTGGGATTTCTTTTCAAGTGCGGCAACAGATCTGCCGCCCTTCTTTCCCTTTTACTTACCCTTCCTGTCTTTCTTGAAACCGGTGGTCTTATTGATCATCAACACTTGATCTTCTTTCTTGATCTCCATCTCTACAGCCTTAAGCATTGACAGAAGCTCGGGGAGAGACTTCTTCATGCCCTACATATTGTAGTTCATCACGAAGCTCTTGTAGCTAGGTGGGAGAGATTGGAGAACACGATGTATGCCTAAGTCAATGGGAATCGTTATTCCCAAGGGCACAAGCCTATCGATGTACCCAGACACTTTGAGTACGTGCTCGCTAACAGAGCTGTTCTCTTCCATCATGCAGCTAAAGAACTTTTCAGAAGCATTATAAGTGTCTACGGCAGCATGGGTATCGAAAATCATTTTCAATTCGCCCATGGTATCAAAGGCATTGCCGTTTTCGAAGTTCTGGCTTTAGCCCATACAGTATGTCGCAATGAACTAATTTGTGGTCCTCCTGACAAGTCAGATAAACGTTCTTTTCCTCGTCAGGGGCATCAGGAGCTGGTGGGGGCCTAGCAGCGCTTCTAGCACATACAGCTTGTGTGCAGCATTGAGGAGAATCCTCAAGTTCATGGCATAGTCGGTAAAGTTGCTACCATTCGTTGCAAGTTTCTCTTTCTCCATGAACACATTGAAATTAAAAGCAGGTGGTGCCATCTATAACAGAATTTGTAAAGTTTAGACTA
Source organism: Avena insularis (assembly GCA_023614405.1). NCBI lineage: Eukaryota > Viridiplantae > Streptophyta > Magnoliopsida > Poales > Poaceae > Avena > Avena insularis. The sequence goes on along the minus strand of CM042684.1, from coordinate 270,321,532 downwards.
AGTTTATGATAGATCGAGTTCAACTAATCCAAATTACAAATGAACTCCCACTCAAAAACAACATCCCTCGTGTCTTTTTGGTGATTACATGAACCAAATCCACTACACCAAGTCAGATCATCGCGTGAATCGGTGTAGTTTCAAAGGCGAGCATCAATATAGGCATCATATCAATTATATGACTCATGCTTAACCTTTTGGTCCGTGTTCCAAGGCCATGTCTGTACATGCTAGGCTCGCCAAGTAAGAACCTTAGTACTCACGTGTGTAAAACTTTCTTACACCCGAAATATGATCGTGGATTCAAGTACACCCGATCATCACGTGATGTCTTGAAGCAGCAAAACATAAATGGTGCGTACTTAAGGAATAACACATTTTTATCTTGATATCTAAATGAGGTATCATCTTATAATTCTACTAAAAGTGCCAAACTAGCAATATAAGATGCGAACATCATATGTGTATAGTGGGATGATATGGTCCATGCATTTGATCACCATCATATGCATCGTGGTATGATCTCTATCATTCCTTTGTGTGTAAGGCCAAGGTCTATGGAACTTACATGTTAAGTGTGTTGTAAGGTTATCTACCATACATCAACTTACAACATTACCATATCATGACACTAGCCTAGCAACAATCTAAACTAGATGCCTCTAATTTATCCATTGCAAGTTTTACGTGGCTTAGGGCTTTCGGAGATAGAACCGGTCATAACTATGAACATGTAACCACAACGATGATAACTAAGTTATTAGCAACTCGTTGTAAATCAGATATTGACTATAGTAGGAGAGACAGACACCCGCCAACCACTTCTGCAAAACTAGTTGCATGTCAGTCGTGGAACCGGTCTCATGTGCGATGACATGTAAAGTTCGTCTGGGCCGCTTCATCCCACTATGCCACCAATATCCAAAATACATGAAAGAAGCAATAACATGATCATCATCACGCACATATAAACATATGTGTACTACCCGTGCAAAGCACCTACGCATACATCATGCTCTAGTACCACTATTGGGTTCATAGCATAGAAAACAAAAAAATTCCTACGGTGGGAACTATACGCCAAGATCTATCTACTAGATACAAGCAACAGGTGGATATACATCCATGGAGAACTTACCCTCAAAGAAAACAAATCTTTGTTAACAAGTTGGAACTCGTGGATGATCTAGTCGAACGCTTGCCGATCTCAAGATCATGTGGAAGTCCTAGCACCGCAAATCAGCAGCGTATCCATCCTCGCACACACATTCATGCCACTGAACAACCTCCACCTCCTCGCTCTAGTGAATCAGCAGAAGCAGCAACTCCTTCCAGACGAAAAGCCACCGGGAACATGTATCTCGCTAATCCGAGACCATGGGGAATATATCTAGAAGGGGAGAGAAATCCTTCATGAGGAGGTGTGCTTTGTGAGGGAGGAGAGGGGGGCCTTTTATAGGCAGAGGGGGCAGCCCCTTCCCATTGCCGGCGACATGGGGAGGTGCCCCCACCTCTTCCGTCATTCATATGGTGAAGCTCCACTCACATAAATCTAGCCTCCACTCAAAATTCCACTCACATGCATTAAATTTCCACCAAATTTAATGAAACTCTCATTTAATAAAACTCTTTTATTTATTTTATTCAAAATTTTGTTAATTACTTTAATTAACAAACATTCACATAAAACCCCTTGCAACATTTCAATATCACATGCAGAACCAGTTTCTGCAATTTCACCCGAAACAATTCCGGTTTCCATCGAAATGATTCCAACGCTTTGCAATTATTTCGTCTGAAACATATATGCTCCAAATGGTGTTTGGCAAACCTTAAGTGTGTCACCCTACGGTTTGCGAATAATGCAGACATGATTGAGAATCCTCTCAGATCAATAATCAGAAGCAGGACCTGGAGATCCATTCTGACTCCTACACATTCAACGATGACTTCTATGATCGTGAGAACCTTTAACGCTAGTAACTTAATCCCTTTGTATCACCATATATTACATATCCGAGATTCGATCATCGGTATCCAAATACCTAGTTTGATCTTGTTACCGACATGCACTCTTTTCTCGTTCCCGTGATATAACATTCTAGTGATCACATCACTTGCTTGTAAGCTATTCTCAATGTGATATCACCGAGAGGGCCCAGAGTATATCTATATGTCATCGGGATGGACAAATCCCACTATTGATCCATGAGCCTCTACATAACACCTTCGTAGCACTGAACCCATCTTTATAGTCACCCTTTTATGGTGTGACTTTTGATGTTATCAAGATACTCCTTTGGTGTTAGTGATTAACATGATCTCATGGTCTAAGGACTAGGATTACTTCGTATGATTTTATAGCAATATAAACTCAATGACTTTGATCGTAATGCTATACTTTGGATGAATGTTCATCACATCATTTCCCCAATGTTGTGACCTCGTTTAATGACATCTAATGTCCATGATCAGGAAACTCTGATCATCTTGTTAATCAACGAGCTAGTTTAAAGAGAGGCATAACTAGGAACTTTTCATTTGTTTATTAAACACACATGTATTAATATTTCCGTATTAATACAATTATAGCATGCAAAATAAACATATATCATATACATGGAATATACATAATAACAACTTTATTATTGCCTCTTAGGGCATATTCCCTTCATCTGCTATAGGGGGCTTCGTGGTGGCATCATCAGGAGAGCCAGGCCGGGAGAGCTCATCAAACTTGGAGGGAGATGGGCTAGACTCAGACGAGGCCATGTCTTCATCAAGGATCTAAGCAGGCACAAAGACATCTGCATTGACCATTCTGGCAATCCTGGTGTCGAAGTCGGAGAGGGAATCCCAAATAGCATCTCTATGAATTTCCTTTCCTTCCTCATCTAGCTTGGGAAAGCCAGAGGTCACCAGGTCGATGTCGGCATTGTCATAGTGTGCCTTGACCAAAGACAAAGACATCCAAGCACCAGCCTGGACGCAAGAGGCCTTCCAGTCCTTGACCTTCTCAGGAGCTCAGCGCAAGATCTCCGCCTACTTGGCCGCTGAGTCTATTGCCTTAATGTTAATCCCTAGAGGCTGGGTTATCTCCTTGGCTTTGGCAATGGCGGTGCTGACGAAGTTGCCAACAAGAATCATGCGTTCCTTGGGATCTGGAGCACCTTCACCCAAATTGGCTAAGCCAATGGGAGCTGTGGTTTGCACAAGATACAAGGACCATGAGTACAAACCAGTCGAATGATTATTCAAAATATAGAAATGACCAAGACGGAGAAAGGTTACTGAAGATGCTCGTATCCGCTTGCTTGCATGTCTCCGCCAAGGCATCTCGCTCCTTCTAGACGGTCTTGTACACCTCAAGGTTCCTAGTAATCTGCTCTTTGGCAGCTTGGTTCTGTTCCTTGAGTTGCGCAATCTCGTCCTTCACGTGTTGCATCTCGGCGTCAGCAGATTCTTGTAGCACCTTCATCGCTGCCTCATGGCCCTTGATGGCATCGGCCAGGTCCTTCTTCAAAATTTTGTTCTCATCATTGAGCTCCTGGATATGCTTGGATTGCTCAATGATGTTCTTGGCCTTGGCAATGGCTTCTATAAGACGAAAATCAGAAAGTACTATGAGAAGACGGCAGAAATAAGTTGTCGGGGGGATGACCTCTGGATACCCTAACCGGACAAGAACTACGGCAGTCGGTTCATGTCCGGCTGGCTGAGCGCAGCCAGACACGAGCAAGTCATACCGGCTACTTTATGGTAGCCGGAACCAAGAGGAGCAACAAGACACAGGACCGGCTACATCAGCATAGCCGGACGCAATCAGGAGGACAGGGCGACATGCTGCACAGTGCGCAGTACTCCCTGGTACAACGACAAGACCCGCAACTACATGGCCATACCAAAGACTTTACTGGGTGACGTGGGCAAAGTGGCCAGATGCTGACGACAGGCTCGCACGGTGTTCACTGTACCCACGACGACCCTACCACATGTACCTCGATGGGATGTAACTGTATCGGATACTGTAGATGACCAGCCGGCTGGGACCCGCCTGTGGGGCCTGCCAGCCGGACTGGCTAGTGAGACTGTTGCCCCTCTGCCTATATAAGGAGGGGCAAGGCTCTCATAGCAAGGGTTGGTCTCAGTGCATTTAAGAAGTTAGATAGAAGATACAGCTCAAGGAGCGATTGTAGCCCGTATATCACTCATAGTCAGATCGGCAGGAGTAGGAGCTTTACCTCACCACGAGGGCTCAGAACTTGGGCACTTCTTGCGTCTCGCTACACTTGCTCGTATCCAATCCTGCCTGTGGACGACGTTGAGAGCTTCCCTGCTAGTCCTCACACCTCTATCTAACCTGTTTAGGTACTGCCGTTCCCAATACAACGACAGTTGGCGTCCACCGTGGGGCTAGATGGCTTCGACCGGAGTCACTTTTCGCACGGGATCCCGCACTTCAGCCGGTGAGCGCGTGGCCTCCAGCATAGTGCTTACGCTCGGCAAGTTCGACTGCGTCATTGACAACGCTTCTTGTTTCGACCGATCCACGTTTTCGGCAAACGGCTCTATTTTGCTCTTCAGCGACCTCCCCGTCTACGTCGCCACCATGCCAGAGCGTTTCCCTAGGGAGATCGTCTTTGTCACGGAGCCGCGGCACCCCGGCAGCGGCGCCTCCGTTGCTCCTCGCGGCGTCGAGGTCATGATGGCCGGCTCTAGCTCCCAGCCCCGCCATCCTCGGGAGAAGGGTGATGGCAAGCCCAGAACTTCCACTCCGCCGTGGTCTAGGAACCCGGTGGAGGAGGCCATTGACCGGCTCCTCATGCCGGTTAACCTCGGGGACAACCCGGAGGAGGCGGAGGCCAACTTCGCCATGGAGAGGCAGCTTCTCCTGCAGGAGGCCATGGAACTAGCTGGAACCAGGAAGCAAATCGAGATCACCCGGTGCGAGTACGACCATGCGCACGGCCACACTCCGGCTACCGCGGAGCTGAGCCGGCGTGGGCAAGTGCGACACTGAGGCGGCGAGCTGGGCGGAAGGATAGAGAGGGATGGCGAGTCGGATCCGCCACCTGCTCTCATCCGGCCCACCTATAGCACACCCATCAAGAACCTGTGCGCGGCACGAGCTACGGCGGACGAGCTGTCCAACTTGGAGGGCGAGGAGCGAGACCGACAGCACACCCGGGTGCAGGAGCTCCTCCGGATTGCGGGCGAGAAGGCTGATGCCATCCGGCAGATGCACGAGGACCCCAGCAGCTCTAGGGGAAGCAAGCCGCCCGGCAACATCAAGGGCGCACCCTGCGAGACCCAGCAGGCATCCTCTCCTCCAGCTAGATCCCGTAGCCGGCATCGCAACTCTGGCAACAGGGGCCAGCCGCGTCAGGAGCAGACAGTGAACAGCAACCCACCACCTCCCCCTCCACCAACCGAAGCGCCACGACCTGCCGGTACCCGTCTCTCGGGCCGGGTAGGAGCGCCCAACCCGGACCGTCCGGATGCCCGTGACCGCATTGAGCTCCTCGCTCAAGCGTGCGTCACGGAAGAGGAAGACTCCACCAGGCCGGTTTGTTTCGGACCTCGCATCCGGAACGAGCCGTTTCTAGATAAGTTTACCCTACCCCAGGATACCCCCAAGTATGACAGCAGCATGAAGCCAGAGGACTGGCTGACCGACTACGCCACGGCAGTCGGCATCGCAAATGGGAACAAGCGCACAGCGGTGCACTACGTCCCCCCCATGCTAACCAGGTCGGCGAGGACATGGCTCAACAGCCTCGCACCCAACAGCATCAACGCCTAGCCAGATTTTGAGAAGGTGTTCATCCGCAACTTCAACGGCACGTACAAGCACCTGGGCCGCCTGCGCGACCTGACCTTGTGCATCCAGGGTGACCGCGAGTACCTCGCCAGATAGACGGAGCTGCGCAACACCTGCAAGGGCATCCTGGAGAGCCAGGCAATCGGGTTCTTCGTCGAGGGGTGCCAAAAAGGCACCATGCTTTGCCACCGGCTACTGTGTGACGACCCGAAAACCATGGCGGAGCTCATGATGGTTGCAGACCAGTACGCCACGGTTGACACCGCAATGAAGAAACCTCTCCGGGTGAGTGCCGACGGGCGTCCGAATCCCTCGGAGCCGGCTCGTGACTGAACAAGCAACCCGACTGGCAAAGCTGGATCCTCCAGGCGACACGACAATGACAACTGGTTCCACGGGGACCGCCAAGCCGGATAGCAGAAGCCTCGCTACCACGCACGGTAGGTCAATGCTGTGGAGGGCGCGGCCGACGCACCGGCTAGCGACGCAAGAAGGCAGAACCTGCGGCTCACCTTCGACCAAATGTTTGATGGCCCGTGCAAGTGGCATAGCGGTCCCTTGAAACTGGCTACGCACACCACCTGGAACTGCAGCTGGACCCGCCAGATGAAGGACCAAGGCAACCAGCAACGTCTACCCCCGCCCCCTCCCGGTGGACCCCCACCGCCGGCTAGGGGATTCGGCAATGATGGTAATGGCGGCAACAACAACAACAACAACAACAACGGCTACCCCTAGTCGCATGATGCCTACCACATCTTCAAGACCGAGATGGACGACAAGCACAGCCGCAGGCGGCGCTCTAAGGAGGTCAACACCATCGTCTCCCCAGTCCCCCAGTACCTGAACTGGTCGGAGACCCCCATCACCTGGAGCTGGGAGGATCAGCCTGATCAGCTTCCGAATCCCGAGGGCTACGCCATGGTGCTTGACCCCCTCATCATCTCCAACGAGCGCACCTGCCGCTTCTCGCGCGTCCTCATCGACAGAGACAGCAGCGTCAACCTGCTCTACCGATCATCACTAGAGAAGCTCAGCATCCCCGAGTGCGACCTGCGCACGACTACCACGATGTTCCATGGCGTACTACCGGGACGGGCTTGCGCTCCGCTGGGAAAAATCCAGCTGGATGTCATCTTCGGCACCGAGGAGAACTTCCGGCATGAGCCAGTATGGTTCGAGGTGGTGAACTTGTCGAGCTCCTACCATGCTCTTCTCGGGCGCCCCGCCCTTGCCGAGTTCATGGTCATCCCCCACTACGCGTATCTCAAGACAAAGATGTCGGGGCCAAACGGCATGATCACCATCGCCGGCTGCTTCAGGCGATCGATGGAGTGCGCCTCAGCCGGCTCCAAGATGGCCGAAGCCCTCATCATAGCCGAAGAGAAGCGCGAGATCATGCGTAATGTGGCCATGGCCCAGCAAGAAATGCAGGCTAGCAGGAAGCTAGCTAGGGATGCAGCTTTCCAGTTGGCCAGGGAGACGAAGAAAATTCTGCTCGACCCCTCCGACCCGACCAAGTTTGTCACCATTGGTGCCAACTTGGACAACAAATAGGAAGGCATGCTCGTCGACTTTCTCTGTGAGAATCGAGACATCTTTGCATGGTCACCCAAGGACATGCCAGGTGTGCCGAGGGAGTTCACCGAGCACTCACTTCATGTGCAGCCGGATGCCAAGCCGGTCAAGCAGCCTCTACGCCGGTTTGTAGAAGAGAAGGGAAAGATCATTGGTGACGAGATCACCCAGCTCCTTGCAGCCGGGTTCATTATGGAAGTGAACCACCCGGACTGGCTGGCCAACCCAGTCCTGGTGTTGAAGAAAAACAAGACTTGGCGCATGTGTATCGACTACACCAGGCTGAACAAGGTGTGCCCGAAAGACCCCTTCGCTTTGCCCCGTATCGATCAGGTTATCGTTTCCATGACCGGCTGCGATTTGTTGTCCTTTTTGGATTGTTACTCCGGTTACAATCAGATCCGGCTAAACCCGCCTGACCAGATAAATATGTCGTTTATCACCCCGTATGGGGCTTTCTGCTATGTTACGATGCCTTTCGGTCTGAAAAATATAGGCGCTACCTATCAGTGATGTATGAAGAAATGTTTACACTCGCAGATTGGCCGGAACTTGCATGCCTACGTAGACGACATCGTCATCAAGACAAAGGAGAAACGCACCCTCCTCGAGGATTTGGGGGAAACGTTCGGCAACCTCCGCCGATACTAGATGAAGCTGAACCTGGAGAAGTGTGTCTTCAGCGTCCCGTCCGGCCAGCTACTCGGTTTCCTCGTTTCACAACGAGGGATCAAGGAGAACTCAGAGAAGATTGCGGCTATCGATAGAATGCAGCTGCCCAAGAGCTTGCTTGGAGTCTAGAAGTTCACCGGATGCCTGGCTTCCCTCAGCCATTTTGTCAGCCGGTTGGGGGAGAAGGCGCTTCCGCTGTACCAGCTGATGAAGAAGACGAATAAGTTCTCCTGGACCTCGCAGGCCGACGCCGCCTTTCATGACCTCGAGCGCATGCTATCCACAGCGTCGGTTCTAGCCACGCCGTCCAGCAAGGAGCTGATGTTGCTCTATATAGCAGCCATCATCCGGGTCGTCAGCGTCTTCCTAGTGGTGGAGCGCCCCGAGGAAGGCAAGGCTCAGCTGGTTCAGCGACCCATCTACTACCTTAGCGAAGTTCTCTCCCTCTCCAAGCAGAACTACCCCCACTACCAGAAGATGTGCTACGGCGTGTACCTGGCATGCAAGAAGCTCAAGCACTACTTCCAGGAGCATCCGATTAAGGTGGTGTCCACCGCACCCCTTTCGGAAATCATCGGCAACAAGGACGTCACCGGCCGAGTCGCCAAATGGGCCATCGAGCCTGCCGCCTACTCCATCTAATAGGAGCCAAGGCTCACGATCAATTCACAGGCTCTGGCAGACTTCCTTGTCGACTGGGTTGAAACCCAATACCCCCCCCCCCGGTTCCTGACTCAGACCACTGGAGGATTCACTTCGATGACTCGAAGATGCTCGGGGGCTTGGGAGCCGGCATCGTCCTCACCTCGCCCAAGGGAGACCGGCTGGATTATGTTCTCTAGATCCACTTCAAGGCCTCCAACAATGTCACCGAGTATGAGGCGCTGGTGCATGGCCTCCGGCTGGCCAGGGAGATCAGCGTCAACCAGATCCTTTGCTTCGGCGATTCGGAACTGGTGGTGCAGCAGGTATCAGGGGAATGGGATGCCCGTGATGCAAACATGGCCCTCCACTAGTTCCATGTGCAGAAGCTCAGCGCCTACTTCGATGGATGTGAGTTCCATCACGTCCCTCGTGTTAACAACGAGGCAGCCGATTCGCTCGCCAGAATCGGATCCAGCAGGCAGGCAATCCAGCCAGGGGTCTCCTTGGAGCATCTATGCAAGCCCTCCATCAACCCGTCTCCCGAGTCGGATTCCATTATCTGGGCGGGAAGCACGCCGGCTGATGGCCCGGCAGATGCGGAGCCGGAAGAGCACGTGAAGAAGAAGGCTCGCACCAACTCCAGTGCATCCGCACCCTCCGGCTCGCAAGACCCAGGGGCTGTCGAGTCGTCAAGTGGCTCGGGGGCTGCCGTTCTAGGTACGTCACCCGGGCGACCCCTTGACATCCCTCAGCCGGAGAACGAGCGTGTCCTTACCATCCGGGAGATACCATCCTGGGCGTAGCCGTTCATGAACTACATCGCCAACAGAGAACTTCTGGATGACGAAGTGGAGGCCAGGCAAATCCGGCGATGCGCACACATACACCATCATCAACAAGGAGTTGTACAAACACAGCGTATCTGACATCTTCCAGCGATGTGTTGACATGGACACGGGATATCGGCTACTCAAAGACATCCACCAGGGCGAGTGCGGGCATCACGCTTCATCCCGGGCGATAGTCGCCAAGGCGTTCTGCCACGGCTTCTATTGGCCCACCGCCCTCGAGGATGCCGAGCAGCTAGTCCACGCGTGCAACAGGTGCCAACGCTACGGGCAACTCAGGAACATGCCGGCTGCGGTGCTCAAGACCATACCGATCACCTGGCCCTTCACCGTCTAGGGGCTCGACATGGTCGGTCCCTTCAAGCGAGCGTGCACGGGAATGACCCACCTGCTGGTGGTGGTGGACAAGTTCACGAAGTGGATAGAAGCCAAGCCTATCCGGAAGCTGGACGGGGAAATAGCCGTCACCTTCTTCATGGACATCATTAACCGGTTCGGCTACCCCAACAGCATCATCACGGATAACGGCACGAACTTCACCAAGGGGGCCTTCGCCCAGTTCTATAGCAACAAGGACATCCAGCTAGACCTTGCCTCTGTCGCGCACCCGCAGTTCAATGGGCAAGTCGAAAGGGCAAATGGCCTAGTGCTAGACGGCATCAAGCTGCGCCTCATCGAGCCCTTGGAGCGATCACCCGGATGCTGGATCGAGGAACTTCCGGCTATGCTGTGGAACCTCCGCACCACGCCGAATAGGTCAACCAGCTTCACCCTGTTCTTCCTCGTCTACGGCTCGGAAGCCATCCGCTCCACGGACATTGAGTTCAACTCACCGCGCAAACTCCTCTACGACGAAAAAGCCAACCAAGAGGCGCGAGAGGATGGCGTGGACCTCCTCGAGGAGGCCCGCTAGCTAGCACTATCCAGATCAGCCCTATACCAGCAGCGCTTACGCCACTACTATTCGATCCGGAACCACCCCGTCGCATTCCGCGAGGGTGATCTGGTTCTCTGGCTGGTGCAGGACACGAAGGGCATGCACAAGCTATCACCGCCTTGGGAGGGCCCCTTCATCATTAGACGGGAGCTGCATAACAATTCCTACTACCTCATCGACACGCAGCAGCCGCGCAAGAACAAGATGGACAAGTCGGACAAGGAGAGGGAACGCCCTTGGAACGCGGCCCTGCTCCGCCCGTTTTACACCTAGTCATCGGACAGTGTATGTATCCCACGAACTCTATGGATGAAAAATGTGGAACCCTGAGAGATATTCGGAGGCTCCTTGCCAGAAATTTGTATGTGTTCTCTTTTTTCTGGTTCAGTCTTCCAGCTCCGGCAACCCCTACCCGGGGGCTCGCCGGCTGGCCCGACCTGCTAAATCGACAAACCGGCTGAGTAGTGTGCGACAATGTCAGAGGCCCACTCTTCGTCTCAGCTAGAGACCGCAACCTGGTTGTCCAGATAGCAAGAGCAAAAGCCTGAGGCATCCCACATGAAAGATGGGGAGGAGATGTGACGGATCGGGCGTTCCGGCCTTGCGCCTAGTTTGAGATGATCCGGCTACTAAGCCCTCAGTACCGTGCGCAATATATTGTCAGCTCCCTTCGATTCCGGATGCAGACCGCAACCTGGCTACCCGGCAAGGATGCAGCGTAAACAGCAAAGTGCACGGGAAAGCGACTAAGTGTCCAGAGAAGCACAAGCTAGTTTTCAAAAACTAAAGTTGGCCTCCAGCTAATAAGCACTGCCTTAACCGACTAACCTATTAACAAATGGGCCTATATGTGTGTTTATTTTGTATGACTACATTGCGTTGGCTTTCAAGGAGGAGGAAGATTCGAAGTCCTTGCCTTCATCAAGCACTCCAAATCTCGGAGGCTACACCCACTGGGTGCGCTTGCGCGCCCCCAGTGGAACCATGTAGTTTCGACCGGCTAAAGGGAGTTTAGTTGGATATTTGGAGCCTAGGTGAGGGCAAGGGCAGGAAAAGAAAGAAGAAGATTCGAAGCACCTGGCTTCACCAACTACTCCGAATCTCGGGGGCTACACCCAGTGGGTGCACTAGTGCGCCCCCACTGGAGTTGAAGTTCCCCCGACTAAAGGCGTTCAGCCGGGCAAGGGTAACCGGATACCTCCCGGTTTATGGTGGCAAGCTAGAGGTGTATAGACGGGCGAAGCTAAGGGTTTGAAGAAAAGAAAGAAGATTTGAAGCACCTGGCTTCGCCAGCTACTCCGAATCTCGGGGGCTACACCTAGTGGGTGCGCTGGCGCACCCCCACTAGAGTTGAGATTCCCCCGACTAAAGGTGTTCAGCCAGGGGAATGTAGCCGCACAGGTGTAACTAGCAAAGAATAAAAACTTCGAAGCATACAAAGGCACAAGGAAAATAAAAGCAGGAAAACAGCATGATTAAATAAAAGGGGAGTTGAAGCTCCCATAAGTTCACTCGGCGTTATGAATAGCCGGCACAAGTAGAAGAATTCAACAAGACAAGATGATTACAAAGTCACCCGACATCCCGGGGATCATATCTAAGTTGTGGGACCCTTGCCATGAGGAGGGACCTGGCCAGAGGCCGTTTCAGGAGGCGGAGGAGGCGCGCTGGCAGTCCCGGCTCTGATGTCTCCACCAGTCGGCCACAACAAGGCTTCGGCTCCCGCATCAGGCATCCCGACGGACTCCGAGTCAGTGATGACTTCATCGATGTCGGCGTAGTCGGCAATCTTGATGGAGGAGGCGCAGATCTCCGGATGGGCTTGGCGGATGATGGCAAGGTCAGCGTTGGTGCGGAAGCCCCCGTCGATCTTCTCGACACGGGTGTCCTTGTACCAGGAGAGCATCAAGTCCAAGGCCATATCCGCTCCAGCTCGTGCCGCCAGGTCCCGCAGCCGATCGATGGCAGTCGGCATCTCCGTCACCTTGGCCGCCAGCTGGGCGATTGTAACACCCCGTCCACTCCTGGGCCCGGGGGGTGTCACTCCTGGCAGCTTAATAGGATATCTAGACTGGCCCCACATACCAACACTAGTCTTTTCTACGCACTTTGTCCTTACTCGTGCGCACCCGGTTACCCACTTCCCGGTCGGTCACCCATCCTAGAATTGCTCTAGGCCAAGCACGCTTAACCTTAGAGTTCTTTTCGAATGAGCTTCCGGAAAAGAAGTTGCAACTTGTTGATATGGGTATCCTATCAATCCTATTAAGCCATGTGCATGGATCTCACATACACCCACCCTTTAGAAGATCGATGCCCTCATCGATCAAGCACACCCCAGGAACGTTCCCTCTTGGCACGCGTCTGTGGGTCTAGTGCCGGCACATGTGCCATGTCGTGTCCACTCCGGGCCACACGCGCCATGCTCCACGTGTCCTGCCACTGACCCGCACACACCCGTGTAATCGCAAGGGTCGGCTCTGATACCACTTGTAACACCCCGTCCACTCCTGGGCCCGGGGGGTGTCACTCCTGGCAGCTTAATAGGATATCTAGACTGGCCTCACAGACCAACACTAGTCTTTTCTACGCACTTTGTCCTCACTCGTGCGCACCCGGTTACCCACTTCCCGATCGGTCATCCATCCTAGAATTGCTCTAGGCCAAGCACGCTTAACCTTAGAGTTCTTTTCGAATGAGCTTCCGGAAAAGAAGTTGCAACTTGTTGATATGGGTATCCTATCAATCCTATTAAGCCATGTGCTTGGATCTCACAACGATCGTCTCCGGAGCCGCTGTGTCCGGCCACAGGAACTCGAAGACCGCTTGAGCCGCTTTGCGCCGCTCAGTGGCCTCCTCACCGAGAAGGATGACCAGCTCCTGGGTAGTGGGTTGCTCCCCTGGCTAGTTCTCCTGCAGTCGGTTGTACGCCAGCAAGTCTACGCCGAGATAAAATGTTGTCAGAAAAAAGAAGGTCAGGTCTGGCTACCGGATCCGGACAAGAAAAGCTAGTTGGAAAACTACTTACCCTTGGCGGTGCGACCAATCTGCATCAACTCCTCCAGCAGAGTCTTCTCCTGAGCCGCCAGCCGTTTGACCTCCTTCTCCTGGTCCTTGTTCTAGGCATCGAGAAGGTCAAAGGCCTAGGCCCGGCTGGCGAGGGAGGCGTCTCGCTCCTTGATGGTGGCCTCCAGTGCATCCGCCTTGGAATGTCAGTCCTTGTACTGCAGCCGGAGCGTGGAGTTGGACTTGCTCATCCGGTCGTTCGCCTTCTTCAGGCGATCGATTTCCCGCTAGGCGCACACCATGATGGCTGCGGAAACCGGATATTAGTACAAAAAAAAGAGAGAAGAAGAGGAAGACGAAAGTATCCGGCCTTAGAATCCGGATAAAATCACTTACTCTGGGAGGTCACGTTGGTGGCAGCCAGCTTCTGCTCCAGGGTCTGGCTGCCCCCGGATGTGACTTCCAGCTGCCGGATCTCCTTCACCGCTAGCTCAAGGGTGGCAGCCAGATCTGCCAGCGAGGCGGCAGGAGAAACGTAGTCGTCAACAGCATTGACGGTCAGCGACTCCTTCGCCTCTAGCGCTATTTTTTGCCACTCTTCCCCTGGCTCGTCGTCAAAGTTGTCATCGGCAATGACCACGAGCTCCTTGCCACCGCGGGGGAACTACCTCTACTTTGTGGGGCCGCCGCAGCCATTTCCGGCTACACCACCGTCGTCGGCGGGGCATCCCCTGCTCCGGCTGCGGTAGCCGGATCAGCCCGAGGCGGGGGCGGAGACGAAGCCCTAGGCGAAGGAGGGGGAGCAGAAGCAGCAGGAGGTGCCGTGGTGTCCGGCGCGTGGGGCGACGAGCCAGTGGGCGCCCGTGCTGGGCTCGGGGCACCGAAGGAGACCAGCGAGCTGAACAACAGAAGATAAGAGAAAGACGAAAGCATGTAAGGCAAAAGATATAAAAAGTTGTGCAAGAGAAAGATAGAAAGAAGAAACACCAAACGAGGTCAGAAGATGACCTACCCCTGCACCACGGGGGGCGGTGCCTTCTTGCAGCCAAGACGGCTGGGGGGGAGGGCGCCGGTCTGGCTCCTCTTGGGCGCCGGCTCCTCCACGACAGGCCGACTGGACCCGCACCCTCCTCCCCTGGACGGGCTGGAGCTGCTCCCACGGCGCCCGACCTGCCGGAGTCGCCGTCCGCCGCATGGCGCCGGGTCGTCTTGGGAGCCGGCGCGGCCTCCTCCTCCTCATCGACCTCCGCGTGGGGGTCGTGCGCCGGTTCATCGTTCCGGCTGGGGAAGACGTCGCCGTCCCCATCCGACTCCTCGCCGGACCGGCGAGCGCGCATCTCGGAAAGGTCAGGTGCGAAGTTCTGGAGGGGGGTCTCGCCCTCCTCCCGAATATTTGCACGGGAAGGTCTAAAAAATAAATAATACAAAAATTAGCCGATTAGAAGGACGGAACAAGAAAACGAGAAACCGGCTGGTGAAAGCTTACCCGGGGCGCGCGGTTATCCCGGCTGTAGGGGACCATCCTGAACTTCCAGTGTTCCGGCAGCCGCTCCTTCGTAATCGTCCACACCCACTCCTTAAGGTTGTGGTAGCGGGGATCACGGTGGGACATCCGGGTCGGGTCCAGCCGGCTGGAGTAGAAGCACATCTTGTGTGCGTGTTGCTGCAGCGGCATCATCAGCCGAGACATCCAACTAAGTGTGATGTCCAGGCCAGTCAGGCCGGCGGTGACGAGGGAGTGCATCCGCTGCAGCAGCGCGTCCGACTCCGCCTTCTCCCAGTGGATCTTCAGGTCCCAATTCTGCCGGCTAGATTCCATGTCCTGGAAAGCCGGCAGATTGATCCGGTCGACGACAGTCACGTTGCTGACGTAGAAGTACGACTACTACCACAGTCGCACTATGTCCTGCAGTCGGAACTTCGGGTAGCCAGTCTGCGTGTGGGAGTAGATGGAGGCGCCACCGCACGTCACCAGCGGCCCCGCGTGAATTGCACCAGCGGTCGCACACGGAATAGCCGGCAGAACAACCCGAGATCCGGCTAGATCTCGAGGTAGCTCTCGCAGAACGCCACAAAGTGCGCCAACATGCCAATGGTGTTGGCACTGAGGTGGTGGAGGCGCAAGTCGAAAAACGCAAGGAACGTCAGAAAGAAGGGATGCAGCGCGAATCCGCGGGCGAGGTGGGAGAGCAAGATGACCCGCTCCCCCTCCGCCGGATGCGGTGACTCCTCTCCCGGCGGCGCCAACCACACCTTCACCTCGGTCTCTAGTGGCAGGACGCGGGTGGCGCAGTACTTCTCGATGTGCTCCTCCGTGACGGAGGAACCGCACCAGGCGCCGTGCTCCGAAGCAATCGCTGGTTCGTTGGCCGTCGTGCCGGCTGTGGAGTGCGGTGGCCCGTGTCTCTGGCGGCGCTAAACGGGTGGCACGGCAAACTACGGCGGCGAGAACTAGCAAGGCGAAGCGAGAAGGCAAGGGCACAAGGAGGAGACTGGGGAGGCAGTGAGCGGAAGGAGGAACCGCCCTCCCCCGGGCAACCCTTTAAAGGCTAGGGAGGGCAACCGTCTGCGGTGCCACGCGGCACCCAACGATCTGTGCCCCACTCCCACCACCGCGCCAGATCATGTGTGCAGGCTCCGAGTGCGCAGAAGATCCTGGAGAAGGAACCGAAGAGCCAAACGGCAGTTTCCCGAGGCGACGCGCGACGGGATGTTATGCTGCGCGCCGTAGAGCAATGATGGCGCGTGCGCACGTGGCCGGCCCCAGCACTGACATCATGGGTAGCGCAACCGCCAGGTGTAGCCGGTCACAAATTTCAAATTCAGGAGGGAGCACGCGCACATTTCACCTAAGGGTGAAATCTACACGCGCTCGGGGGCTAGTGTTGTGGGGATGACCTCAGGATACCCCAACCGGACAAGAACTACGGCAGTCAATTCGCGTCCGGCTGGCTGAGCGCAGCCGGACACGAGCAAGTCATACCGGCTACTTTACGGTAGCTAGAACCAAGAGGAGCGACAAGATACAGGACCGGCTACATCAGCATAGCCGGACGCAATCAGGAGGACAGGGCGACATGCTGCATAGTGCGCGGTACTCCCTGGTACAAAGACAAGACCCACAACTACACGGCCATACTGAAGACTTTGCTGGGTGACGCGGGCATAGTGGCCAGATGCTGACGACAAAGCTCGGCTGTACCCCTACCGCATGTACCTCGATGGGATGTAACCGTACCGGATACTATAGATGACCAGCCGGCTAGGACCCGCCTGTGGGGCCCGCCATCTGGACTGGCCAGTGAGACCATTGCCCCTCTACCTATATAAGGAGGGGCAAGGCTCTCGTAGCAAGGGTTGGTCTCAGTGCATTTAAGAAGTTTGATAGAAGATACATCTCAAGGAGCGATTGTAGCTCGTATATCACTCATAGTCAGATCGGCAGGAGTAGGAGCTTTACCTCACCACGAGGGCTCCGAACCTAGGTACTTCTTGTCTCTCGCTACACTTTCTCGTATCCAATCCTGCCTGTGGACGTCGTTGAGAGCTTCCCTGCTAGTCCTCACACCTCTATATAACCTGTTTAGGTACTACCGTTCCCAATACAATGACATAAGTCCATGAGGAAAAGCAAGGAGTTGTTATAGGAAACAGACTCTGGCTATTTTTGATCTGTTGCTTCAGGAAGGATGTTTTACCCTGTTCAAGGTCCAGCTCCTTCTGCAAAGCAGCAAACCTCTCATTGGTCGTGATCCTCCTCCTATTCTCATTCTGCAAACAAATAAGCATGCTTAGTTTTTCTAGAGCATCTAGTCGGAACTATATGGTTTCAACTACACGCTCGGGGGCTACATCACAAGTTTTTAACCAATAAGTATGCTACTCTTAGAGCATCTAGCTGGAATTCTGCTAAGTTTCCACCTAGATGCTCGGGGCTACACTATCAAGTTCTACTCTTAAAAAGTTCTTTGGAGCACTCAGGCCAATAACCTTTGTTTATCCGCCTAAGAGCTCGGGGGCTATAGAGGGATATACTATGCAAAATAAACAAAGTTAAGTTCAAAAGACTTACGATGGCAATAAGCTTGAGATTGTTGGCTAGAGTGGCATATGCGGTGTGGAAGATGCCGGCATTGTTATGCACGGCATCTGCCTGCACAATGAGGTCATCTAGGCACAATGTTGGAGGAGTCACAGCCAAAGGAGATGATGAAGCTGGAGGCGTGGATGATACCCTAGCCACCTGCTGCATCTTCAGAAGAGTTGATGGCGCAGAAGCTCCTTCCTTAACCGTCACTTCCGCCTCTGCCTCTTCCACCACCTGCTTCCCTTTCTTAGTGGCATCCTTAGCCAGAGCTTCAGCTGCTTTAGAGGAGGTGCTCTCCTGCATCGCCTGTCCGCTGGGAGCAACGTCTTCCTCGACAGAGCCTGAGATATCAAGGATTGGATTGACATATGTCTCCATGGCGGATATCTCAGGCATGTCGGGAGATGAGGGCCCAGCGGGGACAGCAGAAGGCTTGGCGGCAGGAGTAGGGGGAGCAGTAGCCAGAGAGGGCTTGGCGGCCACGTCCCTGGTGAGCATGTCGCGAATATTTTTTGACCCTCCAGCATCTCTGGAGGATCGCTTCAAACTAACACCGGCTTTCCTCCTGAAACATACGAAGTATATGTACAAGAGTTGAAAAAAGGTATGAGCTGAAAAGTACAAGTCGGAGAATGAAAACACAGACTCCACGGCAGGAGACTTGGTGAGGGGAATGCCGGTGGATTTCTTCTTCTTCTCCGCCTCTAAGGCGGCGGTGGATCATTTGGAGACTCCACTCTCCGATTTCTTCTTCTTGGCCTCGGTAGCAGCGTTAGAGGTGGAGCTCTTCCGCTTTCGTGTTGCCGGAGCTGGTTGATCCTTGGGGGCGTCGTCGTCAGACACCACTTGAATATCCTTCAGCTTGGGATCATAGACCTGGGAGGCCATCTAATCCGCCGCCAAGGTCGCTAGCTGGGATACAGAGGAGTGTTAGATTGATAACTTCAAGTCAGAAACGCCTTAGAGCATATAACGAGCAACAAAGGAAACAAAAGCTACCTCTGGGCACTTGCCACAATTGAACATGTCGTAGGTGATCTTGAAGCCACGCTTCTTGTCCTTCATCCTGATGATGTCTTTAAGCCAGAGTATGATGGAGTCAGCAGAGAAGTTATCCCGTGAAATTCACATGGGATCCCTCCTGTCTTGAGTGTATTTACACATCAACTCGGCGCGGTGCTGTAGAGGCTGGATCCTCCTAACGAACCAGCACATGGCAAGATCCACGCCCATCAGACCTCCGTCTACGAGCCATTCAATCCGCCTTACATCGTGATTGGCCTCGTCGTCAGAAGGAAGGGAGGTTGGGATCCGCCATGCGGGCACCTCGGAGGCAGCTCCATCGACGAAGTCAGGGTAAGTCTCAAGACGGTCAGGCAGAGGGATATCTAGGCCATAGAAATACGTGTGCTGCCAGTTCTTGCATGACTCATGCCCTACGATGTCGGGGAAGTGTCGGCTAGGTCGGACCTTGAACCTAATGGTTCCACAAATCCGCAATTTGTCCTTGGAATATACGGACTCTCTCTTGATGGTAAAAAAGTACACAAACAGATCAAACCTAGGTTTTATGCCTAGGAATCCTTCGCACAAGGCTACGAAGTTGCTAAGAAATAAGATGCTGTTGGGAGAGAGATTGTGGGGGAGTACCCGGAAGTGCCGGAGGACATCCAAGAAGAAGTCGGAGACTGGCAGGCTTACGCCTCGCACCAGCTGGGCCTTGAGGTACACCTTCTCTCCAGCTTGGGAAGAAGGAGCCACCTCGCCGGCCGGCGCCGCCCGCTAGACCAACTCCTTCGCCGCGAGGAGATACCCCTCGGTGACCAGCTCCTGCAGATCTTCGGTGGAGAGGTCAGAGCCCCTCCCCATCCCCTTGTGGGAGTCGTTATCTTCTTTTGTAGCTTCTGGCACCGCTCATTCTTGGTCGTCATCGGTGGTTTCCACCACGGTGTTGACAGGGACAACCACTCCCTCCAGCGGGATGGTCACTCCTTGGGAAGGCTCTGAGGTAGCCTCGGGGGTCACCGCCGTCGAAGGAATGGAGCTGCTGGAGGCCATTGCCACGAGGGGTAGGTGGAGGAAAGAAGGGCTCTGGCTAGGGTTTTTGAGGAGGAGCTCGGACGGACGCACGGCTGGAGGAAGACGAAGATGAGGAAGCGAATGCAGGTAAAAGAAAATGAACTGACCGTGGTGAAAATATATAGACCCCGCGTCAAGATTCGTGCAAAGGGATCTAATGGAGGGAGCGTTGCCAACGTGGAAGTGAACGTGCGCGGTAATTTCGCCACGTCCTCCGTCTTTGCCGCCTCTCCATTTCGAATTTTGCGCGCATGAAAATAGCTGATGATTAATTCTTTGTTTCTATGAGTTTCGGTAGCGTAGGTTGTACCCTACGTCATCTTCCTAATAGTTGCAGTGAAGGGTCACGTACAAAGATTCCATCGAAGATGGAGATTTTCTGACTCTGAAAACGAAGACTCAAAGAATCTCCGGCTACATTGCGAAGCCGAAGAGGATTGCAGGGTTCTTTGGGAGACCTTTGAGATATTGTTTGCCAGATTGCCGACATCACTTAGACGGGATATTCAAAGATCAATGGGCAAGACGGTGCAAGATTTCAAAGTCCTCCGGGGGCTACTGTTGGGGATATGCCAAATGGGTACCCTCATAGAATGTCACCAATCCACCTAACCCGGGTGGCCAATAGTTGGTAGAAAGGCCTATGGCCTGCTGGGCGGCCCAATTAGACGGATCCAGAAGGGAGGCCCATGCCGGATAAAGGAAGGCTACTCCGGATTCACCGACATACTCGGAGCCTTGAAGTACAAAACACGGAAGACTAGCTCATATTAGTTTAGCACTCTTTACCTTGTCTGGCAAGGATCTTTCCCTCTAAACCTAGGTCTTGGGGCCTTTATAAGCCGGCTTGTGGGAGCCTTTAGGGCAGACAACCTCTTAGATTGCTACGTACAACGTGTAACACCTCGCACAGCGAACCTATCTCTGTAACTCGGCGTATTGCCATTATAGTGATTTATAGTAGGAGTAGAGTTCAGCCACCGTTGTGGGACTTAAATCTGGGTAAGCTGTGTTACCTCGTACCCGCCAACTCTCCGCCTTACCCCACGTCTCTAAACACGCACTGTGGGGACCCCTCCATGGCATACTCGTCGGCAATACCACGACAAATAGGAAATCGAATCTTCACACCATGCGCCGGGTTAATAAAATCCATCTATTTCGCTGTGTGGACTAGGGACACCCTAAAGCTAATCAATCGTGACCATATTTGTAATGCACCGCCACTGTCAATGGCTCAATGCTCGGCGAGAGTGCGTCTCCGGTTCGACGATTGGTGGAGAAAGATACGGATGTGAGAACCGGATTAGTGGCCACGGCGGCAATTTTTGTTAGTCCTGCACAAAGGTGCGATTCCCGCCGGTGTCATTGTCCAGGAGGATCCCCTTGCATATGGTGGCGGCGACCTGGTGGAGGTCGACAACAAAAACCATGGTGGCCCGGGGTGTGACGGTTACGTGCACGATGCAGTCTACCTGGATATTCGAGGAACCTGTGATGAAGCAGGGGAAGAAGCACGCACAGGAGGGGTCTCAGGAGCATACGGTGAGGAGGTCAGCCAAGGCGGTGGCGCGGATTATGGAGGTAGAAAGCAATGTCCGATGTCCCGATAGGAACAGGTGCTTCAGCTCGGCAAGAAAGTTCCGTATCCTCCTTAAACACCGAGTCGTGTCAACGCGTGAGCGAGGATGTTTCCCAAGTTGTGCCATCGCACGAGGTCTATCTTCGTTCTGGTTTTCATGTGTTCCAGTTTTGTTTCATCGGCAGCTCGACTTGGCTACATACTCAGATCGCTCAGTCTACAAATACTATCGTGTTTGAGAACGAGCGGAAAGTTTTAATTTTTATTTTTTTGACAAAGTGGGAACTTTGATTTCTCATGTGTAACCGTCACCCACGCTCTACCGATCCGCTTTGCAATCTATGGTGGGTGGTCATCGTTTGTCCGTTGCATTTTAACAAGGAGGGCATGGCGCTAATTGATGGAAGAAGCTTCCTCTTGCTTCTTTTTCCTTAAAAAATGTGTTTGCTTGTTGTTGATGTGTGGTGCCTTGCTGCTGTTTGTAGTAATTCGACTGATTCCTTCGCTCTCGATCAACTTACATGCAGCACGGCCACCGCCCTGTTGTCCTCCTCCGGTGTGGTCATCCCCAACGCTCTCCATCTGAGCCACCGACGCTTCTCTCATCTCTCTTCACCTCCACTGGTGGCGCACGTCTCTGATCTTCATTGACTCCCGTCGCACGCGCTCTGCTCTGACACGGACTCTCATGGCATGCTCCGGTGGGGAGTTGGACATGGACACATTTCCTCGTAGGCGAGCTAATAGCAATAACAATAACTTGATACCCTCGACCGAAACCCAAATTAACGGGGAACAACTCGACTTCAGGGGCACGCACAAGGTTGCAATTATTGTCCCCTCCCAATAACCAATCACCTCAATGTACTCTCGCCGAAACCAACAGTGTCAATAATGACATATTCCCTCACTAGTAGGAAAAGGCTTATCCATGGATGACATACCCGAGGCACACCTTGATATGGTGATCCACGGATAATTATCCGTGGTGCACCACAAAAAGATGCTCCATGGGTATGACCCTATCTATGGTGCACGGGCAAAAGGGTGCGCCACGCATAAGTGGGTCCTAGCGCCAGGGGGTCGTCCCTATATATACGCGGTGCACGTAATCAACATGCACCACACATAAGTCCCATATGACTGGCGCACACTATTTTGCTGCGCCTCGGATAGGTGTGGGCCGAGGCCTCTGAAAAGGTGGCAGAGTATCCGTGGTGCACGTTATTGAGGTGCGCCACTGACAAGGAATATCTGTGGCGCACCTTATAGGGGTGCACCACGGGTATGTCGTGCCACCTACCATAAAGGTGGAACCTCCCTTACCTACCACCGCAAGCACCACCATTTCTACCATAGATCTAGCTCGGGTTTCTCCTCCCCCCAGAGGACAAATACGCTACTGGGTGTACGGAAAGCGAGGTCTGTTTTCTGGGACCTGCTTTACTGGAAATACCTCCATACCCCCATATACTTGATCTCATGAACATGCCGGAGAGGACCAAAGACATGCCGAAGGCAAGAAATAACCTGATCAAGCTAGGCATGAAGGAAGAACTTCATGGAGGACGCCTTGGTGATGATGATGATGATGATAAGGATGATGCTCAGATGCAAGAGACTCAAGGTTGTCAGTGCAAAAGGTCTAAGAGGAACGACTACTACTTCCCCTTCCTGCTTCACTCCGAGTGAGGAGGAGCTCCAGCAATTTTTCACATCCTCCACGGAACCAAACTTCCTATTGGTTACGGAGGGAAGATATCCCGATATCTAGGCAAAACGAAGAAGAGGTTCTCTGGGATCAAATCTCATGACTGCCACATGCTAATGATGCAGATACTTCGAGTTGTGATCCGAGGGATAATGGATGAGCACATACTCGATATGATGTTTGGCCTCAGCAACTTTTTCGATGTCATCTCTAGGAAGTTGATCGGTGTGAAGCAGCTCGACAAGCTACAAGAAGAGATCGTCGTGATACTATGCGTGCTCAAGATTTACTTCCCCCCGCGTTCCACGACATCATGGTGCATCTGCTGGTCCACCTCGTGGATGATATCATCCACCTCGGGCCGCTATTCCTACACAACATGATGCCATTCGAAGGGCTGAATAGTGTTCTCAAAGGATTCGTTCGCAACAGGAACCGTCCATATGGAAGCATAGCCAAGTTCTTCCTGATGTATGATTCCATATTGTTCTGCCGGAATTATCTATGAAACAAGGACGATGGCCTGGTTGGTATGCCAAATAGGAGGCACATTAGGAGGCTCGATGGATGTGGTCACCGCAAGGGCCACGCCCCAATGTATATCGTCTTTACTGGTTGGCAGGCAGACTTTGATAGAGCACACCGAGTCATGCTACAACACATAGAATAGGTCGAACCATGGGTGCTAGAGAACAAAAGCTTAATTGAGAACATGTTTAGGGACACTGGCCGATGACATACAAAGGGATACATGACTAGAGATCACAACTCTAGCTTCACGCGTTGGTTCAAGAAAGAGCTACTCCAACTTCATCATGGTCACATGCCTTCATTGGATGAGGAAAACTCACATTCACATTCGTCTTCTCACAGGGACCTGTGATGAACGTGAGTACCTATCAGGCATACGACATCAACAGTTACACATTCTACACCAAGGAAAAGGTCAAGAACAACGAATATCAGAACTCAGGAGTCACGGTGCTATCCTACACGGACGAGGAATCCACTATCAAGGAGATATTGTTTGGTAGGATCAAGGAGATCTGGGAACTCGACTACTATGGAGAGAAGATGCCGATGTTCCGGGTCATATGGGCCAAGAGCGTCAAAAAAGAAGGTCGGTATTTCACCACGATGGTTATACCCGAAGCCAAATCATCGAAGGCTTCCGATGCGAAGGTCTAGGCGAAAAATGAGCCATGGGTACTGGCTAGCCAGGTGGATCAATGCTTCTACATTACCGACCCTCTAAAGCGCGTTTTTGTTAGGAGGGAAAAAAGGAGAATCATCGGAATGCAGAGAGCAGCCATCGAGTAAGACTTCGACAAGTCCGGTGATCCAAATATAGAACAGGAATTCGACAAGTACTTCGACTGGCCTAGTGCTGTTGCGGGAAGAAGGAAGACCTTCCTACCCGCTAAAGGATGTCTGTACACGAGAAGAAATACCCATGCTTCTAGGATAAATTATTCAACTGTGACGAAGAAGGGCAAGAAGATCGATGTGACGAGATGATTCTAGCTCATTCAGAATTGACATCACACGAAGTGACATTTTTTGTGTGTGATGTGTGTGCGCATGCATCAACTCGACAAAACTATATATGTGCGGTTTTTTGGAACAATCATATACATGATTCGTGGTTTTTTGGAACAATAATATACATGATTCGTCCTTTTTTGGAATGAGTTTATTGTCTACTCGTAATTGTATACAAGTTCTTGCTTTATATATTTGTAAATGTTGAATTGTTACTATTTTAAAATACTAGACAATTAATTTTAGAATGTGTAAATATTATGATGCCCAAGAGTAATTTCAAACAGTGTGAAGTAATTTCAAAACCATAGATAAGGATGTGCATGTTTTCGAGAAACTCCTCGTAAGGAACTAACCGTGCGGATCTCAAGTCCATTTGCAATCAATAATGAAGCCAAAATTCTAAATGGGTTCACCTTCCTTTTGTAGGAAGATGAAATAGCGGCTGAGGTAGGTTGCTCCACCATGGGGATGTCAGAGCCACGGGACACTCCTTTTGACAGGGCAATGAACGCTGCCAAGTAGAGGCCCAAGAACAAGAAGATGACGTCCGGTGGATGTGTTTCCGGCTTTGGGTGGAGCACGAAAGTCGGCGTCCACTTCAAAGAGGACTCAAAGACCAAAAAGGAGAGAGGAACAAGGTGGAGACTGAGCAGAGATAGGAGATCGCAGAGCTCAAGGCACAAGTGGCCTAGTTGTCGGTGCAAATGTAGAAAAAGTTGGAAGCAAGGTTGCACTAGATCATTCCTCTACAACTGTGCGAGGGTCTAGCCCAGTGGAATGCTGCTGGTCGAGTTGGACCGATACCGGGGCCCAACGTGTTCGGCGGCAACTTGGCCCATCACATGTAGCCAAACATGGTGACCCCGCCTTCCAAAATCTTGGTGCAACCGGTCGCATTGGTGAGTCCGTCGGTGCCCAACGTGTAACATCTCAAAAATATTAAAAGGGGAAATCATTTTCCAATCAACCAAAATTAGGGTTAACAAAAGCTTTTACTATTAAAACTATATGAATGCATGTGTGTGTTTTTTAATGATGTATGAATGCATGTTATGCCATGTTTGATTGTTATATATGATGAGGATTGGTTTAAGGATCAAAACAATATCATCTAGGTCAAATTAGAGCCAAATCAAATCACAAGAAAATCAAATTATAAAGAATATGACCTAATGGTCATTTTTGCAAAAGTTAACACCTAGCTCACTTGGAGCATCTCTATTAAATGAATTCAAACAAAAACAATTCCATTTATTTTCTCACCTTGCTAGACCAAGTGACAAAGAACACAAGTGAACTTTCAAAACTCACCAGAACATATTCAAATCCATTTGAGGGAATTTTCAAAATTAAATCTAGTGTATGCATCAAGATAGCCATTTTTTAAAAACCATCCAAACTTTCTCCACTTGACCAATCCTTGCAACCTGAGACACTCAAGCATATGACCAACACACCCACCAAATAGAATTTGAAAATTCAAATGTTTTTCTCTTGTGGCCATTTGATCGAACACTTAGTAGGCACAGTACACAGCTACCAACTATACACTGTTTTGATCAATCTTGTGATCATCTTTGTACTCGACTAAGCCTCCACTACTCACCCACGATCACCCCAGTACCAGCCTGTGCAGTGGAGCCTCTCTCACTCGACCAAATGACTAGTGCCAGCCCGTACCCGAGCATGCCATGCCGGCCGGACATGGACACGACGCTACACGCTTTGCCACCCTCGTCCACGACCACTAGGAGATAGCCCTGACCTCACTACACCCGCCAGTGTACGCCTTGCCAGCGACAGCTAGTGGAGACGCCAACACAGCCGCGCCCATTTATCTCTCTGCCATGCCGTACGCATGCCAGAGCACCGAGCCGCCCCACGCAACCATGTCGCGCCTTTCTCTCCACTTGCATAAATGCAATCGCCGCAACGTCAGCAACCCCCTAGACACGCCTGCTTGACCCCGCGCGCCCCGTGACCACCGTACACCGTGACGAACACCCGCGGTACCTGAGCGGAGCATGGACGCCCCCGACCAATGGAAATTGCGCCTCGCCGTGCCACTGTGCGCATGACGATCGCCACGGAACCCTGCATCGACCTACACCCTCAGCCTTGCCAATAGCACCCTGTAGCGATGTCATCGATGAGCCCGAGCCATGCCCCAATGCTCCTCTCGCCGGGGTATAAATAGACCCTGCCCCTTGCCTCAAAACGCACCCCACTTGACTCACCTCTCCCCCAGCAACCTCTCTGACCCATCCCCGGAGCAAGTCGAAGCCTGCAATGCTGGAATTTTGCCGGAGCTCGCCGCCTCGGTGGTGGAGCGGAGCCATCACTAGGAGCCGCCTAGGAGCTGCCACGAACACCATTCGAACCACCGTTATCTACCAGTTCATTCGCCCGCACCGCCGCACCTAGCTAGAGCCCTAGTAAGCCCCCAAGGACCCCCGCTGTAGAGCTAGGGTTAAAACCTGCGCGCGCCGTGCGACGGAGACGATGACGCTGAGCCGTTGATCATGCTCTAATCGTGCGGCTAAGATTAGCGCATACCGCTTCGTGTTAGAACAACCGTTGACCTGTGGGACCAGCGTTAGTGCAGCCCGCTGCGCGCGCGCCATGCAGTTGGGACGGCCCAGTAACGTTCCCGCTCGTTGCCCACGAATTCAAATTTAGATTTTCCTTTTATTTCAAAACCCTATTCTGTCAGTAACTTCAAAATTGAATTCAGGAAGATTTATTGAACCAAATTGCCTGATTCCAATTTTGTTAGAAAGAAAATGAAAATCTGTAAACTCTCCCGTTGGATTCAAACAGTTTGAATTTATAGATCACCCATAGTCAAAATAACAAGACAATGACCTTTTCAACTTCAAACATTTTTCTAAAATCAACCATAAATGCTTTTGAGTTGATTCCAATTCTGAAAAATCACATTTGACATGATCTATCTGAATATGTACAAATATTTAGTTTTGCATGCAATAGTCATGGGCTAGTATTAAAAGAATGCTATATAGTCATTTCTAGTCATTTAATCACATTAAATAGCAATATTAAATTTTGTAATATATGCCAACTACTTTAAATCACATTCCCAAGTATTGGAATATATGGTGATGACATGTGTCAACATGATCCCATATTTTATAATTGGAGAATATTAAATCTTAAGTATTTTTCAATGAGTAGAAATTGCATTTCCAAAATAAGATAAATAAGAATATGTCACTAATTCATGTGGTGATTTAGATGATGCTAGATCATCTAGTGTGATCCTTTGTGTGCTAAATAGAAGTAGCTAAGTATTATTTGGTGATTGTGTACCTCGTATTTATTTATAGACGCTAGTACCACCCCGGGCTACGAGGAGGAGTTCTACAAAGAAGAAGAAGAAGAAGAGAACTTCGACAACTCTACCAACCAAGGCAAGCCCCACTATGCAAGCTAACCTATGCAAGATGCACTATGCATGCTTTGGTTATACAACCTTGATTATACCAATCCCAAGTTTTACCTGCAAGCTTTATTCTTTTACCTTTACCAAAGTTTCTTAAATAGTTAATTATTTATGATTAGTGGAAAAATAGGATAGATGCCATCAATAGCATAGAACTAGGCTTGGGTAGTTACACTTGCTTAGCACCCCTCAACAGTGATACTCTCATTGTGTAACATCCCAAATTTTACAATTTCAGATGTTACTAGAAGCATGCATCATATCATTTGCATCATGGCATCACACAATAAAAGTTGTATCAAATACTTTCCTAAACCCTATAGTCATATAAAGACAAAAAGGGGTTATACAAAACCTAACCTTCTAAATCCTTGTAAAAGTGTTATTTTATAACCTCATGGTAATCTCCTTCTTTCTACAAAATTTTAGAGACCAATTTCATTAAGTTTAGTGTCCGTTTGCAAAAGTTATTAGGCAAATAGCGAAACATAAAATAAAAAGAATAGAAAAAGGGGGACTAACAGACCAGCCAGTCCTATCTATCTACACATGCCAGCGCAGTAACACGCAGAACAACCCGCATGGGCCAATGCACCAAAGAAGCACTACCTACCAGCCCGCTACCCCCTCGCGCCGCTGACACCTCGGCCCCACCTGTCATCCCCCTCCCCTCGCCGTGTCTGGCAAATAAAAGCCACACACCCGCGCCTCTAAACCCTAAAAAAAATTCTCGAGAACGGCCATCGGGATGCCGATTTCGAGATCAAATCGATCTCGCCGGAGCTTCGCTGCCAGTGACGTCGGAAGGTGAGATTCCCCGTCGAAACCGAGGTCCCTATCTTCCCTCTGTCTATACCTCGCTTCCCTCTCTAACGACTGCGCCGCCTATGCCGTTTTCCCCTTGAACAGAAGCTCGCGCCACCCGCAATTCCTCATCGGAGACCTCGCCAGAGCCGATAGGAGCAGCGGTCGTAGGCCGGCGAATGAGGAGGAGCCAGCCTACTTCGACCCTAGGAACGGAATCGCAAGAAGCCAAAGATCATCGTCGTCTACTTCACCGAGTCGGGGACCCTCCGCACCGCCGAGTCGACCACCGCCCGATGCGCCGTCTCCGTCCGCCGTCATCGTCGACTTTGTCACCTGTAAGTCGTCGGCCATCGCTCGCCGTTCGATCGCAATCCAGCGGCCTAGATTAGAACACCATACCGAACCGGTACCAGCCAATAGCAACACGCCATGTGGCACGCTGCGTCAGCTCCGCGTCAGCGCCGCTGGCCCAACCCCGCGCCGCCACGTGTCGTCCGCGTAGCCCCAGTCTGTTTTGTTTTAAAATAGACAGATATTGTTTTTATCTCGTTTAATTCATAGTAAATCGAATCCTTGGCCAAAAATTACGTATAATATACCGTTGGATTCATAAAATTGAGTAGAACACAGATCTGCAATAATATTGCTCGTTTACTGTACTGTTTTGGTGGTAGGATTTAAATTTTAGTTTGGCGTATTTTAATTATAGGAAAATAAGCGTAACTCCGTTTTAGTTGATTCTTGTTGTGTTGGCTTTGTATCTACGAGATCTACTGTGTAAAATTGGTATACCAAGCTTAGAGTATTTACATCTATTTCGAGGTAGATTGGAAGTGTAGATCTGTTCATGGGTATATTTATTTAGGTAATAATCCAAAATACTTAAAATCTGTGGGAAATCGATACTAATGACATCCCCAACTCAATAACACCCCTGAATAACATCCGTGGTCAAATTTGAACCCATCCTTGCATATTACCATGTTGCATGCATGCATAATTACCTTCGTGGCATTATTTTGTGCAAATTGTGATTGGATCTATGTTTGTGTTTTGTTAGATTATTCGGAGTGCGCTGAGGAGTACTGTTGTGTAGAGTGCTGTTCGGATCAAGGCAAGTTACACAACTTGTTTATGTTTAATGTCCTAGTTTTTGACTATGCATGTTTTACTCTTCAAATCTTGTAGTATGCATGTGTAGGTTTTTAGTAGATTTTCTTAGTACTATTTTTTCAAGTGCGATTTTGTAGCATGCCATGAGTAGCTTTATACTTAGGAATTCCCATCCTAATAGGTTTCCCCTGTTTTTGCTAAGTATTGCTTGCTATGCTATATATATACTAAGTATCGTTGGGGGTTCGAAAGACTCAAAATTTTCTAAGTATAAGAGCTCTCTCGAGCGAACCTTTTCCTCTCAAAACCCCCTTCAAAATAAAACTAAGTTTTCTTCTGGGCGGAATGGTTGTCGGGTCAACGAGTGGAATTTGGTGGAGGACGGCCGCCCAGGAATCAAAGAAGTCTGCCATGTTTCAGAATTCAGAAGCTTCTAGTGCAACCACAATACATATGGGCTCTGTCTTGGCTTAGTACTTAGTGGGAAACTTCACCGTGGTACCAACATTTGGAGGTTCTTGGCACGGTTGGATCCAGTTGGTAGAGGGGCTACTAAGGGAAGGCTTCACCATGGTCTTGTTTGTAAAAGGACTTGATCGTGGATTGTGGGGAAAGTGCACAACCTCTAGAGAGTATTGCAATCTGATCGATCAGCCGAGTTCACGGAAAAGAACACTTTGAGCATCTGAAGGATGGAGCCTCTAGAAGATCTTCCTCTCTCTTTTCCAAACTTAAAGTTTTATAAAACCTAGGGTGTGAGTAATATCACCATTGGGTGGGATTTGGGGGACTTGGTGCGTAATATCCAAGTGCTAGGTTGATTGGACACTTGGTGAGTAATATCCCCGTGTTCCACTCGATCCTATACTACTTAAACAATGTTTACAAAGTAGGGTAAACCCTTCCTCTCTTCTTCTTACTTAGAGAAAATTGGCTTAATGCAAAAGAACCCCAAAGCCTACTCCAAGCCTTGCATGTAGTGTTAGTCTTATTTCTTTCCTTGGTGTAATTTTCCAATACATTCAGAGTATTGACCCAACTTGTTGGCAGCACATCTTATGTGCAGAATCCGAAGACTGAAAGGTGCGTAGGGATCGCGGGTCTTCACGCAACTAGCCTGAGGCATTGATGGACCCAAGTTTTATTAAGTTTCTGTTGTTCTATTTGAGCTAGTTATAAGCTATGCAAGTTGTAATAAATATACTCTGGATTATTCGTGTAATAATGACTTGTGTTTTACATGATATTCATCGACTGTGAAGTGCTAGCTATTGATCTAGGGACTAGCATGTTAATCACAGGGACTTAGGATCCTTAACGATCTGAGGTCACAACAGATGGTATCAGAGCACAAAGTTTCT
Source organism: Avena insularis (assembly GCA_023614405.1). Lineage (NCBI taxonomy): Eukaryota > Viridiplantae > Streptophyta > Magnoliopsida > Poales > Poaceae > Avena > Avena insularis. Next base: position 270,290,277 of record CM042684.1, on the reverse strand, counting down.
TGTAGGACGTGACCCCTAGGATTGGAAACCACTTTTACCATTGTGTGTTTTTGCTTTCTATATTCTTCTAAGTTATTTATGCTCTTCTAGTAAATTCTCTTCCTTATCACTTTGTGTCTAATCCTCATTCTACTAACTTAAAGATGACGAGCTTCTACTACGACACCACCGAAGACATCAAGTACCTGCGCTTTGGGGAATGCCTTCTGGACATCATCAAGACGTTGGAGTTGCCCATGCCATCAATCAAGGGAAGCGAGTTGAGGAAGATGCACAAGGAAGGATGCTGGGCGATTGAAGTCATCCAACCGGGGCGAAGCGAGACTGAACCCAAGACGGAGGCCATTGTACTCAACATCACCAGCGACTCCAAGGAGAAAGGACTTAGCACCAGCATGCAAGAGCTCATTGGACGCCTATGTGGACGCCACCATGAAGAGGTTGAAGGCCACTACATCAAACTCTTTGGAAGACATGATGAGAAGGGAGTTCCAATTGAGTTAACCTCGGAGGAAAGGGCGACATCCAAGCGTCGAAGGATCCAATACCAATACTTGGAGTGCCACATCAACGATCTTGAGGAGGGAAGCTGCTTTGAGATCATAAGGAATGACGAGTTATGTGCTCTAGTCAAGGAGAAGGACGAGAAGATCGAAGAGCTGGAAGAGAAGATCAAGTCCCTAGGAGGGAAGCTCACCGCCCAAGACAAGAAGTTTGCTAATCAAGAGAAGAGGGTGCATGATAAGAACAAGAGGATTAGTGAATAGAGTCTTTTACTCGCAAAAAATGAGATGGAGTTCAAGAACTTTTCTCTCATGTTGAAGGACCTGCGAGCCACCAAGAGGATCTTGGAGGAGAAGATCGCGCCCATGGCTAAGGAGTCAAACTTGATCAAGGAGCTGCAGGAAGAGAAGAAGGAACTTCAAGAGAAGCTCGAAGCTGCTACCCAGGAGCTACAACAGGTGAAGGAACTTCAAGAGAAGCTCGAAGCTGCTACATAGGAGCCACATGAGGTGAAGGAACTTCAGGAGAAGCTTGAAGCCACGACAAAGGACATGGAGTTATACAAGTCAATGCTGGAGAAGGAAGGCTTCACTATTGAGGATGAGGAAGTGGATGATGTGTAGAGTAGATAGTTGGACCACCTTTGTTTCTATAGTCAACGTTATTCGCGATTGTAATGAGTACCAAAACTATATTGGTTTAGTTAAACATGGATGAGTTGTGTTAAACTTTGTGCTATGTGTGCCTTTTGTGTTTCTCGTGTGTTTTTCTTGTGTTTACATAAGGGTAGGAGTTTATTCCTTAGGCTTTCTATCTATTTCTTAACTTGTTTGCCCAACCCCACAGATGGCGAGACGTGGGAACAACAATATGCCCCCAGAGATGGCACAACTTCTGAACTCCCAGAATCAGCTGATCCAACTCCTCACTCAAAACATGCAAAACAACAACAACAACAACCCACCGCCTCCACCACCTCCATCGCCCCAACAGGATCGCCTGACTCGGTTTTTGAGGTTGAACCCTCTACTTTCTCAAGTAGTTCTGAGCCAATTGTGGCAGATGACTGGCTGCGCACCACCAACAAGAAGTTAGACACCGTCCAAGTTGTTGGAGCTGACAGGGTGCGCTTTGCCACGCACCAACTTGAGGGACTAGCTGCTGAATGGTGGGATAACTACCAAGTCACCCACCCTGATATTGATGCTATCACCTTGAACCAGTTTGAGGCGGCTTTTTGTACTCATCACATGGCTGCTGGTGCCATGTCACTGAAGAGACGTGAGTTCCACGACTTGAAGCAACTGCACCGCTGTGTCTCCGAGTATGGGGACCTTTTCATCAAGCTGGCAAGTTATGCACCTGATGATGTTTCCACTGATGCCAAGAGGCAGGAAGAGTTCTTAAGGGGACTTAATGATGAGATATCCATTCATCTTGTGGCTCTAAAGTTTGATAACTATTAGGAACTTCTGGACAGGGCAATTGTGGTCGAAGAAAAGCAAAGGAGTATAGAGAACCGCAAGAGAAAGTCCACCTCGCACAAGCACAACTTAGCCCCATATCAGAAGCAACGCACTTCGTCACCACCGCCCCACAGCCACAATGGCCACAACCACAATGGTCATCGTCATGGGGGCCATAACCACAATGGCCATAAGCACCGCAATGGAAATGGCAATGGGAAGGATCTGAGTGAAGTGACATGCTCCAAGTGTAACAAGATAGGGAATTATGCAACTACTTGCCCCGAAAAGATGAAGAATGGGAATGGCAATGGGAACGGCAACAGACACCACCATGGTAATGGAAATCGGAAGAAGCTGAATCCATTCATCAAAGCCACGGTGAATCATCTCTCCATGGAGGATGCTCGTGAGGCACCTGACTCTGTGATTGGTAAGTTAAAGCTTAATACCATCCCTGCAGTTGTTCTTTTTGATACTGGTGCATCGCATTCATTCATATCCAGGGTATTTGTGGATAGAGGCAAGATACATACGAAGACTATTAGTACTCCTCTAAGGGTAAGTTCTCCTGGAGGAGAAATAGTGGCAAACTCTGGATGTCGTGGGTTAGAACTAAGGATTAGGGCACACATCTTTCCCACAAGTCTAGTCGTTCTGGAGTCACAAGGCTTAGAAATAATTTTGGGCATGAATTGGATGACCGAATATGAGGGAGTCATAGATTGTGCAAAAAGGACTATAGCACTCACAACTCCGGATAAGAAAAGAATCTGATTTAAGTCAGCCTTTGCACTCAAAGGAAGTATGGTGAACTCTCTTAAGGGAGTTAGCATGGAGGATGTGCCAGTTGTGAAGGAATATCTAGATGTATTTCCAGGAGAATTGCCAGGGATGCCTTCCGATCGAGACATCGAGTTTCTCATTGACTTAATGCCTGGAATGGGACCGATAGCCAAAATACCATACAAGATGGATGTCGATGAGTTGAAGGAACTTAAGAAACAGCTTAGAGAGCAATTGGACAAAGGCTTCATTCAACCAAGTGCGTCGTCTTGGGGAGCGCATGTCTTATTCATGGAGAAGAAGGATAAAACCAAGAGACTAGTCGTGGACTACCGGTCGTTGAATGAAGTGACAATCAAGAACAAGTACCCTCTACCCAATATCAACGACCTATTCGATCAATTAAAGGGAGCTAGTGTGTTCTCTAAGATTGATCTCTGATCAGGTTATTTCCAGTTAAAGATCCGAGAACAGGATGTACCCAAGACAGCCTTCACCACAAGATACGGATTGTATGAGTACACCGTGATGTCTTTTGGTCTAACCAATGCCCCGGCATATTTCATGACTATGATGAACAAGGTGTTCATGGAGTACTTGGATAAATTTAGTGTGGTGTTCATTGATGACATACTCATATACTCCAAGGATGAGAAGGAACATGAGAGGCATCTGCGCCTAATTATGGAAAAGCTGAGAGAACACAAATTGTATGCCAAGTTCAGCAAATGTGAGTTCTGTTTAAAAGAAGAGGGCTTCCTTGGTCATATTGTGTCGGCTAAAGGAGTTGCCGTGGACCCAAGTAAGGCAGCTTCCGTGACAGAATGGGAGTCGCCTAAGAATGTGGGTGATATCAGAAGTTTTTTGGGCCTTGCAGGATATTACCGAAGGTTCATTGAAAACTTTTCCAAGATAGCAAAGCCTATGACCGAATTGTTGAAGAAAGAAAAGAAGTTCCAATGGACCGAAGCATGTGAAGCAAGTTTTCAAGAATTGAAGAAGCGCCTAGTAACAGCACTAGTTTTGTGTCTGCCTGATATCCAGAAGGACTTCCAAGTCTATTGCGATGCTTCTCGACAAGTACTTGGTAGTGTATTGATGAAAGATGGTAAAGTAGTGTAATACGCCTCTCGGCAACTTAAGAACCATGAGAATAACTACCCCACACACGATTTGGAACTGGCGTCAGTTGTGCATGCGCTCAAGGTATGGAGACATTACCTCATGGGCAAACATTGTGATGTGTTCACGGATCACAAGAGTCTGAAGTATATCTTCACCCAAAAGGAGTTAAATATGAGGCAAAGGAGATGGCTTGAACTCATCAAGGACTATGACCTGGACCTATGGTACCACCCTAGAAAGGCCAATGTTGTGGCTGATGCCTTAAGCCGGAAGGTCTATGTAAATGGACTTACCGTGGGAGAACTTCCAAAGGATTTGTGCAAACAGTTCAAGGATCTCAGGTTGGAAATAGTTCTGGAAGGATACTTAGCGACTATGGAGATAGTGCCAATGCTTCTGGACCAAATCAAAGAGGCCCAGAAGGGGGACAAAGAGTTGGAAGAAATAAAAGTTAATATAAGCAAGGAAAAGCAAAAGGTTTCCATACAGATGAACAAGGAATACTTTGGTATGAGAAGCGTTTGTGCGTTCCCGATGACCCCGATATCAGGAAGTTAATTCTTCAGGAGGCCCACGATTCGCCTTACTCAATTCATCCCGATAATACAAAGATGTACATGGATATGAAGGATAGATTCTGATGGAATAACTTGAAAAGAGAAATTGCCGAGTACATCTCTTTGTGTGACGTGTGCAACAGAGTCAAGGCCGAACATCAAAAACCAGCAGGGCTGCTGCAGCCATTACCTATGCCCGATTGGAAGTGGGACAAGGTAGGCATTGATTTTATCACAGGACTACCCCGGACTCATTCTGGGTATGATTCTATCTGGGTAGTGGTTGATCACTTCACCAAAGTGGCCCACTTCATTCCTGTAAAGACCACCTATACAAGTGCTAAACTTGCCAAGATTTATATGTCAAGGAGTGTGAGTCTGCATGGTGTACCCAAGGGGATTGTCTCTGATAGAGGTATCCAATTCACCTCGAAGTTTTGGCGATAGCTACACGAGTCTCTAGGGACACGACTGGAGTTTAGTACTGCTTTCCACCCGCAAATAGATGGCCAAAGAGAAAGAGTTAATCAGATCTTGGAGGACATGTTAAGAGCTTGTGCTCTAGACTATGGGTCTAGTTGGGATGACAACTTGCCATACGCGGAGTTCTCGTACAATAACAGTTATCAAACTAGTATCAAGATGGCTCCATTTGAAGTTCTATATGGCAGGAAGTGTAGAACTCCGCTGCTATGGAATGGAGTTGGAGAACGTAGTTTGTTTGGACCTGAGCTGATCAAGTATGCCGAAGAAAAGGTAAGGCAGATTCAAGACAGGTTAAAAGTAGCCCAATCCAGGCAAAAGAGTTATGCTGATTCCAAGCGCAGGGATGTAACTTATGAAGTGGGAGACCGTGCATATCTCCGAGTTTCACCACTACGAGGAGTTAAGAGATTTGGAATCAAGGGTAAGCTAGCACCCCGATTCATAGGTCACTATAAGATTTTGGCTCATAGAGGGGAGGTTACCTATCAGTTGGAATTGCCTGAAGTATTGACTGTTCATGATGTTTTCCATGTGTCACAACTAAAGAAATGTCACCCAGAAATGGCTAAAACACCATTAAGGGATACGGTTCCCCTGGATGAGGTACAACTAGAAAACAATCTCACCTATGAGGAAAAACCCACCAAGATTCTAGAAACAGCCGAGAGGATTACTCGTACCAAGACTATCAGGTTTTGTAAAGTTCAATGAAATCACCATTCCGAGGAAGAGGCCACGTGGGAACGCGAAGAAGACCTGAAGGCAGAACACCCACACCTATTTGCTAACCAACCTGAATCTCGGGGACGAGATTCTTCTTAAGGGGGGTAGGTTTGTAACATCCCAAATTTTACAATTTTAGATGTTACTAGAAGCATGCATCATATCATTTGCATCATGGCATCACACAATAAAAGTTGCATCAAATACTTTCCTAAACCCTATAGTCATATAAAGACAAAAAGGGGTTATACAAAACCTAACCTTCTAAATCCTTGCAAAAGTGTTGTTTTATAACCTCATGGTAATCTCCTTCTTTCTACAAAATTTTAGAGACCAATTTCATTAAGTTTAGAGTCCGTTTGCAAAAGTTATTAGGCAAATAGCTAAACAGAAAATAAAAAGAATAAAAAAGGGGGACTAACCGGGCCAGCCGAGCCGGCCCGTCCCTATCTACCACACAGGCCAGGCGCAGGCAACGCGCAGCAGCAGTAGCCGCATGGGCCGGCCCAGCAAGCACCGCCAGCTACCCGCCCGCTACCACCTCGCGCCGCTGACACCTCGACCCCACCTGTCATCCCCCTCCCCTCGCCGTGTCCAGGACAAACACGACAGCGCCACCACATCGGGTTCAATCTTCCCGGCCAAATCGAAACTGATTTCCGCTGCCCCCTCCCGCATGCCTCTGGCGAATAAAAGCCACAGACCCACCGCCACTAAACCATAAAAAAATTTCTCAAGAACCGCCACCGGGCTGCTGATTTCGAGATCAAATCGATCTCGCCGGAGCTCCGCCGCCAGTGAGGTCGGAAGGTGAGCTTCCCCGTTGAAACCGAGGTCCCTATCTTCCCTCTATCTGTCCCGCGCTTCCCTCTCTAACGACCGCGCCGCCTGTGCCATTTTCCCCTTGAACAGAAGCTTGCGCCACCCGCAATTGCTCGTCGAAGACCTCGCCAGAGCCGAGAGGAGCAGTGGCCGTAGGCCAACGAACGAGGAGGAGCCAGCCTACTTCGACCCTGGGAACGGAATCACGAGGAGCTGAAGATCGTCGTCGTCTACTTCACCGAGCCGGGGACCCTCCGCACCGCCGCCGATGACCACCGCCTGATGTGTCTCCTCAGTCCGCCGTCGTCGTCGTCGACTCTGTCACCTGTAAGTCGTCGGCCATCCCTCATCGTCCGATCGCGATCCAGCGGCCTAGATTAGAACATCGTACCAAACCGGTACCAGCCAATAGCAGCATGCCATGTGGCACGCTGCGTTAGCTCCGCGTCAGCGCCGCGGGCCCAACCCCGCACGTCGTCCGTGTAGCCCCCGTCTGTTTTGTTTTAAAATAGACAGATATTGTTTTTATCTCGTTTAATTCATAGTAAATCGAATCCTTGGCCAAAAATTACGTATAATATATCGTTAGATTTATAAAATTGAGTAAAACATAGATCTGCAATAATATTTCTAGTTTATGGTACTGTTTTTGTGGTAGGATTTAAAGTTTAGTTTGGCGTATTTTATTTATAGGAAAATAATCGTAACTCTGTTTTAGTTGATTCTTGTTGCGTTGGCTTTGTATCTACGAGATATATTGTGTAAAATTGTTATACCATGCTTAGAGTATTTAGATCTGTTTCGAGGTAGATTGGAAGTGTAGATCTGTTCATGGGCATATTTATTTAGGTAATAATCAAAAATACTTAAAATCTGTGGGAAATCGATACTAATGACATCCCCAACTCAATAACACCCCTGCATAACATCTGTGGTCGAATTTGAACCCATCCTTGCATATTACCATGTTGCATGCATGCATAATTACCTTGGTGGCATTGTTTTGTGCAAATTATGATTGGATCTATGTTTGTGTTTTGTTAGATTGTTCGGAGTACGCTGAGGAGTACTGTTGTGTAGAGTGTTGCTCGGATCAAGGCAAGTTACACCACTTGTTCATGTTTAATGTCCCAGTTTTTGACTATGCATGTTTTACTCTTCAAATCTTGTAGTATGCATGTAGGTTTTTACTAGATTTTCTTAGTACTATTTTTGCAAGTGTGATTTTTTAGTATGCCATGAGTAGATTTATACTTAGGAGTTCCCATCCTAATAGGTTTCCCCTGTTTTTGCTAAGTATTGCTTGTTATGCTATATATACTAAGTACCATTGGGGGGTTCGAAAGACTCAAAATTTTCTAAGTATAAGAGCTCTCTCAAGCGAAACTTTTCCTCTTAAAACCCCCTTCAAAATAAAACTAAGACTTCTTCTAGGCGGAATGGTTGTCGGGTCAACGAGTGGAATTTGGTGGAGGACGGCTGCCCAGGAATCAAAGAAGTCTGCCATGTTTCAGAATTCAGAAGCTTCCAATGCAACCACAATACATATGGGCTCTGTCTTGGCTCAGTACTTAGTGGGAAACCTCACCGGGGTACCAACATTTGGAGGTTCTTGGCACAGTTGGATCCAACTGGTAGAGGGGCTACTAAGGGAAGGCTTCGCCATGGTCTTGTCTGTAAAAGGACTTGATCGTGGATTGTGGGGAAAGTGCACAACCTCTCGAGAGTATTGCAATCTGATCGACCAGCCGAGTTCACGGAAAAGAACACTTTGAGCATCTGAAGGATGGAGCCTCTGGAAGATCTTCCTCTCTATTTTCCAAACTTAAAGTTTTATAAAAAACCCCAGGGCGTGAGTAATATCGCCATTGGGTGGGATTTTGGGAACTTGGTGCGTAATATCCAAGTGCTAGGTTGATTGGACACTTGGTGAGTAATATCCTCGTATTCAACTCGACCCTATACTATTTAAACAATGTTTACAAAGTAGGGTAAACCCTTCCTATCTTCTTCTTACTTAGAGAAAATTGGCTTAATGCAAAAGAACCCCAAAGCCTACTCCAAGCCTTGCATGTAGTGTTAGTCTTATTTCTTTCCTTGGTGTAATTTGCCAATACATTCAAAGTATTGACCCAACTTGTTGGCTACGCGTCTTATGTGCATAATTCGAAGACTGAAAGGTGCGTAGGGATCGCGGGTCTTCACGCAACTAGCCCGAGGAGTTGATGGACCCAAGTTTTATTAAGTTTCCTCTGTTCTATTTGAGATAGTTATAAGCTATGCAAGTTATAATAAATATACTTTGGATTATTCGTGTAATAATGACTTGTGTTTTACATGATATTCATCGACTGTGAAGTGCTACTATTGATCCAGGGACTAGCATGTTAATCACAGGGACTTAGGATCCTTAATGATCTGAGGTCACAACACATTGCTAGTTGCTAGTGCTAAATTAATATTGGTCACTTTAGATGGGAACACTTGGAGCAAATGATTATGAAAACCTTGGAATGATGAGTCATTCTATTGAAATGTTTTGACATGGGTTATGAAACCTAAGGATTTGAAAATGATGATGAATAAGGCATATGCCTTGACTTTGAATAAAAATCGATGGTTGGGTTCAGATGCGATACCATTCTAGCTTTTACCCTACAACCACAATACCTGATTTGGGTAGGGCTTAACTGGAAGTTTATATGTCTTAGTATGGGTTCCCTTGTGGAAAGAGGTTAAGCCGAGATTACCTCGTGACTATGAATGTCCACCTATGCAGTTCCCGGGATGGAAGATGGCCATGGCTGGGAGGCCAAGCTCATAGGGGAGGTGCCTATACTAGGGTGTGTAATTGAAAGGTTAGGATTGATTATCCGCATACCGATTATGATGATTCAGGGTAATCCCTTATGGATGTATTGAATCTTGTGGTGAAAGTGTACCACCTCTATAGAGAGTTAAACTATTCGAATAGCCGCGTCCGCGGTCAAGGATAGTTGGATGGCCATACTGTTCCGTTGTCAGATGTTTTCAAAATGACTTGTGACTTGAACTATGATTTTGACTGGACCACAATAGGGTTGTGGGAATGAAAACTAGGTTCCCCCCTGAGTAATCTAGATAACTAAAATAGGTCTTTACTACTAAGTCCTTCTGAAATAAAACTAGCTTATTGCAAACAAGACTAGAGCTTAGGATTCCTACTAGAATTGTCTTACTTGTGTTAGTGATAGTTTGCGAGTACTTTAAGAGTACTCATGGCTTTGTCCCTGGCTATTCCCATGGCTAGACTATGAAGAGGACTATCCGGATGACGGACAGCGGGATGTCTACGATAACTAGGATCATCACCCATCGTCAGCATTGCATGTGACCATGAAGATGGAGCCTCTACTACGTTTATTTCCGCTGCTTTGATGTGTATTAAGACTTGATCATGAGATCAACTATTTGTAAGACTATTATGGTTTGTAATGGATGATGTCCTATGCTACCAATTCTGTTATGTCTCGCAAAAATGGTATTCCTAGGATTGTGATGTACGGCATAACGGGCATCTAGACTTAAAAATCCAGGTGTTCACAAGTTGGTATTAGAGCCATCCTGACCATAGGAGACCCTAGTTAGAATGGACATCTGAAAAACTTAGTTTCAAAACAAAGGAAGTGAGTATTTGTGAAAACCTATTCCCACTCTTATCCTTGAGATTCTTTCAAAAAAAGAGTTCACATGTCCCTCAAAATTCTTGCTATTCTACATAAAATTTGACACACTCTATCACCTCACTAACTTACTCATCCTAATTGCTTATAGATGGAAGTCAAGTACAATAAGTTCTATCAGCTTGGCAATGGAGAAGATCTCATCTTCGAGAGGGACTTGAGCCAGCTAGCGGAGTTTCTTGGACGCCTGCACCCCGAGTTCTATGGAGCGCAACTCAATGATCAGCTAGGAGGAGAACTGAAGTGGTTGATTGTTGTAGATTTGAGAGGCAAGATGGAGCCACCCACCTCAAAGAAGATACAGTTCACTTTGAGGGAGAACAACTGGCTGGATGGACTAGCTACAGAAATGCAGGAATCACTTTTGTGTCTGTGTGCGCAGAATATCAACTAGATCAATGGCACTCGCTTCGCTCACTACACAAGACGTGATTCTATGGGACAACCCTTGGCCATGCCAGGACATCCGAAGTTGAAGCACCATGTGGATCACCTCGACTTCATGCTGCATGAGACCCAGAAAGAGCTAGACAACACCCGTGCCTACGCCAACCAGAAGCACACTGTCGCAGCAGACAAGAACCACACCCTCGCCATCCTAGCTAAGGAGCGCAAGACACTTCGCCGCCCGCATGACAAGAAGGACCGCATCATTGCTCGCCTTCGTCAGAAGGTGGCAACCCTTGAATAAACCATCCATGACCAGGAGATTCAGCTTGAGGAGAAGGAAGACGAAGGTGAAGATCTTCGTAGGGATATCACTTCTTACGTGAGTGATGATGAAGACTACCTGGAGGACACCAACATGGAGTTCCGCACCGATGAGGAGGACGCAGATTTCCTAGATGACGAAGAACCAACCAGTTCTGATGAGGAGTAGTAGCACCAGATCACTGTCATAGGTGTGAGTTTGTATCCGGTCCCAATGTATCATAGAATGATATAGTGGTTCTTAAAACCACCTGCTTAGTAGTTGTTGTGTGTTGCTTGTAATGTGTTGCTTGGAATGAATGAAAAAGAGTTGTGGTTTTCAAACCTTAGCAATACTCAAGTTTAAGCTTTTGAACCATACCTATAAGGCATAGAAATTTTCCTCTTGTCTTATGATCTATCTCAATCTTCAGATGACTCGTGGCAACCCCGGTGGTAGCAGCTCATCCCAGGATCCAATGCTTCAGATTCTGCAAATACTAGTATCAGATCGCGAAGTTGGTAGAGCCAAGCATCAAGCCAATCTAGCCACTCTTCAGCAGATCGCCCAGATGGCGCACAACAACCAAGGCCATGGAAATCAATATCACCATGGATCTAAGCTAAAGAACTTTCAAAACACTAATCCTCCTACGTTTAGCAAATCTGAAGAACCCTTAGATGCTGATGACTGGCTGCAGTCGATGGAGAATAACTTAGAAGTTGCAGGAGTAGATGCTGTGGAGAAAATACTGTTTGCCACCCACTCTCTGGCAGGTTATGCAAGATCCTGGTGGAACAGCACTCGTACAATGAACGGAGGACAAATGATGACTTGGAAGGAATTCAAGCTCAAGTTTAGTAGGACCCATGTGCCCCCAGGTTTGATCAAGAGGATGAGGGATGAATTCAGGGAGTTAAAGCAAGGAAGGATGACTATGGTGGAATATCATGACAGATTTCTGTCTCTGGCTAGGTATGCCCCCGATGAGATTGACACCGAGGCAAAGAAAAAGGAAAGGTTCCTGAATGGCATGCATGATGAGATGCAGATAGTGTTAGTCAACATTCCTTTTGATGATCTAAAAGCTCTAGTGAATTCTGCTATCGAGATGGAAGGAAAGATCAATCAAGCCAGTGAGAACCGCAAGCATCGTATGATGCACCAGCCTGGTGTCACATCCCAAGATTTTAGAAAATTGGGACTAGAAAAAAATGCATTTGTATTGCATCATTTCATTCATGATTTTTTTTTATTGCAAAACCCTATTTTGAAAGCCAAAATTTGATTGCTCAAGAGGCTCTTACAAGAGATCAGCTAAGGATTCTATAAATCCAATATTCTTGATCAATAGAAAATACTACAAACTGATTCTAAAATGACCTACTAAATAATAGAAAATTCTAGAAACAAAATTGAGCTCATTTGGAGATATTATGGAAAAGTTATGGAATAAATACAAGTAAACAAAAGATACAAAAGAAATAGAATTTTTACATGGATTTATAAATCCTCTCTTTTAGTTTGGACGTGAATAATGCTCATTAACATATTAAGATATTATATACTGAATTTTAGAAAATCATAGAACTTTGTTTAAATCAAATCTGAGTTTAAAATCAAATTCTACAAAAGAAAAAAAAAGAAAGATAAATAGGAGGACGCGAGCGCGAGCCTAGCAAGCAAAGCCTAGAGCGAGAGCGCGCGTACGTACAGCGTGGTCCTAGTTTCCTTTCTTCTTCATTATTTTTTATCGGGCTGACAGCTCAGGCCCACTCAGACATCTTCAACCTCTGGACGGAGACTGATATCTGTACGTATCGCATCCGTTGGAACGACAAACTGCCCCGAAAATCTCTAATTCGGCTGATTTGTTTGTTCCCTCGCCACGAACCTCCGGGTATAGATAGCCCAGGTTCTCCTCCTCGAAATCCCTCGAAAATACCTAAATTTTTGGCCGTCAGGCTGCCCAATTTTGAACTCGATTCGGTCTCGCCGGAGCACCCTAGCAGCAGCTTCGGGAGGTGCACGCCGGTGACGTTTTAGAGCACGCCTTGTCCTCCTTTTTCTTCCAATACCTCTGTATCGATCTACTGCATCTTCTTAGATGCCTTTTCCCTCCTGTTTACAGCAAGCCGTCGTCAATTGCTCGCCGCAGTTCGCCGGAGACGGAAACGAACAGCCGCCGTTTTCCGCCGCACGAGGAGGAGAAGAACGTCTCTGAGCCCACGATCCTGATCGAGAGGAATAGTACAACGCCGTAGTCTACTTCATCATCGTCGAAGACCACCGGAGCGCCCCCGCCGTTGACCTCCGAGCAGCACGTTGACAACGCTGCCGCCGATTGCCGTCGGTACGTCACCGTCGATTGTGGTCCGTCCGATCTTGTTTCTGTGGCTCAGATTAGATTGCTATATTGAACCAGTACCATCCAATATGAGACCGCCACGTGGCGTCTGGTGGCAGCAGCGTCAGTGCTGACTGGGCATCTATGTCATCAGTCAACTGCATGGTCAATCCGTAAATAAAGGATTTTCGAATTAACAATTGCAGAAAATCAATTTAATTGTAAAATTCATAGAAAAATATCTGCTCGTCAGAAAAATATAAATAATATATCGTTGGAAAGATAATTTTGTCCAGATTATTAATATACAATTGGATCCGACATTTACTGTAAGTATTTTTCATGATTATTTAATTGGTTTAATATTCTTTTTAGAGTAATTAATTCATATAAAATAATCTACAGATCAGAAAAATACAAATGATATACCTCCGGATTCAAAAAATTGTATAGAACATGATTATGAAATAAAATTATGAGTTTAATGTAAATATATTTTCAGAACTATTAAAAGGCATATTGTTGTACTTTAATTTTAGAAAAAGATCTGTAAACCTTTTCGACATGAATCTTTTTGCTACTGGTTCTATATTTAAATATATATCTAGGAGTATTTTACCAAGAATTAACCATACTATTTATAATTGTAGCTTAGTTATTGTGTACAAAAGCTTATGAAGTGGGTTTAATTAATGCTTTAATTGGTTTTGATGCATTAAATGTTTTCCATATGCATCATCGGATGTAATAATGTCCAGAGAACTAAATACAACCATTGTGATATATTAATCATCATCATGCATTTGTTCATCATTGTTTTATTGTATTGTTGCATATGCATTTTATGGTTTTGTCTTGTTGTTGAATGTGAATTATTTTTATTTTTTTAGAGTGTGAGAAGAGTAAAGATTGTTCTGAAAAAGAGGGTGTGAACAATATCAACAAATAAGGCAAGTGATATTTGCTTCTTTACGTTCTATTTATTGTTCTATGCATGTGGTGTGTATTAGTAGAGTTATATGTGTATAAGTAATTGTTGTTTTGTGCTATGGTCGTGGTCTAGTGAAAAGAGGCGTGTTTTGGCACGCTATGGTTATGGTAGCGAAAGAGATTGTGTTTTGGTTTGATGAAAGGAATATAGTTGTTTAAAAGTATGGAATGGAAGGTATAGTTTGAGTGTCATGGTAAGGGTCAAGGCCTAATTTACTTACATGTTCACTAGTAGAGGTTGAATGCCATGGTAGGGACGTTGAGCCTGAATACTAACATGAGCATATACTGTTTGGTTGTGCCATGGTAGGGTCGTTGAACCTGACTACTGACATGAGCATAGTCGAGTTATTTGGAGAGTGACATGGTAGGGCATTAAGCTTGACTACTAACATGTGCACTAGAGTTCAGTTGAATAGTGAGTGGCATGGTAAGGGCATTATGCCTGACTTACTGACATGATCATTAGTAAAGTTGAAGTATGGATTTTATCTAGTGAAGTTGGAGGTTTAAAATTGATTTGGAAAAGTAGGACAAAACTGTGTGTGCTTTTTATTATGCTTTTTATGAATATGCTAGTACATTATGGTTATGTTATAGTTGCTTAGTGACATTTGCCAATACATTCAATGTATTGACCATTCATGGCTGCAACATTTCATGTCGCAGGATATTTTCAGGCGAGTAAGATTATCATTTAGGTTGCGAATCTTCACTCAGCGTGTTTCCTATGGCGTATTGGAGCTCTCTTATTATTTACTTTATTTGATCTATGTTATTTAAGCTAGCTATGAGATAATCAAACCTTGTAATAATTATATTCTTGGATCATTCGTGTAATAATGCAACACATTGATATTCTTTTATTCATTGAAACTGTGTGTGCTAGCTAATCGATCCAAGGGACTAGCACTGTAAACACAGGATCCAATCTTTAACTGGTTGGATCGTTTCACCTGGAGCCCACCATACCCCAAAGTATCGCACAAACTCATCTGCAGTATTTGCATCAAGACCCAACAGGCCACCTATGAACTGTCCGAACTTTCCCAAACATGGCGGAGGAAACCCGAGGCCCAGAGGCCACAACAATAACACCAGCAACCCCCATAACTTCTATCGTGCACCGCCAAGGTCCACCAACCACAACAACAACAACAATACTGCCCCCAAGGACTTGAAGTAATGTTGTGCCCATTGCCGGGAAGGACAAGTCAATGATAACCTGCTTTGAATATGGAGTCACGTGTCAATACTCCAATGAGTGCCCCAAGAAGCTTGCTGCAGCCACCAATGTCACTGCACCTGCTCAACAGCAGCGCTATGTCCAGCCTGGAAAGAGGTTTGCCCCATGCAACCCGCACAACCGTACTGGCCGTCTGTTCCACATGAATGCTGAAGAAGCCCAAGAAGCGCCAGATGTCATGTTGGGTATGTTTTCTGTTAACTCGGTACTTGCAAGAATGTTGTTTGATTCTGGAGCATCGCACTTGTTTATTACAGAAGAATTTGCACGCACTAGTAAGATTCAACCAACGAATTTGAAGCATGTTATGATAGTTCAAATACCTGGGTCAACCACCAAAGCTAGAAAAATTTGCAAGGTCGTGCCTATCAGAGTACATGGAATAGATTTTTATGGCAATTTAATAGTACTTGGAACCAAAGGTTTGGAAGTAGTACTAGGAATGGATTGGATGTCGAAACATCAAGGATTAATAGACTGTGCCAAGAAATCCATAACCATGACCGGTAGCACCGGAGTATCAGTAGAGCATGTGTTTGAGACGCTGCCCCATAAATTCAAGTGCAACAAGAGTTTAGTCCAATCAACCCTAGACCAAGTCAGAGTAGTTTATGAATACCCCGATGTGTTCCCAGATGAATTACCCGGTATGCCCCCAGATCGGGATATCGAGTTTATCATTGAACTAGTTCCTGGAACTGGACCCATAGCTCAAATACCCTATAGTATGAACCTAGCCGAATTAGTAGAGCTAAAGAAGCAACTTGATGACATGTTGAGCAAAGGTCTAATACAACCAAGTGCGTCGTCGTGGAGATCACATGTTTTGTTTGTGGATAAGAAAGATGGTGCCAACCGTTTGTGTACGGACTACCGGAAGCTGAATGACATCACCATCAAGAACAAGTACCCACTGCCGAAGATAGAACATCTGTTTGACCAGCTGACTGGTGCCAAAGTGTTTTATAAGATTGATCTTAGAACTGGTTATCATCAATTAAAGATCCGCGCAACGGATATCCCCAAGACTACTTTCATTACCAGATATGGATTGTATGAGTACAATGTCATGTCATTTGGATTGACAAATGCCCCCGTTTATTTCATGAATCTCATGAATAAGATTTTTATGAACTTCTTGGATAAGTTTGTCGTTGTTTTTATCGATGATATTCTGATCAATTCCAAGTCAAAAGAGGACCATGAGCGGCACCTAAGAACCATCCTTGAAACTTTTAGAGAGCATCAGTTGTATGCCAAGTTTAGCAAATGTGAGTTCTGGTTAAAGGAAGTAGGATTCCTAGGACATATCTTGTCGGTAGGAGGAGTTGCCGTCGATCTCGCCAAGATTAAGGATGTTGAGGAATGGAAAGCCCCAACCACTCAAACCGAAGTCCGTGCATTTCTTGGATTAGCCGGATATTACCGCAGGTTCGTTGAAGGATTTTCAAGCATCGCAAGGCCGATGATCCAGCTGTTGAAGAAACATAAGAAGTTTTAATGGACGGACAAATGTGAAGCAAGTTTTCAAGAGCTCAAGAAGAGATTGATTTCCGCCCCAATTTTGATCATGCCGGATATCATGAAGCCTTTTGATGTATTTTGTGATGCATCCAAGATTGGTCTCGGATGTGTGTTGATGCAGGAAGGCAAAGTAATATCATATATGTCCCGACAACTGAAGCAACATGAGCAGAACTACCCCACCCATGACTTAGAACTGGCAGCCATAGTTTTAGCCTTGAAGACATGGCATCATTACCTCATGGGTAACCACTGTGAGATTTATTCGGATCACAAGAGCCCAAAGTATGTTTTCACCCAGAAGGAGCTAAATATGAGGCAATGGAGATGGATAGAGTTAATCAAGGATTATGACCTTGACATTCACTACCATCCCGACAAGGCCAATGTGGTAGCAGATGCACTTAGTAGACTGCCGTGTAGATTAAACACCATGATTAAGGAAGACCAGCCAAGTTTGCATGAGGAGTTGGGGAATTTTAGAATGGAGCTAGTTAGTGAAGGATTTCTAGCCAGTATTGAACTTCAACCCACTTTGATTAGTCAAAAAAGAAAGCTCAGAAAGGAAAAGCCAGTGTCAACGGAATTAAGCGTCGTATCGGTACAGGGAAGGTACCCGGATTCACTGAAGATGAAGAAGGCGTTTTGTGGTATAAGGGACTCATCTGTGTCCCAGTAGATTAAAAGTTGAAGCAACTCATTTTGCAGGAAGCCCATGATACCCTTTATTTTATTCATCCGGGAGGAACGAAGATGTATCAGGATTTGAAGGAGAAATTTTGGTGGCACAAAATGAAGAGAGAAGTCGGAAGCTATATAGCCAAGTGTGATATCAGTCAGAGAGTCAAAGCGGAACACCAGCGACCCACAGGACTTTTGCAGCCGTTACAAATTTCGGAATGGAAATGGGATTCTGTTGGAATGGATTTGATCGCCGGTTTACCTACATCTAGTAGGGGAAATGATTCTATTTAGGTCATAGTAGATAGACTGTTCAAGGTAGCTCATTTCATACCTGTCAAGCCCACTTACCAAGGCCCGAAGCTAGTAGAGTTGTACATCGCTAGAATAGTCAGTCTGCACGGACCCCCCCAGACAATTGTGTCAGATCGAGGAACCCAGTTTACCTCAAGGTTTTGGAAGAAAGTCCAAGAAGGATTAGGAACCAAACTGAACTTCAGCACCACTAATCACCCACAGAATGACGGACAAATGGAAAGAGTAAACCAGATATTAGAAGATATGCTGAGAGCTTGTGTACTAGAATATGGATCTAAATGGGAAGACTGTCTTCCTTTCGCAGAATTCTCATTCAACAACAGTTATCAAGCCAGTTTGCAAATGGCCCCATTTGAGGTTTTGCATGGAAGGAAGTGTCGTACCCCCCTGAATTGGTCGTAAGTAGGAGAGAGTCAGATATGCGGACTAGACATTCTATGAGAAGCCGAAGAGAAGATTCAGAAGATCCGTGAACACCTCAAGACTGCTCAATCCAGACAGAAGAGTTACGCTGATAAAAGATGTCGAGACCTGACCTTCAATATCAGAGACTTTGTGTATCTCAAAGTATCACCCTTGAAAGGAATGCAACATTTTCAACTTAAAGGGAAGCTTACACCCAGATATGTCGGACCCTTCAAGATTTTAAGTCACCGAGGAGAAGTATCCTATCAGCTAGAACTTCCTGAAGAGATGCCAGCCGTACATGATGTGTTTCATATCTTGTTACTTAGGAAATGCCTAGAAGTTCCGGAGAAGACCAAAGTTTTCAAGAACATCGATCACAGAGCCATAGATATCAATAAGGATTAACCTATCGTGAGGTACCCATTCGTATTTTGGAAGAAGCCTTCAAAACCACCCGGACTAGAAGTATCAAGTTTCTAAAGATCTAGTGGAGCAACCATACTGAAGAAGAAGCCACCTGGGAGCGACAAGATTATATTAGGACTGGATTTCCCAATCTCTTTAGTTCCTAGTTTTTCTCAAATCTCGGGACAAGATTCTATTTAAGGAGGGAAGGTTTATAACATCTCAAAAATATTAAAAGGGGAAATCATTTTCCAATAAACCAAAATTAGGGTTAACAAAAGCTTTTACTATTAAAACTATATGAATGCATGTGTGTGTTTGTTAATGATGTATGAATGCATGTTATGCCATGTTTGATTGTTATATATTATGAGGATTGGTTTAAGGATCAAAACAATATCATCTAGGTCAAATCAGAACCAAATCAAATCACAAGGAAATCAAATTATAAAGCATATGACCTAATGATCATTTTTGCAAAAGTTAACACCTAGCTCACTTAGAGCATCTCTATTAAATGAATTCAAACAGAAACAATTCCATTTGTTTTCTCACCTTGCTAGACCAAGTGACAAAGAACACAAGTGAACTTTCAAAACTCACCAGAACATATTCAAATCCATTTGAGGGAATTTTCAAAATTAAATCTAGTGTATGCATCAAGATAGCCATTTTCAAAAACCATCCAAACTTTCTCCACTTGACCAATCCTTGCAACCAGAGACACGCAAGCATATGACCAACACACCTACCAAATAGAATTTGAAAATTCAAATGTTTTTATCTTGCTGCCATTTGATCGAACACTTAGCAGACATAGTACATAGCTACCAACTATACACTGTTTTGATCAATCTTGTGATCATCTTTGTACTCGACTAAGCCTCTACTACTCACCCATGATCACCCCAGTACCAGCCCGTGCAGTGGAGCCTCTCTCACTCGACCAAATGACTAGTGCCAGCCCATACCCGAGCATGCCATGCCGGCTGGACATGGACGCGATGCTACATGCTTCGCCGCCCTCGTCCACGACCACTAGGAGATAGCACTAACCTCACCGCACCCACCAGTGTACGCCTCGGCCAACGACAGCTAGTGGAGATGCTAGCACAACCGCGCCCATTTATCTCTCTACCATGCCGAGTGCACGCCAGAGCGCCAAGCCACCCCGCGCCTCGCTCTCCCCTTGCATAAATGCAATCGCCGCGAAGCCAGCAACCCCCTAGACAAGCCCGCTTGACCCGCCGCGCCCCGTGACCACCGTACTCCGTGACGAACACCCGCGGTACCCGACCAGAGCATGGACGCCCCCGACCGATGGAGACCGCGCCTCGCTGTGCCACTCTGCGCATGACGATCGCCACATAACCCTGCGTCGACCTACACCCTCAGCCATGCCGATAACACCCTGTAGCGATGTCGCCGACAAGCCCGAGCCATGCCCCAATGCTCCTCTTGCCGGGGTATAAATAGACCCCGCCCCTTGCCTCAAAATGCACCCCACTCGACTCACCTCTCCCACCAGCAACCTCTCTGACCCATCCCCGGAGCAAGCCAAAGCCTGCAGCGCCGAAATTTTGCCGGAGGTCACCGTTTCGGTGGTGGAGCAGAGCCATCACTAGGAGCCGCCCCAGGAGCTGTTGGAGATATGCCCAAGAGGCAATAATAAAGTGGTTATTCTTATATCTTTATGTTTATGATAAATGTTTACATCCCATGCTATAATTGTATTAACCGGAAACATTAATACTTGTGTGTTTTGTAAACATAAAAGAGTCCCTAGTAAGCCTCTTGTTAAGCTAGCTTGTTGATTAATGGATGATCATGGTTTCCTGATCATGGACATTGGATGCTGTTAATAACAAGATCATATCATTAGGAGAATGATGTGATGGACACACACCCATAGTAAGCATAGCATAAGATCAAGTCATTAAGTTCATTTTGCTACAAGTTTTTCAAATGCATAGTAACCTAATCCTTCGACCATGAGGTTATGTTAATCACCATCACCGGATGGGTACTTTGATGACATCAAACGCCGCTTCGTAACTAGGTGGTTATAAAGGTGACATTGGGTATTCTGAAAGTATGTGTTGAAGCGCATGGACCAAGATTGGGATTTGTCCATCCATATGACGGATAGATATGCTCTGGGCCCTCTCGGTGGAATGTCATCTAGTTAGGGATGACATATCACGGAACGAGTAAAGAGTACTTATCACTAACGAGGAAGAACTAGGTATGGAGATACCGACGATCAAACCTCGGATAAGTAGAATATCGCGTGACAAAGGGAATTGGTTTCGTATGTTAATGGTTCTATCGATCACGAAGTCATCGTTGAATATGTGGGAGCCATTATGGATCTCCAGATCCCGCTGATGGTTATTGATCAGAGAGGTGTCTTCATCATGTCTGCATATTCATGAACCGTAGGGTGACACACTTAAGGTTCGAAGTTGTTTTAAGTAGATATGGAATATGCGTTGGAGACCGAATGTTGTTCGGAGTCTCGGATTGGATCCAGGACATCACGAGGAGATCCGGAATTGTCCGGAGAATAAGATTCATATATTGGGGATCATTTTCTAAGTTAGGAAATGTTAGGAGTGTTTATGGAGATTCTAGAAGGTTTCGGAATGTTCTGGAAGGTTCTAGAAGATTTATTGGAGTTTGCTTGAAAACCAAGAAAGGATCAAGGAGTCTTTGTGGGGCAAGACACGGATTCGTGGGGGAGGAGGATTCCTCCCCCCTCCCAATCTGCCGGCCAAGGAGGGAGGGGAGTTCTACTAGGACTCCGCCTCCCATGGCGCCTTCCTCCTTTAAATAGAGGGGAGGGGGCGCCATCCCCTAGAACTCTCCCATAACAAACCCTAGCCGCCGCCTCTCTCCTCCTACTTCACTCTGCTCCGGCTTAGGCGAAGCCCTGCAGAATTCTCTACTCCACCACCACCACCACACCGTCGTGCTGCTGGGATTCCGTGGAGAAGATCTACTACCTCCACGCTCATTTGGAACGGGAGAGGAAGGTCCGCCGACTCCGCATGTGTGACCATTGCGGAGCGCTGCCTTGCGGTGCCAGGAGGATCGTCCACACGATCTTGAGATCGGCAAGTGATCGACTACATCAACCACGAGATCCAATCTCGTAACGCTTTCGGATCTACGAGGGTTAGCACAGATCTATCTCGTTGCACATGTCTAATAGATTAGATCTTGGCTTTTATCTAGATTAGATCTGGGTTTTGTTCGTTCTTGCGGTAGAAAATTTTTGTTTTACATGCTACGAACCCATTAGTGGTATCAGAGCCGTGTCTATGCGTAGATCTATTGCACGAGTAGAACACAATGGTTTTGTGGGCGTTGGTGCTCGTGCCGTCTTTTGCTTTGTGTACTTTGCATCTTGCGGTATGGTGGGATGAAGCGGCTCGGGCTAACCTTACATGTCATCGCACATGAGACTTGCTCCACGCTTGACATGTAACTTGCTTTGCACAAGTGGCTTTTTGGGTGTCTGTCTCTCCCACCATAGTATAGATCCAATTTACACTTTGCACTTGATAGCACCTGTATCAACGTTGTGGTTCAGTTTCGTAGGTAAGATCCGTTCTTATTCGAAAGCCCCAAACCACGTAAAACATGCAAAGAAAATTAGAGGCGTCTAACTTGTTTTTGCAGGGGTTTTGTGATGTGATATGGCCATCATGTGATTGTGATTATATTTGATGTATGCAATGATCCTTGTTGTAATATGGCAACCGACAGGAGCCTAATGGTTGTCTTTAATTCTGTTAAGACCTGCGTGTCTATTCATCTTGTAATAGCTTTATTCCAAGTAGTTGTAATAGTCGCTAGTGATGATGGAAAACCATGAAGCGGCGCCACTGACCTTGACGCAATGCTGGTGATGATTGAGATCATGCCCGTGCTTTGGAGATGGAGATCAAAGGCATAAGAAGAAAGGGCCATATCATATCACACTAATTATGAATTGCCTGTGATGTTAATCCTTTATGCATCTTGTATTGCTTAGATCGCGACGGTAGCATTATAAGATGATCCCTCTCACTAAATATCAAGTAATAAAGTGTTCGTCCTTAGTAGGCACCGTTGCTAAGACTCGTCGTTTCGAAGCATCTCGTGATGATCGGGTGTGATAGATTCTACGTGTGCATACGACGGGTGCAAGCCAGATTTGCACATGCGGGATACTAAGGTTAACCTTGATGAGCCTAGCATGTACAGACATGGTCTCGGAACACGGAATACCGAAAGGTAAAGCATGAGTCATATGGATGATATGATGAACATGTTGATTGTTCGCCTTTAAAGCTACATCATCTCACGTGATGATCGGACTTGGTGTAGTGGATTTGGTTCATGTAATCACTAAAACAACTCGAGGGATGTTGTTTTGAGTGGGAGTTCTTTTGTAATTTGGATTAGTCGAACTCAATTTATCATAAACACAATCAAAGTGAATTTGCATAGTTTGTTGTAGTCATTGGCATCCATTCACCACCTTACGCTTAGTTATAGTTGAGATAGTAGAACTATAGAAATTCTGGATATTTGCTTTAATAACTGGTATCGTATTGTTTTGAGTGTCAATCTAAAGTTTAAAAGTCATATTGCAAACTTTCAGCAAACTCCGTTTACTCTGTGAAGTTTAATAAACAGTATTAAATCAAGAGTAACAATTCCAGTGTTAGTATCTAATGCATCATGTTTGCCTCCATGATTCTTGATACTCAAAAGATTGTTTTTAATATCAAGTTTATCTAAGAGCTGAAAGCAATGTTTCAGAAACCATCATATGTGAAAGGTATTGCGATATCTAAAACAATGTGTTGGTTACAACATGATAGAGTATATGTTCTCATATTTGATGAGAATTTGTGAAGGTTGGAAACGCTAGTGGTCCTAATCCTCCAAAAGGTTTTGAAAAAGAAACATTATACTCGCAATTCACCTTTATAAGCTATAACAGCTTGATCATGAAAGTTGTCATGATAAGGATGAATATAAGATGTAAGTAAAATGTTTACTACACTAAAAGATTACTAAAGAATGGAATTTTGAAAGAATGCCAAACATTTGATGAAGGTGATCCACTTCAAAGTGCAAGTCCAAAGGTATTAGTATTTGACTATACACACTTTGTACTATGTGTCATGTGAATGACACCACTATTGATGTTGATAGATTCTTTTAAAAGAAAAGGAATTGTTGAAAGAGAATCTATAAAATATTTGGCAGAAAAGAAAAGATTGGAGATATCCAACTTAGGTATATAGAAGATACATGTTATGGCTGTATTCCTTGGTTGTTAAACAATGTGGTTCTGCGGTATTGGATACCGAATTGGTTGGTATGAAGTGTCATACAGGACAACACAATTCATGAACTGCAATGGCCTAAGTAACTAACAAGAGAATATGTGATGATGTTCATCGAAAAAAAACAAAGGGTTGTTGTGTTGCTCGTTAACATCAAAGCTTGCCTTCAAGATTTGTTTCAATAATTGTTATTTTGATCAGGTATTATGATGACAAAAGGTTGTTCAAATAATTACCACATTCCATAATAGATGGATGATATACAAGTCTGGTTGGAGAAATAACGACCATAAAACTAATGCTAAAATGTCGCAAGACAAATGATTGAAAGATCACTTGCAAAGTGACATCACCGTTAAATTATATTGAAAGGGATACATGAAGAAACTCCATGTTGATGGATTTTTGGAGTCTTTGATTTTGATCAAATGACGCCTGTGATACTTTCCTGGAGATAATTAAAACTCCGTTCATAGGCCAAAAGAGGAACGAACGACTAACTGATTGGAATTTGTACATATTGATGTATATAGTTCATTATGTGTAGTCGTGGGCGATGAATTTCAACTTCATATGCTTTCTCTGAAGATTTGAGTGAGTATATGTATATACTTACTCAATAAGGAAGAAGTATGAAACATTTGAAAATGTTCAAAGACTTTCAAGATGAAGTGGAAAATCATTGTAACAAGAAAATAAAAAGTTTATGATTGGATCATAAAGAAAGATGTTTGAGTTACAAGTTTAGCAAAACACCTAAGATTTGAGGAATCGTTCCATGGATTTGCATTTCCCAAAACACCATAGGAGTATGGAGTGTTCAAGATATGTAATGAAACCTTGTTTGACATGGTAAGATCAAAGGTGTCATTTATAAAACTGCCATTATATTTTAAAGATTAAAGCTTTTGTGACTACCGCTTTTACACTGAAAAGAGCTCCATCGTGATCCGTTGAAATGACACCATATAAGTGATGTTTTGGGATAAAACCCAGGTTGTCCTTTCTTAAATTTTTGGTATGCTAGGCATAAGTAAAATGTTTACAACCAAAGTCGGATGAGCATGTCTTTATAGGTTATTTCGAATAACCATTGGGTATTCCTCCATAACACCGAAGACAAAAGTGTTTGTCACTTAGAATGTCGAGTTTCTTGAGAAGGAATTTTTTGTGAAAAGTTAAGTGGGAGGACAATAGTACTTTGACAAGGTTGTTGAACCTTGGCTAATATGTGCTGAGTTAGCTGACAGTAAGTGTCCCGGAGGCAGCAACAATGCTCATGGCTCACGTGCCTCAAAGGTTGTGGTCACGCAGATCTAAGTTACTATTGAACCAAGTAGGTCGGGTAAGTAATCAAATGCCAAGATTTGAGAGTTAAATCATTGTTGTTTGACAATGATGAACCGACTACATGGAAATAATCAATGATGGGCCCTGACTTCGTTAAGTGGCTTGAAGCCATAAAATCTGTGATAATTCCATACACGAGAAATCAAGCTTTGAATTTGAAAGACCCTCTGGAAAGGTGCAAGACCTTACGAGTATATGGATCTATAAAGAAATAGACATGGATGTTTCACATCTATGAAATAGTCGACATGTCGGAAAGAGTTTACGGCAATGTTCAAGGAATTGACTATGATAAGATTTGATCTTTCATAGCGATATTTAGTCTGGACGGATTAATGTAGCAACCACTACATATATTTTGGTATATGGTAGTTGAACAAACAAAACAAGTTCTTCTAATAGAATGGTTACCTAGGACGTGTACATGACACGATCCAAAGGGTTTTGTTAATTGAAAGGATGCTAAAAGAGTATGCAAAACTTCAATGGTTGAAGTGAGCATCACGGAGTTGGAATCTTCACCGTGATGAAACCGTTAAAAGGTTTAATTTCATCAGAGACGATGAAGATGTTTGCATTTTGCAAGAAATTAAGTGGGAGCGCTAAGACATATTTCTAATACATTATCTAAAAGACATATTGTTGATTAGAAATGATGTATCTTTTATTGACACAGGTTAAGAATTTCATTTTGATGAAAGACGTAGGCATAACCCAAGAATTAGGCATCAATGTCTATATGGATAGATTGAGGCGCTAATATGGTTTTGCCAAATGTACATAGATAAGATGTTGAATGAGTTCAATATGGAAACAACAAGAAAGGTTCTTGGCCTTGCGGAAAGGACTGAATCAAGATTCAAGTGTGTTGACACGAGATTCAAGTGTTTTGATACTTGGTGAAATCACAAGAATATTTTGATCAATCATTCTTTGAGATGTACACATCTAGATATGTCCTATGCTCTAAATGTTATGAGCATATACCAGAATGACTCATAAGATGATCATTGGACAATAGTAGGGATATTCCTATGATCTTTGGAAGAACTAAGAATATATTATTTATATAGTGGTGACAAATAGTTCATTGTAAATTGTTGCATTGATACTAGTTTTGTCACAAATTAAGTTTATCTCAATTTAAACTATGGGTGGCACAATGTAATGGAAAGGAAGTTCCATAACGGATTTGGTTGAGTACCAAAGTTAAAACATTATGACAGATACTACAACAAAAGGCTAAGTATATGACTGCTATTGTAGCAGCAAATGAGGGCATTTGCGTCAAGTAGTTTGTTATCAAACTAGGTGTGGTTCATAGCGGGATAATACTATGAAGATACATTGTATGACAATTGTATCAACATGATTTAATCCCAAGGAACTAAAGGTCTCACCAAAGGACCAAATTTATACAATGCCATCTCATTGGAGAATGAGTAATGCGTAGAGACGCAAGGACATGCAAATACACACGGACCTAGAAGTGTCAGATCCGAAGATTATGTTTACCACTAGCAATAGTGTCTATACAACACCAGAAAGCCATAGGTGTTGAATGCACAAGTTTTTAACTAGATTATTGACTCTAGTGCAAGTGGGAGACTGTTGGAGATATGCCCAAGAGGCAATAATAAAGTGGTTATTATTATATCTTTATGTTTATGATAAATGTTTAAATCCCATGCTATAATTGTATTAACCGAAAACATTGATACTTGTGTGTTTTGTAAACATAAAAGAGTCCCTAGTAAGCCTCTTGTTAAGCTAGCTTGTTGATTAATGGATGATCATGGTTTCCTGATCATGGACATTGGATGCCGTTAATAACAAGATCATATCATTAGGAGAATGATGTGATGGACACACACCCATAGTAAGCATAGCATAAGATCAAGTCATTAAGTTCGTTTTGCTACAAGTTTTTCAAATGCATAGTAACCTAATCCTTCGACCATGAGGTTATGTTAATCACCATCACCGGATGGGTACTTTGATGACATCAAACGCCGCTTCGTAACTAGGTGGTTATAAAGGTGACATTGGGTATTCTGAAAGTATGTGTTGAAGCGCATGGACCAAGATTGGGATTTGTCCATCCATATGACGGATAGATATGCTCTGGGCCCTCTCGGTGGAATGTCATCTAGTTAGCTTGCAAGCATGTGACTAGGTCACAAGGGATGACATATCCCGGAACGAGTAAAGAGTACTTATCACTAACGAGGAAGAACTAGGTATGGAGATACTGACGATCAAACCTCGGATAAGTAGAATATCACGTGACAAAGGGAATTGGTTTCGTATGTTAATGGTTCTATCGATCACGAAGTCATCGTTGAATATGTGGGAGCCATTATGGATCTCCAGATCCCGCTAATGGTTATTGATCGGAGAGGTGTCTTCATCATGTCTGCATATTCACGAACCATAGGGTGACACACTTAAGGTTCGAAGTTGTTTTAAGTAGATATGGAATATGCGTTGGAGACCAAATGTTGTTCGGAGTCTCGGATTGGATCCGGGACATCACGAGGAGATCCGGAATTGTCTGGAGAATAAGATTCATATATTGGGGATCATTTTCTAAGTTAGGAAATGTTCCGGAGTGTTTGTATGGAGATTCTAGAAGGTTTCGGAATGTTCTGGAAGGTTCTAGAAGATTTCTTAGAGTTTGCTTGAAAACCAAGAAAGGATCAAGGAGTCTTTGTGGGGCAAGACACGGATTCGTGGGGGAGGAGGATTCCTCCCCCCCTCCCAATCCGCCGGCCAAGGAGGGAGGGGAGTCCTACTAGGACTCCACCTCCCATGGCGCCTCCCTCCTTTAAATAAAGGGGAGGGGGCGCCACCCCCTAGAACTCTCCCATAACAAACCCTAGCCGCCGCCTCTCTCCTCCTCCTTCGCTCTACTCCGGCTTAGGCAAAGCCCTGTAGAATTCTCTACTCCACCACCACCACCACACCATCGTGCTGCTGGGATTCCGTGGAGAAGATCTACTACCTTCGCTGCTCGCTGGAACAGGGAGAGGAAGGTCTGCTTCGACTCCGCATGTGTGACCGACTGCGGAAGCGCTTGCACGCTTGAAGGATCGTCCACATGATCTTGAGATCGGCAAGTGATCGACTACATCAACCACGAGATCTAATCTCGTAACGCTTTCGGATCTATGAGGGTTAGTACAGATCTATCTCGTTGCACATGTCTAATAGATTAGATCTGGGTTTTGTTCGTTCTTGCGGTAGAATTTTTTTGTTTTACATGCTACGAACCCATCAGGAGCTTCCGCGACCACCATTCAAACCGCCGTCGTCTACCAGTTCATTCGCCCGCACCGCCGTACCTACCTAGAGCCCTGGTATGCCTCCGACGACCCCCATCATAGAGCTAAGGTTAAACCCGCGCGCGCCATGCGACGAAGACAATGACGCTGAGCCGTTGATCGCGCTCTAATCATGCGGCTGAGATTAGCGCATACCGCTTCGCCTTAGAAAAGCCGCTGACATGTGAGACCAGCGTTAGTGCAACCCGCTGCGCGCGTGCCATGCAGTTGGGCCATCCCAGTAATGTTCCCGCGCATTGCCCATGAATTCAAATTTAGATTTTTCCTTTTATTTCAAAACCCTATTCCGTCAGTGACTTCAAAATTGAATTCAGGAAGATTTACGGAACCAAATTGCCTGATTCCAATTTTGTTAGAAAGGAAATGAAAATCTCTAAACACTCCCATTGTATTCAAACAGTTTGAAGTTATAGATCACCCATAGTAAAAATAACAAGATAATGACTTTTCGAACTTCAAACATTTTTCTAAAATCAACCATAAATGCTTTGAGTTGATTCCAATTCTCAAAAATCACATTTTCCATGATCTATCTGAATATGTAAAAATATTTAGTTTTGCATGCAATAGTCATGGGCTAGTAATAAAAGAATGTTATATAGTAATTTTAATCACATTAAATAGCAATATTAAACTTTGTAATATATGCCAACCACTTTAAATCACATTCCCAAGTATTGGAATATGTGGTGATGACATGTGTCAACATGATCCCATATTTTATAATTGGAGAATATTAAATCTTAAGTATTTTTCAATGAGTAGAAATTGCATTTCAAAATAAGATAAATAAGAATATGTCACTAATTCATGTGGTGATTGAGATGATGCTAGATCATCTAGTGTGAGCCTTTGTGTGCTAAATAGAAGTAGCTAAGTATTGTTTGGTGATTGTGTACCTCGTATTTATTTATAGACGCTAGTACCACCCCGGGCTACAAGGAGGAGGAGTTCTACGAAGAAGAAGAAGAAGAGAACTTCGACAACTCTACCAACCAAGGCAAGCCCCACTATGCAAGCTAACCTATGCAAGATGCAGTATGCATGCTTTGGTTATGCAACCTTGATTATACCAATCCCAAGTTTTACCTGCAAGCTTTATTCTTTTACATTTACCAAAGTTTCTTAAATAGTTAATTATTTGTGATTAGTGGAAAAATAGGATATATGCCATCAATAGCATAGAACTAGGCTTGGGTAGTTACACTTGCTTAGCACCCCTCAACAGTGATACTCTCATTGCTAGTTGCTAGTGCTAAATTAATATTGGTCACTTTAGATGGGAATACTTGGAGAAAATGATTATGAAAACTATGGAATGATGAGTCATTCTATTGAAATGTTTTGACATGGGTTATGAAACCTAAGGATTTGAAAATGATGATGAATGAGGCATATGCCTTGACTTTAAATAAAAATTGATGGTTGGGTTCGGATGCGATACCATTCTAGCTTTTACTGTACAACCACAATACCTGATTTTGGTAGGGCTTAACTGGAAGTTTATATGTCTTAGTATGGGTTCCCTTGTGGAAAGAGGTTAAGCTGAGGTTACCTCGTGACTATGAATGTCCACCTATGCAGTTCCCGGGATGGCAAATGGCCATGGCTGGGAGACCAAGCTCATAGGGGAGGTGCCTATACTAGGGTGTGTAATTGAAAGGTTAGGATTGATTATCCACATACCAAGTATGATGATTCAGGGTTATCCCTGATGGATGTATCGAATATTGTGGTGAAAGTGTACCACCTCTGCAGAGAATCAAACTATTCGAATAGCCGTGTCCGCGGTCAAGGACAGTTGGATGGCCATACTGTTCCGTTGTCAGATGTTTTCAAAATGACTTGTGACTTGAACTATGATTTTGAATGGACCACAACAGGGTTGTGGGAATGAAAACTAGGTTCCCCCTTGAGTAATCTAGATAACTAAAATAGGGCTTTACTACTAAGTCCTGAAATAAAACTAGCTTATTGCAAATAAGACTAGAGCTTAGGATTCCTATTATAATTGTCTTACTTGTGTTAGTGATAGTTTGCGAGTACTTTAAGAGTACTCATGGCTTTGTCCCTAGCTATTCCCATGGCCAGACTATCAAGAGGACTATCCGGAGGACCGACAACAGGATGTCTATGATAACTAGGATCATCTCCCATCGTCAGCATTGCCTGTGACCATGAAGATGGAGCCTCTACTATGTTTATTTTCGCTGCTTTGATGTGTGTTAAGACTTGATCATGAGATCAACTATTTGTAAGACTATTATGGTTTGTAATGGATGATGTAGTGTGCTACCAATTCTGTTATGTCTCGCAAAAATGGTATTCCTAGGATTGTGATGTAGGGCATAACAAGCATCTGGACTTAGAAATCTAGGTGTTCACACAACACCAACACGCAGCCGGTGGCACCCAATACCAACACGCAGCCAGTGATGCACAACACGAACGTGTAGCCGATGTTGCATTATGATGCACCCGAGCAGGAGATGACATAGCCCCGCGTGTCCACCTTAGCCGAGTTCGATGCCCTCACCAAGGTAACTAATTATGCTTCATCATAGGCTCGACTTCATACACTATTGACCTTTGATCGACTTCCATCTGATCATGATCCCCAACATGTTTTCCCGTAGGACACTAATTGCATATTACTGTAGTATGTGGACATCATGCTGAAGGATGTAGCCAAGGGTAGTATCGTTCAACTGAAGTTCCTCATGATGAACAACAAACCGATCCCTGCTGGCAAGTTTAGGGTCACCTTGGTAAGGACGTTGAAGGATTGCAACGGCATTAACCCCCCCCCGAACCAACCTGAAGGAGCCAATGTGCATAAGACCCTTGGAGGTTGCTACGGCTGGCCCTTGCTATGGCCCAAGTCCCAAATTCTCCTTGCGAAGGAAGGGCGACGTGTCGCACCAACTAATAAGACATGGGCACCGGTGTTTTTCGCCACTACCAAAGAGGCAGAAGCAGTTAGCCACACACACACTATCGCCACAACTCGAGCACGTGGAGGATGCACCTCACGGCGCCAATGATGACGATAACATCGATGGCTTCCTCAACACCATGGCCACCGATGAATTCTAGATGCCTCCTATTGGAGAGCAATCCTCCCGTGGTCAACAAGCCAATTATCCTATGTTATGCACATAGCGTATGCACTTCGGCGGTGGTTATGATCAAGAGACGCCTCCGGGTGATGCCACTAGTCCACGACCCAGTTCGACGATGGTCGTCAGCCCCACCACACTCCACAAGGTGGACGAGGAGTAGTTAGAATGATTTGCCAATCCTATCAAGAAGACGGAGAAGGCCCAGAAGCATAGCCGGAGCAAGAAGGCTTCGAGCTAGCCGCTTCCAAAGAGGATAATAAGGGCTTAGGACAGCGTGAGAGAAGAGCCCCGTGATTTCATGGGGCACATAGCGGGTAAGCCAATTCTGATTAAGGACATGCTCGATGTCACAGGTGGACCCATAGTGAATATGAATCACTCAATTCTGCATCTCGAGACCACCCTTCTTAAATACAAGAACCCCGAGTACCCGGTATTCACATGCAAGGTGCCATCGGGCCATGGCTTCATCGATCGAGCACCTGCGAACATATTATTTGTGTGGTACGGGGACATCTACAATCTGCTGCACTCGAAGCAGCTTCACTATAACTTGGTATGTCTGTACTCGCTCCATATGGCGTTCAATGCCAAGAGGGAGAAAACCTGGGGCATCGTGATAGTGGACCCCTATTACATGAGTGATGTGTTGGCGGATGATGGGGATCAGGCAATGGTGAAGGAGTACCTCGGGAATATCTTCCAGGAGAACCAGACCATTGATTCCATTCTTCTGCCTTGCTTTCCCGAGTAAGTAAAAACACATTAGGTCACCACCGTAACAAATTCTTTCAGATGATTCACTCAAGTCTATGTCGAAAAGGGAAGAAAAATCTCCAAGAGGGGGCAAGAATCAAGGATGGCAAACATGTGTTCATGCACCACAAGAAGTTCCCCTGCGTCAACCAGCTTACTTGTAGTGTGAATGAGGCCTTCTACATCCCCTATCACATCAAGGGGTTCATGCGGGATTCATGGAACAAGGAATGGCTAGCTAATCTTCAACACTTGGCCACACAGTTGGCAGAGATCGATGATGCAGACCTTATGGAAGACTTCTGGTGCATACCTACTCAACTCTGCCAAGTCATCCATGATGAGGTCAAAAAAAGGGAGGCCATGTACATGGCCAGAGTGTTGACTAACCGCGAGATCTAAGAATGCCTCCATATGCAATGTGACACTAGGACGTTCATGACGAGAGAGGGCGTGACCCCGTTCCCGGCAAGATCTACATGATGTGTGTGTTCCTAGCTAGCAGTGTTGGTCGTGTGTGTGTCATGTCATAAACTTGACTATCCTCATGATGTTTCCGAACTATCATTCGACGTGTGTGTCATAAACCTTAACTTTCCTAGGCTCGTAAAAGCCTTGATGGTCGATGTTGTACTTTCTTATATGATCGTCATCCATGCTATATTTTATTTTGTTTATGAATCTTTGCTATATTTTTAGATCATGCAAGCATGTTTGCAGTTTTCCATTCTTTTTGTTGCATAACATATACTACATGCCTTGTCTATAGAGATGGTAAAGTGGTACGTGGTGTACAAGGGTCGGGTTCTAGGGGTCTACGATGAGTGGGAGGATTGCCATACATAAGTGAAAAACTTTAGCAGCAACACACATGCGGAAGAAGAACCGGATGAAGATCTTGATCATGGTCTCGGTGTTGCTCACCGTTGTCGCCATTATCCTCTATTCGATCATAGTCTAGGGTGATAGCTCTATTTATAATGTGATGATCGAATTTGTAATGTGATGATCGAATTTGTACTACCACTTGTGTAATGATCCAACACTTGAATTCATATTGATGTATTTCAACACTTTGGATCATTAATATCTCAGTTTAGGTGTATTACTGTATAACTGTTGTATTTCTGCTATATTACTGAAAAAGAAATACAATCTAATATTCAGTGGCACATTGTTTTCTGCCTTCAGTGGAGCATCCTAACCGTGGCACACCTAACCACGGTGTGCCGTGCTCACGGATAAGAAAATACCAGTGGCGTAACATCTGTGGTGCACCGGGCATGCGCCACTGACCCCATATTTTGTGCTCCATGGATAGGCCTTTTTCTACTAGTTCCTACCCCAACACATCATGATGTTACCCTGTACTTGCAAGTTATTTCCACCATCTGAGAGCAAATACAATAGGGTACAATTAATTGACTATAAGAGATAAAATAATATAATTTTGGTGAGGTGGAGGAAAGAGAAGATGAGAGAGAATGTAAGCGGGATCTAAGTTAAGAGCCAGCTCTAGCACGTGCTTCTAGGAACCTTGTGAGAGTAAAATGTGGGACATGTATTCAATAAGTTGTAGACTTTTATAGCTAACTATTGTATGTATAGGCTGTAAAGCTAGCTATATATGACATGGCACATTCTTATAGACAACAATCGGCTATATTATTGAACTTACTCTAATCCGATCAGGCTGTGAGTTTACCGCTCGGGTTGTTAGCGGTACTGCATCTCCATGACCCGCCAAGAACTCTGCTGCTGCATCCAGCCAGGGGTGGAGCACGGACACCGATTAGCCACCCAGTCTGCATGCTAGGGAAGACGGGCAACAGAAGAGGAGGAAGGCATGCAGATGCTATGTAACCGTACCAACGGCATGTTGGGAATGAGTTGGAGTTGTCATTCGCCATGGGGCTAGGACATGGACAAGGCTGAGTTTGCAGCTACTGCCAAAAGCAAGCTAATTGGAAATCATCCATAAAAATTAGGAGCTAGCATCGGACATGGTATAGATTTGATTATGGAATTTCCAGCATGATTGTATGTTGTACGGACATGGTTCAGCGCAACCTAAAGGTGTATGCTCCTGTTGTGGCTCCAGTGGTCTTCTACACCTTCAGAAATTTTAGTGTATATTAGCACATCAAAGAATTCACGTGAATAGGCTTCAGATCTTGGATACCACCGAACATGCACCAGCTGGCGCATATCATGGGCATAGTTATTGTGAAAATTGAACAATCTGTAAATAAGCAAAGCTTTGAATCTATTAGGAGAAGGCATGGATTCCTTATTTCTTTGAATTTGGCCCTATGGAATAGGTGCCACACAACCCCCTATGGAGGAGGGTAGTTGACAATCGAGGAGTAGTGGCGACTGGCCGACCACGCTCACTCATCATCACCATTTAGTGTCGTCCACCATCAAGTCATGTAACTCGTGACACTGTCGTTGGAAGTGCACGTGCTACACTGAAAAATTTAGGTTGAATTTTTGTTTTTTGTTCAAAATTTGCTTTTTTATTTCCTGTTGCAACACACAAGCACTTGTGCTAGTATTCACAAATTATTGGTTCTCTCATGTACTTAGCAAGCGCTACCAGACCCGATGGGCTTGTCACTCCGTGGCCCCAAAATTGGTGTGTGAGTGCATCACGGGGTCCGAGTTGCTTGTAATTGCCGGGTTTCACAAAGTTGGGCTACAAAATACCGAGAGGGCCCATTTTGAGGCCTCATCCCACTCCTACCAAATTGAAACATTCCATCAACTACCTAAGTAGGCAGTTGGGAAACCCATGTCAGTACTCTGTTCGTGACACGAGCGCCAACATGGAAACCACATAGGCAAAACGAGGAACTAAATGCCTTAGTGCATTGACCAAATTCACAAATATACTCCCACCTTTGCATGAACCCTCGCACTAGTGGTGGAGAAATTCACCCTCCACCTAGAACGATCCCTTGAGATATTTGCCTTCCGACGCTAAGTTGATCTGCCCACTCGTTGATCCCGATCTCCAATGCCGCATGCCGTGGCTTCGGTTGCGAGGATCTAGCCCGCCTCCGCTGCCGGACGATCTGAGCAACACGAAGGATGGTAGATCCTACTACCCAGGAAGAAGTGTTGGATATATGCGGGTGAGCTACTCTTCTCTTTGCTATTCGCACTAACTATAACTGCTAGCTGCTAGATCAAACCTAGAATTTTTTGCTAGCCGAATGCTGACAAATAATTCTTATTTTTTGTCCCAAAATTTCAGTTAAGTAGGATCTCCCCGGACACCCCTTACCTAGTTATGGTAATCCTCGATAGCTACCTCTCTAAATTACCAAATGGGAAGGGCAAGTGGAATCCTGGTACTTGTATCATGATGGAAGAAGCACCATCGTACATCTGCACCATCCCTGGTCTGGTTGCTGCTCTGCGTAAACATACTGAAATAGGGTCGAAGCAGACTGCACAGTTTAGCTTCAAGGATGAACGAGGCACCGTGGTTCCTATAACATGTGACAGTCAGCTACGCGGGATGATGAAAAAGTATTTGTTGGCTTGCGTGTTGATACGTTGCAAACAATCTATAATTTTTGATGTTCCATGCTTGGTTTTTATCTACTTTCTTATGTTTTGTCCATACTTTGGAGTATTTTTATATACTTTCTTGGACTAACCTATTAACAAGATGCCACAGTGCCAGTTGCCTGTTTTCTTCTTTTTTGGTTCCAGAAAAGTCAGAAAATGAATATTCTCGGAATTGGACGGGACAAAAGCCAAAGTTGATATTTTATCGGAAGACTCATGGAGCCAGAAGACGAGACGAAGGGGGCAACAGGACGGCCACACCACCCCTTGGCGCGGGCATCCCTAGGCCGCACCAGGGCATGGTGTGGGCCCCCTAGCTGGCCACCGACCTTGCCCCTTCGCTTATAAGAAGCCCCTTGGACGAAAACCCTAAATCTAACAACCTCCAGCCATGAAAAGTTCCGCAGCGCCGCCACCACCGAAGGGGAGATTCGGGGGACAGAAAGTCTCTGTTCCGGCACCCTGTCGGGATGGGGAAGTGCCCCCGGAGCCATCTCCATCGATCTCCACCACCATCTCCATCACCGTTGCTGATTCCCATGATGATGAGGGAGTAGTTCTCTCTCGAGGCTAAGGGTTCTACCGGTAGCTATGTGTTCATCTCTCTCTATGCATGATCATATTATGATCATGAGCTTTGTAATCAAGTAGATCTACCTTGCTACTCAAGTGCTTTAATAGATCTTGCTCTCCCCATGTGTGTGAAAGACACAACATGCACACCATGGAGGCACTTAGGATAGAGATTACAAATACTTGTTATGAGTTATATTTGGAGTTGGATGTCTCTATGAAATTGTGGTGTTTGTTGGAACCATCTAGTACTCAAGGTGACAGTGCAGGGTTATCTAGATGGGGAAAGCGAACTTTGAGGTGTGCTATTATAGCCCTACCATGGATTAGAGTGTCCAACCGGCGAGTAGTTCAGAGTAGTATCATAAAGAGAAGATATTTATATGAGAGTGTTCATTAGTGAAAGTATGATCCCTAGGCCTTGTTTCTAAGCATTGAAACACCGTTTGCAACTAGATATGTTACATGTTTGCTTGCTGCTATCTTTATTTCAGTTTGCCTTTAGTCTCTTCCATGCCATCAAAGTATTTTCTGGCACCATTGTCTTATATCCATACCACTTGTATTTTATTATCTCTTCGCCGAACTAGTGCACCTATACACCTGACAAGCGTATTGGGTGTGTTTTGGACACAATAGACTTCTTGTATCTTGATTGCATGGTTGCTTGAGAGGGGATACCTTTGACCACTTCCTCCCTAAGTTCGATAAACCTTGGGTGATCCACTTAAGGGAAA
This sequence comes from Avena insularis, assembly GCA_023614405.1. Lineage (NCBI taxonomy): Eukaryota > Viridiplantae > Streptophyta > Magnoliopsida > Poales > Poaceae > Avena > Avena insularis. Next base: position 270,252,670 of record CM042684.1, on the reverse strand, counting down.
CTTGCTGCTGTTCTACAAACCTCTACACTTGGAGGCCCAACAACTATCTACAAGAATAGAAGTGCGTAGACATCAAGCTATTTTCTGGCGCCGTTGCCGGGGAGGTAAGGTAAAAGGTACTCACATCCTCCGGTGTGAGTGCTCGAAGTTATTTCCTTTAGATTATGCAATTTTGTCTTTTTGTTTCTTGTTTTCACTAATTAGGCTTAATGGAAAACAACAACAAAATTAGAGAGCTTTTTAGTATTTTTCCTAAGGTAGAACATGAATTGTCTGAAAAGAAAATTAAAAAACCCATGGAACTTTCTTTGCATGCTAATAGCAGCCTTATTAGTATGAATCTTTTGAACACCTTTGTTACTAATGCTATGGAAACGTCTAAGCTTGGGGAAGTTAGTTTTTATGAAAATGATCTTTTTAGTTCCCCAACTTTAAAGAAGAAAATTTGCTCTAATGATACTTTATCTCCCATATGTGGTAATTCTAATGATACTTGTGATATTTTAAATCCACATACTGAAAGCATCCCTTTTAAAATACCTATAAAAATTGTTGAACGTGTTATGAATAACTGTTATTTTGGAGATGGAACTGTCCATCATGGTGATCATTTACTCTTTATACACGAATTATGCGAGTTGTTCAAGTGTGCAGGTATTTCAATGAACCAAGTTAAGAGGAAGCTATTCCCTTTTTCACTTAAGGGCAAAGCAAGGGAGTGGTATGAGCTACTAGATTATCCTCATCATTTGGAGTGGAAGGAACTTGAATCTCTCTTTTACTCTAAATTTTATCCTCCTCATGAAATTCATAAAGATAGGAATTATATTTATAATTTTCATCCTCATGATGGAGAAAGTATTGCCCAAGCATGGGGGAGATTGAAGTCACTAATGCTCAAATGTCCCATTCATGAAATCCCCAGTAATATTGTTATTAATAATTTTTATGCCAGGCTTTCAGGACATTACAAGGACTATCTAGATACTTGTTTAGAGGGATCCTTCACAAGTAAGGAGGTCAAAGCTAAGAGGGATCTTCTTGACACAATTCAAAGCAATACCGAAGATTGGGATAACAACAAAGGTAAAGAACCAGGTATAAACTATGAGTATGATTGCATTAAGTCTTTCGCTGAAACTGCTGATTTTCAAGAGCTTAGTGCTAAATATGGTCTTGATCCTCAAATTCTTATTGATTTTTTTAGAGCCTTTGCTTCTCATATCAATGCTCCTAAAGAAAAATGGGACATGTATTCATGATCCTTTTAAAGACACTTGCATGGAAAATGAAATTGTTATTAATGATAGGAATAAACATGCTTAAACCTCTGAAAGTACTATTTCTTATAAGCATGTAAATTTTTGTGGAATACATAGACCTTGTGATAATAATCAAATTGAAGAAGAATATTGTATCACCCACGGGAATGAAAAAACTAGAACGTGGTATAGGGCTCTAAATGATCTTGGTAAAAAAGTTTGTGCCCTCTATCCTTTTATTTGTGAACTTTGCTTTGAAGTGGGTCATTTCAATTTTCAATGCTCAGGCCATAATAATAGCCCTTCTAATCCAATGAGTACTCCAAGTTTGTATTGTGATGACATGATCACTCCTAATCAGCATGATGAACTTACATTATTTTTGGGGTGTGAAGAGTTATCAAGAAAAACTTCTTTGGTAGATATGAGTGCTTTTGGTATGAATAGCATCCTGCATGGTTGTCATCTTTATTGTGTTGATAATTGCCACACAAATACTTACATACAAAATATTATAAAATATGAGATTTTACCAAAATATGACAGGACTAATATGTGTTTTGATCTTATTAATGAAAAGAAGGAATCCTCCAAAGTTTCTTCTATTGTCTCTAACAATAAACCAGGGTATATGGAGAAGCTTCCTTTCAAGCCTCTCCCTCCTAAAGAGAAGAAGGAAAAGAATAAAAGGAGTAGCAAAAGGAGAGAGGAAACGGTATTTCCCCCTAAGCATGTTGCTCCTATTATAGTTTTTGATGAGTCTGAACTCGATGATGTTCCTATGCCTGTTACCTATAGTAGTGATCATGATTGGGAAAAGCACACTTCTTTTGATATTTAAAATCTCTTCGGTTCCAATTCTGAAAATGATGATATTAATAATTGTTGTACTATTAGTGCTATCCATGTTGCTTCCAATGATGACATGTTTACAAATGAACACACTTTGGAAGATAATTATTCTATTGCTTATGATGATACTACACCTCTAATATATGATGATTGCAATAATGAATATGATATTTTCAGTACACCTACTATTGAGGAGAAAATTAATTATGATTACAATATGCCTCCTATATTTGGTGATTATGGTGATGAGAATAATAATGATAGCTATTTTGTTGAATTTGCTCCCACTACAATTAATAAGAATGGCTATGTTTATGTGGGGAGTATTAATTCTTTTATGCATGTGGATCATGATAAGAATGTTTTATGTGATAGTTATATTGTTAATTTTATTCATGATGCTACTGAAAGTTATTATGAGAGAGGGAAACATGGTTTTATGCATCTCAATAATATTAAGTTTCCCCTCTTTATGTTGAAAGTCTTGAAGTTGCACTTGTTTTGCTTTCCTATGCTTGTTGCTTTGTGCTTTCATTACTTGTTTCTTTACAAGATTCCTATGCATAGGAAGTGGGTTAGACTTAAATGTGTTTTTAATTTGCTTCTTGATGCTCTCTTTTACTTCAATTCATATTTCTTATGTGAGCATCTTCTCAAACTAGCATGCCTAACTTAAAGGCGTTAAAGAAAAGTACTTATTGGGAGATAACCCAAAAGTTTTAGTTAAGTCTTGGAAGTTATTACCTCTATAATAAACTCTTCTTATACTTTTTGTTTGATTTTTGTGCCAAGAATAACCTCTAGTGAGAGGGAAGTAAGATTTGGGGAAGTGCTGTCCTAAAACAGATTTTTGTGCTCCACTGTAAAAATTCGTGAAAAACCTCTGTAGGTCGGTTTGAGCTGTAATTTTTTGTGCTTCTGCCCCAGGTTGTTATACAACTTTCATTAGTTCAACACTTTTCGATTTGAGCAACATAAGGTCTTCGAACAAATTGGTTTTTACCTGCTGGTCTGTTTTGACAGATTTCTGCCATTATTTGCATTTGCTTCTTGTTGATTCCTTTTTGGGTTCTCTTTGGGTACTTGCGCCTTTTTGAGGGAAGTGCTATAGTATGTTGTGTTTCAATGGAAGTTTTATTTGTTTTGGAACTAAACCAAAGGTTTATTATCTTTTGAATGCACTAATGTTGCTAATGAAGATTGTGTGGAGTTTTGTATGAAGGAAATTTTAGGTGTATGGAGAGAATGATGTAATGAGATGAAGAATGGACTAAAGCTCAAGATTTGGGATGCCACATGTGTCACCCCAAGAAATATCCAAGAAGTACAAGCGTCAAATGTTGGGGATGCCCAAGGCATCCCCTTCTTCATTAATAAAAATCCCAGGTTTCTTCCAAACACTTCATTCTTATTATTTCATGCACAGTTATGTTGTTCTTGGAGCGTCTTTGTTTTTGTTTTTGGTTTTTCATTTTCTTGGTTTTCTTAGTTTGCTTGAATAAATTGGTTGGACCCCCTCTTTCATACATTAGTTTTCAAATAGTTTGGTTTGGATTGGAAAAGAGTAGGAAAGTTCATGCTTAAGTGGTAAAGAGAGCTTGTTTTTGACCGTGGCCTATGCTTTGTCATGGCATGATTGATTTTGTTTTGGCTTTATGCTTAGTGATCTTCGCTGTAGCATGACATGTTATAAACAATTGAGATTGCTTAATGTGCCTTGAAAGAATCATGTGTTGTTTTAGCATATTAAAGCATAATATTGTGGTATTCTCCTTTGATGCTTTATTTGGGTTGACTTGGCACATGCTCACACCATGTTATGACTATCCAAAGTCACCATAGCCTTTATGATCCTTTAGTTTTCGACTTGTAATATCACTTTATGCTTTAATGAATGATGTTTTGTCGTTTTGCATGATTATGGCCATTATTGCTCTCTTAGTTGGTCGCTCCCAGTCTTTTGCTAGCCTCCATAACCAAGTATGAGTTCCACTCATGCATCCAACTCCAAATAAAACCAAGTTACTCCAAAGAGTCCACCATACCTACCTATTAGCATTTGCTATTCTAAGTATATTCATGTTTTTATCTACCTTCCGAATTAAACTTGTTATGATAAAACTAGTGATTAAAGCTCTCACGAACTTGATGACACACTTTACTTTTATTGCCCTTAATAAACTTGAACCATTGTGTTGTCTATGTTATATATGCTTGCACTTATATGTTGGGGATTAGCAGAACCATGATGTCATGGGGAACGCTTTCAACATTGCACTTGTACATTGTACCTAGTTGATATCATGCTCTTTTGTCTATGGATGTCGTCGGTGTGAAATGAAAGGGGAGCTTGTAAGTCCATGGAGTTATGTATGTGTGTTAGAGAAACGCCCGGGCCGCTAGTCTAATCCATGCCTAATCATGGTGGAAACCTGAGCGTAACCATAATGAGCAATCTATGAAGCATTCTTCTTATAAAAAAAGAGATAGAGATTGAGAAAAAGAGAAAAAAGAAAAAAAGATGATAAAATAGGAAAGAGAGAAAAAAGCACCATTTTCCCATGGTAAATAAGAAGATTTTTGAGATGCTCGTTGTTTGCTTGCCTTGTCATTTTGATATGGGGATTCTTCCGTATCATCGGGCAAGGGGTACCCCATTGGCGGTTCTCTATGATACACATGTACTTACTATGACAAGAACTTACCGGTAACTAAACTTGAGTAGCATGAGGAGCGGCCCTCGTATTCAAGGGACATGAGATTTCCAACTTATACTTTGTCAAGCATATACTCCATAGTTTGTTCACTTTAACCTTAATCACTTCAAGATGATTATGATAGGAGCAATGAGAGCTGAAAGCTAATACACACCATAATTTTTGGAAGCTCTTTATGAAACTTGAATCCCTGCTTCCTTCTATGAAGGCCTTTCTTTTACTTTTATGTTGAGTCTTCATCTTCTATCTTTATGCACTTATTAAGAGAGCATAGTGGCCATTCTTAGTTTAATGTGCATTGTTCCAAGACTTGTCGATTGATGCATAACTTTGATATTGCTTGTTCTTAAACTATTTGTATCTAGTCACCCTTATGAACTTTGAAGGTGTCCTATGCATTTATGTTTTGCTACTCCATGAGGGACAAGCTGAATGCCACTATGCTATGTTTTCTTTATGTAAAACAAACAAACGTCTTTCAATGTATTGTTATTCATGAATATTTTGTTTGTGCCTTTTCATGTTACAACATAGTTGCTATGTCTTATTGTTAGAACTTTATCTTTCATGCTAAGTTGAAGTACTATGATCCCAGCTATCAATGTTTTACAAATACTTTGATCAAGTTTATGATGGTGCATGTCACCTCAAAAATTATTCTTTCTTTTTATCACTTACCTACTCGAGGACGAGCAGGGTTAAGCTTGGGGATGTTGATACGTTGCAAAGGAAATATAATTTTTTATGTTCCATGCTTGGTTTTTATCTACTTTCTTATGTTTTGTCCATACTTTGGAGTATTTTTATACAGTTTCTTGGACTAACCTATTAACAAGATGCCACAGTGCCAGTTGCCCGTTTTCTTCTGTTTTTGGTTCCAGAAAAGTCAGAAAATGAATATTCTCGGAATTGGACGGGACAAAAGCCAAAGTTGATATTTTACCGGAAGACTCCCGGAGCCATAAGACGAGACGGAGGGGGGCCACAGGGCGGCCACATCACCCCTTGGCGCGAGCAGCCCTAGGGCACGCCAGGGCATGGTGTGCCCCCCTGGCCGGCCACCAACCTTGCCCCTTCGCCTATAAGAAGCCCCTGGGATGAAAACCCTAAATCAAACAGCCTCCAGCCACGAAAAGTTCCGCAGCACCACCGCCACCGAAGGGGAGATTCGAGGGATAGAAAGTCTCTGTTCGGGCACCCTGCCGGGACGGGGAAGTGCCCCCGAAGCCATCTCCATCGATCTCCACCACCATCTCCATCACCGTTGCTGATTCTCATGATGATGAGGGAGTAGTTCTTTCTCGAGGCTAAGGGTTCTACCGGTAGCTATGTGTCCATCTCTCTCTCTCTATGCATGATCATATTGTGATCATGAGCTTTGTCTCTCTCTCTCTATGCATGATCATATTGTGATCATCAGCTTTGTAATCAAGTAGATCTACCTTGCTACTCAAGTGCTTTAATATATCTTTGCTCTCCCCATGTGTGTGAAAGTGACAGCATGCACACCATGGTGGCACTTAGGCTAGAGATTACAAATACATGTTATGAATTTTATTTGGAATTGGATGTCTCTATGAAATTGTGGTGTTTGTTGGAACCATCTAGTGCTCAAGGTGACAGTGCGAGGTTATCTAGATGGGGAAAGCGAACTTTGAGGTGTGCTGTTATAGCCCTACCATGGATTAGAGTGTCCAACCGGAGAGTAGTTCAGAGTAGTATCATAAAGAGAAGTTATTTATATGAGAGTGTTCACTAGTGAAAGTATGATCTCTAGGCCTTGTTTCTAAGCATTGAAACACCCTTTGCAACTAGATCTGTTACATGTTTGCTTGCTGCTATCTTTATTTCAGTTTGCCTTTAGTCTCTTCCACGCCATCAAAGTATTTTTTGGCACCATTGTCTTATATCCATACCACTTGTATTTTACTATCTCTTCGCCGAACTAGTGCACCTATACACCTGAAAAGTGTATTTGGTGTGTTGGGGACACAATAGACTTCTTGTATCTTGGTTGTAGGGTTGCTTGAGAGGGGATACCTTTGATCACTTCCTCCCAGAGTTCGATAAACCTTGGGTGATCCACTTAAGGGAAACTTGCTGCTGTTCTACAAACCTCTACACTTGGAGGCCCAACAACTGTCTACAATAATAGAAGTGCGTAGACATCACATGTTTCTCCTGGATTGTAAGATACTGGATGTGGATACCCTGCTATTCTTGGTCAGGATGGTCTAACTCGAAGCCCTGTTGCTATTAAGCAAAATGTGGTCTGTTGTCTATGCCATGCTTCTGTTGTGCAACCTCCTCGTAGGAGTCCCCGTATTGCCATTGTTGATGGGGATATGCCGAAGGGGGTATGCCCAGCAGGATGTTCTGATTGGGCCAAAGAGTCTGCGAGTGGGCCTGAAAGACGGCGACTGGAGTGCGACTGAGGAAAAGGCCTGACGACTGGAGACTGAAGGCCCAGAAGCGTACTTGAAGCCCAGTCGGATTAGGTCAAAAGCCTCTGAATCTATATCTGGCTCAGTGGTAACTTGTAAACCCTAGCGAGGTGACTTCTATATAAACATCCCTAGGGTATCCTTAGGACTTACGTTTTCATCATACACCCCCTCAAGCGACTCGCTGCTTAGACGCCAAGCTCGCCACCCCTGTAACTCGCTCTCCATTAATCCAATCTAGCAGGAGTAGGTCTTTACCTTCCGTGGGGCCGAACCTAGGTAAACCATGTGCATCCGCCCCCATCTCGCACCGCAGATGGCCGCCAGCTCTTCCTCATGTTACAATCAATCGCTGCCAGTAGCAGCGACTGCCGTGGCCATTTCCACGACAGTGGCGCCCACCGTGGGGCATAGCAGGACTGGCCTGAGTTCTGCGGCGAGACCCTATTTGCTGATCGACCGGCCGCTCACCACCGGCCGCATGATCGCCATTGGTGGGATCTTACAAATCCTGCCCAGCAGCTACATCCCGGCGTCACGCCCGGTCACTCACGGCGCAGTGATGCCGGTCGGCTCCATCAACCTCTTCGTCGGATTCACCGGCGCGGTCGACCCAGCTGCAACGATGATCGTCGGTGGATCGCTGCCGCACCACGATATGCTCTCGGAGGAGCAGGTCCGCTCCATCAGGAGCCTCGTCACCGAGTACGACTCGGTGACGCCAGCGACGTGGCCGAGACCAACGCCGCCACCAACGACGAGGCCCTAAATGACGATGCTGACTCCGTGACCCCTGCCTCGGTCGACAGATCTATCACCACCGCATCACGAGAGGACTCCATCACGCGAGTCTCCAACCCGGAGGATTTCAAGGACCCTTCCATCCTCGGGATCTCCGACTCCGATTCTGGCTCGGAGTCGCCTGAAGACTTCCGCGCCACATCCAATCGCTTTAACGCGATCTACATGGCGTGCAGCACGGTCCCCCCGCCAGATCCGTTCTCCATGCCGATCCCGCCGACCGCTACGGCCACAGAGGTGGAGGAAGCCCGCCTGGGACTCGCGGAGGCGCAATGCAACGAACTCGCCGAGCGTGAGAAATACCGCCTCGAGCAGGAAATAGTGCGGGAGCTATCGCTCTATTACGAGCGCCACATCAGGACCCGCCTGAACTCCAACATCCAGGCCGCGTCCTGAACTTCAACGACGAAAGCGACCCCGCACACGCGACCGAGCATGAATACTGCGAAAATGTGCCGCTAGGCGGAAGCAACCCTGCGAGACCACCACCCGGCGCACCGGCGACCAGAGCCCCTCCACCACCCATTGGCCGCGCGCCCCCGTCGGACCAACCGCAGATGATCATATCACCTCAAGCCCGCGACGCCAACGGACTACCACTCTACTCCACCACGATGAACAATGTCGTCGCGGCCGACGCCGCAGTCGCCAACCTCGACGTCCAAGGCGATAGCACGCTACAGATCTAGTACGCTAAGGCCCTACTCGCCAAGGCCGTCGAGCAACAAGCTGCGGCAGTCGACCCGCGGGAGCGGATGTATTCCCGTTCCTCAGCAAGCAGAGCGGCATCAAGCGGTCACCCCACCGTCACCAACGCATTGACCTGCCCTCCACCGCAGCCCCTGGCAAATCAGCCACGGGCCGCCAACCCCGCGCTATCCACCAACGAGCCGCGATCAGCGAATAACACGGTCGCCGCCAACGGGCAGCCCATCGATGCCCGAATGCACATCGTCAACAACCAGGCGTGGCGGGCGCGCCAGCCCAACGACTTGAGGCACACCCTCACCAACCGCAGCGACCCGGAACCAAGAGGCTCGCTCAGTCGAGTCGGACCACAATTCTTCGGGCCCATGATCCGTGGGGAAAAATACCCCGCCAACTTCAAGGCTCCCAAGGAGATCGAAAAGTACGATCCGACGTATGATCCAGCTGTCTGGCTGGACACATACCTCATGGCAATGGGAATCGCCAGCCACACCGACCTGCTTGCTGCTCGCTACCTCCCCCTGATGATGGAGGGTGTGAATCGGCAATGGATCAACACCCTCCCCGCCGATAGCATCGATTCCTGGGAAGAAATGCGGGACGCCTTCATCAGGCACTTTGAGGGCTCCTACACCCGTGCCACCACCATAGAAGACCTGGAGCGATGCATCGAGGGACAACGCGAGTCGACTCGCCGCTGGATTCAAAGATGGCAAGAACTGTGGATCAACGCCTCCGGCATCCACCTAGATATGGCGATACATTGTTTCAAGAACGCGTGCCGGTATGAACCCCTGGTCGCTAAGATCAAGAGGGTCTACCGGATGCTCGACAACATCCCCGAACTCCTCGAGATCTCCAAGTGCTATGTGGAGGAGAACCCCAACCAAGACTCAGACGACGAGTCGAGAGGAAGACGCCGAACCAGCATCCACGATAGCGGGTGCCTACGCGACATGCGCTACAGCAACACCCGCATCACCGGCAAGCGCCGCACGGACGGGCGAGTCGACTTTGTCACCAACGCCGGCTATGGCCAGCGCGACCCCAAGAGCTACCGCCGCGGCGAAGGAAATTACCGCGACAGTGGAAACTACTGCTCCAACAATACAGCGAGGCCGAAATTCGACCCTGCTGCCCTGCTCAATCAGCCCTGCATCTACCATAACAGGGAGGGAAAACCCACCACCAACACCACCGCGGATTGCCACTCTCTCAAAGATATTGAAAAGGCGAGGCGAGAAAGGGAGGACCCCAACAACAACCCACCCCGGGACAACGGGAATGCCGACGGCTTCAGCAACGCCGTCGGCTCGCTACACACCTTCACCGAACTCGGCACCAAGCGCGAGAAGAAAGTGCTCGCCCGCGCGGTCGCCGTCAACGTGGTGACCCAAGTCGACATCCCTCGCTTCCTCAACTGGTCCGAGCAGAGCATCACCTGGAGTCGCCAGAACCACGCGCCAAGAATCAAATACCCAGGGCGAGTCGCCCTGGTAGTCAGGCCCAAGGTGGCCGACTACTGGCTGCCCAAGACACTAATGGACGGTGGGAGCTCCATCAATATCATGTACCTAGACACATTCAAGAGGCTCCATCTCCCAGAAGCAGCCATCGAGCCAACCCTGATGACCTTCCACGGTATCGTCCCCGGTCAGAAGGCGTACCCGATCGGAAAAGTGACCTGCCAGTCACCTCGGAACTCCGGCAAACTACCACACAAAGAGGATCATATTCGAGCTGGTGAGATTCCGCAGCCCCTACCACTGTGTCCTGGGCCGCCAGGCATTCGCAAAATTCATGGCGACCCCACACTACGCCTACAACATGATGAAGCTCCCAGGGCCAAGCGGCATCATCACCGTCCATGGCGACCCCGACATGGCTGTGGAATGCGAAGACAAAGGAGCCGAGCTCGCCGACGCCGTCATCGCTGCAGAGACCGACCACGCGGAGGAGCTTGCGAAATACGCGGGCAACATCAACAAGGACGACCCCACCATCCTGAAGAAACCAACCACCACGAACTCCACGTTTGAGGCGATCACGCACACCCGCACCGTCGAGCTCGTCCCGAGCGACTCCAGCCAGACGGTCACCATCGGGGCGCACATGAGCCCCACATAGGAAAGCGCGCTCATCGGGTTCCTCTGTGAGAACCGCGACATCTTCGCATGGAAGCCACCTGACATGCCAGGTGTCCCGAGGGAACTCGCTGAGCACAAACTCAACGCTGACCCCAAAGTGCGACCAGTAAAGCAGTCGCTATGGCCCTTCAATGAAGAGCGCCATCGAGCAATTGCCGAAGAATTACAACGCCTGCTACCCACAGGATTCATTCGGCCAATCAAATACTCCAAGTGGCTAGAAAACCTAGTCCTGGTTCTGAAAAAGAACAACACATGGAGAATGTGTATCGACTACACCAACCTCAACAGCGCCTGCCCGAAGGAGGAGTTTGTCCTACCGCGCATCGATCAGATCATCGACTCGACCGCAGGATCGGACTCCCTGTGCTTCCTCGACGCTTACTCTGGTTACAACCAGATCAAGATGGCGGTCGAGGATGAGGAGAAGGCGACGTTCATCACGCCATTCGGCGCCTTCTGCTACACGGCCATGATGTTCGGCCTCAAGAACACCGGCGCCACATACCAGAGATGCATGCAGGAGTTCCTAGCAAGGCAAATGGGCCGCAACATTCACGTCTACATCGACGACGTGGTGGTAAAATCCACCTACCAGGACGACCTGCTCGCCGACCTAGCCAAAACCTTTGCAAACCTGCGGAGGTACAACATCAAGCTGAACCCCGGAAAATGCACCTTCGGCGTCCCCACCGGACAGCTCCTGGGATATGTAGTCTCCAAGCGAGGCATCGAAGCCAACCCCACCAAGATCGACACTATCACGCGAGTCGAGAAACCCGGGTGCCTGCGCGACGTCCAGAAGTTGGCAGGGCGAGTCGCGGCCCTCAGTCGCTTCATCCCCCGACTAGGCGAGAAGGCAATGCCCCTCTACCGCCTGATGCACAAGAAGCCCACGTTCCAATGGGACGCGGAGGCCGACGATGCACTCAAAGCGCTCAAAGAAGTGCTACTTGCGGCTCCACTCCTCGCCGCTCCACTCGAAAAAGAGCCAATGCTCGTCTACGTCGCGGCCTCCACTCGAGTTGTCAACGCCGTGATGGTCGTCGAATGACCGGAGGAGGGCAAGGAGCGCCTTATACAACACCCTGTCTACTACATCAGCGAACTCCTGACAGATTCACGACAGCTACCCACAGTACCAGAAACTGGTGTACGCGGTATTCCGAGCTCAGCGTCAACTCCCACACTATTTCCAGGAGCACCCAATCATGGTGGTGTCCTCCGCACCTTTGCAGGACATAATACGCAATCGCGAGGCGACCGAGCGAGTCGCCAAGTGGGCCGTCGAAATCGGCGTCCACAACATCAAATACGAGCCCTGCAAAGCGATCAAGTCACAAGCCCTAGCTAATTTCCTCGCAGATTGGGAAGAAGCACAGCAGCCGGAGAAGCTCCCGTACCTCCACTACTGGTCGCTCCATTTTGACGGCTCCAAGAACACCGACGGCGCAGGGGCCAGGGTCATACTAACCTCTCCCAAAGGAGACAAGCTCCGCTACGTGCTCCACCTCAACTTCAAGCCCTGCACCAACAACATGGCAGAATACGAGGCCCTCCTTCACGGCATGAGAGCCGCTAAGGAGATGAACGTCAACCGCTTACGATGCTATGGTGACTCTGACCTAGTCGCCGGCCAGGTCGCCGGGACATGCGACACCGTCTCTCCAACAATGACCGCGTACTGCCAAGCGGTAGACCAGCTAGGAGGACACATTGACGGCTATTCCGTCGAGTGGATCGACAGACGCAAGAACGAGGAGGCAGACGCCCTTTCCCGCATCGGATCAGCCCGACAAGCGCCACCGGCAGGCGTCTTCCTCGACATCATCCACAAACCTTCGGTCAGCCCACCAAAAGAGATCGACATCGGGATACCACTACAACTAGAGCCGGCCCTAGTCGCCATGGTTGTGGAGCCTAGCGACTGGACAACACCATACGTCGCCTTCCTGGAGCACAATATCCTACCAAGCAACAAGACGGAGGCGCGAATGATCGTGCGTCGCTGCAAATCCTTCGTCATCATCAACGGCGAGCTCCACAGATGCAGCATGATTGGCGTGTTCCAGCGCTGCGTACAGCCAGAAGAAGGCCGCAAGATCCTCTAGGACATTCACGCCGGCGACTGCGGCCATCACGCCGGCGCCAAGTCGCTAGTCGCCAAGGCCATGCGGCACAGTTTCTACTGGCTCACCGCACACGCCGACGCCACTAACATCGTCCAGCGATGCGTCGGGTGCCAGAAGTACGCCCACCATACGCACCTCCCTGGTTCGGCACTCAAGACCATCCCCATTACATGGCCATTCGCCGTATGGGGCATGGACATGGTAGGCCCGTTCAAGAAGGCCCCATCTGGCTTCACCCATCTCCTGGTCACGGTCGACAAGTTCACCAAATGGGTCGAGGCCAAGCCAATCAAAAAGTGAGACGGCAAGATGGCCACCAAGTTCTTACGCGAGCTCATTTATCGATACGGCTACCCGCATAGCATCATAACGGACAACGGCACCAATTTCGCCAAGGGGGCCATGGCGGAATTCTGTGAAGAACATGGCATACGACTTGACCTCGCTTTAGTCGCCCACCCGAAGTCGAACGACCAAGCAGAACACGCCAACCAGAGCATCCTCCACGGGCTCAAGTCGCGACTCCAGGTGCCCCTCGAGCACACCCCAGGATGTTGGGTCGACGAGCTCCCCTCCGTAATATGGGGGATCCACAACTCCGTTAATCGCTCCACCGGGTTCACACCCTTCTTCATGGTGTATGACGTCGAGGCTATAATGCCAACTGACCTAGAACATGATTCACCTCGAGTCGCCAACTACGTCGAGTCAACCAACAAGGTCGCCCGCCAAGACAGCGTCGATCAACTCGACGAGGCACGCGACCTGGCTCGCTCCCGCACCGCCATCTACCAGCAAGGACTCCGCCGCTACCACAGCCGCCGAGTCCGAACTCGCACCTTCCAGGAAGGCGACCTGGTCCTACGACTGGCCCAAGACAAGAAAGGCATGCACAAACTCTCCCCCCATGGGAGGGACCATTCCCCATAGGGTGAGTCCTCGGCAACGACGCCTGCTACCTCATCGACATACGGGGTGACGGCCAGCTCGAGGTCGGAATAAACCTTCTCAGAAAGTTTTATACATAGAACCTCAAATTGTACTCAGCTGGCATCTATAATGAAATTCATTCGGATCACACAAATTGTGTCTACTCGCCATATTCTTGTGCCACTCGCACTCGTACAAATCAGCAATATGCTACTCACGAAAGTCAACCTTTGGTCGAGCGACCGACACGGCTAAGTAGTGCGGCACAAGGGCACCGGAAATACTCGGGCCTTGGGACGTCCATGAAACGCCAACCCGGAGCCGCCATTAGAGTCGCCTAGCTCGACTGGCCCACCGGGCCAAGACAACCGGTATACGCTTCTCACAGCGACTTGTCCCTCCCATCCTCGCGCAAAGCGACTCGAACGGTTAAGTACCACACACGGGGACTCCGCAAAACAGAAACCCCCACGCGGCTCGGGAACACACCAAGTAAGAGAGCTGCATTGGACTCGCCCAGCGACTGGCTCTCCGAGCCAGGGGAAGAGACGCGTTACAAACAACACATTAACAACCTGCAACAGGAACGTGCCCAATACGGTGGAGCACCATGCTCGGGGACTCGCATACAAAACAATCTCACTCGCGCTCGGGGACTCGCCCCTCAGAAGACGCGAGAGATAAAACAATGCATAACCAAAATAAAACACAAAAGTATACAATCGAGTTATACCCCATTAAAGGGCGGACGCGCTCGGGGACTCGCTCAATCAAAAATAAACACACCACACAATCTTGGTCACAATACGAGTCGATTGACTCCCCTTGGCATATATTACAAAATGATTGACCATATTACAGCAGTCGCCACTTGGCATACATTACAAACTTCCTAACTACATTGTCTATTCCACAGGTCCTAACAAAGAAGCACCACCACCCCCCTTGACACGAACAAAAGGCTGCCATGGGTTCGTCGGGTAGGTCGTCAGCGACTTCGACAACGCCGACCGGAAGGGCTGCTCTGACTTCATGTCGCGATGCTCCGGCTCGGGGTCTCCAGGCGCCAACACCATCTCCTGGTATGGCAGAACATCCCCCATCGCCAAGACCCGATCGGCAAAAGGGGCGGCCTTCATAGTCAGCTTCAGTACCTCTGACATCTCCACCGTGTCGGTCGCCGATGGGTAGCCACTGGTCACGTCGTCAAGGTCGAAGTCCGAAGTGGGTGAGACCCAGGCTCAATGCCGTGGTGGCCTCGTGCCTGAACGCCGAGCGCGCCATCCACTCCACGAGGACAGGCGCCTCCTCCAGATAGCGCCACACCTCCATAAGCCCCTAGGAATAACCTCGGTGGGGGACATGCCTTGAAGAACTGCTTGGACACATAACGCCGAAGCCGTGGCCGCGTTCACCACGGTAGTCACGCACTGCGAAGCGTTGAAGGTCTGAACCACCGGGTCGCTTTGGCCTATCACAGCTGCAAAATCAGATGTCAGTGAAACTATGGACTTCCCCAATCAGGGACTCACCAAACAAGTCAGGCAAAGACGGAGACTCACCGAGGAGTTTGCGGAAGTTCTCCGTGACATGCTTCTCCAAGGCGGCATGATCATTGTGTAGCCTCATGATGATCAAATCCGCGGCCTTGCGTTCCTCCTCAGTCGCAGTGACAGTAGCTTTCGCTCGGTCCTCAGAAGAAACTGAGGTCGCTCTCGCCTCCTCCAAGTCTTGGATCAACGAGGCAATTCGCCCATTCGCCGCGTCCAGTTCGGCGACTGGAACATACCTTTCACGGGCCTTGGAAATTGCAGCCGGGAGACCATCTGAAAGAGAAACCATCAGCGTGCCGTACACCAAGAGTTCACATCTAAAAGAGAAAAGGAAAGAAAGGTAGGTACTTACCAATAGTTTCCTGAAGTCGCTGGTTTGCCTCCTGCGCTTCGCGCAGATCCTGCTCCAAGCGCTCCCTTGCGGCCTGCCGATCGGTCAATTCCCTTTGCAAACCCTACAAACAAACAACAAAATTGAGCACTTACCAAAATCTACATCTAGTTCCTAGCCGCTGCAATTCAGCGACTAAGAACTCGGGGACTGGAGAGTAGAAAGAAGTTCAGTTCCTAGCCGCTGAAATTCAGCGACTAAGAACTCGGGGACTGGACATACCTGAATAACGGCGCCAAGCATCCTGTGGAGCTCTCCGGCGTCAGTCGACGGGATCCTGAAGGAAGTGCGCCCACGACGGGACCCAATGTCTGCATCCACGATCTCCGGACTCTGTGGAGACTGGGTGTCTGCCACGCCTGGAAACCCCCTAGCCATGAAGCGCGGGAACATCGCCGACGCTCTAGCGGGGGCACTGGTTGTCGGGGTCGGCGCCTCCATCGCAGGCGCAACCACGACTGGCTCCGACCGTGCCGCCACCACTTCTTCGGCAACTACCGCAAAATCGGACTCTGCGGCGCCGTCCATAGCTATGGCGTCGTCAGCACCGCCCTTCTGCTTCTTCGCGCCTTCCACGGTCGCCGCATCTCCAGCGGGTTTCCTCTTCTTGGGGAGGTCGTCCTCTCCCATGGTGGTGACCGGTGGAATCTTTGCCACCGAAGGACAGCCAATCTTCTTGGCCCCAGATCTGCCCAAATTTCCACGATCAATATAACGACAATACAAAAACAAGAGGCGAGCCGGAATGAAGAACCAACACTTACTTAGCGACCAGGAGAACGTGCAACCCGGTGCTGATGTGGGCAGGCTTATCCAATTCTGGACCCAGCTTGCGAGTGAGCCCCCTCTCAAAGACGTCTGAAGCACACGACACCGCGGGCTTCCTCGATGACGAAGCCGCGGCCGCTCTCGATGGCTGCGGCGACTTAGACGCCGCTGCCTCAACTGCTTCCCATCTTGGAACCCCCGAAACCGTTGGCGCAATCACCGCCAGGGGAACTTCTACCGCCGCCTCGATGTCCTTGCCCTCCAACCCCTTCGTCTGGATCGCATCCTCTGGGGCCTTGTGCGAGATTTCGGGGGCGTCTTCATCGTCAGAGTCGTCATCTGACTCAAACACCACCGCCGACTTGGACGGCAACATTGGCTTCTTTGCTGGTGACTTGGGCTTGTGCGCGGGCTTCGACAGTGTGGCCGTACGCCGGGATGTCTGCTCCTGCACGACCTCGTCGCCTCCTTCATGTGCATCGAGGCTGCGACTTGCCTCGAACTCATGTTGTTTCTGCATGCGGGTCTTGCGAGCCACAAGCGCTGGGGGAGCGACCTCCTCCTCCTCGTCGTCGCTGTCGGAGGAGGCTCCTTCAGAGGCCTCCTCGAGCTCCCGGGGGACCTCTTCATTGAGCAGAGGAAGCCAGCCCTCCAACACTTGAAACAGCTGAGAACCACCACGAGTAAGTACCAAATGATGCGACTGCGAATCGAGATGCAGAAATGGCGACTTGGGAGAAAACTTACTGTGGGGGCTTCATTCTTCACAGGAGTGTATGGGATGAGCCCGACCCACACGGTGGTGAATTCCGCGTCAGTGATCTTCTTCAGGGCGGCCCACACGGTAGTCCTTGGCCTCCCACAATTCTTTGCTGGTTCGGGAGGGGTCATGCTTCCTGCTATACTCATACATCCACTGCGGCCGAGCCGCTAGCGGAACCAGGCGCCGCCTGAGCCAGCAGTTGTAAAAGTTGATCGAAGTCAACCCTTGGTCCTTCAGCCTCTGGATCTAGTCCATCATCTCCGCGACGGCCATCCTGGTCTTCAGGGAGCTTCTTCGGTGCCAACCGGCGAGGCTCGCTCCTCTTGGCGACGAACTCGAGAAGTGCCACCTCGCCGGAGGGAGTGGATTCTTTCACATAGAACCAACTCTTCTTCCACTCGCTGGCGGCTTTCTTTGGCAGAAGGAGCTTGATGAAGTTAGCCTTTGGCTTCAATTGGAACGTGGCGCCGCCTACAGCCAATATCAAGCCGCCAGACACCTCGCGCCCGATGCGGCCGTGGAAGAGCTCCAACCACAGCGGAAAATACGGCATGCAGCCGAGGTAGCACTCCTAGAAGGCAACGAAGATCGCTAGCTGCTCGATGTTGTGCGGGCCGAGATCCGATGGCTTGATCGCGTAATACGCGCAGAAGCGCCGGAAGAAGAGCGAGGTGGGGAACCCCAAACCTCTTTCTAGATGACTAGGGAAACAGATGAATTCGCCGGATCACAGTTTCGGCTCGGTCTCGGAGGAGGGGGAACCCGCCAGTTCCCCTTGCGGAGGACTCCAGCATCCTCGAAGGACTTGAGCTGGGTTGTGGTGCACTTGGATTTTCCCCATGAGCCTTTGGGAGGCGCCATCAAGAAGGATGTGGAATCGCACGGTGCGGAAGGATCGAGTCGGAGGAAGGCAGGAAGATTGAAGGCAGGAAGAGTGAATGTGGGAGAATGAAGAATGCGGGTAAGGATCTGCAGAGCTGATTCGTCACTCCCCTTATAAGGGAACGCTACCCGCCAAATTCAGGGTAGCCGTTAC
This sequence comes from Avena insularis, assembly GCA_023614405.1. Taxonomy (NCBI): domain Eukaryota; kingdom Viridiplantae; phylum Streptophyta; class Magnoliopsida; order Poales; family Poaceae; genus Avena; species Avena insularis. The sequence continues at coordinate 270,234,166 of CM042684.1, read as the reverse complement.
CTGCGGTAATTACGCCGAAGTTACCGTTGGGATTTCCAACAGATAGTTTGACCAGAATTGACGGTCCAAATCCTCCATTCCACTCGCTACACGCCAGTCCTCTCCATTCGCCGAAGCAGCGACTTGGCAGCAATGACATTCACCAGAGCGGCAAATGGAAGCCTGGGGAAAATTTCCTCGGTTTTAATGGAGTCCAGCGCCGACTCGACTGGGCGTCCAAATTGGGCTCACCTACTTTGACCGCCAAAGGGACACCTGCGCCTGAATCAACGATGGCCTCGGGGACTACTGATGGGGATATGCCGAAGGGGGTATGCCCAGCAGGACATTCCGATTGGGCCGAAGAGTCTGCGAGTGGGCCTAAAAGACGGCGACTGGAGTGCGACTGAGGAAAAGGCCTGACGACTGGATACTGAAGGCCCAAAAGCGTACTTGAAGCCCTATCAGATTAAGTCAAAAGCCTCTGAATCCATATCTGGCTCGGTGGTAACTTGTAAACCCTAGCGAGGTGACTTCTATATAAACCTCCCTAGGGTATCCTTAGGACTTACGTTTTCATCATACGCCCCCTCAAGCGACTCGCTGCTTAGACGCCGAGCTCGCCACCCCTGTAACTCGCTCTCCATTAATCCAATCTAGCAGGAGTAGGTCTTTACCCTCCGGGAGGCCGAACCTGGGTAAACCATGTGCATTTGCCCCCATCTCGCACCGTAGATGGCCGCCAGCTCTTCCTCACATTACAATCAATCCCTGCCAGTAGCAGCGACTGCCATGGCCATTTCCACGACAATTGTGAAAACCCCTGCTGTGGAATCTGCTCGTACTGGTCGTTGTTGTGGTGTTTTTGCTCTAGCATTTCCGGGTCTTGCCCCTTTGTTTTTCCCTTTTATTCTCTTTTCTTTCTCCCTTTGACTTTTTGTTCTCTGATTCTGTGGTGCTCCCAGGGTGATCTCCTAGAGTGTCCCCAACATCTCCTCTCCAATCCGGAGCGTCCCATCTCCCCCCGTGACGATGACGTTCGTCTGCTGAGCCCTATCCAGGAGGGTTCCGCGGCAGCGCCAGATTTGAGCCTACCTCGCCATGAGGAGGGCAACATCGATGCGGGGGGGAAGTGGATCTGTAGAGGATATGGTGATGCCGGATCTCCCCAACTCTTCATCTTCGCTACAACCCTCAGCCTCTGAGGTGCCAGCTTCATCGGCACTGCCCCAAAAACTTCTTCTTCTGTTCTAGTTTCTCCCGTATCATCAGTACCAACAGCATCAGCAGTACCAGTAGCATCAGCAGCACCAGCACCAGTACCAGCGCTAGCAGCACCAGCACCAGAACCAGTACCAGCACCAGTAGCACCAGCACTAGTAGCACCAGCATCAGCCATAGCAACAGCCACGGCAAAGCCAACCTCCAAGAAGAAGTCTCCAGCTGCTTCCTCTGGATCAACTGTGTCTATTAAAGACATATTCCAGCCGGCCTCTCAAGCACACTCTGGAGCGGAAGCTTCGGCTCTTCTGCAGCGGCCGAAATCTGCCATTAAAATCAAGAAGGCCGCCGAGCCAGCCAAGGATTCATCCTCCAGCCCTTCTGCTGCTGGATCTGAGGGCAACAAACAATTAACCTTGCATACTAGCCAAGTTGCCGCTCAGTCCGCGAGGTGGGAAGCCCATGCTAAGGGCTTGGTGATGACCCAATCACTTAGCGGGGAGAGTTATAGTCCGGTGCTCATTGAGTATGTCAACAACTAGAATGACGCCGAATTTATAAATCCGCAGGGTGATCTCCCAGAGAAGTTTGGTCCGGCGGAGTTCAGCGCTCAGATGAACACTGCCACTAGGGTCATCTCCCTTGCTGGTCGGATGATGGAGGTAAGCCCTTTTCCGTTATGCCTTTTATATACGCAAACACTTAGAGATATACCCACTAGTCCCCGAGCCTCCGGGGGAGTAATTCATTACTCGGTCTGATGCTCTTAGAGAATTAGTGGAAGTCCTTAGTATTTTCAAATATCCACACACCTAGAGTCGGGTTAAGTTCCACTTGGACTGGATCTTGTAGACTTTGAATATCCACACACACACCTAGAGCCGGGTTAAGTTCCACTTGGCCCGGATCTTGTAGACTTCGAATATCCACACACCTAGAGCCAGGTTAAGTTCCACTTGGCCCAGATCTTGTAGACTTCGAATATCCACACACCTAGAGCCGGGTTAAGTTCCACTTGGACCAGATCTTGTAGACTTCGAATATCAACACACCTAGAGTCGGGTTAAGTTCCACTTGGCCCGGATCTTGTAGACTTCGAATATCCACACACCTAGAGCCAGGTTAAGTTCCACTTGACCCAGATCTTGTAGACTTTGAATATCCACACACTTAGAGACGGGTTAAGTTCCACTTGACCTGGATCTTGTAGACTTCGAATATCCACACACCTATTTCTGAACTAACATTGGCTTGTTTCAGATCACCACCAACCACCGAACTGTTGAGTTCCAGCGTTTGCTGGACTCATACAAGGATCTTCATGCTAGATACGGCAATCTGCTTGTTGATAACCAGAAGAAGGGTAAATTTATTTGCTTATGACCTTTTCATTTTTCATTCCCTCGAGTCATTTGTTATCCGTACTAATTTATCATCCGGATTATGCAGCCAAGGGCGAGGCTGAGAATGTCATCATGTGCAAGAATTTGGCTGAGATCCAAGGTAACTTATCTTGTTCACTCAGCCCCTATATACTCTTTTCTTGACTTGACAGATATTTATACCTCGGCTCTGCCGGGTCAACCCACTATTGCAGTTACACTTGAAGATAGCGTTCCCATTCCTAACATGATGCTTCACTTTATCGAACAAGCAGGAAAGCACTAGGCCGAGCTGAAGAAAAAGGATGATGAAATTGCTCAACTGCGCCGCAAGGACAATGAGATTACTCAGCTGAACGCCAAAATCCAAAAGCTCAAGGATCTCCATAAATCCGAGCTAGACAAGGTCGACCAAGTGTTCTACGAGGAGAAATAGCGCTTGAAGACCTAGATCTCCAAGGACAATGACTTGCTGTAGGAAGCCGACATAAAACTTAAGTCGGTGACCTCCGAATACGAGAAGCTCCAGGCCAGGAATACATATGAGTATAACGAGCTGACTTAGATTCTCAGCCAGATTGCTCATGAGTACTTTTCCTTCCTCCGACGTTTGTTTCTCCGTGTCATGTGCCTTTACTCATTGATACTTTCCATTTTGCTCATAGGCAAGTTCCTAGAGAGTGAACCTCTTGCTTCTACTGTTGTGGTTGCGTCTCGCCTGTAGTGGGGTATTCCAACCGGCCCTGCCGGCGGGTCAATTCCTTATGACACGGAGGATTTGCTGGTAAGCCTTGCTGCTCGCATTGAAGTTATGAAGAACTATGGTGCAGACATTATGCCGGCAACAGTTCGGATGTTCAAAGCACTCTGGCCCACTGAGCCCACTCCCAAAGGAAGCACTTCTTTTATAGTAAAATTGATGGAGTGTGAGACCTAGCCGCACTTGTGGCGGGAATCTGCGGCGCGTGTCGAGGCTGATACGGCTTTGAACTTCGTTCTCTCTTGTACGAGGAGCTGGACCTGGAATTGCTTGATCGCCTGCGCACCAGATCTAAGTGGTCCAATGATCCAGAGTGCATCGCCCAATGCAAGGCTTGTGCCAATAAGCTTATCTAGTACGCCTTCTACCATAGCTGGAACGAGGGTCCGAGCTACCTCGACATAGTTGATGACGACTATGTTTGTGAGGGTGCTGAGGGTGAATAGGATGAAGAGGAAGCCTCCGAGCTTGACAATGATACTGAAGACCCAGAGGATGAGGAGGCTAACCCCGAAGACGAGGCCGGGACTAGTGCCCCGCCTACTGATGCCGAAGTACCTCCTCCCTCAACCGATGATCCGGCTCCCCCTGCCGCTCCATGAACTGTAAACACTTAACGATATTCATCAGATCCCCGGTATGTCGGGTGCATTTGTATCTATGCACAATGGTTTGTTTTACTACAATTATTTATGTTTTGCTACTAAGTTTTTAATGTCAAATTAACTTGGGCGAAGTCCCCGAGTTTCCTTTTCTTGTTCCTCCAATTTTATGACTCGGCCCGCGTCTACCTTGATTCGGTTTTTGACTTACGAGTCCGAGGTTAAAAAAATTGACTTAACAATACTTGAAACCTTGAGATTAGCTAAAAATAATCCGGCACAATATAGATGAAGTAAATATAGGATTAGTCCGGAGAACAAATGTCGGCTCAATTATGTTCCTTTCCTTAGTCGTTTTTCATGTGCTTTGCGATTCCAAACTTGTTATCTTGCTTGCCATGAAGCCAATTCTTGTTGGACAACAGCAAAGTCGAAGAGTTAGGTTTTGTGTGCTCACACACTACTAATCCGGCTTAGGTGTAGGCAATTTAAGCTAGCCGACATATATAATAAATACAAGAGAGACAATTATTAAGGTAGTCCTCGAGTTTCTGCTAGGGGTGCTGAAGTTTCATTGATATGATCATTGCTGACATACATACCGACATATGAGTAACTCGGATACATTCACTTTTGTCAGGTGTAAAATGGGTGAAGTAGATCTATATTCCATGGATGCTTAGATTCCTCTCCGGACCTCTGTGCCTTGTTCTTTTCCTATGGCTGTGCATCGATAAGATAGTAGGAATCATTGTGCAAAGCTTTGCTTACAATGAAAGGTCCTTCCCATGGAGGGGATAATTTATGCATGCCAGCAGTGCGTTGCACCAGCCGAAGTACAAGACCACCTTCCCGGAAAACTAGGGGGTTTACTTTCTAGGTATGGTAGTGTTGGAGGTTTTGCTGATATATGGCGGATCTGGACAAGGCCAGTTCTCTCGCTTCTTCCAGCAGATCAACATCATTTTGCCGGGCTTCACGCACTTCGGCTTCTGTGTATTGGGTGACCCTTGGCGAATCATGATCTATGTCGGCCGATAGTACAGCTTCTGCCCCATATACCAGAAAAATGGCATATAGCTCGTTGATCGATTCAGAGTTGTTCTTAAACTCCACAGTACCGCTGGTAGTTCTTCTATCCAACACCCTGCTGATCTTTGCAGCGGCTCAATGAGCCGAGGTTTTATCTCGGGCAATACCGGTCCGTTGGATCTTTCCACTTGTCCGTTCGATGCGGGGTGGGCTACAGAGGCAACATCTAGCCGGATCTTCTTTTATCTAGAGAACCTCGCAAATGCTCCCTCAGCAAAATTTGTGCCATTATCAGTTATGATACTATGGGGATAGCCATATCTCAAGATTATATCTTTGAGGAACGTTACTATTGTTGCCCCATCACATTTCCCGATTGGCTTAACTTCAATCCATTTGGTAAACTTGTCCACCATGACCAAGATGTGGGTCATATCTCCCCTTGCCGACTTAAATGGTCCGACCATGTCCAAACACCATACTGCAAATGGCCAAGTGATAGGTATGGTCTTGAGCTCCAACATTGGCATATGGGTTTTTGTGGCGTATCTCTGACAGCCATTGCATTTTCTCACCAGATCCTTTGCTTGTTCCAGAGCACTTGGCCAATAAAATCCATGCCGGAAAGATTTTTCCACCAATTCTCTGGAAGATGTATGATGACCACATTCTCCTTGATGGATATCTCGGAGGATGTCAAGCCCTTCTTCCGGGTCTATGCATCGTTGCAGCATATTGGTTACACTTATTTTGTATAATTCGGCATTGATGATAGTGTATGCCTTTACTCTTCTTTGGATTTGCCTTGAGATTATCTCATCATCTGGCAGGGTTCCCTCGTTTAGGAATTCAAATATTGGCTTTGCCCATGTAGGTATAACTCGGATGGGGAAAATATCCTCATTAACTTCCATTGCATCCACCGACATAACTCTAGCCGAACCAAGCTGAACAGTCCCCGGGTTCAGCGCAACAGTCCTCGGGTCTGCTGAAGCAGTCCCCGGGTTAGCTGAAGTGCTTCCCTAGTCTATTTCCATAGGAGTAGCTTCTGATCTGGAGATGACCAGGATATAAATTGATTCGGATTCTGGTGATGGTGTAATAGATGGTTTTCTCAAGTGTTCCAATGTAATGCCTGGCGAGATTGGCTGTCGGGATGACCCCAACTTGGATAATACATTAGCTGCCTCATTTTAAATCCGAGGTACGTGATGGAATTCACACCCCTCGAAGAAACCACTTATCATCTGGACATAAAATCTATAAAGTGCCATGTTTGCGTCCAGAGCATCCCAATTGCCGGACACTTGCTGTACCACCAAATCTGAATCACCAAAACACAATATCCGATGTATGCCTACCTTCTTTTCTACTTTGAGTCCATGTACAAGTGCTTCATACTCGGCGACATTGTTTGATGCGCTAAAATAGATCTGGAGAATGTATTTCAACTGGTCCTTCTTGGGCGAGGTAAGCACTACCCCGGCCCCCAGTCCTTCCTTTAGCTTTGACCCGTCAAAGTGCATTCGCCAGTAATTTGAGTCCGGCAGAGGCGGTTCGTATTGCATCTCAGCCCAATCTACAAAGAAATCCGCCATGGCTTGTGATTTGATTGCATCTCTTCTATCAAACTGTGGTGCGTATGGGGCTAGTTCAATCGCCCATTTTGCGATTTGGCCGCTAGCATCTTTGTTGATCATAATTTCGGATATTGGTGCCTCACATATCACCTTGATTGGGTGTTCTTCAAAGTAATGTTTGAGTTTCTTTGTCGCCATGTACACACCATATGCCATCTTCTGGTAGTGAGGGTAATTCTGTTTTGAAGCCGACAATACCTCGCTCAAGTAATACACCGGCCTTTGCATCGACTTTCCTTCCTTGTCACGTTCCACCACTACCACTGCACTTACAACTCGCTTGGTCGTGGCTATATAGAGCAGCATTGGCTCTTTTAGGTAATGGGCGGCTAATATTGGTGCAGAGAAAAACATCTTTTTTAACTCTTAGAACGCGCTATCAGCTTGCGGTGTTCATGTAAATTTATCTGCCTTTTTCATTAACTGGTAGAGGGGCAATGCCTTCTCTCCCAGCCGACTTACAAACCGTCTTAACGATGCCAGGCAACCAGTGAATTTCTGCACATCGTTAAGGCACTTCGGCAGTTCCATTTTCTCTATGGCTCGGATTTTCGTGGGATTGGTTTCAATACCTCCGCTGGAGACAAGGAAACTGAGTAATTTCCCTGCCGGCACACCAAAGGTACATTTTTCTAGATTAAGCTTCATTCGGAACCTCCTTAGGTTCCCGAATGTTTGCCGGATATCCTCAAGGAGTGTTTTGCTTTCCTTGGTTTTTATCACCACATCATCCACATAAACTTGCACATTCTAATCTATTTGGTCATGTAAACATTTTTGCACGCATCGTTGATACGTTGCTCCTGCATTACGTAATCCGAACGGCATAGTGCGATAGCAATAAGCCGCATACGGGGTGATAAACGCAATCTTTATTTGATCATCTGGATTCAGGGGTATCCGATGGAAACTAGAATATGCATCTATTAATGACAACAACTCACACCTAGTACTTGAATCTATGACCTGATCTATCCTTGGCAGCGGAAATGGATATTTTGGACACGCCTTATTCATGTTCGTGTAATCGATACACATGTGCCATACCACTGCCACATTCAGATCATCCTTCTTTTTCTCCACAAGCACCGGATTAGAGAGCCAATCCGGGTAAAGTACTTCCATGATAAATCCAGCTGCGAGGAGCCGAGCTATCTCATCTCCAATGGCTTTCCTCCTGTCTTCGGCGAAGCGGCGAGGAGGTTGCTTCACCGGCTTTGCCCCGAGTCTCACATTCAAAGAGTTCTCGGCCAACTCCCTCGGCACACCTTGTAGGTAATGTGTATACCAAGCAAAGATATCCCGATTCTCATGGAGGAAGTTGAAGAGCTCGCTTTCCTATTTGTCGCTTAACCCGGCACCAATAGTTATGGTGCGCTTCGGAAACTGGTCATCAACAGGCACTTTCTTTGTATCTTTCATTGCTTGAAATGAGACACTCCCATGCAGGTTACTCAGAGACGGCATATGCTGCTGCGCGGACTGAGCCAGTGCAGCCACATCCATGATTTTCCTCTTCTCCTGAGCAATCACGAGTGACTCGGCCAGGTTTGATCCGGCAGAAGCACATTCAATAGAACGCCTGAAGTCCCCGTAACATAGGTATGATTACTCAGATGCTTATGATTCGCTACCCTATACTGGATAAAAGGCTTACGGCCCATGAAGGATTCAGATGACAGCCCAAGGAAGCGACCGACAAAAGCTTTGATTGTCTTAGGAAAGAGACTATGAACCAACATTGTGTTGGTATTGTAATTACACGTGTATGAAACATATCCGCATACAGCTTTGAGATGCAGCCTATTATATATAGGACGGGAGAAGCCCAAGCGAGGGTACCAAAATCTAGAGGACAACTTGTAATAGTGTGATTACTCAATATTTAGGTGACTTTGACTCCATTGTTTTCCTGACATCCGACGAAATCCCTAGCGTTCTCTTTTCCGTGAAACCCCAAGTCCTTCACCATGGACATTGCCGAGGTTACCCCTCATCAATTGGCATCGTCTGTGGGAAACCTGAATGCTGGAACCATGGATTCAGCGGACCGCTCTCCACCAAGCATGAACCCGATGAAAGCATATCCATGCCCGCCCACCCCTATATTGGTACCCGATGATTTCAATAGCGGATCCGACCTAATCATCAGAAGCTTCCACTTCCAAGTAGAGGATCCGCAAGAGTCGCACCCTTTGGCCCTGATCACATCAGAACCGTTGGTGGAAAAAACTATGCCTACGACGGTACCAGCATATTCCGTCGGGTCCTCCATGGACGTCACAACACAGATTGAAGCGGGTGAAGAAAGCGAGCAAATCGAGATGGATATGGGGGACCTTGATGGTCTTTACGACAATCTCTCCTTCGGATCAGATCCATAGCTAATCCCACCACGTGAAGCAAGCCTAGCAAATTCAGAACCCAAAGAAAGTAGCGAAAGCATTGACTTTGGAATCCGGATGGCAGAAATCTACCCAGAACAAAAACTGATGGACTTCACTAGCTCACCCGACAGTTTCTCCCTCGGTCCAGACGATGACGTCACCGGCCCATATATCACTTAGCACCAAGTATGCATGATCATTGGAGACGCCTTGACCCAGCAAGACTCCAACGATAATCCAATTTTTAATCCCGATGATATTCTTTCAAGCCATAATGCAGGAAGTCACGGTAATGAAGGAAGCCGAGGAAATGGGGGAGACCCAATAGTCAACTGTATAAACCGAGAAGAAGAGCATCCACGCAGAGGCGAGAGGCAAACTCTCAGCTTACCAGCCAGCGCATGGGAGAAGGCAAGGGCAGCAATTTCGGGTGCGGTTCCAATGACAACGGACACCACTCACAAAGATCTATTGGCATAGCAATATCTGCTTCATCGCAAAAAGAGAGACCTACTCGGGATGCAGAGGCAACTCGACGAAAGGAAAAGGGTAGCCGATGAATCTAGCCTACGACGAGCACAATTAAGATCCACTCGAGGACCAAGGAGCATAACAGGAGAAGCACCGCCAAGGAGAGGAACATCTCGATTGGAGAATAACCCCGAAGCAGAGAGGAGCGGACTAATCCAAGACCTTGATCTGTCATTCATGTCCATAGACCAAGCTAGAAATATCAAGGCAAAAATAGCCTAGGAAGCCATTGTGGCTGCACAAACATATCTAATTACAACACAGCCCACACCCGACAATCCTTGTGCAGCCCTTCACCGCTCCGCCCTGATGAATCTCGGCATGGTAGGAGAATCTCTCGCGCAAGCAGATAAAGGAACCACGCGGCAACCTGACAGATCCCCGCGTCGTCGTAGCAGCCCTCGGCAAGGAGGTCATACCCGACGATCACGATCGCCACATCGGGTCCACTTTTCAGAACCAGAACCGTGAAACGACGCAAGAAACAATATCACACAGCGAAGGATCGACCGATCCATAGAAGAACGTAGCACCCGAAGATACCAAGACGGTGAAAGCGAGGAAGATCAAGAACTATGCAGAGCCAATTGCTTTACCCGACGGGTTCGCAAGACTCCAGTACCAAAAGATTTCAAGTTACCCCAAGATCGCCAAAGGTACGATTGCTTTCAAGAACCCAAAGCCTGGCTAATGGATTATCTGGCAACCGTAAGATTACAAGGTGGATCCAAAGCTACTACAATGCAAAGCTTGCAGCTGCACCTAACCGGCACGGCACGTTCTTGGCTAAGACAGTTACTCGAAGATTCTATCAGCAATTGGAACGATCTTGAGGACAAATTTATCAGAAACTTCCAGTCCACATTCAAGCAACCCGCGTCTTTGGAACAATTGCGTGTCTGCAAGCAAAAACCAGGAGAATCAATACGGGATTTTTTCCAATGGTGGAACATCATAAAAAATTCGGCTGAAGCAATATCCGACGAAAGAGCAATCGATGCCTTCAATGATGGACTTTGGCGGCAGGAGTTTATTGAAGAACTAGGATGAACAAAGCCAAAGACAATTTTAGAGCTGATGAACATAGCCAATCGTTGGGCTTTGATGGAGAGGATGCAGTACACAACAAAAAAGCCTGTTCACCCGAAGACGACAGGGACAGGCGCAATAATGCTAGAAGACGACGACCCAACGATGGGTACCATACACCAAGTTACGTTGCAGCAACTTTATCTAGAGGGGACAACCGACGAAGCGATGATTACAATAGCGGATACCATGGTGACAGGGACAACATCAGTGGAGGCCATTCGCAGCTACGATACCAGCCGACGAATCGAGACCCAGCTATGTCAGCAGAGCAAATGTTGGAAGGACCCTGCAATATGCACTACTACGTCAACTCGACATGGAAAAGGCGATCAAATCACCTCCGAAAGGACTGCCGAACATTCTTAAAAATGCAAGAGCTATGCAACGCAAGGGCAGCCGAAGCAGCAAACAGAGGCTACGCTATCGCACCTGGCTCTTTGGCTATCGGCGCGCCACCGCCACCATAGGGGCAACCTCCAGCAGGATAGCCGCAAAGCACAACACACCAAGACGACGAATATCCCAGGTCAAAAGGAGCAATGTCAATGATTCAGAAGGGACCGCCCTCTAATAGAACACAGAAGTTGATCACTAGGCAAATAAACATGGCAGTAACAAAGCCACCTCCTACACCGGAGTACATCCATTGGTTAAAACAAGAAATTACCTTCAAAAGAGATGATCATCCACTATGGGTCCCTCGACCGGGCCAATCAGCGCTAATAGTAGAAGCACAAATCGGCGGGTTCGACATGAGTAGGGTTTTCTTGGATGCAGGAAGCAGCATCAACCTGATTTACGCCAAAAATCTACGGGCCATGAATTGGTCCATGACGAATCTAGTATCTACAGACACAACTTTCCACGGGATAGTTCTAGGAAAAGCCGAAATCCCATTGGGCAAAGTCCATCTCGATGTGGTCTTTGGGTCAAAGAATAACTTCAGACGCGAAAAGCTAGAGTTGGAAGTCATGGACTGGCCATCTCAGTATCACGCGATCCTGGGACGACTAACTTTCGCTAGGTTCATGGCAGTACCTCACTACGCATATCTGGTATTAAAAATGCCAGCCCTCGATAGGGTCATAACAGTCAAAGGAAGCTTCAGTCGCACAGACAGCTGCGATCAGGAATTCAACAAAATCTCAGAATCTTTTGGATGGAGACAGAACTTGGACAGCTGAAAATAGCGGATGAGGAGTCACTACACAAAGGGCACACCCGCAAAAAGAAAACATCGGAAGAGCAAGCGCACAATAGCCTCACAAAAGCAACCTATGCGGCTTCCAATATGGGTCCCGCATAGGAAGACCCAATCTTCGGCAAAAAAAGAGCACCACAACACTGAGCATGATGAAGAACCCCATGAAAAGAAGCCAAAGTTCCTATAGAAAATCTTCACTTAGACGTACTTTATATTCAATAAAGGCCAATGGCCAAGCGATCACGCCCTCATAATGTATTTCTATCTATGCTTATCAATAAGTAAAGAAAGTATTTCATGAGATACAAATTTCTATGGAAAAATAACATTAGTTTGTCGGGTCCTCAACAAGAGAATACAACATACAATCAAAATCTCGTATTAAACATATGACCTTTTTGATAAATATAAGAAAGATCTATACAATATTTCGTCTATGAAGTACAAGGTTGCACAAGCACGCAGTCAGATAGCAAAATTAACAAAAAAAATCTTCGTCTGCCTCTAAGCATCTTCGCACAATCCTAATGATGGGTCTACAAGCAGCGGTGTAATGAGGCGCCATATAAACAAGGTCGCCATCAGAAGGAGGAGGCAGACCTGAAGGTACAACATCGAGATCTAGCGTCGGATGATGTGCATGTACCCAAGAGAACGCAAGCTTGGCACCTGCTACAAGTTGAAGCTTCACGTAATGATGAATCCTTTCACCATGGGAAACTTCACAATTAAATCCGCCAAGGTCTGAGGCTGAGGATCCCGAGGAAACATGGCATTATAAACAATGGCTAGGGATCTACGATAGCACTCGACAAATTCCTCCAACTCTGATAGGCGATCCTGAAGCAAAGCCACAGTATAGGCAAGGCAATGATCGGTCCAAAAAATTGTTTCCGAACTTCGGGAGGCAGACACAAGAGCTTGCATTTGGTTGCACAGATGTTGGGTTTCCTCCCTCTCGCACAATCGAATGCCTTCAAATCAGGGAGAAAATATTAATTTCCCGCAAGCTAGAAAGAAGCAACCGAAGAAAGAGGAAGAGAACTTACACAACAGCTTTTTGCTTGCCCTGGAAATCTCCTCCAAGAAAAAAGCCTTGTGCTTGAGGGCCTGGCGTTTCTTCGATTGGGAAACATCCACCATCGATTGAACAACTTGAAGTTTTCCTTCAAGTTTTTTCACCTGATCTATCTTTTCAGCGTACAACGGCTGACGAGGGTTTAACTCGTCAATGCCCATTGTTATGGGCTTGGGTTTTGGAGAAGGAGGGAGCGCTGGAGGCATCAGTCAGCTAGCAAACAAGCACACATGGACGCAAGGTTTACCCAGGTTCAGGCCTCGTAGAGGTCCCTACTCCTACTTGTCCGCTCTTGGAATTAATCGAAGGAATCGAAGATTACAGGGGCGCGCAAATGCAATCTGGCGAGAGTTGTGGAAACTAGGGTTACATGTGTCCTCCTAGCCGCCCCTCCTAGCCTTTATATAGATAAGCTAGGTCTCGGATAGCAGGTCGAGTCGGTTACAGATTAGGGTTTTCCCTTTAAACTTTCTATCTTAAGCTTCTTCTTGTCTCGCAAGAAATCGAGAGTCCATGGGCCACTTGAATTCTCCATTTGGGCCTTGGCAACGCCATCGGCTTCTGTCGTATCTGGACCGTATATACCGAACTCGAGTGCGTGTAGGGTATACCCAAGTTAGTAGCCCCCGAGTGTCCAGTGGAATCATAGATTTGACTAGAGACTTTATGAAGCCTTTAGAGTGCATGACTGAGTACATTTTCGAGTGTTTAATTTGTGTCATAGGGATTGTTGATATACGTGCCTGATTTATCCGATGCATCGGTATCAGTTAACTGCCTTAGGTCAAGAAAACGCAATCTACTCAAACTCGAGTCCTCGGACTCGAATTCAGAAAAGTACTGGCGTAATTCGACTCGGGATCCGATGGATATTGAGATGCTATTTCAGATTGATTATTGATTCTATCATGTCTTTGTTATTTGTGATCTTGCATGCTTTCCGTTGTTAGTAGCTATCTTGGCCAAGTAGATGCTAGCAACTCCAAGAGTTAGTATTTATGCTTGATAGTGGGTTCACGCCTCTGGTAATCTGGGGAAGTGACAGAAATCTCTAAGGTACTAGATGTGCTATTGCTACTAGGGAGAAAACAACAATCCTTTGTTCATAGAACAATCATATTGTTTACTTTACACGCAGTTCATAAAGTAGTAATCTGTTGCTTGCAACGTAATACTGGAGGGGGTTCGGATGATAACCCGAAGGTGGATTATTAGTCATAGATGCAGTTGGATGGCGGTCTATGTATAATGTTGTAATGCCCAATCAAGTCTCAAAGGAGTCAAGATGATTAGTTTATGCATGTATTGCTTTCTCGGTGTTTGTCAATTGCCCCGCTGTAATTTGTTCACCCAGCATGTTATCTATCTTAAGGAGAGCCACCTCTAGTGAACTATGGATCCCGGTCCTTATCTTTTATATTCAATCTACAATCTTTTAGTTCTTTGTGTTTATTTTCTGCAAACTTTTACTTCTTTCCATTCGATACGTTTAATCCTTTGTTTTCCGCAAAACACGGTGAGATTGACAACCTCATCGCAAGTTGGGGACAAAGTTCGGTGGTTGTGTTGTGCAGGTCTCCATGTTGCTACTAGCACCGGTAGTGCGCCCTGCCAAAGCTCAGCTAGTAACACCTTTGGGGTGTTTCCTTGCTCCTACCGGTTCGATTAAACCTTGGTTTCATAACTGAGGGAAACTTGCTGCTGTGCTCATCATACCTTCCTCTTGGGGTTCCCAACAAGCTCTACATCATCATTGCTCCATCACTTTTCTGTGCGCCATACACAGAGCCATCAGCCGCCACCGGTTCTGCCGCCGCCATTACCACCGCCAAGAAGAAGGGCGGCTCCGCCACTGTGGGCACCAGCGCTGGAAAGAAGAAGGGTGCGGGGCCGCGTTACCAATGGCGCTTGGCGTGCATCCATCATCAAGCCCGCCGAGCTTCATCTTCATCGTCAAGATGGAGTTCTTCCCTCCACGGAGGGCGATTCACGAGTGCTCGGCGAGGAGGTAATCCCATGTCCTCCTTCTGGTTTCCGGGTGATGTTCCTCGCGTTCATCATCCGAGGTCTTTCTCTGCCCCTACATCCTTTCTTCATGGGCCTCCTTTGCTTCTACGGGCTCCAACTGCATCAGCTATCCCCAAATTCGATTCTCCACATCTCATGCTTCATTACCCTTTGCGAGTGCTGGCTCGGAATCGAGCCACACTTTGGCCTCTTTAAGAGGCTTTTTAAACTGAAGTGCCAGTCAGCATCTGGTTCTATAGTCTACGACGTAGGAGGCTATGGAATCCATGTCGACTCTTCCGCCACTTATTTCGATATCAAACTCATGGCATTCGTCCAAGGGTGGAGAGACAAGTGGTTCTACATCCGCGACCAAAAGGCTGACGAAGAGCACTAAGGACTCGCGCCCTTCGATCCCGCGATGTCGTGCAAGAGGAGGCGTTCTTGGAAGAATGTAGTGATGCCTGGCGAGTCCGAGGAGACGGAAGTGCTGTACAAGCGCGTCTGTGACCTCGAGAGTCGCATAGGTAAAGAAGAGGGAGGCGCTGCCCTCATTCGCACATGGTTGCGCCGTCGTATCCAGCCTCTGCAGGCCAGAGTCCACCCCATGTTCTGATGGGCTGGTGCGAACGATGCCACTCGCGTATCTGCTGATGGCATTTCTGCGAGTGAAGTAGATAAGAGGCTACGACTGGTGATAAAGTATACCGCCAAAGAGGTTCTCCCAGGCGAACCAGTTGTGCCTCCCTTCGACGCCTCTAACCCTCCTCCCGAGGTAGAATTGTTCTATGAAGTAGCTTTCTTTGTCGATTGCCGTTAAGTTCTTGACGTATAATAAATTACCTTCTGAATGCAGGATTGGAAGGTGTCTCCCAATTTGCCCCCTCTTCCTGAAGGGGTTATTCCTCACGAAGTGGATGAAGAGGACGAGTCAGAGTCGACCGTTCCAATTGAAGAGGAGGAGGGAGCCCCCGAGTACAGTGACCCAGACACTCGCAAGCGCTCCTGCAGCAAGGACCCAGATGCTTCATCGCTGTCGACCCCAGAAGGCCCTTCTGTTGGTGCAGAGGAGCCAATCCCCTCCATTCCTGTGCGGTCAGTGGCTCCTCCTGCTCGGAAAAAGCTACGACTTCCAAAGGAGTCGTCAGAGTCGGAGGAGCAAACCTTCGATTTTGACAAATTTGACTGGTAAATTGTCGACTTTGTCTTAGTTTCTTTTTGTAGTTGCGTTCCCTGAAGTTTCTGCTGGATGCTTTCTGTAGTCAAGTGGCGACATCGTCTTCTGGCGACGTCCAATTTTTGAAGGAATCCGGAGTCGCAGACTCCAAGGCCAAAGAGGTGGCCGAACGATCTTCTTCTCCTCCATTGGCGGCCCACTCCAGGCACAATTCTTCGAGTTTCCCACATGCTGGGGAACACCAGATTGTTACCTGGACGACTGCGCGGCAGTCATCTTCGGAGTCTCTGGAGGACGCATCTCTTTGCTATGTTGGCAGTCAAATATATACTTGGTGCTGTTGCTGAACTTTTGTTTCCTTCTAATGCAGCTCATCGTGAAGGAGGCTTCTCGCCTGGTGGAGCAAGTCTGGACAGCATGCATGACTGGACAATCGACATCGCGTTGTTGAAGGTTAGTATTGCCTTTGTATTTGACTTGGTGAAGTGTCTAGATGAGATTGATGATACATCCTCTCTTGTAGTTGAGCATAACGAATTGTGGCACCGTGCCGCTTCTCTTGAGAAGGCGCTTGCCGCCGCGGCCAAGAGTCGCGACGAAGGAATCACGGCCTTGGAGGAATCACAAAAGCGCGAGGAGAACTTGCCGAAACGCGAAGAAGACTTGCGTTCCTCCAATGCCGAGAGGGATAAGTTGCTCGAGGAGCAGCTTGTCTCAATTGCTAAGTCCCTCTCAGGTATTCTTTCTGCTGAATTGTCTTTATTTCCTGCTTCAAAAAAATTGTATAGTATCAACACTTTGCTTTTATGTAGATGTCGGCGGCCTGAGCTTTGACGCCCAGTCACTTCATCGCGACGATGCATTGGCTGGTGCCGTCGCTGCAGTCGAAGACCGCAACGCTTCTCTTCAAGGGACGCTGACGAAGGCCAAGGATGTGCTCAGTCGCATATGCAGGGATCTAACTCCCAAGGCTGAACTTCTTGACAACCTGGAGGACCTAGCGGAATCCCTTGCTGGGAGTATTCACTTCAGGAACTCTCAGCGGTCCGTCGGCGCCACCATGGCACTCGCAATGGTGCAAGCCCATGGCATGGAGATGGATCTTGCCGCGATTTCCAAGGCGATGCCCATCGGCACAGATGGCCAACAGGTAGTGTTTGCTCCCTTTGCTACTGGCTGTGGTAAATATGGGCCGTAGCTCATCAATACAATCGCCAAGTACTCCGAGGAGCTGCATCGAGCAAAGAATGCGGCGAAGGCTGCGGCATCAGGGGCCGGCACCGGTAAATCTGTGGCGTCGGAGACCGCCATGGATTCGACGAGGCCCCCGATGTCCAAGTCGAAGTCGAAGAAGCAGGCTGCTCCTCAGTAGCTGTTTTGTAATAGTTATAGTTTTTAACCTCTGTGTTGGAATAATGCCTTTATGGAAATCCTAGTCGAGACTTTTGTTGAGCTTTGAATGCGTAAATGCCTTTGTCAATGTATTTCTTGGTCCCTTATTTTTTCTCTTGCTTGGTTGATGATAGGGTACGTCGAGTGGTCCTTCGAGTGATCCTCTTGATCCACCACCCACTGACGAGACCTTGGCTCAGTCGCGCTCAAGGGTGGATGAGTTTTCCCTGCTTTTGCGACTGCGTGATCGCGTTAAACAACTAGAACGTGAGTTTCCCATCCTCCGCGGTAACGCGGATGTATGGAAGACGAGGGCGGAGAAGGCTACCGTCCGCGAGCAGTATCTATTGGAGGAGGTGACGCAGTTGGGCGATCAGTTCAAGTGTTAGCTTTCTACCCCCTTATCTTTTCTTTTAGTCAATCACGGCAGTGTCTTGTCTTCATACTTTGTCTTTTTGCTTGGTGTAGTTGTCAGTGCTCATCATCCGCAGGATGAAAAAGACCAGATTGCCATTCGAACGAATGACCTAACACAGGAGCAGCTTCAGGCGAGTGGGTATTTTTGGGTGGACCATGATCGTGCAATCGCACTTGCGACCCTGCAGGATCGTGCCTCTCGAGTACTCCACTTTTTGAAGAAGGCGCAGTCGTGCCTTAGGAATATCTACCAAATGATGTTTCCACTGGACGCCGTCCCTTCAAGCCTGTTGGCTCTTCTGGCAAAGTTCCAAGATCTGAGTGCAGTTCGCGAGTGTGTGCGGCAGCAGTTAGTGGCTAGTGCCAAGGCTGCGTTGTCGCTAGTGCGACTGCACAGGCCAGATGTAGACGTTGCAGCTGTTGCTGCTGGGCCGCCAACTCTGCCAGAAGGTTTGACCTGGAACATGGTTCCACATTATCAGGCAGTTGATCGCCCAGCTGAAGAAATCGTTGATTTCTTCGAGGAGCAGACGAACGTTCTTCTGCTGCAGCAGTAGCTTTAGTTTGTATCCTGCACATAATTGTAGGAGTGTTGTAAAGTTCATATGGATATGTTGGATGTAATTAATTTCTATTGATATGTAAAGAACTTGCTAGATAATATGTTTTGCGAGTGTATTTGTACTCTGCAGTTCCTTTTTGTTAGCCTGACTTATTTTATCTCAACACCTTGCCAACCTGTCAGGTTTGTTGCGACTGTGTTGGTGTTTTATCAAGGGTTCGATGGATGTTGTGTCACCTACTCAGGATACTGCGACTTGTTCGTAGAACGAGGATGTTAAAGGGTGGCGTAGCCCCCGAGTGATAAGATTGCCAGAAAATGAAGGAAAACACAGAGTTTCAGGGCACTTAGCTTTATTTATTCGCAGAATAGTACGAGGTACAATGTGTGGCTAGGTAGCCTGGCTGAAGAGCCTTACTTGTAATGTAAAAACGACTAGGGGTAGAACGACACAATTGTGCGACGTTCCAGGGGTTGGAGTATGTGACTCCTGTCTTGAAATCTTTAAGGCGATAGGCGCCACCTGGGATTACTTCTGTAATCATGTATGGTCCCTCCCATGGAGACTCGAGCTTGAGATGCCCTTGTTGCTTGAGTCGCAGGACCAGGTCTCCTTCGACGAAGGATCTTGGGTGTAGCCTTCTACTATGGTAGTTGCGGAAGCTCTACTGGTAGATCGTTGATCTTTCTGCTTCGATTTCGCGCGCCTCATCAGGAAGGTCGATGGAGTCTTCGGGTGCGAGAGTTGACTCCTGCTCGCTGTAGGCAACCACCCGTGGGGCTTTGTAGCATACTTCTGCGGGTAGCACCACTTCAACGTCGTGCACCATGAAGAACGGGGTGTATCTTGTGGCGCTATTTGGAGTTGTGCGCAAGCTCCAGAGTACGCATTGCAGCTCATCTGGCCAGCATCCTGCGGCTTGTTCGAGTGGCCGGAGGAGTTGTTTCTTGATTCCACCGCGGACGAGGCCGTTGGCCTTTTTGACTTGACCATTGGTCTATGGGTGAGCTACCGAGGCGTAGCTTATGTTGATTCCCAGGTTTTCGCAGAATTCCTGCAACTCCTTGGAGGTAAAGTTCGTCCCATTGTCCTTGATGATGCTATGTGGCACACCGAAGCGATAGACAATGGACTCGAAGAACTTAACGACGCTGACTCCTGATTGGTTTGTCACTGGCACGGCCTCGGTCCATTTGGTGAACTTGTCGACTGCGACCAAGAGGTATACGTAACTTCCTCGCGAGGATCTCGGGAGCTTGCCGACCATGTCGAGTCCCCATTGCACGAAGGGCCAAGCCAATGGTATTGGCCGGAGTTCCGCGCCCGGTGCGTGCGGTTTGTCCGCGAATCGCTGGCAAGCGTTGCAGCGCTGGACGGTGTCCTTGGCGTCACGCATGGCTATGGGCCAGTAGAATCCAGCTCCTAGAGCTTTAGCGACGAGGGCGCGACTGCCAGCATGGTGCCCGCAGGTCCCTTCATGGATGTCGAGGAGGACGACCCTTCCGTCCCCGTTGGAGACGCACCGTTGGAGTACTCCTGTGATGCTGCGCTTGTATAGTTCGTAGTTCATGACGGCGAATGCCTTGGATCATGGTGCAATGTGTTGCGCGTCAGTCGGGTCGTCGGGCAGCCTCTTGCTGAGAAGATATGTAATGTAGGGTTGAGTCCAAGATGGCTCGATCATCATGACGCTCATTGGTCCTTCGAGTCCTGTGTCAAGCTCCAAGTCATCGAGTGCCATTGGCTCATTGGGTGGCGTAGCCCCCGAGTCCTTTGACGCGCTTGCTTTCTTCTCTGTGGCCTTTGGCTTGATGGAGCGTTCGCAGATGCGCTCGAGAAATACCCTAGGTGGTATGGGGGCGTAGGTGGAGCCAATGTTGGCGAGTGTGTCCGCCTCTTCGTTACTTTCGCGGCCTACGTGCCGCAGTTCACAGCCGTCGAAGTCCCCTTCGAGTGTGTCGTAGAGGTCGTGGTAGGCAATCATGTTGTCGTTCAGTGTGTCGCACTCGTGCATCATTTGGTTGACCACCAGTTTGGAGTCGCCGTAGATGATGAGCATCTTGGTGCGCCGCAGGCTTTCGCCATCTGCATCCCGTGGATTAGGGCCTCGTATTCAGCTTCATTGTTGGAGCTAGTGAACTGCATTCACAAAATGTATTTCAGCTTGTCTCCCAAGGGCGATGTCAGTATGACACCTGTGCCAACCCTGTCCTTTCGTTTGGATCCATCGAAGTACATTTTCCAGAGGTAAGACATATCTGGCTTTTCGGGGAGCTAGTTCTCCATCTAGTGCACGAGGAAATCAGGGAGGACTTGCGACTTGATCGCATCACGCTTTTCGTATGTAATGTCTCGTGGAGACAGCTCGATTCCCCAAAGCGGGACTCGTCCGGTGGCATCGGGGTTGTTGAGGATATGCCCGAGCGGGGCGTCGTTGACCACCACGATTGGGTGCTCCTGGAAGTAGTGGTGCAGTCGCCTGGCTGTCATGAAGACGCCGTACGCCAGCTTCTGGTAGTGCGGGTACCACTGTTTTGTTGGCGTGAGCACCTCGCTGAGGTAGTAGACAGGGCGCTGGACCCTGTAGGCCTTGTTTTCTTCGGCTCGTTCCACCACGAGCACCGTGCTGACCACTTGGTTGGTGGCGGAGATGTAGAGCAACAACGGCTCTTTTTCACGTGGAGTCACCAGTACTGGCAAGGTGGATAGTAGACATTTGAGGTCTTCGAATGCTTCTTGCGCCTCGTCTATCCACTCGAACTTGTCAGTTTTGCGGAGAAGTTGGTAGAAGGGCAGTGCCTTTTCGCCCATTCTACTGATGACTCGACTAAGCGCCGCGATTCGCCCAGCCAGCTGCTGGACGCCTCTTACGTTCTTTGGCTTCTCCATGGCCAGTATGGCTTTTATTTTCATCGGGTTCGCCTCGATCCCTCTCGCGGAGATGAGATACCCGAGTAATTGCCCAGATGGTACGCCAAAGGCGCATTTGTCCCGATTGAGCTTGATCTGGTAGCGGTCTAGGTTGGCGAAGGTTTCGTGTAGATCGTCGATTAGCGAGGCTTCCTCTTTTGTTTTGATGACGATGTCATCAACATAGACTTGGATGTTGCGACCAAGTTGATTCTTGAGGCAGGCCTACATGCATCGCTGATAGGTGGCTCCTGCGTTTTTTAGCCCGAAGGGCATCGTGTTGTAGCAGAACACACCAAAGGGCATCGTAAACGCTGTTTTCTCTTGGTCTTCCTCCTTCATTCGAATTTGATTGCAGCCTGAGTAGGCGTCGAGGAAGCAGAGGCATTCACATCCTACGGTGGAGTCGATGATTTGGTCGATTCGTGGCAACAGGAAGTGATCCTTTGGGCAGTGCTTATTCAGGGAGGTGAAGTCCACGCACATCCGCAGGATATCCGTGTATTTTTTAGGTACAAGCATCATTTTGGCAAGCCAAGTGCTTTCCTTGATCTCGTGTATGAATTTTGCGTCGAGGAGTCTGTTGATCTCCATTCCGACTGCCTTTGCTCTTGGTTCAGGCAGTCGCCGAATTGTCTGCTTGACTGGCCTTGCATCTGGATTTATGTTGAGTGAGTGCTCAGCGAATTCCCTGGGGACTCCTGGCATGTCCGTTGGACACCAGGCGAAGATCTCCCAGTGCTCACGGAGGAATTCGACAAGCGCGAGTTCCTATGCGGAACTCAAGTTGTTGGCGATGAGGGCCGTCTTGGTCAGGTCCATTGGGTGGACCTGGACTTTCTTCGTGTGCACCGACGGGTCGAAGGATAGGTCGGGTGAACTTGGCCTGCTCAGGGGAGGCAGACTATTGTCTATCGACTCCTTCAATCTTGTGAGTTCCTCCTGCATGCCGAAGGACTGGGAGATTCTGTTGAATTCCCTGTCGCAACTGTCGGACCTTTCGAAGTTGCCGTTGATTGTGATTACGCTGTTTGGACTCGGCATCTTCATCTGTAGGTAGGCGTAGTGTGGCACTGCCATAAACCTTGCGAACGCGACACGTTCGAGGATGCAGTGATATTGTGAAGGCCAGTCGACGACCTCGAAGTCAAAGCGCTCTCGCTGAAAGTTTTGCGGCGTGCCGAAGATGACGTCGAGGTTGATTTTTCCCAGGGGATATACGCCTTTCCCTGGGACGATGTCGTGGAATGTTGTGTCTGAAACTTCCAGACACGTTAGAGGGATCCTCATCGCACGCAAGGTACTTGCGAACATGAGGTTAATGCCGCTGCCGCCATCCATGAAGACGCGACTCATGTCGAAACCCCCAATCTGCGCCTCGAGTACGAGGGGACAGTGGCCTGGACGAGGAACTTGGCGCGGGTGGTCACGCCTGTCGAAGGTGATGCAGGAGTCGCTTCCACTGAGGTACTCAGTGGTGGAAGGTGGAGAGTTTATCGCCAAGTTGACTTGGCGAGTAATGGCCTTCTGCGCTTGATTTGAGGGACGCCCCTTTTCGATCATCCCCATGTTTCCCACATGTCATGGGTATGGTTCGCCTCCGTGATGCTGGACTGGCGCGGCCGCGGGTGGTGGTGGTCTGGGCGGTGGTGGAGGAGCTCCATGTGCCATGGCTCCTGGGGCGACTCCATTGCCCCTGTTGACTGCGTCGCGATTCATCCGAGCCAAGCCCTCGTGGAGTTTGAGAAACTCACGGCAGTCCTTGAGAAGGTGGCTGGATTTTTTCTTGCCGTCGTCCTTGTCTATGTAGAAGTGCACGTTGCACGGCCCGGACAGTTTGTCCTCGATGGTTGTTGCGGGTGCCTCTTCACGAGTGCGGTGCTGCCACACCTGCGTGGTTTTCCTAGAGTCGCGGTATCCACCGCTGCGATAGTCGTTGTTGCGGTTGTTGTCGAGTTTGTCGGCGTAGCCGGCTGCGACCATGTTGACGTTGTCGCGGTCATCATAGATGCGCATTCGCCGCTTGCCTCGACGGTCGCGTCTGTGCCCGAGGTCGTCGTCATCGTCGGAGTAGGTGCGATTTTTCACCGAATCCTCTCCGTCGGCCCACCGATTCGCAATTTCCATTAGGTGGTCGATTGTTTTAGGCTTCGAGCGGCCTAGCTCCTCCCTGGGCTCTATGCGGCGAACACCGCCATTGAACACGTCGATTGCATGGTCTTCCGAGATGTTTTTTACGGAACTCTTGATGATGGACCACCTCTGGATGTACGAGCGTAGCGATTCGCTCCACCTTTGCTGGCAGCCACTCAGCTCTTCGATTGATGTGGGTCTTTTATAAGTGCCCTTGAAGTTGCGCATAAAGCTGTAGACCAGCTCTTCCCAGCTGTGAATGGATCCACGCGGGAGATTGTTGAGCCATGCACGGGCGGCGCCCTACAGCTGTAGCTACAGGCATTGCATGGCCGTGCTTCAACTCCCACTGTGTAGCCTGACAGAGGACATGTGATCCTCTAGCCAGATCCTTGGGTCTTGTAGGCCGTCGAACGTTGGGTTCTCCGACGGGACTTTGAACCCTTTAGGCATTCGCTTCTACCTGATGGCTCTGCTGAAGCATCTAGCGCCACAGAGTTCAGTCTCGTCCTCTTCTGAGCCAGTCGAACGAGCGCGTCTTACCCTTGATTTGTCGATTTTACACTGCGTGAGGTCATCGCACGCATCGTAGTCGCGATCGTGTTGTCGTGAGCAGCGACGCCGAGACAGATCGTGACTATCGTCATTGGACGAGGGTAAGGAATAGCGTTTTGCTAGAGCCATGCCTTTATTTGGCTCCAGCGTTGGCTCCTTGTCGAGGGTGGCCTTGATTAGCCCTAGGCCCGCGATCATAGATCGGTCCATGGCAGCTCGCGGATCTCCAGCCGGCGGCTGGTTGTTGAGGGGGTACATGGTGGCCGCTGTCACCGCGGCTTGCGGTGTCTTTGGGACCACGTTGCCCCGCATGTCGACTGTCATAGAGCTGAAGTCGAGGACTTTTGCAGCTTCTATGCGTTCTTGCTCGGTGAGATGGGCCATCCGAGATCGCCTCTTGTTGGCCACGTACTTGTTTCCTTTAGAGGAGGATCCTCCGTGGGAGGAGAGCCCAGCTCATCGAAGACTCGACTCATCCGCCGCCTTTTTATGGAGAATATCATTTTGCGGCCCGAAAGTTGGGGTGTCCAGGCAACACGGTACCCAAGTTCCCTGAAATCATCCGCGATGACTACAGTTGGTGTGCCAAATACTTAGAGGGTCTTTTTTGGCACGAATTCAACTTTACGTTTCAATACAAAAAATCAGGCTAACGGCCGTCAAGTTGGGCCCCTCCTGTCAGTTCTTGCTGTTATGTCGCTCCCGTCGCTTAGGTGTCAATTAGGCTTGCGGCGTTGGCGCCTGCATCCATTACGTGTCTTCTTCTTCCCCGGAGCGGCAATCTGTGGGGCGTCGTAGCCATGGCGCGGAGCTGGGACATGGACGAACCTGCTCGGCCCAGCTCTCCTCCCTGTAGGCTTGCAGCATTGGAGCCTACATCCATTACGCGTCTTCTTCCTTGGAGCGGCAATCTGTGGTCGCGGCCATGGCACAGAGCTAGGAAGTGGCGAAGCTGCTCGGCCCCGCTCTCCTCCCCATCCCGAGTCGCAGCTCGCCCTCACCGTGGACGCACCCATGGCACGGTCGGGGACAAGAATTGGTTTCTGGTGAGATCTATCACCTTGCCGACCATGCTCGGTTCTGTTTTCCTCCTCTAGAATCCGAGCTCGCCATCGCCGTGGTTGCACCCGCACCAATTCTGCCACCTCTGCCGAGGTCTCTGTGGTAGCTCAAGTTCTGGGGCTCTCCAAGTTCTGCCATGTTGGGCATGTAAGTGTTGTTGTATGTTAAACTAGCAAATCTCTTTTGTTCAAATCTCTTGGGCTGTACCAACTTCATTGTGTTTAATTATGAAAGACAAAATATAAATGACTTCTCTCAATTTCTCGCATAAAAAAATGTATAGCTAATTTCATATTCTCGCAGGAACTGGCCCGACTTATTGAACCGGCGGCACTGCCATGATCTCCACGTAACCATGGTGAGTTCTCGAACCGAAAGTTGCAGTTACCATGTTTCTTATGCAGTCATTCCTCTTCCTCAGTCATTCCTCTGCAGTTTTTCCTAGGCGCTTCTTCTTCCTCTGTTTTAGAACCGTCGGTTCATCTTCTTCTTCCTCTCGCAGGCAGTTCCTTGCAGGCATTTCCCTTCACCCATTTCCTTGCAGGCATGGACGATGGGAAACGCACAATAGAGACCCACTTGGTCCCTGCCCATGGCACCACGACTTTGACAGTGGTGTACACAAATGATGAAGTGACTGTGGAGACAACTCTCGCCAGGTTTGAGCAATTGCTTGAGAAAGAGAAGCACAAGTTTGTGGGGCTATACTTGGAGTACACCCATGCAAATAAGCGAAAAAATCCTCCACAAGAGATCGCTATCGTGCAAATCACCATACATGAGGAGGTCCTTGTTTACCACTTCTGCAGGTATGTGAAATTTAAATTTGAGATCACCACTTCTGCATCCCTTGTTCCCTTACATCCCTAGAACCATCTAAGTGCAGGAGTAAACCAACTGAGATGCGTTGTCCGGCTCTGGTCGAGTTCTTGTGTAGGAAAGGGATAACTTTCACTAGCGTGGATATTACAAATGACACATTATGCTTTCTCGTGCATTGATAAAAATCCCAGAGGGGCACCACATCGACATCCAAAAATTGTACAAGATCAAATCATACCCAGTGAAGGATGGTATGGGTGATCTGGCAGCGGAAATCATCGATAAATCCTATGAAAAACTGAAGAAATTGAAGCGACTCGATCACGACTACTGGGAGTGGAAGCCGATGAGCCAAGTGCGCCTCGAGTATGCAGCCAGAGACGCCTAAATGGCGTACGAGTTGTATAGTAAGCTCATTACCATGAAAGATGGGATGGTTAAGACGGGGTTTTTCGTGAGAGAGCTATGCCCTGGTTGCAAGCTAGCCTAGGAGAAGAAGCGCAAGGAGGACAGAAAGCGGTTTCAGGATGAGCAGGGATCTTGGGACGGTGGCGACATCAAGCGGCTGAAGGGGAAGCAAGTCAAGGACGACAACAAGTGGTAGTGATACATTATGTGTTTGAACTAGATTTTAGTTTCTAGTTTATTATGTGTGTGATACATTTAGTTACTTCAATACAAAATTTCGACCAATTTAACTTGTTGATGTATTTCTTGACAATTATAATATAATCGAGCACTAGAAATATTTTGTAGTGTGCATGAGCATGATCAGTAAATATAATTGAACACTAGAAACTTTAAGGCACTCCATATAAAGGAGTAGATAAATATAGAAGGTTCACCAGAGACACCACGGATATATTGTCTTACATGCGACACACACAGGTAATAATTAACTAGAACAAAATAAAAGCAGGGGCTGCAGCAGGAGGCCGGGACACGGAGACGCCTAGCAGGGCAGGGGTTTATTAGCAGGAGGCAGCGACAGCCTAGTCGATGGGATACAGGCCAGTCCTGACATACTCCTGGAGGAATTTGCCGTAGGCTGCGTGCCGTGCCAAGGTAATCGGCCTATGGCTTCTGCCTCCACCTCTGCCAACGCCCTCCGAGTGCTGGATCATGTTGTTAAGGTCCACGTTGATTGCTCTGTCATAGAATGGGCAAAACAGTCTCCTCCTACGGTGGAAACGGATTAGCCCACATCGTAACCGCCTCGGCACGTAGCGGCTCTTGTTGTCCCTGAATACCTTGCTATCGTCCACTTCATCATCATCCTCCTGTTGATTTTTAAGAACATAACTTAGAACTCATACATATGATTGAATTGTATTACAACTCAAGAATTGACAACATGTATATGTAAGACAATATATCCGTGGATATCAAAGATAAAGCATCTCAGCAATAGTTTGATCGGTTCATATATCATTTCATCTCAACACAATGACAAATAATTGCATCGGAGTGAATTTAGGATAAATCTAGGGGCCTCATAAGTTTCTTCAGGGATGGAGTCAGCGAACCAAGTAACAATTGCACAACCTGTAATGTTGTTGTACATCGCCCCAAGTTCACTAACTCATCCCTGAAAAAATCAGACACCAATGTGTCTGCCTCTCTTTGGGACAAATTTGAATCATTGGCCACAATAAGAAATTGAAATGTAATCGTACAAAATATTATTCAGGGATATACATAGTCAGGTACAAAAACAAGCCTAAATATTGTAATTATAAATAAAAAACCAAACAATTAATCTTCAGGTGCATGTTAAAAATACTTACGTTCAAAACCATTCATATACATATGCATCATACCAATCATTAAAAGATCAGAAACAATTCAAGGATCATATATGTAGTTCCATGTGAGAATATATCTAGGGCCTCATAATTTGTTTCAGACATGGAGTTGGCGAACCAAAGTACCAACAGCACAACCTATATTGTTTGTGTGCATTGCTGCCTCAGGTTCACCAACCCATCCATAAAACATGACATCGTCATATGTATCTCCCCTTGAACTCTTTTGGGGAAAATTTCAATCATCGGCCTTGATGACAAACTAAAATGTAATTCTTATACACTATGAATGCATGGAATAGATAATTCGAATATCATAGTTCTATGAATGTAGAATAAAGATTGCGGCCTCATAAGTTTATTCAGGGATGGCGTGAGCGAACCAAGTAACAAATGCACAACTTATATTGTTCTTGCACATGGTCCCAGGTTCTCTCACTCATCCCTGAAAAAATCTGACACCAATGTGTCTGCCTCTCTTTGGGGAAAATTTGAATCATTGGCCACAATAAGAAATTGAAATGTAATCGTACAAAACAATATTCAGGGATATACATAGTTAGGTACAAAAACAAGCCTAAATATTGTAATTATAAATAAAAAACCAAACAATTAATCTTCAGGTACATTTTAAAAATACTTATGATCAAAACCATTCATATACATATGCATCATACCAATCATTAAAAGATCAGAAACAATTCAAGGATTATATATGTAGTCCCATATGAGAATAAATCAAGGGCCTCATAATTTGTTTCAGAGATGGAGTTGGAGAACCAAAGTACCAACAACACAACCTATATTGTTTGTGTGCATTGCTGCCTCAGGTTCACCAACCCATCCTTAAAACACGACATCATCATACGTGTCTCTCCTTGAACTCTTTTGGGGCAAATTTCAATCATCGGCCTCGGTGACAAATTAAAATGTAATTCTTATACACTATGAATGCATGGAATAGATAATTCAAATATCATAGTTCTATGAATGTAGAATAAAGATTGCAGCCTCATAAGTTTCTACAGAGATGGCGTAAGCGAACCAAGTAACAATTGCACAGCTTATATTGATCTTGTACATGGCCCTAGGTTAGCTCACTCATCCCTGAAAAAATTTGACACCAATGTGTCTGCCTCTCTTTGGGGCAAATTTTAATCATTGGCCACAATAAGAAATTGAAATGTAATCGTACAAAACAATATTCAGGGATATACAAATGCATCATACAATGCATTCATAGATCAGAAACAATATAAAGATTATATATTTAGGTTCCATATGAGAGAAAAATTAGGGCCTCATTTTTTTCAGTGATGGAGTCGGAGAACCAAAATACCAACATCACAACCTATATTTTTTATGTGCATTGCTGCCTCAGGTTCACTGACCATCCCTAAGAAAACTACACCATCAGATGCCCTTGCACTGTTTTGGGGCAAAATTGAATCATTGGGCTCAGTAACGAATAGAAATGTAATGTTATAGGCCTGCTGTGTATCGAAATCAACACTCAACTAGCAAACTCAACTAGATGGCAGATGAGCAGATTGGGGTTTTGTGACTAGACGGATTGGGGTTTTGTGACTAGATGGCCGATGCATCAATCAACCGATCGAATCATATATATACTACCCTACTTCAAGAGCAAAAGAATATGTTCATGATTGAGAAAATCCTATGTATGAACAGTGAAAACTTCGGCTGCGACTAGAGAAGCTAGCAATATAGTACCTCGGACTCCTCATCAGGGACCTCCTCCTCGAACTCATCATTCTCCGCGATTGCGTCAAAGATTTCTTGAACGGTGATGGGGTCGTCGATGTAGATCACCGGATTGCCTCCGCCTGCCCCCCATCTAGATCTGCCACTAGCACCACGACGTTGTCGGCCACGTGCTGCTCGGCGGCGATGGCTACTACCTGCTGCTCGGCGGCGATGGCTACCACCTGCTGCTCAGCAGCAACGGCTACCACCTGCTTCTCGGCGGTGACGGCTACTGGCTGGACGGATGAGCTCGCACCCTCGATGGCACGGCGACGAGCGGCGTTCGTGCCCGGAGAAGACGCCTCCGCCTGCTTGGCGACGACCGATCCATCTTCTGCTGCGCCTTCAACTGGCTTCACCTCCGGATCGTCTCCACGCGTACGCTTCATGGCGCACCAAGGGAAGGAGGTAGTGCAAACGAGGGAGCTTCGGCGCGCGCAGAAGGTGTAGATTGGGTTCTTGGGACTACACAGACTGGGGGGAAATGACACGAGCTCATGGAAGAAGAAGGTCGAGGGGGGTTATAAACACTGGACCGTTCGTAGTCCTCAAGTGGACACGTGTGGTGGGCGGGGGGCGGGGGCTACCACGATCTCTACCCTTTTTTTCGATTCCCTTTTTCTAAACAACCATGATCTCCACTTTAGAGCTGCATTGAAAACACACTCAGGGAAGACCTCGATTCCATTGCATGCAAGTGGCACGGAACTAATTTTTAGAAACGTTAGATCTACTCAAGGGGGGCCTTGACTCATGGAATTTACTAGCGGTAAGGCCCACTTGGAAGTGACATTGAGAGCGCTGCGTAAAAATGGGATATGTCTGATTAAAATCAAGTGCCAATAAATTGCAGCGTCCCGTCGACAACCGTGCACTCGATGACCCTGTTGCCTTGTGCATGAGTTGTAGTAGCAGTAGTAGGCTTTTCAGACTTGATTAAACTTGACATGACCACTCGACGACTTTTTCCATGGATGGCATCGTGTTCCTTCCTGTAGACGTCTCGCGGAGGGAGACGTCCGTGGTGTCTCACGCTGTACTATGAAGGGCACGACATGTGCAACGATCATCGTTGGATCGCACAGAATCAACGGTTGGTGCGCATGATCCGCGTGACAACCGTGACAACCAATCAGGGAGTAGCAGACAGGGTGAGCACAAGTTTGGGCTTCTATGAAAGATAGAGAGGGGGGCCAAAACTAAGTAGTACCACATAAAACCAAGGGAAAAACTGAGTAGTATAAAAATGGAAAGTGTCTTGTACAATGAAATACATCGTGGAATACATCAAATTATGCCAAGATAGATCCACTAGAGTTCATTGGATGTGTGTTCTTCTCATAAACCACACATGGATCCACCTGTGTGATTGCATGTCTGTTCCTCTAGACAAAACACATAAGGATCCACCAGTGTCATTGGATGTGTGTTCTTATCATGAACCACACGTGGATCCACTAGTGTCAATGCATGTCTCTTCCTCTAAACAAACCACATAAGGATCCACCAGTGTCATTGCGTGTCTGTTCTTTTCATGAACCACACATAAGGATCCACTAGTGTCATTGCATGTCTGTTCTTTTCATGAACCACACCCAGTGTCATTGCATGTGTGTTCTTTTCATGAACCACAGCTAGAGTCATTGCATGTCTGTTCTTTTCATGAACCACACCTAGTGTCATTGCATGTCTGTTCTTTTCATGAACCACACCCAGTGTCACTGCATGTAAGTTCTTTTCATGAACCACATAAGGATCCACCAGTGTCATTGGATGTGTGTTCTTCTCATGAACCACACGTGGATCCACCGGTGTCATTGCATGTCTGTTCTTTTCATGAACCACACATAAGGATCCACCAGTGTCATTGCATGTCTGTTCTTTTCATGAACCACACCCAGTGTCATTGCATGTGTGTTCTTTTCATGAACCACAGCTAGAGTCATTGCATGTCTGTTCTTTTCATGAACCACACCCAGTGTTAGTGCATGTCTGTTCTTTTCATGAACCACACCCAGTGTCACTGCATGTCAGTTCTTTTCATGAACCACATAAGGATCTACCAGTGTCATTGGATGTGTGTTCTTCTCATGAACCACACGTGGATCCACCGGTGTCATTGCATGTCTGTTCCTCTAAACAAACCACATAAGGATCCACCAGTGTCATTGCGTGTCTGTTCTTTTCATGAACCACACCCAGTGTCATTGCATGTGTGGTATTCTAAACAAACCACATAAGGATCCACCAGTGTCATTGCATGTCTGTTCTTTTCATGAACCACACCTAGTGCCATTGCATGTTTGTTCTTCTAAACAAACCACATAAGTCATTGCATGTCTGTTCTTTTCATCAATCACATCCGGTGTAATTGCATGTGTGTTCCTCTAGACAAACCACATAAGGATCCACCGGTGTCTTTGCATGTATGTTCCTCTAAACAAACCACATAAGGATCCACCAGTGTCATTGGATGTGTGTTCTTCTCATGAACCACACATGGATCCACCGGTGTCATTGCATGTCTGTTCCTCTAAACAAACCACATAAGGATCCACCAGTGTCATTGCATGTCTATTCTTTTCATGAACCACACCCAGTGTCATTGCATGTGTGTTCTTCTAAACAAACCACATTAGGATCCACCAGTGTTATTGCATGTCTGTTCTTTTCATGAACCACACATAAGGATCCACCAGTGTCATTGCATGTATGTTCTTTTCATTAACCACACCTAGTGTCATTGCATGTGTGTTCTGTTCATGAACCACAGCTAGAGTCATTGCATGTCTGTTCTTTTCATGAACCACACCTAGTTTCATTGCATGTCTGTTCTTTTCATGAACCACACCCGGTGTCACTTCATGTATGTTCTTTTCATGAACCACATAAGGATCTACCAGTGTCATTGGATGTGTGTTCTTCTCATGAACCACACGTGGATCCACCGGTGTCATTGCATGTATGTTCCTCTAAACAAACCACATAAGGATCCACCAGTGTCATTGCATGTCTGTTCTTTTCATGAACCACATAAGGATCTACCAGTGTCATTGGATGTGTGTTCTTCTCATGAACCACACGTGGATCCACCGGTGTCATTGCATGTATGTTCCTCTAAACAAACCACATAAGGATCCACCAGTGTCATTGCATGTCTGTTCTTTTCATGAACCACACCCAGTTTCATTGCATGTGTGTTCTTCTAAACAAACCACATAAGGATCCACCAGTGTCATTGCCTATCTGTTCTTTTCATGATCCACACCAGTGTTAGTGCATGTCTGTTCTTTTCATGAACACACCCAGTGTCACTGCATGTCAGTTCTTTTCATGAACCACATAAGGATCTACCAGTGTCATTGGATGTGTGTTCTTCTCATGAACCACACATGGATCCTTCGGTGTCATTGCATGTCTGTTCCTCTAAACAAACCACATAAGGATCCACCAGTGTCATTGTATGTCTGTTATTTTCTTGAACCACACCCAGTGTCATTGCATGTGTGTTCTTCTAAACAAACCACATAAGGATCCACCAGTGTAATTGCATGTCTGTTCTTTTCATGAACCACCTAAGGATCCACCAGTGTCATTGCATGTATGTTATTTTCATGAACCACATAAGGATCCACCAGTGTCATTGCATGTCTGTTCTTTTCATGAACCACACCTGGTGTCACTGCATGTCAGTGTAGGGGTTCCGCGCATAAAAACAATAAATTTTACTCTACGCCCCTGAACCCCTGAAGCTGCCAGAACCTATCTATTAGTAATACAGAAACGGGAGAGGCTTTTCGCGAACTTACCCTCGAAGATCGAAAAGCGTTGTCAACGCTCAGGAGAGCGTGGTTGATGTAGACGAGCCGAAGCCGACCTCAAGGTCGTGATGAAGTCCTTACGCTCCTTCTAGCTCCAACGACTTGAGTGCCTCAAGTGTGACACCTCGTGGGAGTTACACACGTCCGGTGCGTGACGATGACTCCCGCTTCCCCGATCCAGCAGCAGTTGCGGAAGTAGAGCTCCCGAATCCGAATACCGCAGCGCGACGGCGCTCCGCGGTGAAGATGTCTCTCGCTCGCGCAGTCCAGACTTGGGACCACGGTCACGAGAGAGAGAGGGGGAGAGAGAAAATATCAATTAGAGGTCCTCCCAAAAGTGGGGAGACCTTTATTGATTATTGGGTGTATTTTCTAGGCCAATATACCCCACTTTATATAGGGGGAGGGGAGGTACTACCTCCCCTCAAGTCCTGGGGTGGGACTAAAGGAGAGGAGGGGGAGGGGAGGCCGCCGGCCAGCCCTAGTGGGCCCCGCCGGGGGGGCATGGCCCAGCCGGCCACCCCCCCCCTTGGTCCTTGTCCCTCTCTCCTTTCCCTCATGGGCCTTCTCCCTCCGGAAATTGGCCCATTAAGCCTTTTGACCTTTTAATTTATTTTCTCTTTATTAAATAATTATGAATAAATGATTAAATCAATATTTAACATTCATTCACATATTATTTAATCTCCGTGGCCATGGAACACCTTCCACCTCCACTTCGGACATCCTCCGAACTTACCGAAAACCCTTTCGGTTTTCTCCCTTCTTTTCTTCGGTGATTCTACCGATCCTATAAACACTCTCTAAGCATCATCAAGCCCTTAAGCGTGATACCCTACGGTTCGGAAACACTCCAGACATGGTTGGGACACTCCCGCACCAATGATCAACAGAGGGGCCTAGATGGCCATGTGACCCATGTGCGTTCCATGAAGATCTTTCGTCGTTTGAACCGGGACAGTCGTGTCTTATTCCCTTTGTCATTCTATACTTGCATTGCCCGAGATCTGATCATTGACATCACCATGTCGGGTTCAATCTCGTTACTGAACAATGCTACTTAAATCGTCCCGACAAGTGATATCCCCGTGATCTAATCACATGATGCGTAGCTATTGGATATAACTTCTCCGAGTGGGCCCTTGAGTATCTTCCCATCACATGGATGGACAAATCCCGCTCTTGACATATATTGCCTCTACGGTTTCCTCCGAATACCTGAACACACCTTTATAACCACCGTTTTACCAGATGGCGTTTGATGATATCTAAGCACCCTCGGGAGACAGTGATTGATATAGACTCACGGTCTAAGGAATAGTCTACGAGGATCCATTTCTAATCATTGTAACTTTGAACTTCGTGACATGATCGGGTCACGATGTTTAGGTTGGGTATTGGTTCATCATCTCATTCTCTGAATGAGATGACCTCATTTCCAACTGGCATAAATGCCACATGATCAGGAAACATGATCGTCTGTTGACCAATGAACCAGTGACTAGAGTTTCACTGGGAACCCCTGGTTGTTTGTATATCACACGTGTGTTGATGTTTCCACTCAATACAGTTATAACATGATATAAAACTTAATGATAAACTATATGAAATAAGATAATAGTCCTTACTACTATTTGTCTCTAGGGCTTATTTCCAACAGTCTCCTACTTGCACTAGAGTACAAATACACTAGCTACATTTGTTCTCAATCATTGGCACTATATATCCAGTACCCTGAACATGCTTGCTCATGGAAGAGGTTGAGTCTTGGGTCTGTAATTTACAGTCCCAAATCCTTTGCAACTTACTAATGTCACCTTGATTGACATTAATACTCTATCATCACATGATAGCATCTGTGTGTATGCATCATCGCTATGGCAGCAGAACGAGGCCTGATTCCGGGAGGCTACAGTGACGTTAGATCAACCTTGAGGGCTTTCTCATGGGAATTATGCCCTGGGACACATCATTCTATGTTAAAAGCGAACTAGCCCCGCCATAACATTATACAACACTTTAGATGGTACCCTTATCTATTATTATAAATGTATTCATCGAAACACTAGTGCACTCTGTGCAACTTTCGATGTCTTTGTTCACCTCGCTTCCTACTTAACTTTAATTGGTATCTACAGGTGTTTCCAACATATTCCCTTATAACATAACCCTTTATGTTTTATGATATGTTATCCTTTATGGATTTGGAAAATATATCCACTGTTCTCTAATAGACACTGCGGACAAACTTAGCTCAATGTTCTGTGATTCAAACTAAATCACTTTTAAATGTTCCTTATTTATATCACATATTATGCTAAGTTATCATCATGGTTTACTAAGATAGAACCTATGTCTCAACATAGTGGATGACGACCATCCTTTTCTTTCTTTCAACCATTGATGTTAAACTTAATGTTATTCCTAATTTGAGTTATTAAGGACCAGCTCCTTAATTAACTTCTATTCTGAAACCCTTTTCAGAATCCCTTAAGGAATACTACATAATATTATAATACACCTATTATCAACTTCTACATCTTATAAATCATTATATATAAGTATTTGTGCTTTCATCCTTAACATATTTAAGAATTACTCCTATAAGCTCCCACTCAAACTATGTTGCTAACATATTTGGGTACGAGTCAGTACTCTTACTCAAACTATGTTCCTACATATTTGAATTTGAGTCTTATATTGCTCCCACTTAAAAATATGTCAATCACATATTGTTTTAGGAAGACTTTCATAGCTCCCACTCAATTTTATGCAAATTGCATATCTCCTTAACTATTTTGAACAACTTCAAAATCCTTTGATTAAACATCAAACTTGGAGATTTATTATGAGATACTAGTACTTTACTAGTTTTAAATCCACTAGACATTTAGCACACATGAATCAAATTCATTTGAATTTGTCCAATGCCTGTCAAATCGTGCTTTAGTCATTTACCCCCTTTTTCCTACTATGGCTTTGCAGTCATTTGGGAAAATTCCAAGTAACTCCTTTTACTTGTGAGATTCAGCAACGAATTGCTTTCTAATCTCAAGGGAATTTTACTATTAGGATTTCTCATAATTCTAGTTTACCATCATTTCCTTTGTAGTTCGTAGGTATGTCATATTTCAAAAATCATGACAAGTGATTCACAAATGTTTCCATACAAGATATGGATTTACATTTTGAATCCTACTTTATATAGTGAAAAACAATAGTTGAGGGGAAAAACACAATGATCAAAATCATTGATTCTTTCCTTCTGTGAAGAGAGTCGTTCAGGAATGATGTCCGTTGCGCTTCTCAACACTCTGATGCAGGGTTTTGAATCCTCATCGTGTTTTACACTAATTTCCATTTGCTCCATAATTGAGGAATATCACTGAAGTGAGCTTTCTCAAGAATGTACCAAAATCCAAGCAATATGAATCTTGCTTTCCTTTTGGTTTGAGCTATGGGTTTTGTATTCAAAGTTTCCAATGAATACTCTACAAGGACTTATTCGCTATTGTTTTGGTTATATCGAATAACCCCAAAACTTTCACGAATTCTAATGGTTTAGAACATTCTATTTGAGTGCTAACTATTTCTAAACTAATGGTCTCTACATATACACTACAACGATTTATTCGGTGCCTTCTATTCAACCCCTTTGATATCTAATATCACATTGTGATGCTTTGTATTTTGACGTTTCAAAACACTTTGCATTCCACAATTTATTTCTTGCCGTTCTTATAAATTCGAATTTCATTACTATTGATCAAATCATAGTAATTTGATTCTCTTTTATATTTATACCCTTTGTTGATGAAACACTTTGATCAAATCAAAATAGTTTCATATTCATGTTTCCTTTGGTAAACTTACTTTACACATTTAAACAATCATTTAATGATAATTACCATTTTTGTTAAAACACAATACATCGAATATGTATTAACTTTTAACAATTCTTTAAACACTTTGTATTCAAGTAATACACGGTGTTCAAGTTATTTTGCCGAACTTAGGCATGATTTATGTGTCAAAAGAAATTGAATGACTTTCACATATTATCACATAACTTTGAATTTAAACAATGGTTTCATTCATTAATGAAATATCATTAAGTTGGGTATTTTAAACAAGGCATTTTAATATTTTACAAATGTTCATGCATTATCAATTAGTTTCAAACAACAAGGATAATTCACACATAATCAAACAAGATATGAACACGAATAGAAATCATTCATAAAAGCAGAACAACTGTTTGTTACAAACTCATATGAATGACCGTCTCACAAAGTGTGAGACATACTAAAGAAGTTCACAATCTCTTGATTACATTAATCATCCTGAAACACAAAACTAAATGATAAATGTCGAGGGAGTGTGTCGTCGGCCATCATCATCATGCTCGCCATCAACACGCAACGTCACCTCTCTCCAGCAAGCACCTCTATGCAGAAGGACCTGTTTTCAGTAAAACAGAACAAGTATTAGATATACTTAACACTGCAATGTGTTTGCAAGATTATAACATTTATAAAACTGTATATCAAATATATACCTTGGTCATTGACGACTCCAGCGACGTTGGGTTCATCTATCACGTTTCTGAAATGTGATATGAACTCAAGGAAATCCAGTGTTTCCGTGTCGCCTCTCATAACGCAGATCCTGATTTGTGCTTGGAAGCTTGGTGGAAGCGACCGCAGCACAACTCCCATCGCAAATGAGCTTGAGTACCAGTTGTCCAGGTAGTATGCCAGACTCATATACGCATCGTAGAGGCGCAATAAGTGCTCATCCAGTGAGGAGCCCTCCTCCATCTTTATGGAGAGGAAGTCCCCCAT
This sequence comes from Avena insularis, assembly GCA_023614405.1. Lineage (NCBI taxonomy): Eukaryota > Viridiplantae > Streptophyta > Magnoliopsida > Poales > Poaceae > Avena > Avena insularis. Next base: position 270,195,983 of record CM042684.1, on the reverse strand, counting down.
CAGCTCATACTCCCACATGCGCACTTGTTCCACAAAATGTGCTCTCAGATGTGCCATGACCATTCGGGGCTTGAGGCTCCCCACCATTGGCCATAACCCATCCTCCGTTCCGAGGCGCATGGTCACTGATATAAATGTGGCCATCACACGACAACGACAACATAGATCCCGCTGCTCCTGGGTCTCATGAGAATAGGGTGGCTCCAAAAACATCTCGCAGGTCATGTAGTCAGCTACATCGTTCTCCCCAAGGAGATCAAAAAGGCGTATGACCCATGCAGAAAAGTTGGATCCATCTAACTTTAGCTTCTCTCCTTTTAACCAATCGTCGATAGGAAAGGTAATCTCGGCAGAAACCATTCTCTACATTTATAATTGCAAAAGGAATTTAGACTAAGTTTATAATTAAATGAGTTAATAATAACTCCACTCAGAAACACCTATCCCCAAAGAGGGTTCCTAGTGATAACACGACCCCTATCAGCCACATCTCCCCTGATCATCACGACCATCAATGTGGGTTCAAGGGTGGACGCTAAACGTCGGTCACATCATTCATGCGACTCGTGCTCGATCTTTTGACCATCCGCGTTCTGAGGCCACGCTTCTGTGGCGTGCTAGGCTCGCCAACTCAACCTTAGTGTATTCGCTGTGCAACATGGCTTGCACCCACTGTATGCGAAAGTAGATATGTCTGACACCCGATCATCACGGCATGCCTCATACCGAAGAACTTTCTTGGTGGTGCACACTAAGGGGGAACACAATCGTTGGTTATTTTAACAGGGATCATCTTATTAGGCTACTGTCGAGTATCTAATACTAGCACACAATAATACATACAAACAATAACATTGAATATAAATGTTATGTGATATGGTCCTTCACGTCGTGATCTCCATCTGTCGTCACAAGGGTTCCGGTGCCAGGGTTCCAGTGCCGTAGACACTAGGGTAACAGTTGTCATTCCGGCGTGGTAGTTTGTCACCTTCATGACTATCTACTACTATGCAACAAAAGGTAATTACTTTACCTTTGCCACAACCATATCACAAAGCAACGCCCCCCTGCAAAACAAAGTTAGACGCCTCTACTTTATCTTTGCATGTTTTACGTTGCTAAATGGGCTTTCGCACAAGAACCATTCTTACCTACGAACTTTTAGCACAACGTTGATCAAGTAGTTGTCTATACTACACCCCTTTCGGGGCCCTCCGTTGCAAATGGTATACCAACTAATGCGAGAGAGACAGACACCCCCCTAAGCCACTTTATATGGTACAAGCCATATGTCAAGCGTGGACCAGTCTCGCGAATGAACGCGTAAAGTCGGTTGGGGGCCGCTTCATCAAGCATTACTGTGGTATACACAAGTACACGTGGGAGGGTAACAACTAAAAGATCAATGCCCACACACTACATCTCGTGTGTTCTACCCGTACTAGCATTACTACGCATAGATCTAGCTCTGATACCACTATAGGGGTTCCGCGCATAAAAACAATAAATTTTACTCTACGCCCCTGAACCCCTGAAGCTGCCAGGACCTATCTATTAGTAATACAGTAACGGGAGAGGCTTTTCACGAACTTACACTCGAAGACTGAAAAGCGTTGTCAACGCTCAGGAGAGCGTGGTTGATGTAGACGAGCCGAAGACGACCTCAAGGTCGTGATGAAGTCCTTACGCTCCTTCTGGCTCCAACGACTTGAGTGCCTCAAGTGTGACACCACGTGGGAGTTACACATGTCCAGTGCCTGACGATGACTCCCACTTCCCCGATCCAGCAGCAGTTGCGGAAGTAGAGCTCCCGGATCCGAATCCCGCAGCGCGACGGCGCTCCGTGGTGAAGATGTCTCTCGCTCGTGCAGTCTAGACTTGGGACCACGGTCACGAGAGAGAGGGGGAGAGAGAAAATATCAATTAGAGGTCCTCCCAAAAGTGGGGAGACCTGTATTGATTATTGGGTGTATTTTCTAGGCCAATATACCCCACTTTATATAGGGGGAGGGGAGGTACTACCTCCCCTCAAGTCCCAGGGTGGGACTAAAGGAGAGGAGGGGGAGGGGAGGCCGCCGGCCAGCCCTAGTGGGCCCCGCGGGGGGGGGGGGCAAGGCCCAGCCGGCCACGCCCCCCCTCCCCCCTTGGTCCTTCTCCCTCTCTCCTTTCCCTCATGGGCCTTCTCCCTCCGAAAATTGGCCCATTAAACCTTTAGACCTTTTAATTTATTTTCTCTTTATTAAATAATTGTGAATAAATGATTAAATCAATATTTATAATTCATTCACATATTATCTAATCTCCGTGGCCATGGAACACCTTCCACCTCCAATTCGGACATCCTCCGAACTTACCAAAAATCCTTCCGGTTTTCTCCCTTCTTTTCTTCGGTGATTCTACCGATCCTATAAACACTCTCTAAGCATCATCAAGCCCTTAAGCCTGATACCCTACGGTTCGGGAACACTCCAGACATGGTCAGGACACTCCCGCACCAATGATCAATAGAGGGACCTGGATGGCCATGTGACCCCTGTGCGTTCCATGAAGATCTTTCGTCGTTTGAACCGGGACAGTCGTGTCTTATTCCCTTTGTCATTCAATACTTGCATTGCCCGAGATCTGATCATTGACATCACCATGTCGGGTTCAATCTCGTTACTGAACAATGCTACTTAACTCGTCCCGACAAGTGATATCCCCGTGATCTAATCACCTATTGTGACTATTGGATATAACTTCTCCAAGTGGGCCCTTGAGTATCTTCCCATCACATGGACGGACAAATCCCGCTCTTGACATATATTGCCTCTACGGTTTCCTCCGAATACCTGAGCACACCTTTATAACCACCGTTTTACCAGATGGTGTTTGATGATATTAAGCACCCTCGGGAGACAGTGATTGATATAGCCTCACGGTCTAAGGAATAGTCTACGAGGATCCATTTCTAATCATCATAACTTTGAACTTCGTGACATGATCGGGTCACGATGTTTAGGTTGGGTATTGGTTCATCATCTCATTCTCCGAATGAGATGACCTCATTTCCAACTAGCATAAATGCCACCTGATCAAGAAACATGATCATCTGTTGACCAATGAACCAGTGACTAGAGTTTCACTGGGAACCCCTGATTGTTTGTATATCACGCGTGTATTGATGTTTCCACTCAATACAGTTATAGCATGATATAAAACTTAATCATAAACTATATGAAATATGATAATAGTCCTTACTACTATTTGTCTCTAGGGCATATTTCCAACAGTCAGTTCTTTTCATGAACCACATAGGGATCTACTAGTGTCATTGGATGTGTGTTCTTCTCATGAACCACATGTGGATCCACCGGTGTCATTGCATGTCTGTTCCTCTAAACAAACCACATAAGGATCCACTAGTGTCATTGCGTGTCTGTTCTTTTCATGAACCACACCTAGTGTCATTGCTTGTGTGTTCTTCTAAACAAACCACATAAGGATCCACCAGTGTCATTGCCTGTCTGTTCTTTTCATGAACCACACCCAGTGTCATTGCATGTGTGTTCTTCTAAACAAACCACATAGGTCATTGCATGTCTGTTCTTTTCATGAAACACACCCGGTGTCATTGCATGTGTGTTCCTCTAGAAAGACCACATAAGGATCCACCGGTGCCATTGCATGTCTGTTCCTCTAAACAAACCACATAAGGATCCACCCGTGTCATTGGATGTGTGTTCTTCTCATGAACCACACATGGATCCACTGGTGTCATTGCATGTTTGTTCCTCCAAATAAACCACATAAGGATCCACCAGTGTCATTGCATGTCAACCACACCCAGTGTTATTGCATGTGTGTTCTTCTAAACAAACCACATAAGGATCCACCAGTGTCATTGCATGTTTATTCTTTTCATGAACCACACAAGTATCTACGAGTGTCATTGGATGTGTGTTCTTCTCATGAACCACATAAGGATCTACCGGTGTCATTGGATGCGTGTTCTTCTCATGAACCACACGTGGATCCACCGGTGTCATTGCATGTTTGTTCCTCTAAACAAACCACATAAGGATCCACCAGTGTCATTGCATGTCAGTTCTTTTCATGAACCACACCTAGTGGCATTGCATGGGTGTTCTTCTAAACAAACCACATACGGATCCACCAGTGTCATTGCATGTATGTTGTTTTCATGAACCACGTAAGGATCCACCAGTGTCATTGCATGTCTGTTCTTTTCATGAACCACACCCAGTGTCATTGCATGTCTGTTCTTTTCATGAACCACACCAGGTGTCACTGCATGTAAGTTCTTTTCATGAACCACATAAGGATCTACTAGTGTCATTGGATGTGTGTTCTTCTCATGAACCACACGTGCATCCACCGGTGTCATTGCATGTCTGTTCCTCTAAACAAACCACATAAGGATCCACCAGTGTCATTGCGTGTCTGTTCTTTTCATGAACCACACCTAGTGTCATTGCATGTGTGTTCTTCTAAACAAACCACATAAGGATCCACAAGTGTCATTGCATGTCTGTTCTTTTCATGAACCACACCTAGTGTCATTGCATGTGTGCTCTTCTAAACAAACCACATAAGGATCCACCAGTGTCATTGCCTGTCTGTTCTTTTCATGAACCATACCCAGTGTCATTGCATGTGTGTTCTTCTAAACAAACCACATAAGTCATTGCATGTCTGTTCTTTTCATGAACCACACTAGGTGTCATTGTATGTGTGTTCCTCTAGACAGACCACATAAGGATCCACCGGTGTCATTGCATGTCTGTTCCTCTAAACAAACCACATAAGGATCCACCAGTGTCAATGGATGTGTGTTCTTCTCATGAACCACACATTGATCCACCGGTGTCATTGCATATATGTTCCTCTAAACAAACCACATAAGGATCCACCAGTGTCATTGCATATCTGTTCCTTTCATGAACCACACCCAGTGTCATTGCATGTGTGTTCTTCTAAACAAACCACATAAGGATCCACCAGTGTCATTGCATGTCTGTTCTTTTCATGAACCACACATAAGGATCCACCAGTGTGATTGCATGTGTGTTCTTTTCATGAACCACACCCAGTGTCACTTCATGTGTGTTCTGTTCATGAACCACAGCTAGAGTCATTGCATGTCTGTTCTTTTTGTGAAGCACACCCAGTGTCATTGCATGTCTGTTCTTTTCATGAACCACAACCGGTGTCACTGCATGTCAGTTCTTTTCATGAACCACATAAGGATCTACCAGTGTAATTGGATGTGTGTTCTTCTCATGAACCACACGTGGATCCACCAGTGTCATTGCATGTTTGTTCCTCTAAACAAACCACATAAGGATCCACCAGTTTCATTGCATGTCTGTTCTTTTCATGAACCACACCCAGTGTCATTACATGTGTGTTCTTATAAACAAACCACATAAGGATCCACCAGTGTCATTGCATGTCTGTTCTTTTCATGAACCACACCCAGTGTTAGTGTATGTCTATTCTTTTCATGAACCACACCCAGTGTCACTGTATGTCAGTTCTTTTCATGAACCACATAAGGATCTACTAGTGTGATTGGATGTGTGTTCTTCTCATGAACCACACGTGGATCCACCGGTGTCATTGCATATATGTTCCTCTAAACAAACCACATAAGGATCCACCAGTGTCATTACATGTCTGTTCTTTTCTTGAACCACACCCAGTGTCATTGCATCTGTGTTCTTCTAAACAAACCACATAAGGATCCACCAGTGTCATTGCATGTGTGTTCTTTTCATGAACCACATAAGGATCCACCAGTGTCATTGCATGTCTATTCTTTTCATGAACCACATAAGGATGCACCAGTGTCATTGCATGTCTATTCTTTTCATGAACCACACCCAGTGTCATTGCATGTCTATTCTTTTCATGAACCACACCCAGTGTCACTGCATATCTTTTCTTTTCATGAACTACATAAGGATCTACCAGTGTCATTGGATGTGTGTTCTTCTCATGAACCACACGTGGATCCACCGGTTTCATTGCATGTTTGTTCCTCTAAACAAACCACATAAGGATCCACCAGTGTCATTGCGTGTCTGTTCTTTTCATGAACCACACCCAGTGTCATTGCATGTGTGTTCTTCTAAACAAACCACATAAGGATCCACCAGTGTCATTGCCTGTCTATTCTTTTCAAGAACCACACCCAGTGTCATTGCATGTGTGTTCTTCTAAACAAACCACATAAGGATCCACCAGTGTCATTGCATGTCTGTTCTTTTCATGAACCACACCCAGTGTCATTGTATGTGTGTTCCTCTAGACAGACCACATAAGGATCCACCAGTGTCATTGCATGTTTGTTCCTCTAAACAAACCACATAAGGTTCCACCAGTGTCATTGGATGTGTGTTCTTCTCATGAACCACACATGGATCCACCGGTGTCATTGCATGTTTGTCCCTCTAAACAAACCACATAAGGATCCACCAGTGTCATTGCATGTCTGTTATTTTCATGAACCACACATAAGAATCCACCAGTGTTATTGCATGTCTGTTCTTTTCATGCACCACACCCAGTGTCATTGCATGTGTGTTCTTTTCATGAACCACTGCTAGAGTCATTGCATGTCTGTTCTTTTCATGAACCACACCCAGTGTCATTGCATGTCTGGTCTTTTCATGAACCACACCCGGTGTCATTGGATGTCTATTCTTTTCATGAACCATAGCTAGAGTCATTGCATGTCTGTTACTTCCATAAACCACACATGGATCCACCAGTGTCATTGCATGTCTGTTCTTTTCATGAACCACACCTAGTGTCATTGCATGTCAGTTCTTTTCATGAACCACACCCAGTGTCATTGCATGTGAGTTCTTTTCATGAACCACATAAGGATCCACCAGTGTCATTGCATGTTTGTTCTTCTCACAAACCACATAAGGATCCACCAGTGTCATTGCATGTCTGTTCTTTTTATGAACCACACCCAGTGTCATTGCATGTGTGTTCTCCTGACAAACCACATATGGATCCACCAGTGTCATTGCATGTCTGTTATTTTCATGAACCACAGCTAGAGTCCACCAGTGTCATTGGATGTGTGTTCTTCCCATGAACCACACATGGATCCACCAGTGTCATTGCATGTCTGTTCTTTTCATGAATCACAGCTAGAGTCATTGCATGTCTATTACTTCCATAAACCACATATGGATCCACCTAGTGTGATTGCATGTATGTTCTTTTCACAAACCACACATGGATACACCAGTGTCATTGCATGGGTAGCCGTTAGACCGAGTCTTCTAGAAGGCACGCCCTAACACAGTTGTTCTGCTTGATGATTGTTACATACCGTTCGATTGGGGCGCTTGGACGATTGGGATGGTCTTCGTGAGAGCGATCCGCTAGTAGGCTGTTCTGTAGCATGATTGGCCATGCTTGCTCTGGACAAACTGGCAACACCGGGCGCTCCCCTGTTGCGAGTGTCACGTCTCACGAGTTCAGTGGGCCACATCCCAGTGTCACGTCCCCATTACTTCTCTTCCTCCCCGTACTTCTCTTCCTTACCCTCGAAGCCACTTTCCACACTCCACTCCCATCCTGCCGTAGCCGCAAGCCGACGGCGCCTCCATCCCAATCCCCTCTCCGGCAGCCACCCCCTCCCCTCTTACCATGGGTTCAAGGGGAGATGGTGAGGAAACGCGTCGTGACAACAGGGACGGTGATTTCGATGTGAGTCGTCTCATCTCTATTTCTATCATCTGTGGCCAGTTATCTATTTTTTGAGCTAGATCTAATCTGTTTACTCATGCGTGTATGATGTGTTAGGCCAACCAGACGATGTATGACTCCGACTATCACGGTTTAGAGGATGAAGATAGTCCTCTGGTATGTAAACATGGATATGTGCCCGCTAAATTTGTAGCGTTCGAAGGACGAAACGCAGGCAGGAGGTTTCTATGGTGTCAAGGACATCGTGCAATGATGCAAGGCATAAGTTGTGGTGTTGTCAAATGGGTAGATCCAGAGTGGCCCAAATCGATGCAGAAAACGCTGGACAAACTATGGGAAATGACTGTCGAGTTGAAAGAATCCGTATTCAGCTTACTTCTTGACAGTGTTGAGACAAAGCTATGGGAACCAGTTGACACGACCAAGCATAAGCGAGATCTCAGGTGGGTGCAATACAAGGTTATCAAAGTCGAGAAGGAGAGGGACGCGGCATTGGCCCTGAAGGCTAAAGCAGAGCAAGAATCGACTCAAGCAAGGAATGATCTCCACCAGGCCAAAGTCCTGCGGTACACAACTACGAGTATTGACAAGTGCATGAGGAAAAATGCAGAGAAACAATTGAATCTATGCAAGGAAGATGCTAAAAGGAAGGAGCAGACAATTTGATCCTTGCTCTCGCAGGAAGATGCGCATCGGGCCAAGATTAGAAAGATCAAGGAGATGTGTAATAACTAGTTCTATTTAGCTTAAGCTCCGTGCCTTTTTAAGTTGTAATATTTATACTTGTTGACCTAGCGGTCTGAACTATTGGTCCCGGATTCCAGGGAGGAAAAAATTGCTCTGACCCTGCATTACTTCTTTTGTCTGACCCGCATTACTTCTTTTGTCTGATCGTCGCTTAGTCGTCCTCGTGTACAAATTGGAGGCGCCACAGCGCGTCGCTTCGTCGTCCATCCCCTCGTCCTCTCCAATCTCCACCACGCTGCCATGGAGATGCCCGATCTGAACTTGTACGAGGCGGTGATGTTCGCGAACTTCGACATCCTCGTGCCGCCAGCCGCAAAGGTGCCCCACGGATGGCGCATCAGCTCTGCGGGGGTGCCGGTGGCTCCGCTACCTGGCCGAGCCAAGATGGAGAGCGAAATCGCGGCGCGCCGCCGCCAGATTCCCGCGTGGAAGAGGGCGCTTCCCCGGTACACGGCGGACAGCCCGTACTGGTCGGCGCTATTCAAGAAGGAGCGGAAGGCCCAAGATTGGCAACCACATCGTTGATGGGCGCGTGGTGCACCAGTATCTCCCCAACCGAGAAGTGCGGGAGAGGTTCTGGTCCGTCCCTGGACGGACCAAGTACCCTCGATGCGAAGAGGTGCTCCGTATCGCGAACAATGCGGACGTCGTGGAGGTTCCGTCCGACAACGACGAGGAAGCCGGTGGCTCGGAGGACAGTGGCAGTGGAAGTGAAATTGTTGACTAGTGGTTGAATTAATGTAGGATATGAAATCGCACCTTTGTTTAGAAGAATTTGTGGTTGAAGTAATGAAATGCCTCGATTTAGATCTCTATCTCGATTAATTTGTGGAAGAATTTGTGATTTAGGTCAATTTCTGCCTCGATTTAGATCTCTGTCCCGGATTGGGAACGTGACCGTGGACCAAAGACACCTTTTCTACTAGGGTATTCTGACATTGGTGGTTTGTTTAAACATAATCTACGTGGATTGTGCCGCATGCAAATGGCACAACCACAATTTATAAAGTGGAAGCACGTACACCCTGTTACTGGAGATCCAGGAGGTTCGCCAGATGCAGGGGATGTAGGAGCAGAGAGGCGGTGAGATAGACGGGCTCAAGATTAGGCCAGAAAGTGGTACCCATTTCCTCCTCATCTGGGCATTATCGGTGAGAACATTGCTGTTTATGTTGCCACGTCATTGTGCAGCATCTGAAATAAGTTGCTGCTTCGTGGAGTGTGGAAGCTTAAATAATTTATTTCTGTGCCACTTACATTCCGTCGTATTTGGAGACCTCCTGCCCCTCAGCAATCGTGGAACCGGTGGATCCTTGTTTTCATATAGAAGTGGCACAATCACAATTTCTGATTCAACTACTGACTCGGGCATTTCCAAGCCCTAAGTCGCGGTACATTTTACTCAGAGAACACAGGTAGATTGTTTCGCCCAGCAACGTGCCACACACAGAGCGATCAGAATTTAACAGAATTACATATATAGGTTCAAGTTCAACACATTATTATGCATCTTCATTGGCAGTAGCCTTCTTCTGCAGCCTGGGTGCCAAGCCTTCATGTCCAATGGCTTCTTCATTTCTTGCCTTCTTCCTCTTCCTCGGTGCCAATTTTCTTAGCTTCACGTACTCTGCATCGCCGGGACAATGGGCACTAGAATCGTGTCCAGCATCATCTTTACACTCGTTTTTAATTTCTTCAGGCAGCAAAATGACATCTTTCCACTCGTTTTTAATTTCTTCGGGCAGCAAAATGACTGACCCGGTAGTCATGTTTCTAACCTTGCGGCGGTTCGTGTCAAAGAAACAAGACTGTTGCATAACTGCCCAATATCTACAGAGTAAATAAAACAAAAATTACAATTCAGCACAAACATGCGAACCCCAAGAGACCTTTGCTTACTAGAAGCTAATTGGGTTCGAGCAACCACCCTGTCCAAGAATAGAAGGGCGACTCCCAGTTGCAGCAGCTTCCACATCCAGTACATCACATTTCAGCTCAAACATGGCAGCCGAAGCATACCTTTTCATCAACCCAATTAGCTGACTGTCACACGTTATAGGAACCATGATGCCACATTCATCCATGAAGCTGAACTTTGCAGTATGCTTTGGCCATAATTCAACATGATTACGTAGAGCAGCAACCATACCAGATATAGTGCAGATCTGCGCATGCGCTTCTTCCATCGTGAAACAATGGTGTCCATACCTCTTGCCCTTAGAGTCGTACCTATAAAGGACTACCATAACCAGGTAAGGGGGTCCACGCAGATCCCACTTGACAGAAAACTATGGATAAAATATGTTTGCCAGCGTTGGGCTAACAAACAATTTGAGGTTCAATAGCTAGCTAGCAGTTGTAACTAGTGCGAATAGCAAAGAGAAGGGTAGATCACCCGCTTGTAGACAGAACTTCTTCTTTCTTGATAGTAGGATCTGCCATCCTCCGAGCTGCTCCGCTCATCAGCGGCGGAGGCAGGCTAGAGCCTCGCAACGGCGGCTACGGCATGCGCCATTGGAGCTCGGGATCAGTGACTAGGTGCGGCAACTTGGCGCCGGAAGTCAAATGTCCGAAGGGATCGTCCTGCCTGGAGGGTGGATTCCGACGCTGCCGGTGCAAGGGGAAAGCTGGGAATGGATTTGTGAAATTGGTCAACGCATCCAATCCACTTAGCTGCTCTATTTGCCTAAGAGGTTGCCGCGTTGGCGCCTGCATCACGGACAGATGATCGACATGAGGGTCCCGACCATCTACTTCGCGGGGCAGTTTAAAGGAATGTTTGAATTTGGCAGGGGTGAGATGAGTTTGCCTCGAAATGGCCCCTCTCAGTAGTTGGCGGCCCAACTTTTCGAAACGCGGTAATTTCAGGCAACTTAGGTACCGCCATGCGCTGGCCTGCGAACTTTAGTACCGCAGACGAACAAGCCCCTTTTTACGCGCCTCGAGTTGCACGATTGCATGTAGTTGGCATATGTATTCCTCGTTTAGTAGCCAATGGTAGCCCATCAACATGTCCTGCGGCATGCGGGGGGGCAGAGGATTGCTTCGTAGAGCTTCTCGGCAACGGGCCCACTCGTTGTCGTTGAGTTTAATCATAACATGCTCGCATGTGTGTTCCTTCACCATGGTTGGTGGTTCGACTGCCGCCCTGTTGTTAACGGGCGCGCCGTTGTCACCGTTGGTGGGGCCACCATTGGGTGTGCTGTCGTTGGTTGGTTCAGCATCGTTGGGTGGTCCAGTGCCAGATCTGGGGCCAGTGTTTTCGCGATTGGCGGTGGTGTCGCCTGCGTTGATGGCTGCGCACATGAAGTGGTTGGGGAAGTTGTTGCTCCCACAACTTTCAGATCCAAAGCCGTAGGCTCCGTCTTCAGTGGCCAGGTCACCCAGATCAGATCCACGACTGTTGTCGCTGTCCGTGCTCCCAGCTGTTGCTGAGGTGTTGAGCTCACTGAGGGTGCCGATTGGTGGCGGGAACCATGATGCTGGAGCAATCGCGGGTGTCGTTGTCTGGTCAGGCATGCGAAGCGTGCCCATCTGACCAACCTGGAATCAGAAGCTCCCAATTGCCAGACTGATTCCATTGCCCATGGACTCGAAAGCCGGGCGAGTTGCCGGCGTGTGGACAGTGAAGTCCAACGAGCCAAAGAGCTGGCAAATCTCCGTTGTTGCGGAGTTGTAGATCGTGGTTGATGGGGCCGAAGAAGCCGCGACATTAGCACTCTCAATTCCCATAGACGGCGCCAATTGACGAGGGTTTAACTCGTCAATGCCCATTGTTATGGGCTTGGGTTTTGGAGAAGGAGGGAGCGCTGGAGGCATCAGTCAGCTAGCAAACAAGCACACAGGGACGCAAGGTTTACCCAGGTTCAGGCCTCGTAGAGGTCCCTACTACTGCTTGTCTGCTCTTGGAATTAATCGAAAGAATCGAAGATTACAGGGGTGCGTAGATGCAATCTGGCGAGAGTTGTGGAAACTAGGGTTGTGTGTGTCCTCCTCACCGCCCCCTCCTAGCGTTTATATAGATAAGCTAGGTCTCGGGTAGCAGGTCGAATCAGTTATAGATTAGGGTTTTCCCTTTAAACTTTCTATCTTAAGGTTCTTCTTGTCTCACAAGCAATCGAGAGTCCGTGGGCCACTCGAATTCTCCATTTGGGCCTTGGCAACACCGTGGGCTTCTGTCGTATCTGGACCCTATATACCGAACTCGAGTGCCTATAGGGTATACCCATGTCAATGGCGGATCCACCGTACGCACGATGGTGGTACTGGCTGCGCCCACCACAGAAGAGGACAGAATTGCATCCGACAACCGCGCAGATCTAGAAGGAGCCGAAGATTCATTCACAATCTGGCTAGGCACGAAGGATATGAAACATTCAGCATAAAAGGACAAATTCATAAACACATATTCAATAGTTGTTTTCTTGAAAAAAGCAAAAGGCAGCTGGATAAGTTAAAGATTCAGTACAACGATGGAAACGAGAATACAATGAAACTACAAAACAAAGCCTATGAAGCCGTCTCCTTCAAAGACAAAGTAGCACTAGCGGAAGGAGCACTAGCGGAAGGAGCAGTAGGGGCAGCCGAAGAAGGGGCACCCGTCGCAGAAGGGGCAGCCAGTTTCTCCGAGCCTGAGCCCAGGCTTAAAAGCAGCCGAGAATACTTTTTGGCCCTCTTAATGTAAGGCTTCAGGTCAACTGCTTGGCCATTAGGGTGACTAGGATATAGGAGCTAACCTTCTCCCAGTCGACCTTCTTGCCGTGCACCATCGAAGTTTTGGCACCACTCTTCGACTATGTCAAGCTATAACCAACAAGGGGGCTGGGATCAACACCGAAGACGGTGACAAGATCATTCAGGTTGTTCGACACCTCCTTGGTTGGAAATATTTCAGTGTGAAGGCTTTTGAAGGCACGGCGGGAGCGGACAAGAAGGTTGCACCCATGAACGTTGTTGGCCTCCAAGGTGCTAACAACATCCGACAAAGGATCCACCTTCTTATCTTCATGCAGCGTCAGGTCCTGGCCAGTCAATTCTGAAAATAAAAGAAGAGGGCAAGGATTGATGACCAAAGGAAAGAAATAACATAAAGCTACACAAAATAAAGAACTTACGGGTCAATGAGGCCTTAAGGGCCTCTAGGCGCTGCCGAAGATTTTCATCTCGAACAGCGGCTTGCTTGGCCATTTCTTTGGCATCAGTTCTCGCTTTCTACTTGGCCTCCTCCAAAGCCTCCTCAGTAGCTCGAAGTTTTACCTCAAGATCATCGGCACGCTTCATTGCCTCATCCCGAATAATTCCGGATTCCTTGGCAGTAGCTACGCGAATAAATCATGAAAAGGTGGAGAAGAAAAATTCACAAAGAGATCTCGAAGATGAACAGGACATACCCTTCAGTTCTTCGGCTTCGTCACAGATTTTTATAAAGCGAGAGGCCATATCGACCATCTCGTGCATTAAAGGTTGAAGAAGAACATCACAACAAAGGATATCAGGGGAAAATAATAGAGGCTACGTGCAGGAAAAATCTGAAATAAAGAGTGGCTTACATCTTTCATATCCACATCAACAGGCTTCTCCGATATCACCACACCTTTACCCACCGTTTTCTTCCTTTTTTGCAGCAGCGGCCTTGATGAAGTGGCAGCATCTTTCTGAATAACCTTCACCACAGAAGACATGAGCTTTTCCTTCAGCTCCATCGATGGCAGATGAGATTTCTTTGCAGAGCAGCCCAGAGATGTGCAAAGAGGAGATACTGGAGGATCTTCATCATCATCACTAAAAAGATAAAAGAACAAGACAATTGGGAAAAACATCAGCAATAGAACTACCCAATAAAGCAGTTAAAGAAGCAGTCAAACACTTACGAAGACACATCCTGCGCAAAGCGGAACAAATTCATCTTGGTGGGAGCAGCCGAGATTAGAGCAGCATTGAAGGGTTTGGAAGCAGTCGAGTCATCCGAGTCTTCGACCCTTTCCACATCATAGGGGCTCTTCCTCTTTTCACCAGCATGCTCCATGCAAAAATCTCTGGAGCGGGCCAACGGAAGAGATTGCGTCTTTGATGAAGAATAATATGCAGAAAAATCCATCTCCTCATCCACGGCAGTCCCAGGCATAGGGAGATCGTCAGATGCGGAAGGATGGACAGGGGGCTCACAGCTTCCAGGGAGAGGAGGAAGTGAGCTTAGGTGATCAAAATCCTACCCAAGAACAAGACATGGAAAAGGCGCCAATCATTGATAGAGTAAACATGCATCCGCAAATAAAAGAAAGGAAAGATGAAGACAAAGGAAATTTACCTCGGGGAGCCAGTTTTTCTTGCCATAAGGCTCTACACCACAGCCGGAGGGAACCGGGCTTTTCTTGGTAAGGGTGGTGAAGTTTCAAACCCTCTTCTCATATATCTTGAGGGTAAGGTCTTCCGAGGAAATCCTCATCGGGTCCTTCTTCCCGGTATATGCCCACATACCTTGAGGGGGTAAATCGAAAGACTGGCCTTCAAGTGGTTGATCCTTGATATAAAACCACTTTGACTTCCAGCCTTGGATAGAGTTAGTGATCTTAAAATCAAAATAATCAACGTCGGAGCGAACAGAGAAAATGGCGCCACCAACGTCATGGACAATGGTGTCAGTGGCATGTAACTACCTCGGTGAATTACGCTCTTAGTTACAAGCCTGGATGAGCGGAAATGGTTAAAATAGTATGGTGGGGCCAAATGCCACTCACGGGTAGACCTTTCGGCCGTCCTAACCATTTCCAAAACATCGGGATAAGAACGAGCGGCGTAATCGGCAAGCGAAGGGATCAACTACATACACAAATGAGTATGTATGCAAGCCACATACAACAGTCCTCAGAGCCATTCCATCTAAAAAGAAATAGAAATATTGCAACGCCATACGGCAAGACCCAAATATCCTAGATAGAGATATTATTTTAGGATAGCTCCTCATGCATCAAACATCAGAGTATCAGGCGGAAGCGGAAGACAAGATCCGAGTACGGATAAGAAGCAAATCGACATAAGATGCCACATAAATAAACACATCCCGCCCACAGATCTCACGGATCCCTATTCCCGGAATCTCTACACCGAGTGATCGTTGCCAACATCGTCCGTCTCCTCCACCCAGTATCCATATTGCGAGTATACCTGTTCATCTGAATCAAACAATTTATCGTGTGAGACCCTAGGGGTACTCAGCAAGTCTTTATGCCTCTAAAGGGGACACAACCTGGGGTGACGCAATTGCAGCAAAATATAATACCTAACAATTCTATAGATACTCGTTAACCATCCGCCTAACCAAAGATAGACGGATGTCCGTGAATTAATAACAACAGTTATAACAGTACTATTAACAGATCCATCCTCCTCCTCGCTTACCAACGAGGAAGCGGACGAACAACTTCCCATCCGTTGGCAGTTTTATTAACCATTCCATGAGTGTTGCACTATTTACTAGTCAGGTACTTAGTCAAATTAAAAGCGGTACTTTAGTTGTACTTGTCTATGATCGAGAAACTGTGCTCCAAGTCGTCCATAACCGCGGACACGGCTTTCAGAAAGATTTACCCTACAAGGGTGCACAAATAGCAACACACACTCGATCAACCTCGAAAAAACCAAATCAAAACCCAATGAGGCATTCACGACAAAGCGATCACAAGATTCAGAAATGTTTCAGGGGGCCACCCCATTAAGCTACCCGCAACGAAGTTGGCCGGCTCCGAGACGGACCCAAGGTTTGCGTCAATGGCTGTAAACGACTGGGAACCCGAAAATGTGACTGGGCTTGTCGATACCATGAAAACACTCCGCATCCAAAACAGTACAGGTGCTCCTCGCACAATCTTAAATAAAGTAGTAAAGCATGGCATAAGTACAGGATAGTAATAAAGCCCCAAACTACTTTGTGGCCCCAAGAAATAAGAATGAATCAAGCTCTGGCTCAGGGGGTCCATAAGGCCTCCCGGATGTGGATAGTGCGAATAGTCAAGGAACAGGAATCAAGTACTCGGGGTCCTACGGGACACAAGTGAGCATGAAGAACCAAATAGCAGATATTGCTCACCCGTGCCACTTTCATTAGTTATCCCATTACTACTCAGATTAAGTTGTTTAGGTACCTCGTTATCCATTAGACTCTCACATACCCTACACATGCTGTTCTACGACCCGCATGGCTCAAACAACTCCTGTAGTAATGGCTCATGGGATGGAGGAACAAGCTTCGGTGGGGTTTAAAAGTAAAGGCTATGTAGTACTTGGGATTCAATTTAATGCAATCGCGAATCAATGATGCAAGAATAAGATAGAGGCAGTAGGTACTATATGTATGCAAGCATGTGGTAGTGCTTGCCTGGCAGCTCAGTTGAAGCGAGGGATGATCCGGTAGTGCTCACAGGTTTCCTGATATATCCCCTGCTCAGCGTCTATTCGAAAGAAGAACCAAACAAACAAGGGCCAACATAAATAGAGTGCACAAACATATGAATTAAAATGCGACAAGCAAACAATCATGCCATGATGAATGATGCACAATTTGCATGGCAATAATGTAGCATGGCATGGTGAGATGCGGGGTACAAGAATAAAGCATTTCATTATTTGTTTAGTCAAGTTTTATTGCTATAAACAGTTCAGATTTTTAATAATGACATGATGCATGCTTCAATTCAGAACAAGGACTGCATAGATAGAACAGGCTTGTCGCGCTAATCGATTTAGACATATTATTTGTCAAATTTGGAGTTATAAAACTAAAGTTATTTATTAATTAAGAAAAGGGGCATTTTATTGTAATTTTAATTACCTCGAAATTTTAAAGTGCTCAAACATTATTTTGAAGGGCATATTTGAAATCCTCACCTTTTTCTGATTCAAAAACATATATTATTTGTATTATTTGGATTTGTAAATTAAAAGTTATTTGAAAATTGATTTGAATTGAATTTAAATAATTACTCAAATTGATTTGTCAAAACAGATAAGTGGCCAGACTTTTTACACAGGCCGAGCAGTCTGAATCTTTGACAGGTGGGCCATCGCTTAACTCAGCAGCCGGTGGTAGGGTCCGGCTTTTCTCACCGTGGGGTGTCTAGCTACAGAGTGGTGGGCCACCGAGCGGCAGGGCCATAACGTCTTGGTGCCAGCAGGGCGACACGTGGGCGATCCAGGGCAGCGCGGGCGGAGAATCTCCAGACCACGGGGGTTTTCTTGCAAGAATGCACCGGGGCTGACAGGTGGGGATTCTGGGACTGTGGGTTCAGGCGGGAAAAAGGGCAGGGGCCCAAGTGCAAAAAGGACATCGGCTGCCGCTGCATGCTGACGGTCAGGCTCTGACGGGGGCGGACCTGGCCGTCTTCCGGCAACGGTGGCGACGCATCCGCTGGACGAAACGCGTCGCCCCAAAAATGAAAATCATAGAGGGGACCACGGGATACATCCTTCGTTCAGCGAACTCGCAGGCGGTGAGGAACAGGCGGTCGGATGCTGCATTCTTTTGCAGACCACGATGGACAGCGGGCCAGCGGCGCCTGAGCCGCTCGGCGAACGTCAAGCGAGTCTAGGCTGCTAGGAGGAGGACGGACTTGTCTAGGAGATTGAGAGGCTCACCAAGGGGTCGCCCGTGATGTCGCTGGCACGAGGGGTGGATCGGGTCGGAGCAGAGGCAGGGGTTCTGCGAGCTTCTGATCCAGGTGGTTGCGGCGTGTCCGGGGAGCTATAGAGGACTCCGGTGCAGGGTGAGGTAGAGGAGACAGAGGGAGGTCCTGGTATGCCCAGGCGTGCTGCAACTCACCGGGCCGACGAGGGAGGTGGTAGACCGAGCTAGGTTTAGGGTTTTTCGGGCGTGGCCTTGCCTTGGTTGGTTGGTCGAAGGGGGAGGAGGAAGAGGGAGCCTGGCGAGGTGGATCTTGATCTGGGGTCGGTGGAAAAGATGAGGTGGGAGGGAAGAGCACATGGGAGGATGGTAGCTTTTTGGCAAGGTAGAGAGAAGGCCTCGGATGACTTCTTCTCCTCTCTCTCTTGTTGCTTTGCTAAGAGAGGAAGAGAGGGGACCAGGGGAAGGGCATGCGATGGAGCTGGTGGGGCATGCTCAAAGGAGAGAGGGATAGCCCGGGTTTAGCTAGGCATATTAGGGAGGGTGGCTCGGTTTAGGGCTTTAGGAGGGCATGGAGGGTAGCCTCGGCAAGAAGTAGAGAGAGAGAGCTAATGGGGTGGGCCAGCCTGGTAGAGAGATATGGAGAAGAGAGAGAGAGAGGTGAGGTAGGGTTTTGCATGATTAAAATCGAGCCTCACCAAGTGTGGATATGACATGGAGGTAGGGATGGGAGAAAAAGTGGTGAGGGAATGATCTCATATGTCCAAATATGGGTACATGCACTTGTGAGAGAAAAGGAGGAAGGAGGCTTGATGCACATGACAAAGATATAACATCAAGGTGGAAAGGTTGAGAGAAGAGAGGGAGCAAAAGAGATAAGGCACCCAAAAATTCAAATAAAATCCAAAAGACTAGAAGGTGGTGGTGCTTGTATGGCCCATGCCAAATATTAAATGCCATGATTTAATCTTGTGAAAACAAAGTTAATGGTCATGGCATTTGTATATATGCATTCCAATATATGGAGATAAAGCCATGCTAAAGGAAATAGAATTTAGATCCATCCCAACCCACATGAGCTAGAATAAAATCAAAAGAAAAAGAAATACAAGCTCATGGGTAATGGAATGGTGGAATTATAAGGTGGTGAAAAGAAAGGTGATGGAGTTGAATAAAAGATATGCCCCCAACTCAATTTGGGCATTAAACAATATATCAAAAGCCAAAAACAATATCAAGAGGCAAATACAATTAATAATGCATATGAGAGAAGAACCAAAGAAAAAGGGTTTTATATGATGCTCAAATGCAAGGTGGCATGATGACATGAGCATGATATAATTATGATGCACAAATATATGTAGGAAGTAGCCATTATCTTATTAGACCAAGTAGCATTACAATTGTTAGACAATTGGGATGCTACATGGCATTACATCGAACATAAAAGAAATGTTTCCATAGGCCCCAATGGGGATGAATCCCGAGGAAACACTCACAGAGAGTGATGAAACAAGCAACATGAAGAATAGAATTAGGCGTGAGCTGATACATCTGCACACCATAGACAAAAAGAAGACCATGAAGAAATTTGTGGACGGGAAGAGAAAGGCCACAAAAAAGAAAGGAGAGGAACATTACTCTCCAGCCAGGCTCGGGGATGGGGACAGCTTCGTCTCCAGGAAGCTTGAAGGTACCCTCCGCCAGATGGCCAGAGTTCTGCGCCTCATGGAGATTGCGCACCGAGCACTTGGTAGGAGCCCATCTAATGGCCCTCTTCCTGGTGGCCTTCACGGCAGCAGTGGAAGTCCCAGCTTTGCTTTTGCCCATGGCGGCGAAAGAGGAACACGAGCACAGAGCAAGAGTTCGCAAGGGGGCGAGAGTGCAAGGAAGAAGATGGAGTAGAGGAAGGTGAGGTAAAACAGTAAGACACATCTCCTTTCACTTATAAAGAGCAAAGGCATGAGGTCTGAACCGTTAGATGCAAAATCGAACCGATAGAAGATCACACGGTGGTGACATGTGTTACAAGGAGTCCGTAAAGGAAAAATCTAAAGAAGTTATGTCCGTGGTAAACATGAAGGACAGTGCGTGACGCCTCGATCTTCGCGAGGAGAAGGGACGTGCAGTCAAAAATCTCCGCTGAATACGCTATCACGCGTCATCATTACTGCTGCATGGCCCCACGTTCGATACGTACTGTCAGGACGTGTTTTTCTGAATATCAGCAGCATAAAAAACATCATTACTAACGTCACAGCAGAGACATTGCAGAAATTGCGGCTCGCTTTAAGAAATATGACCCGAGGAAATTAAAATTGGAGTCGAAGTAAATTCCTCTAGGAGAAGATTTGAGACTACTATCTAATATACAATACTACGACTATAGCCTCAGGGGCTACTCCTATCAGGAGCACTGGTCGTGCACCCGACAAAAAACCACAGAAGCACTAGCGCCATAAATCCAAGTTTTTGAGCCTATGTTCTGATACATATATCCAAACATAGCCTCGGGGGTTACTCCTATCAGGAGCGCTGGCACGCACCTAATAAAGAAAGACAAAGGAAAACATCTTCAACAGGTACTCCTATCGGGAGCAGTTTCAGGAAACAAAAAAGTTCTTCAGCTGCCACAAATTAAAAAAACTCTCGGATCGCACCCAACGCGACAAAAATCTGAATGCCATGTTCAAAAACATAAAGGTAAGACCCCATGATTCGTTTTGTGTGGCCTGGTCATCGCACAAGAATGCGCCGTGCTAGTAAAAGACCCATATCAATGATATGATGAAAAATCCCGACGGACGTGTTGGGTACCCGATAAAAATAGAAACTGAAATTTAGTATTCGATAAGACCTCAGCGGCAAACTAAATTACGCCAGTAGCAAATTCCGGATTCGAGCCTAGGGACTTGAATTTGATGTAGGACAACCTTGTTTTTTCCTAGGAGCAATTAACTGATTCCCGATCTGTCGGAAGCATCAGACTCGTTGTACCAAATCCCTACAAAAAATAAAAATAAAGGAATAAACATAAAGGAAAAGAAGGAAAAAGAAACTTTGAGACTCAACCTGAAACTGCGGTTCAGGTAGAGTCTCAAGGGCTACTTACATAGGTATGATTACTCAGATGCTTATGATTCACTACCCTATACTGGATAAAAGGCTTACGACCCATGAAGGATTCAGATGATAGCCCAAGGAAGCGACCGACAAAAGCCTTGATTGTATTAGGAAAGAGACTATGAACCGACATTGTGTTGGTATTGTAATTACACATGTATGAAACATATCCGCATATAGCTTTGAGACCCGGCCTATTATATATAGGATGGGAGAATCCCAAGCGAGGGTACCGAAATCTAGAGGACAACTTGTAATAGTGCGATTACTCAATATTCAGGCGACTTTGACTCCATTGTTTTCCTGACATCCAACAAAATCCCCAGCGTTCTCTTTTCTGCGAAACCCCAAGTCCTTCACCATGGACATTTCCGAGGTTACCCCTCATCACCCCGGCTATGTTAATCACCCCCTTGGTCCAGGTAATTTTATCTTCAAGTAACTGATGTGAGTGCTTGCCATAAATTTGTTCAGAGCAGGCCTGCCGAGTAACGCGTCGTATGTTCTCTCCAAGTTCACCACCTCAAACTCCAAGTTCTCAGTCCGGCGATTATATCTTGTGCCGAATAACACATCGATACCGGACTTTACCAATTGGCTCATAGGAGATACCCGACACAATGCCGTGGAAGGTGGTCCTTGTTGCTTGGAGCATATTCTCTGATATCCCCAACTTGTGCATGGTATCCTTGTACATGATGTTAATGCTACTGTTGTTGTCTATCAGCACCTTGGAGAACCTTACATTGATATTTGGCCTAATGAACATCGAATCTAGTACCATCGCGTAGGTCCCAGGACTTGGCATAAGCTTTGGGTGATCCTTGATGCTCCAAGTAATCTCCTGATCCGACCAAGGCATATACCTCACCATGGCTGGCATTACTGCATTTACCTCCATATGCCGGTGATGCAAACTCTTTCTATTGGTCTCTTCTGTGGTAAACACACAGTAACTTTGATGATGCTCTCTGTACTCATTTCTTCCTTCATTGACGTGATATCCTTGGTATTGTTGTTGTTGGTTATTCACTTGATGCACATCATCCCTCCTTTCCTGATTCTCATACCTCGGTTGAGGTGGAGGCAACATTAGCTGCTGTCCATTTCCCCCAGTGAGCAGTTTCTGCTGAGGTGCTTCATTCTGAGGTCCATCATGACGAGGTTTCATCGTGCCGAGGTGCCTAAGCATTCCCCGAGCTACCTTGCTCTAACTTCCTCATCCATTCACATTGTCGGGTCGTATGGTTCACTGGACTACTCGGACTTAATGGAACTTGCATGGCTGATCCAACATAGACTCGAATGTGTATCTCGGATGATCCTTTCTTTCCTGCCACTTTTCTTCTGTTTCGGGTTCCAAGGCTTCTTACCCTCACTCTTTTGTTGCCATTGTTGCCCTCCAATTTTATGGCGCTGGCTTGCGCCGGCATTGGGCTGATCCCGGTCCACAGCAGCCACTTGTTGCAAGTTGTACCGGTAATCCGGACGATCATATCTTCTTTTACCTCTGAAATCATTCCTCCTGGATGATCCGGAACCATCTCTATTGTAGTATTCCTTGTTCGACTCACTTGGCATTAACCGGGGCTGGGTTGGGTCTCGCAAGGCATACGAATCTGCGATCCGGATCGTCTCAGCTAGTGTGGTTGGCATATCTCGCTGCAACCTCTGCCATAACATACTCCCATACCTATAACCCTGGGCGAACCACGCTATAGCTTGTGATTCAATTACCCCTTCGCATGAATTGCGCACATTACACAACCGGGTTAGAAACTCTCGTTCAGCTCATTTGGTCTCTATCGGCATAACACAAAATTTTGTGGCCTATTTGGCCTCTTGTAGGTGCTTGAGAAGATGCTGATGAACAACTCCTTAAAATCCAGCCAACAATTGATACTCCTAGGTGGAAAGTTGTTCAGCCAAACCTTTGCTGGTCCTTCCATCATTTAGGGCACATATCTCACTGCCCATCTCAAATTACTCATTGCAATTATAACCGCAGTTGCTAATCAATGAGCCAATCATCCGGCTTTGTGCTGCCGTCGTATGTCTTTGTTCCTCTAGCCAACTGAAAATTCGGCACAGGCGGTTCTCTCATGATCCGAGGTCCAAAGCATGCCGGACCTGGTGGTCCCTGTACCTCCATCATTTCCGACCTATAAATTTGTTGGAAATATGCCCTAGAGACAAATAGTAGTAAGGACTATTATCATATTTCATATAGTTTATGATTAAGTTTTATATCATGCTATAACTGTATTGAGTGGAAACATCAATACACGTGTGATATATAAACAACCAGGGGTTCCCAGTGAAACTCTAGCACTGGTTCATTGGTCAACAGATGATCATGTTTCCTGATCATGTGGCATTTATGCCAGTTGGAAATGAGGACATCTGATTCTGAGAATGAGATGATGAACCAATACCCAACCTAAACATCGTGACCCGATCATGTCACGAAGTTCAAGTTACGATGATTAGAAATGGATCCTCATAGACTATTCCTTAGACCGTGAGGGTATATCAATCACTATCTCCCGAGAGTGCTTAGATGGCATCAAACGCCATCTGGTAAAACAGTGGTTATGAAGGTGTGTTCAGGTATTCGGAGGAAACCGTAGAGGCAATATATGTCAAGAGCGGGATTTGTCCGTCCATGTGACAGGAAGATACTCAAGGGCCCACTCGGAGAAGTTATATCCAATAGCTGCACAGCGTGTGATTTGATCACAGGGATATCACTTGTCGAAACGAGTCAAGTAGCATTGTTCAGTAACGATATTGAACACGACATGGTGATGCCATTGATCAGATCTCGGGCAATGCAAGTATCGAGTGACAAAGGGAATAAGACACGACTGTCTCGGTTCAAACGACGAAAGATCTTCGTGGAACGCACAGGGGTCACATGGCCATCCAGGTCCCTCTATCGATCATTGGTGCGGGAGCGTCCCGACCATGTCTGGAGTGTTCCCGAACCGTGGGGTATCATGCTTAAGGGCTTGATGATGCTTAGAGAGTGTTTATAGGATCGGTAGAATCACCAAAGAAAAGAAGAGAGAAAACTGGAAGGGTTTCGGTAAGTCCGGAGGATGTCCGGAGTGGAGGTGGAAGGTGTTCCATAGCCACGGAGACTGAATAATGTGTGAATGAATGTTAAATATTGATTTAATCAGTTATTCATAATTATTTTATAAAGAGAAAAATCAATTAAATGGTCAAAGGTTTAATGAGCCAATTCCCGGAGGGAGAGGGCCCATTAGGGAAAGGCAAGAGGGGAGAAGGGCCATGGGATGGCCGGTGGCCCTATTGGGCCAGCCCCCCACGTGGGTCCCATGAGGGGGTGGCCGGCGGTGCCTCCCCCCTCCCCCTCCTCTCCTTTAGTCCCACCCCGGGACTTTGAGGGAGGGTGTACCCCCTCCTCCCCCTATATATAGTGGGGGTATTTGGCCAGATAAATACACCAATAATCAATAATGGTCTCCCCACTTTTGGGAGGACCTCCAATTGACATTTTCTCTCTCCCCCTCTCTCTCTCGTGACTGTGGTCCCAAGTCTGCACTGCATGAGCGAGAGACATCTTCACCGCGGAGTGCCGTCGCGCTGCGGGATTCGGATCCGGGAGCTCTACTTCCACAACTATCGCTGGATCGGGGAAGCGGGAGTCACCGTCAGGCACCAGACGTTTGTAACTCCCCGCGAGGTGTCGCACTTGAGGCACTCAGGTCGTTGGAGCCAGAAGGAGCGCAAGGACTTCATCACGACCTTGAGGTCGGCTTCGGCTCGTCTACAATAACCACGCTCTCCTGAGCGTTGACAACGCTTTTCGGTCTTCAAGGGTAAGTTCGCGAAAAGGCCCTCACGTTACTGTATTACTAATAGATAGGTCCTAACAGCTTCAGGGGTTCAGGGGCATAGGATAAAATTTTATTGTTTTCATACGCGGAACCCCTACAGTGGTATCAGAGCTAGATCTATGCGTAGTAATGCTAGTACGGGTAGAACACACGAGATGTAGCGTGTGGGCATTGGTCTTTTAGTTGTTACCCTCCCACGTGTACTTGTGTATACCGCAGTAATGCTTGATGAAGCAGCCCCCAACCGACTTTACGCGTTCATTCGCGAGACTGGTCCATGCTTGACATACGGCCTGTACCGTATAAAGTGGCTTAGGGGGGTGTCTAGCTCTCTTGCATTAGTTGGTATACCATTTGCAACGGAGGGCCCCGAAAGGGGTGTAGTAGAGACAACTACTTGACCAGTGTTGTGCTGAAAGTTCGTAGGTAAGAACGGTTCTTGTGCGAAAGCCCATTCAGCCACGTAAAAGATGCAAAGATAAAGTGGAGGCGTCTAATTTTGTTTTGCAGGAGGGCGTTGCTTTGTGATATGGTTGTGGCAAAGGTAAAGTGAATACCTTTTGTTACATAGTAGTAGGTAATCATGGAGGTGATGAACTACCACGCCAGAATGACACCGGTACCCTGGTGTCTACGGCGCCGGAACCCGGTGACGGCGGATGGAGATCACGACGTGAAGGACCATATCACATAGCATTTACATTCAATGTTATTGTTTGTATGTCTTATTGTGTGCTAGTATTAGATACTCGACGGTAGCCTAATAAGATGATCCCTGTTAAAATTACCAACGGTTGTGTCCCCCCTTAGTGTGCACCACCAAGAAAGTTCTTCAGTATGAGCCAGGCCATGATGATCGGGTGTCAGACATATCTATGTTCACATACAGTGGGTGTAAGCCATGTTGCACAGCGAAAACACTAAGGTTGAGTTGGCGAGCCTAGCATGTACAGACATGGCCTCGGAACACGGATGGTCGAAAGATCGAGCACGAGTCGCATGAATGATGTGACCGACGTTTAGCGTCCACCCTTGAACCCACATTGATGGCCGTGATGATCAGGGGAGATGTGGCTGATAGGGGTCGTGTTATCACTAGGAACCCTTTGGGGATAGGTGTTTCTGAGTGGAGTTATTGTTAACTCATTTAGTTATAAACTTAGTCTAAATTCCTTTTGCAATTATAAATGTAGAAAATGGTTCTTCCCGAGATTACCTTTCCTATCGACGATTGGTTGAAAGGAGAAAAGCTCAAGTTAGATGGATCCAAATTTTCTGCATGGGTCATACGCATGTTTGATCTCCTTGGGGAGAACAATGTAGCTAACTACATGATCTGCGAGATGTACTTGGAGCCACTCTATTCTCATGAGACCCAGGAGCTGCGAGATCTGCGCTATCGTCGTCGTGTGATGGCCACATTCATATCAGTTACGATGCGCCTCCGAATGGAGTATGGGTTGTGGCCAATGGTGGGAAGTCTCAAGCCCCGACTGATCATGGCACATCTAAGATCGCATTTCGTGGAACAAGTGTGCATGTGGGAGTATGAGCTGATGGGGGATTTCCTCTCCATAAAGATGGAGGAGGGTTCCTCACTGGACGAGCACTTATTGAGCATATACGATGCATACATGAGTCTAACATACTACCTGGACAACTGGTGCTCAAGCTCATTTGCGATGGGAATTGTGCTACGGTCGCTTCCACCAAGCTTCCAAGCACAGGTCAGGATCTGCATTATGAGAGGCGACCCGGAAACACTGGATTTCCTCGAGTTCATATCACATTTCAGAAATGTGGTCGATGAACCCAACATCGCTGGAGTCATCAAC
Source organism: Avena insularis (assembly GCA_023614405.1). Lineage (NCBI taxonomy): Eukaryota > Viridiplantae > Streptophyta > Magnoliopsida > Poales > Poaceae > Avena > Avena insularis. The sequence continues at coordinate 270,169,062 of CM042684.1, read as the reverse complement.
GACAAAGGTATATATTCGATATACATCTTTATAAATGTTATAATCTTGCAAACACATTTGCAGTGTTAAGTATATCTGATACTTGTTCTGTTTTACTGAAAACGGGTCCTTCTGCATGAGAGGTGCTTGCTGGAGAGGAGGTGACATTGTGTGTTGATGGCGAGCATGATGATGATGGCCGACGACACTCTCCCTCGACATTTATCATTTAGTTTATGTTTTAGGATGATTATTGTAATGAAGAGATTGTGAACTTGTTTAGTGTGTCTCACACTTCGTGAGACGGTTATTCATATGAGTTTGTAACAAACAGTTGTTCTGCTTTTATGAATGATTTCTATTCGTGATCATATCTTGTTTGATTACTTGTGAATTATCCTTGTTGTTTGAAACTAACTGATAATACATGAACATTTGTAAAATATTAAAATGCCTTGTTTAAAATACCCAACTTAATGATATGTTCATTAGTGAATGAAAAACCATTGTTTAAATTCAAAGTTATGTGATAATATGTGAAAGTCATTCGATTTCTTATCACATATAAATCATGCCTAAGTTCGGCAAAATAACTTGAACACTGTGTATTACTTGAATACAAAGTGTTTAATGAATTGTTAAATAGAATACATATTCGATGTATTGGGATTTGACGAAAATGGTAATTATCATTAATTGATTGTTTAAATGTGTAAAGTAGTTTACCAAAGGAAACATGAATATGAAACTATTTGATTTGATCAAAATGTTTCATCAACAATGGGTATGAAGATAAAAGAGAATCTAATTACTATGATTTGATCAATAGTAATGAAATTCGATTTTATAAGGATGGCATAAAAGTAATTGTGAAATGCAAAATGTTTTGAAACGACAAAATACAAAGCATCACAATGTGATATTCGATATCAAAGGGGTTGAATAGAAGGCACCAAATAAATTGTTGTAGTGTAGATGTAGAGACCATTAGCTTAGAAATAGTTAGCACTCGATTAGAAGCAGTGAACCATTTGAATTCGTGAAAGTTCTGGGGTTATTTGATATAACCAAAACAATAGCGAATAATTCCTTGTAGAGTATTCATTGGAAACTTTGAATACGAAACCCATAGCTGAAACCAAAAGGAAACCAAGATTCGTATTGCTTGGATTTTGGTGCATTCTTGAGAAAGCTCACTTTTAGTGATGTTTCTCAATTATGGAGCAAATGGGAAATAGTGAAAAAAATGATGAGGATTCAAAACCCTGCATCAGAGTGTTGACAAGCGCAACGGACAACGTTCCTAAACGATTCTCTTCACAGAAGGAAAGAATCAATGATTTTGATCATTGTGTTTTCCCCACTAATGTTTTCACTATATGAAGTAGGGTTCAAAATGTAATCCATATCTTGTATGGAGACATTTGTGAATCACTTGTCATGATTTTTGGAATATGACATACCTACGAACTACTAAGGAAATAATGGTAAACTAGAATTATGAGAAATCCTAAAAGCAAAATTCCCATGAGATTAGAAAGCAATTCGTTGCTGAATCTCACAAGTAAAAGGGGTTACTTGAATTTTCCCGAATGACTGCAAAGACAGAGTGGAAAAGGGGGTGAATGACAAAAGCACAATTTGTCAAGTATTGGATGAATTCAAATGAATTTGATTCACGTGTGCTAAATTTCTAGTGGATTTAAAACTGGTGAAGTACTAGTATCTCATAGTAAATCTCCAAATTTGATAGAATTTATTCAAAATAGAGAGTGGATATGCAATTTGCATAGAATTGAGTGGGAGCTATGAAAGTCTTCCTGAAACAATATGTGATTGACATATTTTTTATTGGGAGCAATATGAGTCTCAAACTCAAATATGTAGAAACATATTTTGAGTGGGAGCTTATAGGAGTAATTCTTAAGTGTGTTAAGAATGAATGGCACAAATACTTATAAATAATGATTTATAAGATGTAGAAGTTGATAATAACTGTATTATGATATTATGTAGTATTCCTTAAGGGATTCTGAAAAGTGTTTCAGAATAGAAGTTAATTAAGGAACTGGTCCTTAATGACTCAAATTAGGAATAATATTAAGTTTAACATCGATGGTTAAAAGAAAGAAAAGGATGATCGTCATCCACTATGTTGAGACATAGGTTCTATCTTAGAAAACCATGATAATAACTTGGCATAATATGTGATCCAAATAAGGAACGTTTGAAAGTGATTAAGTTCGAACCACAGAATGTTAAGCTAAGTTTGTCCGCAGTGTCTAGTAGAGAACTGTGGATATATTTTCCAAATCCATAAAGGATAACATATCTTAAAACATAAAGGGTTATGTTATAAGGGAATATGTTGGAAACTCCTGTAGATACCAATTAAAGTCAAGTAGGAAGCGAGGTGAACAAAACATCAAAAGTTGCACAGACTGCACTAGTGTTTTGATGAATACATTTATAATAATAGATAAGGGTACCATCTAAAGTGTTGTATAATGTTATGGTGGGGCTAATTCGTTTTTAACGTAGAATGATGTGTCCCAGGGCACAGTGCCCATGAGAAGGCCTTCGAGGTTGATCTAACTCCACTGTAGGCTCCTGGAATTAGGCCTCGTTTTGCTGCCATAACGACAATGCATACACACAGATGCTATCATGTGATGATAAAGTATTAATGGCAATCAAGGTGACATTAGTAAGTTGCAAAGGATTTGGGACTGTAAAGTATAGACCCAAGACTCAGCCTCTTCCATGAGCAAGCATGTTCAGGGTACCGGATATATGGTGCCAATGATTGAGAACAAATGCAGCTAGTGTATTTGTACTCTAGTGTAAGTGGGAGACTGTTGGAAATATGCCCTAAAGACAAATAGTAGTAAGAACTATTATCATATTTCATATAGTTTATGATTAAGTTTTATATCATGCTATAACTGTATTGAGTGGAAACAGCAATACGCGTGTGATATACAAAGAACAAGGGGTTCCCAGTGAAACTCTAGTCACTGGTTCATTGGTCAACAGATGATCATGTTTCCTGATCATGTGGCATTTATGCCAGTTGGAAATGAGGTCATCTCATTCTGAGAATGAGATGATGAACCAATACCCAACCTAGACATCGTGACCCGATCATGTCATAAAGTTCAAGTTATGATGATTAGAAATGGATCCTCGTAGACTATTCCTTAGACTGTGAGGCTATATCAATCACTGTCTCCCAAGAGTGCTTAGATAGCATCAAATGCCATCTAGTAAAATGGTGGTTATAAAGGTGTGTTAAGGTATTCGGAGGAAACCGTAGAGGCAATATATGTCAAGAGCAGGATTTGTCCGTCCATGTGACGGGAAGATACTCAAGGGCCCACTCGGAGAAGTTATATCCAATAGCTGCGCAGCATGTGATTTGATCACGGGAATATCACTTGTCGAAACGAGTTAAGTAGCATTGTTCAGTAACGATATTGAACACGACATGGTGATGTCATTGATCAGATCTCGAGCAATGCAAGTATCGAGTGACAAAGGGAATAAGACACGACTGTCCCAGTTCAAACGACAAAAGATCTTCGTGGAACGCATAGGGGTCACATGGCCATCCAGGTCCCTCTGTCGATCATTGGTGCGGGAGTGTCCCGACCATGTCTGGAGTGTTCCCGAACCATGGGGTATCATGCTTAAGGGCTTGATGATGCTTAGGGAGTGTTTATAGGATCGGTAGAATCACCAAAGAAAAGAAGAGAGAAAACCGGAAGGGTTTCGGTAAGTCCGAAGGATGTCCGGAGTGGAGGTGGAAGGTGTTCCATATCCACGGAGATTGAATAATGTGTGAATGAATATTAAATATTGATTTAATCATTTATTCATAATTATTTAATAAAGAGAAAAAACAATTAAATGGTCAAAGGCTTAATGGGCCAATTCCCGGAGGGGAGAGGGCCCATTAGGGAAAGGCAAGAGGGGAGAAGGGGCCATGGGGTGGCCGGCGACCCTATTAGGCCAGCCCCCCATGTGGGGCCCATGAGGGGGTGGCCGGCGGCGCCTCCCCCCTCCCCCTCCTCTCCTTTAGTCCCACCCCGGGACTTTGAGGGAGGGTGTACCCCCTCCTCCCCCTATATATAGTGGGGTATTTGGCCAAGATAAATACACCAATAAAATAAAGGTCTCCCCACTTTTGGGAGGACCTCCAATTGATATTTTCTCTCTCCCCCTCTCTCTCTCTCTCTCTTGTGACCGTGGTCCCAAGTATGGTCTGCGTGAGCGAGAGACATCTTCACCGCGGAGCGCCGTTGTGCTGCGGGATTCGGATCCAGGAGCTCTACTTCCGCAACTGCTATTGGATCGGGGAAGCGGGAGTCATCGTCAGGCACCGGACGTGTGTAACTCCCCGCGAGGTGTCGCACTTGAGGCACTCAAGTCGTTGGAGCCAGAAGGAGCGCAAGGACTTCATCACGACCTTGAGGTCGGCTTCGGCTCGTCTACATCAACCACGCTCTCCTGAGCGTTGACAACACTTTTCGGTCTTCAAGGGTAAGTTCGCGAAAAGCCCCTCCCGGTACTTTATTACTAATAGATAGGTCCTGGCAGCTTCAGGGGTTCAGGGGCGTAGGGTAAAATTTTATTATTTTCATACGCGGAACCCCTACAAAATTTGTTCCAACTTTAGCCTTGTGTCATCCGGCTGCATGTTCCTGTTTCCCAATCTTGATCCAATCACATGGCGTTCTGGTCGTTGGAATCCGTCGTCTGCCAATGCCGAGTAACCATCATTGTATCTGTCCTGATCTGGACGAGCGTTTTGCAGTTGCATTGCTTGGCCTGCACTTCTTTCCTGTCGAGGTGCGTACTGCTGCTGATGTGGCCAAGGCGCATTTTGCCCTATTTCCGCTGGATTACGCTGTACGGCATTGCTGTTGACAACATTCCTCTGACTGGCATTGCCTTGGTCGCGGTGACCTCGGCTAGCCTCACCTTGGCTAGCACTGTGGCGATCCACATCAACTTGTACTGCTTTTCCTTTCCCTGCCCTTATTGGGTCATACGGGACCATCTGTTTATCTCGTCTCCCCGAGGTTACCACTTCCTCTCTCCTAGGACCCTGAACCAGGGACGATGCTGCTCCTATAGATTTTGTCGGGTTATTCCTTGCCGAATGAACCACATAAGATGCTCCGGGCTGTGCCGGGTTTGGCTTGTTTATTTCCTTGTTCTGCTGACACGCTACCCTCAACAGATGGTTAACTCTTTCTTGTTGCCTCTCTCGGGCTTCTCCAATCAAACCTTCTAACTCGAAGGCAGCTGCGTTGGCAGCCCTGAGGGTCTTAGCTGGGGTACTGTACCTCTCTAGCCCGGCAGTTACTATCGTATCCTAGGCACATACTCCCTGTCAATTTCAGTAATTAGGTTTCTACCTCGGATTTTTAGTCCATCTATACAGTTTTCCTTTGCATATTCCCGCAGAGTGATGTTTAGTGACTACTGCAACTCCGCTACTTTTTTCGCACCAGCTAGCATCTTCTGCCTAGTTTCCTCTAACTTGGCATGTGCCTGAGCCGGATCTACTACTGGTGCTATGGGTGTTGCTAAGCTATCTATTGCCTACTGCAAGACATTCTTTTGCCTCTCTAGTGGAGGAAATCTGGACCTTGCCTGCTTTGGCGTTGCCTCTGGCTCTAGCGCGGGATCCTTGGTTGCTCTTGTGTCTGGTGCTGTCATCATGACCTCAACGCAACTTGCGGAGCGAGTGATACGCATGCCGCGAGCCACTCTGAGAGGCGGTTCGTCTCCCTTGACGACGTACCGTGGGTGGACGCAGGACTCGTCGATGCCGACGTAGATCTTGTGCGCGCCAAGCTTGATGAAGAGGCCGTTGCATGGAGGAGGGTTCCTGCCGAAGCTCCCCGCGTTGTCGCTGACATAGTCCAGGGCTCCAAAGCGCTAAACAATCCCGGAGACGACGCGCTCGCCGGTGCCGAAGATGTTTCCCGTCCGGATTTGTACCCCTGCTAGCGCCGCTAGCCCCACGGTGGGCGCCAACTGTCATGGTGGTGGCACGATAGATGTCATGGATAGGCTAAAGATGAGGCCAATATGCACTAGAGGAATCCAGGGAGGGATAGTGTGGTGATTCCACACACAAGTGTTTGTATTTTCACTCTATCAATGTGGGATTACAAGGGCACCTTGAGCTGTTCGTGAGAAGGAGACTAATTCTCTTACCCCTCACTACAATGATCTAGAGTTCTACCTTAGACAGAATGATCCATCACCTTCTATGGAGGCCCTGGTGCTCCTTATATAGGGGAACACAGGTTACAAACTTAGGGCATACGTGGGGGCATATTCCCCAAATATGCCCTTTGGTTAAAGATAAATGCCTCTTTATTCAATTTAAATGGCTAGTCCGGACTATGGACGTAATTCTCTGTGAGCTTCTTTGCTTTTGGTGTCATCCGACATTGGTAACGTCAGCCGACATTGGCAACGTCACCTTTGTCAGACACGCCCCGCTAGTCCTTCCCTCTAATCGCTTTGCTCATGCTACAATGGATAGAGGCCACCTTTTGACCAGCAGGAGATTCCTTCCTTCTCTTGGAAGCCAAGTGGTAGCCCGACTAGCGCCTGGCCAATTCGGCAACGAGGGTGTCAACACCCGGATTTTTAATCCCAGATGCCTGTTATGCCATACCTCGCAATCCCAGGATTACCATTTTTGCGAGACATAACAGATTGGATATCACAGTACATCATCCATTACAAACCATAAATAAGGTCTTATACAAATAAGGATCTCATGATCCAGTCTTAATACAACAAGCAGCGGAATAAATAATAAGCATAGCGGTGGGGTCGATCTTCAGGGGCACAAGCAATGCTAACGATGGAAGATAGTCCTAGTTATCATATTCGTCCTGCTGTCCGTCATCTTGGTAGTCTCCTTCATAGTCTGTCCATAGGAATAGCCAGGGACAAAAGCCATGAGTACTCTTTAGGAACTCGCAAACTACCACTAACAAGTAGTATAGTTCTAGTGTAAATGCTAACTCTAAGTTTAACTATAAAGTTAAGTTTGAAACCTAAGCTGAGTTCTGAAACAAAGAAAGATAAAATAAGTTTTGAAAACACATAAGTGGGAAGCTAGTGTCATAGTCACAACCTTGTTGTAGTCAAGTCAAGATTCATCATTCATTTCATAAGTCATTTTGAAAATATCTGACAACGAAATAGTATGGTCACTCCAACTGTCCATAACCGCGGACGTGGCTATTCGAATAGTTTGACACTCTGCAGAGGTGGTACACTTTCACCACAAGATTCGATACATCTGTCAGGGATAACCCTGAATCATCATACTTAGTATGCAGATAATCAAACATAACCTTTCCTTTACACACCCTAGTATAAGCACCTCTCCTATGAGCATGGCCTCCCAACCATGACCATCTGTCATCTTGGGCACTACATAGGTGGACAACATTGAGAGGTAGCCTTGGCTCAAACCTCTCTCGCGAGGGAACTAATACTAATGCGTATAAACTTCCGGCTAAGCCTTACCCAATTCAAGTATTGTGGTTGTACGGTAAAAATTGGAATGGTATCGCATCCGAATCCAACCATCTGTTTTTGTAGAAGGGCTAAGGCTCATGCCTCAACATATTCATCATCATAAACCATTTGTGTTTCTCAACACATGTCAAAATATCTCAATAGAATGACTCATCATTCCAAGGTTTTCACAATTCATTTTCACCAAGTATTCCCATCTAAGTGAATCAAGTTTTGATTTTTGTTCTAACTACTAAGTTAAGAGTGTTCACTAATGTGGAATGCTAATGTCAATATCATGCCATAGAATGACATCTAAGGTTATCTAGATAGGTCAAGTTTTATACTCTTTATGCTACCTTTAAAACAAGTAAAGGACTTTAATAAAGTAAAGGAAAGTAAAGCTTGGAATTAAATCTTGGAATAGGTATAAGTCAAAGTGGTATAACCAAAGCACGCCTGATGCCTTTGCTTAGGTTATCTAGATTGCAAGGGTTAGCTTGCATTGTTAATGATGGCTTTCTTAGTTCTAGCTTGATAACAATAGCTTGCCTTGGGTAGTGAAGTGGTTGAAGTTTTCCTCCTCCTCTTGGTAGAACACCTCCTCCTCGTAAGCTTGGTCGGTACTATCGTCTATAAATACATATGGGGTACACAATCACCAAACAATACTTAACTAGTCTACTTAGCACACTAAGGCACACATTTGATGATCTAATATCATCACAAGCATCACAAGGTTTAATGAAAATAGTTTCATTTATTTTATTTGGGAAAAGTAATTTCTACTCATTGAAATTAACTAAGATTTAATATTCTCCAATTAAAATGTGGGATCATGTGGACACATGTCATCACCACATATTCTAGCATATGGGAATGTGATTTAAGGGTTGGTTCACATTTTAACAAGTTCAAGTTTAATAATTAATGATTTAAAGTGACTAGAAATGCCCATATAGCATTATTTTGGTACTAGTCCAAAGTCACTGCATTCAAACCTTAATATTATTATATATTCAGATAGGTATGGTTAAATATGATTTTTTTGAGAGTTGGAATCAACTCAAAAGCTATTATGGTTGATTTTATAAAAATGTTTGAATGTGCAAATGCTTCTGTCTTGTTATTTTTACTAGGAGAGATCTCTAACTCTAAATGAATTAAATCCAACAGGCTTGGATAGATCTTTTCAGTAGCTTTCTAACAAAATTGGTATCCCTCAAATTGGTTTAGTAAATCTTCCTGAATTGATTTTTGAACTAAGGGACAGAATTGAGTTTAAGCCTAAATAGAAAAAATCCTTATTTGAATTAACTGGGTCACGCGGGAAACTAAATGGGCCGGCCCAGTGGTGCTCAGTGGCGCAGAGGGCGGCTGACAGGTTGGTCTCGCTTGTCAGCGAGACTTAAAACCCAAAACGGTATGGGGCGATCTAGGCGCTACGATTAGAAGATAGATCAACGGCTCACAGTCGTCGTCGATGACGGACTCGTCGCCGGTGAAACTGAACCCTAAACGGCCAGTGGGGGTCTACTGGGGACGTACCAGGGCTCCAGCTAGTGCAACGAGGCGGGCGATCGAACTGGACGGCGACTGCGGACTCAGGGGAGGTCACGGTAGCTCCTGGGGTGGACGAAATTGACGAGGACTTCTCCTCCTCTGCTGCGGCTAACTCCGGCGCAATTCCGGTGAACTATGGCTCGAGCGGCTTCGGCAAGCGATAGGGAAGGATCAGTGGTGAGAGGGGAGTTGAGTGATGTGTAGAAATAGTGTTGGGAGGGCTCCTTAAATAGGCTCGACGAGGGGATCGAGGGGGCGACGGCGAGCTCGTCGGTGACGACGATACAGGGCGCTATCGGCATGGGCGGCGTAGGCGGACGGTGGCTTGCCTCCTGGCGGTGCTCTACGGCTTAATGGCGCGGCTAGGGGCAGTGGCAGGGAGGTGCGGTAGGGTTGGGCGGAGCTAGAGGGCACGCTAGAATGGCGTGGCGCGGTCCCTGGCGCGTTGCCCTCTTCTGGCCGACGGTGACCACAAAGTGGCGGCGCTCCACTGCTATTGCGGCTTAGGGGTAGGCCGGTGGGGTGTTGGTTAGACTCAGGGGGACATGGGAGAGTAGAGAGGGTCAATTGGGGGATAATGGCTTAATTAGAAACAGTATTCGTTAGGCCATTTTATTTCTGTCTGCCACCTGTTCGATCAAATGGCTGCAAGAACAAAATGTTTGAATTTTGGGCTGATTTTTGGTGGAGTGATGTATCTTATGCTTGAGCTTCTAGGTGTGCTTATGTTTTAAAAGTGGAGTTCATTTGAGTGGTTTTTGAATAAGTGTGATCTATACATATAAACTACATTCAATTTTCAAATGTCATTTAAATTTAGTGTTTGAAAGTTTTTGGGGTGAAACAAAGTGGGCCTTGGTACATCACTACTTGTACTAGCAAGGGGTGCAAAGAACCACAATTGTTTCTATTAAGATTTGAGTTCTAGGAATAGCCAAAGTAGGCTAGGTGATTAAAATGGCACAAATGACCATTTGCTTATTTTATTCTTGTTGATTTGTTTTCCTTTGGGATTTGTTTGGGAATGATCTAGATGATGTTTAATTCACCTTAGAATCATTTTACAACCAATGGATCACTCAAACATGGCAATTCAAAACAACTCCTATTTAAATGCACACACATATGAATGCTTAATCATTTTAAATGCAAAAGTTTTTGTTAACCCTAAATTGGGTAGATTTGATCTTGATTAACCTTGGATTAAGTTTTGGGATGTTACAAACCTTCCCCCCTTAAATAAAATCTCGTCCCGAGATTTACGAAAGAAAACTAGGAACTAAAGAGATCTGGGAACTCTGTCCTAATGTAATCTTCTCGCTCCCAAGTGGCTTCTTCTTCGGTATGGTTGCTCCATTGAATCTTGAGAAACTTGATACTCCTGGTCCTGGTGGTTCTATAGGCTTCCTCTAGGATACGGATGGGCACTTCACGATACGTCAGGTCTTTGTTGATATCAACAGCTCGGTGATCGATGTTCTTGAATACTTAGGTCTTCTCCGGCACTTCTAGGCATTTGCGAAGCAACGAGATATGGAACACATCATGGATGGCTGACATCTTCTCTGGCAGTTCCAGTTGATAAGATACTTCTCCTCGACGGTTTAGAATCTTGAAGGGCCCGATATATCTGGGGGCTAACTTTCCTTTCATACTAAAACGTTGGGTTCCCTTCAATGGCGAAACCTTGAGATATACAAAATCTCCGATATTGAAAGTCAGGTCTCTCCTTATCTTGTCAGCATAACTCTTCTGTCTAGATTGGGCGGTCTTGAGGTGCTCATGGACTTTGTGAACCTTCTCTTCAGCTTCTCGGAGAATGTCGCGTCCAAATATCTGACTCTCTCCTACTTGCGACCAATTCAAAGGGGTGCGGCACTTTCTTCTGTATAGGAACTCAAATGGGGCCATTTGCAAACTAGCTTGATAACTGTTGTTATATGAGAATTCTGCGAAGGGCAGGCAGTCTTCCCATTTTGATCCGTACTCTAACACACAAGCTCTTAACATATCCTCTAAGATCTGGTTGACTCTTTCAGTCTGTCCATCAGTTTGCGGGTGATAAGCGGTGCTGAAATTCAATTTGGTTCCTAATCCTTCCTGAAATTTCTGCCAAAATCTCGAGGTAAACTGGGTTCCTTGATCTGATACTATGGTATTGGGGGTTCCATGCAGACTAACAATCCTAGCAATATACAGCTCTGCTAGCTTTGAACTCTGGTAAGTTGTCTTGACAGGTATAAAGTGAGCTACCTTGGACAGTCTATCAACGATGGCCCAGATTGAGTCATTTCCCCTACTAGAAGTAGGCAAACCGGTGATAAAGTCCATTCCGACGGAATCCCATTTCCGTTCCGGAATCTGCAATGGTTGCAACAGTCCTGCGGGCCTCTGATGTTCCGTTTTGACTCTTTGACAGATATCACACTTGGCGATGTAGCTTCCGATTTCTCTCTTCATCTTGTGCCACCAAAATTGCTCCTTCAAATCTTGATACATCTTCGTTCCTCCAGGGTGGATAGAATAAAGAGTATCATGAGCTTCTTGCATGATAACTTGTTTTAGTTTTGAATCTACTGGCACACAGATACGGCCTTTGTACCATAGAACTCCTTCTTCGTCTTCGGTGAATCCAGGTACCTTTCCTGTACCAATACGACGTTTGATTCCGTCGATACTTTCATTTCCCTTCTGGGCTTCCTTGATTTGGCTAATCAAAGTGGGTTGAAGTTCAATGCTAGCTAAAAATCCTTTGCTAACTAGCTCAGTCCTAAACTGCTCCAACTCCTCATACAAACTTGGTTGCTTCTCCTTGATCATGGTGTTTAGCCTACACGGCAATCTGCTAAGAGCATCCGCTACCACATTGGCTTTGTCGGGGTGATAGTGAATGTCAAGGTCATAATCCTTGATTAACTCTATCCATCTCCTTTGCCTCATATTCAGCTCCTTCTGTGTGAAAATATACTTCAAGCTTTTGTGATCTGAGTAAATCTCACAGCGATTACCCATCATATAATGACGCCATGTCTTCAATGCCAAAACTACGGCTGCTAACTCAAGATCATGGGTCGGATAGTTCTGCTCATGCTGCTTCAGTTGTCGAGACAGATAAGCGATGACTTTACCTTCTTGCATCAATACACATCCGAGACCAATCTTGGATGCATCACAATATACATCAAACGGCTTCTTGATATCTAGCATGATCAATATTGGGGCTGAAATCAATCTCTTCTTCAGCTCTTGGAAACTGGCTTCACATTTGTCGGTCCATTCAAACTTCTTGTCCTTTTTCAACAATTGGGTCATGGGTTTGGCTATGCTAGAAAATCCTTCTACGAACTTGCGGTAATATCCCGCTAATCCGAGAAATGCACGGACTTGGGTTTGAGTGGTTGGGGCTTCCCATTCTTTGACATCTTTAATCTTGGCAGGATCAACAGAGACTCCTCCGGTAGACACAATATGTCCTAGGAATCCGACTTCTTTCAGCCAAAACTCACATTTGCTGAACTTGGCATATAACCGATGCTCACTCGGGGTTTCTATGATGATTCTCAGATGTTGCTCATGCTCTTCTTCTGACTTGGAGTAGATAAGGATATCGTTGATAAACACAATGACAAACTTGTCTAAAAAATTCATAAAGATCTTATTCATGAGATTCATGAAATAAGCAGGGGCATTGGTTAATCCAAAAGACATAACCGTATACTCGTATAAACCATAGCGAGTAGTAAAGGCGGTCTTCGGAATATCTGTTGCACGAATCTTAAGTTGGTGATAACCAGTCCTAAGATCAATCTTTGAAAATACTTGGGCACCAGTCAATTGATCAAACAGATCTTCTATCTTTGGCAAAGGGTACTTGTTTTTGATGGTGACGTCATTCAGCTTTCTGTAATCTGTGCATAGATGGTTGCCTCCATCTTTCTTGTCGACGAATAACACTGGTGATCTCCATGGCGATGCGCTTGGTTGAATCAAGCCTGTTGCTAACATGGCATCCAACTGCTTCTTCAATTCCACTAACTCTGAGGGGTTCATGCTATAGGGTCTCTGGGCTATGGGTCCGGTTCCGGGGATTAGTTTGATAATGAAATCAATATCCCTATCCGAGGGAATACCTGGAAATTCATCTGGGAATATGTCGGGGTATTCACAGACTACTCTGACTTGGTCAATGGTGGGCAGGGCTAGACTTTTGTTTCACTTGAATTGACGGGGTAAGGTTTCAGATATATGCTCTACTGTTACTCTAGAGCTACTGGTCATGGTGATGGCTTTCTTAGCACAGTCTATCAGTCCTTTATGCTTTGACATCCAGTCCATACCTAGTACTACTTCCAATCGTTTGGTTCCAAGTACTATTAGATTAGCATAAAAATCTATCCCATGTATTCTGATAGGCACAGCTTTGCAAAATTTTCTAGCTTTTGTAGTTGAACCGGGGATTTGAACTATCATGACATGCTTCAGTTTGGTTGGGTGAATCTTACTAGTGCATGCAAATTCTTCAGTGACAAATGAGTGCGATGCTCCCGAATCAAACAATACTCTTGCTAAAACTGAGTTGACAGAAAACATACCCAGCACTACATCAGGCGCTTCTTGGGCTTCTTCGGCGTTCATGTGGAAGAGACGGCCATTGAGGTTGTGAGGGTTCCCTGGGGCGAATCTTCTTCCTGGTTGAACACGACGCTGCTGTTGAGCTGGGGCATTCACATTGGCAGTGGCGGCAATCTTCTTGGGGCACTCATTTGAATAGTGACCCTTCACTCCACACTCGAAACAAGTGATATGAGACTTGTCTTTTGCTGCGACGGGCACATCATTGCTTCCAGTTCTGGGTGCAGTGTTCTTGTTGTTGTTGTTGCTCTTGGGAGGGGCACGGTTGAAATTGCTGGTGTTGCCAGAGTGATTGTTGTTGTTTACTCCGGACTTCACATTTCCTCCGCTACGGTTGGGGAAGCTTGGGCGAGACATTGGGGGTCAGTTGTTCCTTGGTGCATATCCTGGTGAGGGGTTGGGACGGTACTTCTGGTGACTGTTGGATCCAGATTGCTGCATCATACGACGTTTGTGGTTGTCGTTTGCCTGGTTAATCTTTCCTTCCATCTGAATTGCGGAGTCGACTAGATCTTCGAGATCTTGGAAACGGATGTTGACGAGGACAGTCTGCATCTCATCATGCAGTCCGTTCAAGAATCTCTCCTTCTTCTTGGCCTCCGTGTTGATCTGATCAGGTGCATACCTTGCAAGGGACAAGAATCTGTCATGGTACTCCACTACAGTCATTCTGCCTTGCTTCAAATCTCGGAATTCATCCCTCATTCGGGTGACTAGACCCTGTGGCACGTGGGTGCGGCTGAACTTGATTTTGAAGGATTCCCATGTCAACACTTGACCATGGTTCATTGTGCGGATACTGTTCCACCATGCTCTTGCATCTCCTGCCAAATAGTGGGTGGCAAAGAGAACTTTCTCGTTGTCATCTACTCTGGCTACTTCCAAATTGTTCTCCATTGTCTGCAACCAGTGATCAGCATCCAGTGGGTTCTCTGAAGTACTAAAGATTGGGGGATTTGTATTCTGGAAGTTTTTCAGCTTGGATCCTTGATGATCCTGATTTCCATGGTTCTGGTTGTTGAGAGCCATCTAGGCGATCTGTTGTAGTGTTGCTAGATTAGCTTGGCGCTCTGCCCTGCTTGCTTCTCTGTCTGCGATGAGATTCTACAGGATCTGCAGCATTGGGTCTTGCGATGAGATGCTCCCTCCTTGGTTTCTACGAGTCATCTGAAGATTGAGGTAGATAAAGGGGTAAGAGGGAAAGTTCTAAGGTTCATGGTTTTGATTTCAAAGCTAAAACTTTGAGTTTGACTCAGGTTTTGCAACTAACTTCTTTTCATTCATTCAAGCAAAGCACACGATACAAACACACACCACAACATCAAAGGAAAACAGATGGTTTTAAGAACCATTCTGCAAGCTACGCTACAATGGGACCGATACATCTCATGCTACGATAGTGCTCTAGTGCATCTACTCATCGTCGATGAAGTCGGAGTCGTCATCGTCGGTGTAGAAGTACACGTCATCCTCCTCCATAAAGTCATCATCATTGCTGAGGTAGGAGTCAATATCCCCTTGGATATCTTCACCTTCCTCTTCTTCTTCCTTTGCTGCAAGCTGAGCTTCTTGCTCCTTGATGGTCTTCTCGAGGTCGGCCACCTTCTTACGAAGACGGGCAATGGTGCGATCCTTCTTTTCGCGCTGGAGGCGAAGAGGCTGACGGTCCTTGACAAGCAGTGAGAAAGTTTGGGCCTTCTAGGCGGCAATGGCATGGTTGTGGTTGGCAAACTCCCTAGCATTGTCCAATTCCTTCTAGCGATCGTACAACAGGAAGTCAAGGTTCTCCACTTGACGCTTCAACTCCGGGTGACTTGGCATCTCCATTGGCATTCCCATGAAGTCACGTCTTGCATAGTGAGTAAACGGGTTCCTTGGATTTGGTTGACACTGAGGGCACATAGACGTGCAAGAGCTTCATGCATTGCCCTGGCTAATCCATCTAGCCAGTTGTTCTCTCTTACGAAGAACTGGATTCTCCCGGGCGTTGGTGCTTCTATGATTCCTCACAGATCAGCAGTGACTAGCCATTGTAAATCTCCTCCTGGGGGTCCAGGAAGTTGAGCTCCAAGAAACTCCGGATGTGGGTGTCCCAATAACTCAGACAGTGAATCTAGATCCCTCTCGAAGATCAGTTGGACTCCGTTGCCCAACTGGTAGAACTTGCTGAACTGAGTCTCCATCTACAAGAATTTAGGATGAGGGAGTTAGTGAAGTGATCAAGTGTGTCAAATTTTTATGTAGTAATGTAAGAATTGGAGGAAGATGAATTTTTGAGAAAGAATGAATTCCCAAGGGTAAGAGAGGAAATATTTTTTTCATAAATACTCACTTTGGTTTTGAAATTAAGTTTTTGTTCGGACGTCCATTCTAACTAGGGTCTCCTATGTTCAGGATGGCTCTGATACCAACTTGTCAACACCTGGATTTTTAATCCCAGATGCTTGTTATGCCATACCTCGCAATCCCAAGATTACCATTTTTGCGAGACATAACAAATTGGATATCATAGTACATCATCCATTAAAAACCATAAATAAGGTCTTATACAAATAAGGATCTCATGATCCAGTCTTAATACAACAAGCAGCGGAATAAATAATAAGCGTAGCGGTGGGGTCCATCTTCAGGGGCACAGGCAATGCTGATGATGGAAGATAGTCCTAGTTATCATAGTCGTCCTGCTGTCCATCATCTTGGTAGTCTCCTTCATACTCTGGCCATAGGAATAGCCAGGGACAAAAGAGATGAGTACTCTTTAAGTACTCGCAAACTACCACTAACAAGTAGTATAGTTCTAGTGTAAATGCTAACTCTAAGTTTAACTATAAAGTTAAGTTTGAAACCTAAGCTGAGTTCTGAAACAAAGAAAGATAAAAGAAGTTTTGAAAACACTTAAGTGGGAAGCTAGTGTCATAGTCACAACCTTGTTGTAGTCAAGTCAAGATTCATCATTCATTTCATAAGTCATTTTGAAAATATCTGACAACGAAACAGTATGGCCACTCCAACTGTCCATAACCGCGGACGCGGCTATTCACATAGTTTGACACTCTGTAGAGGTGGTACACTTTCACCACAATATTCGATACATCTGTCAGGGATAACCCTGAATCATCATACTTAGTATGCAGATAATCAAACATAACCTTTCCTTTACACACCCTAGTATATGCACCTCTCCTGTGAGCATGGCCTCCCAACCATGACCATCTGTCATCTTGGGCACTGCATAGGTGGACAACATTGAGAGGTAGCCTCGGCTCAAACCTCTCGCGCGAGGGAACTAATACTAATGCGTATAAACTTCCGGCTAAGCCTTACCCAATTCAAGTATTGTGGTTGTACGGTAAAAATTGGAATGGTATCGCATCTGAATCCAACCATCTATTTTTGTAAAAGGGCTAAGGCTCATGCCTCAACATTTTCATCATCATAAACCATTTGTGTTTCTCAACACATGTCAAAACATCTCAATAGAATGACTCATCATTCCATGGTTTTCACAATTCATTTTCACCAAGTATTCCCATCTAAGTGAATCAAGTTTTGATTTTTGTTCTAACTACTAAGTTAAGAGTGTTCACTAATGTGGAATGCTAATGTCAATCTCATGCCACAGAATGACATCTAAGGTTATCTAGATAGGTCAAGTTTTATACTCTTTATGCTACCTTTAAAACAAGTAAAGGACTTTAATAAAGTAAAGGAAAGTAAATATTGGAATTAAATCTTGGAATAGGTATAAGTCAAAGTGGAAAACCAAAGCATGCCTAATGCCTTTGCTTAGGTTATCTAGCTTGCAAGGGTTAGCTTGCATTGTTAATGATGGCTTGCTTAGTGCTAGCTTGATAACAATAGCTTTCCTTGGGTAGTGCAGTGGTTGAAGTTTTCTTCCTCCTCCTCTTGGTAGAACTCCTCCTCCTCGTAAGCTTGGTCGATACTATCGTCTATAAATACATATGGGGTACACAATCACCAAACAATACTTAACTAGTCTACTTAGCACACTAAGGCACACATTTGATGATCTAATATCATCACAAGCATCACAAGGTATAATGAAAATAGTTTCATTTATTTTATTTGGGAAAAGCAATTTCTACTCATTGAAATTAACTAAGATTTAATATTCTCCAATTAAAACATGGGATCATGTGGACACATGTCATCACCACATATTCTAACATATGGGAATATGATTTAAGGGTTGGATCACATTTTAACAAGTTCAAGTTTAATAATTAATGATTTAAAGTGACTAGAAATGCCCATATAGCATTATTTTGGTACTAGTCCAAAGTCACTGCATGCAAACCTTAATATTATTACATATTCAGATAGGTATGGTTAAATATGATTTTTGAGAGTTGGAATCAACTCAAAAGCTATTATGGTTGATTTTATAAAAATGTTTGAATGTGCAAATGATGTGCAAATGCTTATGTCTTGTTATTTTTACTAGGAGAGATCTCTAACTCTAAATGAATTAAATCCAATGGTCTTGGATAGATCTTTTCAGTAGCTTTCTAACAAAATTGGAATCACTCAAATTGGTTCAGTAAATCTTCCTGAATTGATTTTTGAACTAAGGGATAGAATTGAGTTTAAGCCTAAATAGAAAAATCCTTATTTGAATTAACTGGGTCGCGCGGGAAACTAAATGGGTCGGCCTAGTGGCGCTCAGCGGCGTAGAGGGCGGCTGACAGGTTGGTCCCGCTTGTCAGCGAGACTTAAAACCCGAAACGGTATGAGACGATCTGGGCGCTACGATTAGAAGATAGATCAACGGCTCATAGTCGTCGTCGACGACGGACTCGTCGCAGGCGAGACCGAACCCTAAACAGCCAGTGGGGGTCTACTGGAGATGTACCAGGGCTCTAGCTAGTGCGGCGAGGTGGGCGATCGAACTGGACGGCGATGGCGGACTCATGTGAGGTCGTGACAGCTCCGGGGGTGGACGAAATCGACGGGGACTTCTCCTCTGTTGCGGCTAACTCCGGCGCAATTCCGGTGAACTATGGCTTGAGCGGCTCCGGCGAGGGGTGGGGAAGGATCAGTGGTGAGAGGGGAGTTGAGTGGTGTGTAGAAATGGTGCTAGGGAGGGCTCCTTATATAGGCTCGACGAGGGGATCGAGGGGGCGACGGCGAGCTCGTCGGTGACAACAATACAGGGCGCTATCGGCATGGGCGGCATAGGCGGATGGTGGCTTGCCTCCTGGCGGTGCTCTACGGCTTAATGGCGCGGCTAGGGGCGGTGGCAGGGAGGTGCGGTAGGGTTGGCTGGAGCTAGAGGGCACGCTGGAATGGCGTGGCGCGGTCCCTGGCGCGTTGCCCTCTTCTAGCCGGCGGTGACCACAAAGTGGCGGCGCTCCACTACTGCTGCGGCTTAGGGGTAGGCCGGTGGGGTGTTGGTTGGACTCAGGGGGACATGGGAGAGTAGAGAGGGTCAATTGGGGGACAATGGCTTAATTAGAAACAGTATTCGTTAGGCCATTTTATTTCTGTCTGCCACCTGTTCGATCAAATGGCTGCAAGAACAAAATGTTTGAATTTTGGGCTGATTTTTGGTGGAGTGATGTATCTTATGCTTGAGCTTCTAGGTGTGCTTGTGTTTTAAAAGTGGAGTTCATTTGAGTGGTTTTTGAATAAGTGTGATCTATACATATGAACTACATTCAATTTTCAAATGTTATTTAAATTTAGTGTTTGAAAGTTTTTGGGGTGAAACAAAGTGGGCCTTGGTTCATCACTACTTGTACTAGCAAGGAGTGCAAAGAACCACAATTGTTTCTATTAAGATTTGAGTTCTAGGAATAGCCAAAGTAGGCTAGGTGATTAAAATGACACAAATGACCATTTGCTTATTTTATTCTTGTTGATTTGTTTTCCTTTGGGATTTGTTTGGGAATGATCTAGATGATGTTTAATTCACCTTAAAATCATTTTACAACCAATGGATCACTCAAACATGACAATTCAAAACAACTCCTATTTAAATGCACACACATATGAATGCTTAATCATTTTAAATGGAAAAGTTTTTGTTAACCCTAAATTGGGTAGATTTGATCTTGATTAATCTTGAATTAAGTTTTGGGATGTTACAGAGGGTACCTGCATATATGGCAAATCAAGTATAACCGACGTACGCTTTATGTCGGTCGGGTTAGCGTTAGGTGAATACCCGCCAGGCCGGGTTACCCCGTAAGTCGGCCAACCTTGAGAAGACCCGGCCAGCACCCGCTTTGACCGTGCCGCGTCTCGGCTAAATCGGCCTTTATACCCCGGCGTGATCCTACCCGGCGTATCCCCCAACAATCCTAAATGTGCTGTTAAATTTGGCTAGCACCGTACCAATGCCTGCGAATCATTGTCGTCGCTAAGTCTACCGTGTCATTCACATTAATGATACATGTTTACTGCGGATATCTCTAAACATTATTTGTGTATTATAGAGTAAACATTTTACGTCCTTCAAATAGCGTTTGCACTGTTGGGGATATACTTTCCGGGTACTCACAGTTCCTCACTGACCAGGGTGGCCCACTTCGGGTTAGAGCTTTGCTTCACGGGCGGCCTAGTCAGGGAGAAAGACGGAGTCCAATCCGGCTACGAGAAGGCCCAGAAGACTTACCGACTTAGGCCATGATGTTACTTGTAGTTCAAGATGTACTCTGTAACAGACTCTTAGTCGTAGCCGGATAGATCTCTCCTGTAAACCCTAGGCCGGATATCTATATAAGTCGTCCTAGGGAGAGCCTTTAGGGCAACACCTTATAACCTCAATAGTCTACAATCTCAACTTGCATAGGCAAAACCCTTGTAACCCATATTCCGGCTCTGCCGTATTACTGGATTGCTAGCAGGAGTAGGATCCGTCCAAAGCCGGCGGATTCGAACCTGGGTAAACTTGTGTGCTCACCGTCCCGGAATACCGTACGTCTCACCCCCTCTCTTCCGCACGCCTCGAGGACCCCCTCATGGCGTACTTGTCATCAATCCGACGACAGTTGGCGCCCACTATGGGGCAAGTGAGCTACGGATCTGCGTTCCGAGCGGAATCTGCAAGAATCGCCATCGGCAAGACTATCGTCGTCGGTCACATCCTCTACGCCAGCGACATCCCTCTCATTGTTCTCGACGAGACTTGGATTCCGGCAAAGGAGGTCGTGACTGCCTACACAATCATGTCTTTTGGCGAGATCGATGTCTACATCGGTTTCGCTGAACCTGCCCAACCCACCCCAGCGGTGATGATAGAGGCAGAAGAATTTTCTGGGTCCCCTTTGTTCGCGGAGGTGGAAGAGTTCCGGATCTCAGAAAACCCTAATCCCACCTAGCCCGCACCAGTTGCGGAGACAATGGAGAAATCCGAACCTGAAGAAGACCTAGCGGTCAACGTCGAATCTAGAGTGGATCTCCCCGGAGGATCCGGATCCCAGATCGACCCACCCGTGGAAGTCGAAATCTAGGAGGAACATATCAACGACACTGATTCCGGCTCTGATGATGCCGGAACAGACAGGCCTTTCCTAAGGTACACACTAAAACGTATGATACTGCAAGGCGAAAGCGCAGATGCAATCCTCGAGACCATCAAAAGTTTCGATATGGCTGATCGTGAAAGCCACAGGTACCTCAGGAAGCACGCGTCGCACTTCGTCGGATACGTGGGATCCGGATCTGGCTCTGCCGATACTAGAGAAAACACCGACTCGGTGTTGGAGGCAATTGGAACAAACACCGACGTACCCGCATCCTCGGATGAATCCATGACATCGGCAAATTTCCGAAAGTTCTCCGCAGAATATGAAGAGGAGTACAACTCCAAAGCTGCAGAGGAAGGAGAAGCCATGGATGAAGGATCCGGGGAACACTCTCCCAAAGCGCAGGATGACATGGACGTCTAAGACAATCCCGAAGTCCAGATGTCCGAGAGTACCGATTAGAGCTTGACTCCGGGAAACAGACCCAAAGCCGTCTTTGCTACCGGTGCTGCCAAGAAGGCAAAGAAGAAGAACAAGAAAAACAAGACCCCAGCAAAAGACCCTCTAACAGAGGAAGTAATTGCCGAGGAATACGAAGAAGACTCAGACGAAGCACTAATCCTAGACGAGCTGAAGAAAGAAGCATCGGTGGATGGACATGTGATCACTGAAGGTGCGCGTAAACTCATCGATGCGGCATTAACCACACCTATCCCTACAGCTGCAGAACTTACCGCAGATGAGCTGGATGAAAGGGCGCAAGCCCTAGAAGCGCGTCGTCAACAACTCCTCGATGAAGCCAAAAACATCGAGGTGGAGAAGAAACGCATGTCGAACAAGGAGTACATGTCTCGTCTGCATCAGAAGACACGGAAGCGTCACATAGATGACAACCAATTCCCACGTATCCGTGCCATCCTTTTTGGAGATGAGATGGGGAAGCCACGGAAAGATAGCAACGGAGATTGGGTATACCCAACACCAGTACAAAATACCGTGGCAGCCCGAGAAATTCTATCGGCTAATCCAGGACCAGAGGAGATCCGTTTGGGTATCAAGCTACTCAACAAGGGACTGGAGAAGCAAAAGGTCGCCTTGTCCAGAAGTCAAAAACTGGTCTCAGATGCTGACCAATGTCGCACAAATCCGGCATGGGCTGACGTAAGACCCCATTACATTCTAGAGCAGTATTATCGCCCCGAACGACGGGAAGACAATTATTCGAGAACCAGATCGTCAGGACAGCATCGCAAAACCACACGTGGTTGGGGCAATGTCGCACCAGCGGCCGAGAAAGACGCCATCGCTGCCCTGAATCCGACGAATCCTCCCCGACGAGAATCTAAGGATCGAAGGGGAGAAGATAAAGAGAAACGTCAGGAGGAGGATCGTCAGAGAATGTCGCCTCCTAGACATGAGAACCGTCCAGCTGAGCCTCACTATGGTGGGAACGACGGACGAAGGAACGACGGAAACCATGCAGGTACAAGCCGGCAGGGGGCTCGTCGTAGTCAAGACCCTCCCCGGAATCGGAATAATGACGTTCCGGACGGAGGTCGGTGATCAGCCAGAAACTATCCAGCTGCTCCACCTTCTCCACCACACAGTCATCACAACGGCTCCCATGGAGGGCAAGGAGGACGACATGGCGGAGGAGGTGGTGGCGCAGTCAAGTCCGGCACCGGCAGCCACAGCCGGCATTCGGGACGATCTCTATCCTCGAATGGCGCAAGATATAGGATTAACTCCAACATAGAGGCTCGGCGCTATGAAAATGATGACGTGTACGTGGGCCCAAAGTGCTTCGGTCCACGCATTAGAGCTACAAAATTCCCGAAAGGATTTGCTATCTCAAGACATATCCAAGCCTACGATGGCATTGCTCGGCGGACACACAGTTACTGATTTCTTCCAAGCTTGCTGCATCGCCAAAGGCGAAAACAGCCTGGTCGCAACCCAATATCTCCCACTTATGTTGCGGAAGACGGCACGATCATGGCTCAATGAACTTCCAGCAAACACCATCCATAACTGGTATGATTTACAAAGCGCGTTCTTTCGGAATTTCGAAGGCACATATCGAAGGCCCTGTACGGTTGGAGACCTACAGCGTTGCACCCAGAAAGCCGGAGAAACTTGCCGGGATTACCTCGGACGATGGATCGACACCAAGAACTCCTGCGAAGGAGTAAATGATCAAACTGCGATTGAAGCTTTCATCGCAGGTCTCCCTATTGGTTTACTATGCCATCACTTGAAGTGTGACAAGGTTACCGATTTGGGAGAGATGATAGAAACAGCGAGCAAGTATGCAGACGCGGACGACGATGCAGAAGGACTACTCAACCTAGCTGTGCCTTAGTCGGCAAAACAACCAAAGCAACAAGCTCAGAAGCGCAAAAACACCTCGGAAGAAAAACCCAATGCGGAGACAGCAGTGGTCACTACAGTTTTTGGGTCTAGAGGACGAGGAGGACGTGGCGGAGGCCGCGGGCGTGGCCGTGGGACATCAAGGGTCCAATGTAGAGGAGAAAAACAACCAGGCAAAACCTACTCTTGGGCCGACATTGCCAATAACCCGTGTGCATCACCTAGACGCCAGTGGGGGCTCGTCCCACACCAACGCTGAATGTCGTTTCAATGACGACATCAAAAGAGATGACACCGCGGGCTACAAAGCTAAGCGGAAGAAGGGAAAGAAAAATCTCAAAAAAGACAAGGAGACCAAGGAAGATTCTGACATGGAGGAAGCTGATGCTTCAAATCCCAAGTCGGAAGGGAAGAAGACTTTTCCCACCAAGAAGGACACTTATGTCACCTTCCTCGGATCTCAACCAGCAAAGGTCAAGAAAGCAGTTCTACACGAGCTCAATGCAACAGTTCCGGCTGTCCCCCAGTATTTGGACTGGTTGGAAGTGGCAATCACGTTTGACCGCGATGATCATCCGCCTAAGTTACACAGGCGAGGAAAATACGCCTTAATCGTCAACCCACTTATTGACGGTTATGGTTTCTCCAAGACCCTCATGGACGGTGGTAGCAACATCAATATTCTTTATGTCAAAACGCTACGCCAGATGAAGATCTCGGAGACACAGCTGAACCATAGCTCGGTGATTTTTCACGGAGTTGTCCCAGGAAGACAAGTTAATTCCCTGGGAGAGATCACTTTGGATGTTACCTTTGGAACTCCAAAGAATTATCGAACGGAGGCACTTTCCTTCGAAGTGGTCCCATTCAAGAGCGCATACCATGCTATATTCGAACGTCCGGCTTACTGGGCTTTTATGGCTCGTCCATGTTACATTTACAATATGATGAAAATTCCAGGTCCCAACGGCGTGATCACCATCAGGGGAGACCCGAAGAAAGCGCTACAGTGCGAGGATGGAAATGCCGCCTTTGCTAAAGCCGTGCTGCATGCCCAGGAGTACCAGGAGATCAAGAAGAGCATAGATCCGTCCGAGATGCCCGCAACGAAGAAGGAGGTTACCAAGCCAAATTCAGAGTTCAAGGCATCAGAAGAGACAAAGAAAGCATCATTGAAGGAAGATGACCCCTCCAAGGTGACCCAGATAGGCGTAGGCCTAGATAGCGCATAGGAAAGCGCGCTCATCAAGTTCCTCCAAGCAAATCAAGATATCTTCGCATGGCAGCCATCTGACATGACCGGAGTACCTAGGGAACTTGCCGAGCACTCTCTAAATGTAAACCCGAACGCTAAACCCGTCAAACAGTCCTTACAACGGTTTGGTGATGAAAAGCATAAGGCAATAGCTAAGGAACTAGCGTGGCTCGAGTTAGCCGGATTCATAGAAGAGGTCATCCATACTGATTGGTCGGACAATCCTATAATGGTCCCTAAAAAGGACACCACTGATTTAAGGATGTGTGTTGATTATACTGCCTTGAACAAGGCTTGCCCAAAAGATCCATTCGCTTTGCCTAGAATTGATCAAGTTATCGATTCTACGGCAGGCTCGAAACTCCTCTGTTTTCTCGATGCATATTCCGGTTATCACCAAATCCGGATGAAGGAATCTGACAAAATCAAAACTTCATTCATAACCCCTTTCGGAACCTTCTGTTTTGTTACGATGCCCTTTGGGTTGAAGAACGCAGGAGCTACGTACCAGCACACGATGTAGCTTTGCCTCCACGACCAACTCGGACGCAATGTACATGCATACGTGGATGATATCGCGGTGATGTCCAAAAATAAGGAAACACTCATTTCCGACTTGGAGGAAACGTTCGCCAATCTACGAAAATACAACATCATGCTTAACCCGAAGAAATGTTTCTTTGGAATACCAGCCGGAAAATTGTTAGGTTTCATCGTGTCTCAAAGAGGCATAGAGGTGAACCGCGACAAGATCAAGGCTATTCTCGATATTTCCAGGCCAACTTGCCTAAAGGACATACAAAGATTAACTGGTTGCATTGCTGCGATCAGTCGATTTGTAAGCCGGCTTGGTGAAAGAGCCGCACCATTATACAAACTCCTGAAGAAAACCAAGGATTTTATGCGGGTATTGAAGCTGCACTACAAGACCTGAAGAAAGTACTCTCATCTGCTCCTATCCTTGTAGCGCCAGAACCTCAGGAACCGATGTTGCTTTACATTTCTACGACAAATAAGGTTGTCAGTATAGTTATGGTGGTGGAGAGACCAGAGGAAAATCAGGAGCACCTGGTGCAGCGTTCGACATATTTTGTCAGCGAGGTCTTGACAGATAGAATCAAAACAGCGATATCCGCACTATCAAAAGTTGGCTTACGGTGTTTTCCTGGCATCTCGTAAGTTACGACACTATTTTCAGGAGCATCCAATTACCATGGTGAGCAAAGCTCCCATGAGAGACATAATAAACAACAGCGACACCACAGGACGTGTCGCCAAATGGGGCATAGAGCTTTTAGCTTTCGATATTGAGTATAAACCTCGGACAACAATCAAATCCCAGATCCTTGCCGACTTTGTCATTGATTGGACAGAGACGAAGGAGAACATGGTCCTCCCTAAGTCGGAATATTGGACCCTCTTTTTCGATGGGTCTAAGGCTCGAGGGGGCTCGGAGGCTGGCGTGGTGCTCAAATCACCCCAAGGAGATAAACTTTTATACGTGTTGCAGATCCACTTCACAGCGACAAACAACGTTGCCGAGTATGAAGCATTGCTGCATGGAATCCGGATTGCTAAGGACATTGGCATTCGACGTTTGATGTGTTACGGAGATTCGGATCTTGTTGCTCAGCAAGTCTCGGATATTTGTAATGCAAATAAGCACATGGCAGCATATAAAGCTGTCGTGGATGATCTATCTAAATCGTTCGAAGGGTTTGAAGTTCAACACATGCCTCGAGCAGAAAACAAGGAAGCAGATGCACTATCTCGAATAGGCTCTGCGCGGAAAGAGCTTCCGGATGGCGCCTTTTTAGAGCACCTCAAAGTTCCCTCGATAAAGGGAGTAGATGAGGAATATCCGACCAAGTCCGACTCACCTTTAATAGCAGTTCTGGCTGTAATTCCCAGCTGGACTCAACCCTACCTTGATTACTTGGTAGATGGCAAATTACCCGAAGACGAGGTGCTGAGCCGGCAGATTATCCGACGAGAAAAAGCCTATACTATTGTTAAAGGTGAGCTCCATAAGCGGAGTGTTTCTGGGGTTTTTCAGCGTTGTGTATCTCCGGAAGAAGGAGTGGAAATCTTAAGGGAAATCCACGAAGGCGAGTGTGGTCACCACGCTGCAGCCAAATCTTTAGTGGCAAAAGCTTTTCGACATGGATTTTACATACTACTCGGCTCGAGATGCGAGCAGTTAGTCAAGACAAGCAAAGGCTGCCAAAAGTACGCCAAGCAAGCTCATGTTCCGGCTGATCAGCTGCGAACAATACCTATGACATGGCCTTTTGCGGTCTTGGGGCTTGATATGGTAGGACCTTTTAAACGAGCTCCAAGTGGATTCACTCACCTCTTAGTGATGGTGGATAAATTCACGAAATGGATCGAGGCTAAACCTGTCACTAGTTGTGATGGAGAAATAGCCAAAATATTTGTCGAGGATGTTATAATCCGGTATGGTTATCCGCATAGCATTATCACGGACAATGGGAGTAAAATATCCGGCTTGACATTGCGTCAGTCGCACATCCACAAGCTAACGGACAAGTTGAAAGAGCAAATGGTTTAATTCTACAAGGCTTGAAACCAAGACTCGAAGCACCACTATGACGTGCTGCGGGAGCTTGGGCAGAAGAATTACCTTCTGTAATTTGGAGTTTACGAACAACTCCGAACAGGTCAACAGGATACACACCTTTCTTCTTGGTCTATGGTGTAGAAGCAGTTCTTCCTAGTGATTTGATTCATACTTCTCCTAGAGTTGCCGCGTATATCAAAGAGGATGCCGAGATTTCTCGACAAAATGATCTTGACTTAGTCGAAGAAGTTCGCGTCGTTGCTGAAATGAGATCTACAGCCTATTAGCAGAAGTTACACAAGTATCATAGCCAGAGAGTCCGAAATAGATCTTTCAATAAAGGTGATTTGGTTCTCCGGCTTGTGCAACAAAGAAAGCACAAACTTTCCCCAGTATGGGAAGGGCCCTTTTTAGTTAGTCGAGTATTGCACAATGGATCGTACTACTTAACTGACATGAGGCCAGTCAAAGAAAGACCTGCTACTAAGAAGAGAAAGAGAGCTGGAGGCAGTACAAATTCGGATGAGTCAGACATACCATGGAATATTGCTCAGCTACGTCCCTTTTATTCTTAGTTTATCCTTCTTTGTAATCATACATATGTACATGTTCTGTGAGAAATAAAAGTTTTGGTTGCCTCAAGTTTTTCTGAGAAGTCCTTAAACCATCTTATTTCCGAATGATCATGTCATAGTCAAAAATCCCAGAATGCTTAAAAGTACTTTATGCTCATGTTCGTTCTGGTCTAGATTTCCGATTTCTAAAAACTGCTACCTTCGGGTACAACTCTAAAAATTTCTAGTCTTTACTTTGGTTATTTATCTGATTGCCGGATGCGGGAATTTTTCGAATAGTGAATTGTTGGTACTGGAAGCCGGCTTTGTTTCCGAGTTTAAACAGGTTTAGCAATTGAGCTCCATTGCTCGGCAAAGTTTCCGGCTGGAGGTTTAGCCGGCTCATGAAAGGGACGAGGCGGAAAGCCATATAAACGATAAGTCGAGACGAAAAATATAAGTGCTTGTGAAAACATTTCAGGCACACAAAAAAAGTCTAAGGACAAAAGTGCTGAATAGATAAAAAACTTAGCACTAACAAAAAGTCATAGTACTTAATATTTACAAAACGCATCATGTTCTTTCACAGAATAATACATAAGTTTGTGGTCTATGATGCAGGAGGAGATGAAGGATCTACTGGCTCGCTGGTCACTCCGCCTTGATATCGTTCCGAGATATCCGCATCCGAGTTGGTGCGTTCATCGTCGGAAACTTCTTGACTTCTGCAGGAGGAGGCGGAGTATCCATGCGGGTGAAGAAGGGGATCTCGTAGCTGGTCAGATCAGCTACGTGGCACCCATATCCGGCGCAGGAGTGCATGATGGCTTGAAGGTCCTGCTCATGGCCGTCTTCGTCTACCTTGCAGTACCCTTTAGTCACTTGCCATATTTCTATGTTTCCATGGTGGCTCATGACCATGGAGAGGGTATTCTGCGCGGCAGTCCGCGCGTAGGACATATTCTAGTCCCGAACAAGCTGCGGCAGCTCCTTGTCCCAATCTCGCACCTCAAAATCCGACATGCTTGGCATGTCCGGAATCCTGAGAGACTCGCCAATGTCCTCAAGGGACTGGCGGTAGTCATGAAGAAGATCACCGACTTGGGTAAGCCGGTGAGTGCGGGGCTCGGACGAGGAAGAGTCGGACAACTTTAGAGGACCTATACACAAAACAAGTCAAGAAAAATCCGACATTGACAACAGTCGAAGAAAAGGTAAGTCAGAAAGGTGGAACGTACCAAGAATGACGTCGTCAATCTTGGTATTCTCCTCCCGGAGACTCTGGAGTTCAGCCCGGAGCGCCTGGGATATATCCTTCTCTCTGCCAAGCTCATTCTTGAGGTCCGAGATTACTTTATCTTGAGCGGCAATCTTGCGATCGCGCTCTTCAGTGGCCATGGAGGAGGATTCTAGGACTTGAGCTATGCTCGTTTCATGATCCGCCTTGAGCTTATCTAGCTCTTGGCGAAGTCCCTTGTTTTCCACCACCAGGGTTTTGAGGTTCTTGGCCTCTTCAATCATAGCGATGGATTGTTTGACCAACGCTGTAAGACAAAAAGAACAACAGTTCAGAAAAATTCGACATAGAAAAAGCAAAAGACAAGGTTTGAATCTCGAAATATTTACCTTCAGCTTCATCCTTGGCTACCTTGAGCTCAGCATTTTTAAGTCGGAGAGCTTTGATCTCTCTCCGCTTATTACAGACATTGGACAATAATTCCTGGTTATAGGAACATACTTTCTGTAAGTCAGAATACCCAAAGTCAGAAAGCTACTTAAGACTCGGGCTAATATTTTTACTAAATATCAGCACGAGCCTTGGGGGCTACACTAGTTCGTTCTTTGGCGTCCTAATGAAAGCATAAACTCGGATTCTATATCCTACTTCATGCTTGGGGGCTAGAGGATATGATATAACATAATGTAAAAACAAGAGTTGGAATTCCGACTTACATATTGCTCGCGGGTGAGTTTGTCTAAACCCGTGTTCACTTTAGCTGCCACCTTCTCGGCGAGAGTAAGAGGGATCACTGGAGCTGTTGGAAGCTCGCCAATCCTGATCCTCTCGTCGCGAAGGCAGACTTGAGTGAGAATGTCAGAGAACTTGACGTCCTCTGCTTCTTGCGCCTCCTCTTCGGGGGATAGATGGCTTTTGTCCAGGACTTGCCTGGCTAGCCGCTGGATCTCCTCTGCAGATTTCCGGGTCAGGCCAAACTTGGCAAGACCCAGATTGTTGAGGAGGTTTTCGGCGAAGACTTCAGCCGAGGGATCATTACCCGAAGAGGGTTCACCCTTATCTTGACTGGCCTTTTCATGATGGCGTCGATATGTGACCCAAGGATCGTCGTCTCTGCTTGAGGAGCCGGAACTTCTGCAATCACCGGAGAAGGGATGATCGCCGGAGTTGCAGAAGGTTGAGGGACCGGAGTCGGAGGAGCCACGGCAGGGGAAGCTATTGTAAGCTTCGTCTGGCGCAAGGGCTTGGAAGAAGTCCCCTTCCCCTTGCCCTTGATGATTGATTTTGCTCTGAGAAGGTAGTAAAGTCGGAAAAATTACATCTCAGAAAGAAACTTGAGTAAAGAACAAAGGCGGAAAAGTTGTGACAGAAGGTTACCTCTTCACGACTGGCACCTCCTTTGTGCCAACCGCTACTGTCGGAGCTTTGCGCTTATTGAGCGCAAGATCCGGCTGTGGAACTACTTCCACCTCCTGAGAAAACTCAGGAGGGTATCCTTCGAGTGGAGCAAACTCCGACTCGGGGAGGTCAGCAAGCTGAAAATAAGAACACAAATCAGCACTGTGATATAACTCGAAAAGTGAAACACTCAGAAGATGTTCTGATAGAAGCTTACTGTTGGGTCCGCAGCATAGAAAACAAAAAAAATCCTATGATGAGAACTATACGCCAAGATCTATCTACTAGATACAGAGCAACGGGTGGACATTCTCCGCAAAGGGGTTTCGACAAATTCAAGGAGTTGACTATGATGAGACATTCTCTCCCATAGCGATGCTTAAGTCCGTTAGGATTATGTTATACTTCGGATTATGTTTATAGCAATATAAACATAATGACTTGATCGTAATGCTATACTTCGGATGAATGTTCATCACATCATTTCACAAATGATGTGACCTTGTTATTAACAACATCCAATGTCCATGATC
This sequence comes from Avena insularis, assembly GCA_023614405.1. NCBI lineage: Eukaryota > Viridiplantae > Streptophyta > Magnoliopsida > Poales > Poaceae > Avena > Avena insularis. Next base: position 270,137,913 of record CM042684.1, on the reverse strand, counting down.
AGGAAACCTTGATCATCTTGTTAATCAACAAGCTAGTCTATAAGAGAGGCATAACTAGGAACCCTTTTTGTTTATTAAACACACATGTATTAATGTTTCCTATCAATACAATTATAGCATGCAAAATAAACATCTATCATATACAAGGAATACATAATAACAACTTTATTATTGCCTCTCAGGGCATATTTCCTTCAGTCTCCCACTTGCACTAGAGACAATAATCTAGTTTATATAGTGATAAATCTAACACCCATGGAGTTCAGGTGTTGATCATGTTTTGCCCTAGGGAGTACTTTAGTCAACGGATCTGCTACATTCAGGTCCGTGTGCACTTTACAAATCTTTATATCTCCATCCTTGACATGCTCGCGGATGGAGTGAAACCGGCGCTTAATATGCTTGGAATTCTTGTGAGACCTTGGTTCCTTGGCTATTATGGCTCCATTATTGTCACAATAGATCACCATTGGGTCCAACGCACTAGGAACCACACCTAGTTCCGTTATGAACTCCTTCATCCAAACCGCTTCTCACGCTGCTTACGAGCGGCAACATATTCCGCCTCCGTCGTTGATCCAGCCACCACAGGTTGTTTGGAGCTCCTCCAACTAACTGCTGCTCCGTTCAAGAGAAATACGTATCCGGATTGAGACTTAGAGTCATCCCGATCAGTGTCAAAGCTAGCATCGACATAACACTTAGCGACTAGCTCTTCTTCACCTCCGTATACAAGAAACATATCCTTAGTTCTTCTCAAGTACTTGAGGATGTTCTTTACCGCTATCCAGTGTTCTGAACCTGGATCAGATTGGTACCTACTAGTCAAACTGATAGCATGTGTCACATCCGGTCTTGTACATAGCATGGCATACATAATAGAGCTTATGGCCGAGGCATAGGGGATCTTATCCATCATCTCTCTTTCTTCCGCCGTAGCCGGACTTTGAGTCTTACTCAATGTCTTGCCTTGCAACATAGGTAAGAACTCCTTCTTACTTTCGTCCATATTAAACTTCTTTAATATCTTATCAAGGTATGTACTCTGCGATAGCCCAATTAGGCGTCTTGATCTATCTCTATAGATTTTAATGCCTATTATATATGAAGCTTCACCAAGGTCCTTCATCGAAAATTTGCTGTTTAGATAACTTTTAACACTATTTAAAAGATCTATATCATTTCCAATCAATAATATGTCATCCACATATAATATCAGAAATGCCACATTGCTCCCACTCACTTTCTTGTAAATACAAGCCTCTCCATAAGTTTGGACAAATCCAAACTCTTTGATCACCTCATCAAAGCGGAGATTCCAACTCCGGGATGCTTGCTTCAGTTCATAGATGGATCGCTGAAGTTTGCACACCTTATCAACAACCTTAGGATCGACAAAACCCTTAGGTTGTATCATATACAACTCTTCTTCAATATTACCATTGAGGAACGCAGTTTTGACATCCATCTGCCATATTTCATAATCGAAATATGCAACAATTGCTAACATAATCCTAACCGACTTAAGCATCGCTATGGGAGAGAATGTCTCATCATAGTCAACTCCTTGAATTTGTCCTGCTTGACCTGCGAGGTTCGGTAGTGTCCTCTTTCGGAGTTTCATGATCAATATCATTAGCTCTCTCTTCATTAGGTGAAGTCAACTCCGAAACAACTTCTGGAGCTGCGCTACTCGCCATTTCATGAAGAGAAGGTTCAATAACCTCTTCGAGTTCTACCTTCCGACTACTCACACCTTTCGCGAGAAACTCCTTCTCAAGAAAGGATCCATTCTTGGCAACAAAGACCTTGCCCTCGGATCTGTGATAGAAGGTATACCCAATCGTTTCCTTAGGGTATCCTATGAAGACGCATTTTTCCGCTTTGGGTTCGAGTTTATCCGGTTGAAGTTTCTTCACATAAACATCGCATCCCCAAACTTTAAGAAATGGCAGCTTAGGTTTGTTTCCAAACCATAATTCATACGGTGTCTTTTCAATGGATTTAGATGGTGCCTGATTTAAAGTGAATGCAGCTGTTTCCAGTGCATAACCCCAACATGACAGAGGTAAGTCAGTCAGAGACATCATAGATCGAACCATATCCAATAAAGTACGATTACGACGTTCTGACACACCATTACGTTGCGGTGTTCCGGCAGGCGTGAGTTGTGAAACTATTCCACAGTCTTTCATATGTGTGCTAAACTCGTAACTAAGATACTCTCCTCCACGGTCAGACCGCAGAAATTTGATCTTTCTGTTACGATGATTTTCAACTTCATTCTGAAATTCTTTGAACCTTTCAAAGGTTTCAGACTTATGTTTCATCAAATAGATATACCCGTATCTACTCAAATCATCCGTGAAAGTAACAAAATAACGATATCCACCTCACGACGACACACTCATTGGTCCACACACATCAGTATGTATGATTTCCAATAAATCTGTCGCTCGTTCCATTGAACCGGAAAACGGCGTTCTAGTCATCTTGCCCATAAGGCATGGCTCACATGTATCAAATGATTCAAAATCAAGTGATTCCAAAAGTCCATCAGAATGGAGTTTCTTCATGCGTTTAACGCCAATATGACCTAGACGGCAGCGTTACACATATATGTAGATATATCATTATCAAGTTTAATCCTTTTAGCATCAACATTATGAATATGCGTAATACTACTATCGAGATCCAACAGAAATAAACCATTCAACACAGGTGCATGACCATAAAAGATATTATTCATATAAATCAAACAACCATTGTTTTCAGACTTAAACGAATAACCACTTTGCATCAAACACGATCTGGATACAATGTTCATGCTCAGTGCAGGCACCAAATAACAATTATTCAGGTTTATAACTAATCCCGGCGGCATATGGAGAGGCAGCGTTCCAACGGCGATCACATCAACTCTTGATCCATTGCTGACCCGCATCGTAACCTCATCCCTTGCTAGTTGTCGCTTGTTCCGCAGCCCTTGAACCGAGTTACATATATTAGCAACCGATCCCGTATCAAATACCCAGGTGCTACTGCGAGTACTAGTCAAGTACACATCAATAACATGTATATCACATATACCTTTGTTTGCCTTGCCGGCCTTCTTGTCCGCCAAATACTTGGGCCGATTGCTTCTAATGGCCATCCCTTGCAATAGTAGCACTTGTCGGACTTAGGGCCAGCTCGGGTTTCTTTCAAAGGCAACAGATTTGCCGCCCTTCTTTCCCTTCTGCTTGCCTTTCTTGTCCTTCTTGAAACCGGTGGTCTTATTGATCATCAACACTTGATGTTCTTTCCTAATATCCACTTCTGCAGTCTTAAGCATTGACAGAAGCTCGAGAAGAGACTTCTTCATGCCCTACATATTATACTTCATCACGAAGCTCTTGTAGCTAGGTGGCAGAGATTGGAGAACATGATGTATGCCTAAGTCAATGGGAATCGTTATTCCCAAGGACACAAGCTTATCGGCGTACCCATACATTTTGAGTACGTGCTCACTAACGGAGCTGTTCTCTTCCATCATGCAGCTAAAGAACTTTTCAGAAGCATTATAACTCTCTACGGCAGCATGGGTATCGAAAATCATTTTCAATTCTCCCATGGTATCAAAGGCATTGCCATTTTTGAAACGTTTTCGAAGTTCTGGCTCTAGCCCATACAGTATGCCGCAATGAACTAAGTTGTAGTCCTCCTGACGAGTTATATAGACGTTCTTTTCCTTGTCAGGGGCATCAGGAGCTGGTGGGGGGCCTAGCAGTGCCTCTAGCATATATTGCTTTTGTGCAGCAGTGAGGAGAATTCTCAAATTCATAGCCCAGTTGGTGAAGTTGCTATCATTCGCAGCAAGCTTCTCTTTCTCCGTGAACACATTGAAATTAAAAGCAGGTGGTGCCATCTACAACAGAATTTGTAAAATATATTTAGACTAAGTTTATGATAGATTGAGTTCAACTAATCCAAATTACTAATGAACTCCCACTCAAAAACGACATCCCTCGTGTCCTTTTGGTGATTACATGAACCAAATCCACTACACCAAGTCCAATCATCACGTGAGTCGGTGTAGCTTCAAAGGCGAGCATCTATATGGGCATCATATCGACTATAGGACTCGTGCTTAACCTTTCGGTCCATGTTCCGAGGCCATGTCTGTACATGCTAGGCTCGTCAAGTAAGAACCTTAGTATTTGCGTGTGTAAAACTATCTTACACCCGTTGTATGAAAGCGTAGAGTCGAGAACACCCGATCATCACGTAATGCCTCAAAACACGATCCACAAAACGGTGCATACTTAAGGAAGAACACATTTTATCTTGATATCTAAATGAGGGATCATCTTATAATGCTACCAAAAGCGCCAAACTATCAATATAAGATGCTAATGTGTGAAGTGAGGTGATATGGTCCATGCATTTGATCTCTATCATTTGCATCGTGGTATGATCTCTATCATACCTTTGTGTGTAAGGCCAAGATCTATGGAACTTACACGTTAAGTGAGTTGTAAGAGTATCTATCATACATCTACTTACAACAATACCATATCAAGACACTAGCCCAGCAACGATCTAAATTAGACGCCTCTAATTTATCAATTGCAAGTTTTACGTGGCTTAGGGATTTCGGAGATAGAACCGGTCTTACCTACGAACATGAACCACAACGAGGATAACCAAGTTATTAGCAACTCGTTGTAAATCAGATATTGACTATAGTAGGAGAGACAAACACCCGCTAGCCACTTATGCAAAACTAGTTGCATGTCGATGTGAACCGGTCTCATGTATGATGACATGTAAGGTTGGTCCGGGCCGCTTCATCCCACTATGCCACCAATATCCAAAGTACATAGAAGATGCAATAACATGATCATCATCGCCCACATATAAACATATGTGTACTACCCGTGCAAAGCACCTACGCATAGACCTGGCTCTGATACCACTGTTGGGTCCGCAGCATAGAAAACAAAAAATTCCTACGATGAGAACTATACGCCAAGATCTATCTACTAGATACAGAGCAACGGGTGGACATACATCCATGGAGAACTTACCCTCGAAGACAATGAGTTTTGTTAACGAGTAGGAACTCGTGGTTGATGTAGTCGTACGCTTGCCGATCTCAAAATCGTGTGGAAGTCCGAGCGCCGCAAATCAGCAGCGCATCCGTCCTCGCACACACGTTCAAGCCACCGGACAACCTCCACCTCCTCGCTCCAGCGATCCAGCGGAAGCAGCAACTCCTTCCAGACGAAATGCCACTGGAACATGTATCTCGCTAATCCGAGACCATGGGGAAATAATTCTAGAGGGAGAGAGATCCTTCACAAGGAGGTGTGAGGATGAAGGAGGGAATGGGTGGCCTTTTATAGGAGAGGGGGTGCCCCCTCTCTCCATGGTCGCATGGGGGTGACCCTTCACCTCCCCCATTCATGTGGTGGTAACCCCTCCACATTAAAATGCCTCTTCACATTCCCTTTTAAAGTCTCCACTTTAAATGCATTAAATTTCTCCAAATTTAATGCTCTCTCATTTAATAAAACTCTTTTTATTAAATTTATTCAGAATATTGTTAATTAATTTAATTAACAAACATTCACATATAGCCCCTTGCAATATTTCAATATCACATGCAGAACCACCTTCTGCAATTTCACCCAAAACAATTTCCGGTTTCTATTGAAACAATTCCTGCGCTTTGCAATTCTTTCGTCTGAAACATATGTGCTCCAAAATGGTGTCCGGTAACTCTTAAGTGTGCCATCCTACGGTTCACGAATGATGCAGACATGATCGAGACCCTTCTCCGATCAATAATCAGCAGCGGGACCTGGAGATCCGTACTGACTCCTACACATTCAACGATGACTCCTGTGATCGTGAGAACCTTTAATGCTTGTAACTAAATTCCTTTGTCTCTCGATATATTACATGTCCAAGATTCGATCATCGGTATCTCCATACCTAGTTTGATCTCGTTACCGACATGCACTCTTTTCTTGTTCACGTGATATAACATTCTAGTGATCACATCACTTGCTTGCAAGCTATCCTAATGTGATATCACCGAGAGGGCCCAGAGTATATCTATCCTTCATCTGGATTGACAAATTCCACTCTTGATCCATGAGCCTCAACATAACACCTTCGTAGTACTGAACCCATCTTTATAGTCACCCTGTTACGGTGTGACGTTTGATGTTATCAAGATACTCTTCCGGTGTTAGCAATTAACATGATCTCATGGTCTAAGGATAAAGATTACTTCGTATGACGTTATAGCAATATAAACATAATGACTGGATCGTAATGATATACTTAGGATGAATGTTCATCACATTATTTCACAAATGTTGTGACCTTGTTATTAACAACATCCAATGTCCATGATCAGGAAACTTTGATCATCTTGTTAATCAACAAGCTAGTCTATAAGAGAGGCATAACTAGGAACCCTTTTTGTTTATTAAACACACATGTATTGATGTTTCCTATCAATACAATTATAGCATGCAAAATAAACATCTATCATATACAAGGAATACATAATAACAACTTTATTATTGCCTCTCCGGGCATATTTCTTTCACTTACCGCTACCACGGGGTTTTCCGCCGTGTGCATATCTAGAGAAATCTCCGGAATCCTCCTCTCGATCGTCTCCTTGATCAGCCACTTGATCTGGCTGATGTAGCCTTGAGTGGAGTAGTCTTTGGGGTTGATGCGGAGAGAGTCTTTTTTGGAAGACGTGATGGAGTGCATCAGTCTATCCCCGTGGTACTGAAGTGGCTGGATCCGACGTGAGACCCAGCATTGGACTAAGTCGGATCCTTTCAGACCCTTGTGCTTGATAAGGTATTCGATCCGCCTCTTAGCGAGGATCAGATCGTCGGTGAGGGCCGGAGCAGCCTCGTCCCAGGAAGGCTGGGCCGTGGCAGCTCCGTCGACAAAAGCCGGCAAAGCAGTAGCTTTGCCGGGAGCCGGAATATCCCTATGGTAGAAAAAAGTGGCTGGCCATTGTTTAACCGAGTCACTGGCAAAAATTTTGGGATATCCCCGGTCTCGTCTAACAGAAAAACTAATGGTACCGGTGATGTAAGGAACACCGGTAGTAATAGAATTTCTCCGGACATGGAAATAGTACCGGAAGAGAAGCAAACTCGGCCTAATGCCGAGGAAGCCCTCGCAAAGCGCAGCATATGCGCTCATTTCTAGAAGGGAATTGGGAGGAAGATTGTGGAGTTGAACTCCATAGTGGTCAATCACCTCGGAGAAGAACTCCGAGGGAGGAAAGGACAAACCTCGGTCCAGATGGGTGCCGAAGTGGACGCGCTCGCCCTCGCGCGGATTGGGGATGGTTTCCCGGTCGCCCGCCGAGCGATGAAGCCCCTCCTTCTCCACGTTCTTGAGGCCCTCCTCTTGAGGGTGCCGGGGATCCAGACTCCCCGGAAACTCTCCTTCTCCGCTGCTGCTTCCGCCGCTGCCGCCGCCACTGCCGCCAGACTAGAGGAAGACGAAGATGAAGCCATTTTCTCTAGTGGAAAAAGTGACCTTAAGGTGGCGGCGCTAGGAGCTCTGTGGGAGAAGGACGAGGAAGCTCTGTGCGCGTGGGAAGATTGGGAAGGAAAGAACGGCAAAGGACTGGTGGGGATGAGAAGAAGAAATCTAAACCCCTTATATCCACCTACCTGCGCCAAGATTCGTGCAAACGCTACAGTGTGACCGCCACGCGTTGTGGAAAGAATTGGGAAGGACCCGCGCGATGATTGCGTTGCCTCGATCTCCACACACGCATTGAAACGGCGCCTCAGTTCCGCGAACCGCGGACCCACCAACGGTCGTGCTGACGGAACGTCTGTCAGATGACGTGACTTGACCATGCTTGTGTCAGGTGGCGTTAGAGGCCAAGTCCCGGCTTAGTTTAAAAAGAGCTGGAAAATCCGAGTTACCAACTGAAAGGTTCGACTTATTTTTTAAGACCCGGATCGTATCTTTTGTTGTGAAGTTTCAGGAACCCTTCAAGATTCTGCAAGCCGAAGATCAGGCTAGACGATGATAAATCCGACTTTGGATCTTGGAGGCCTCCGGGGGCTGCTGTTGGGGATATATTTTCCGGGTATCCTCACAGTTTCTCACTGACCAGGGTGACCCACTTCGGGTTAGAGCTTTGCTTCACGGGTGGCCCAGTCAGGGAGAAAGACGGAATTCAATCCGTTACGGGAAGGCCCAGAAGACTTACCAATTTAGACCATGATGTTACTTGTAGTTCAAGATGTACTCTGTAACAGACTCTTAGTCGTAGTCAGATAGATCTTTCCTGTAAACCCTAGGTCGGATATCTATATAAGCCGTCCTAGAGAGAGCCTTTAGGGCAACACCTTATAACCTCAATAGTCTACAATCTCAACTCGCATAGGCGAAACCCTTGTAACCCATATTCCGGCTCTACCGTATTACTGGATTGCTAGCAGGAGTAGGATCCGTCCAAAGCCGGCGGATTCGAACCTGGGTAAACTTGTGTGCTCACCGTCCCGGAATACCGTACGTCTCACCCCCTCTCTTCCGCATGCCTCGAGGACCTCCTCATGGCGTACTTGTCATCAATCCGACGACATACACGTACACACAAACTTTGTTTTCTGTACTTATGACTACCAAATGCTTACCGTTAGAAAATTTAGATAATCTAATCTCCACCATTAACCATAATATATATAATCCTATGATCATGTTTAATCCAAATAATCACATGCAATAACACAGAAACTTACTACCAGCAAATGCATCGCAACAGACAAACCGTGCAAGCGGCGAGGCGAAGCTCGTGGACTGTCTAGTAAGTTCTTATTGTAAACAAGCCGATAGTTGCATCTAACTGTAACTATTTGTTTGATAGTCTTTTAAAAATAACCTTGTAATTGTATTGAAAATGCCAATAGCTCCACGGAACAACATGATATATATGTATAGAAAAAACTAGTAGTGGTTTCTAAATAACTTGGCAATCATGTGCAGAACTCATTAGCTGTTTCTAGAAGAGCTATTTTGTAATGAGCTTGGTAATTACGTATGAAACCTGGTAGACGATTTTTAGAAACCAATTCTCTAATAAAATTGCTAGTTTCTTAGGAACTGGCTACCAGATTATTTAGTCAGCCCCGCCAGGTTCTCTAATACAAGAAATCGGCTACCAAATTATTTAGACACCCTTTCTCTAATACAATTGCTAGGTCCTTAGAAAGTGGCTACAAGATTATTTAGACACCCCTACCATGTTCTCTCTAATACAATTGCCAGATTCTTAGAGAGAGTCTACCATATTATTTAGACTACCCTACTGGGTTTTTTAAATACAATCTCTATTTTTTAAAGAAACTATCATCCAACCAGATATTTTAGACACAATTATCAGGTTTCAAAATACAATTAACTTGCTTACAGAAGAAGCAACTACGAGTGTAAAAAAGATCGTAGATGACCTAAATAACTTGGTAAGAAGAAGCAACTACGAGTATAAAAAAGATCGTAGATGACCTAAATAACTTGGTAAGTAATTAATCCTAAATAATTGATAATTGTCCTAACGGTTGGATGATAAGTGTTTGTTACACAAATGACAACAGTGTAAACATGACAAATGTTTATTATAGTTGCATGTGATCTAAAGCAAGATCGAGACGTGTTTTCCCCAATCCACTCCTTATCCTTTCGCCCTCACCCCTTGAGAGACTGCCGCCAGTCGCTAGCCCGATCTGCCACCCTCTCCACTAGAATAGCCGGCCAGAGTAGGGAACAGAGAGGTGTCGGAGCTAGCTGTAGGTCTAGTAGGTTTAGGGTGCATCCCACTGCCGCAGTTTGGCGTCATGTCAGGAGTGGGTGGCGAGGTCTCCTGGCCGAGATCTTTCATTGGATGTTGGTCAAGCTCCCCCTCGTGGTGCTCCTATGGCCGGAGCTGATGGCGGAGGGCGGCAACGGCAACGGTAACTCCATGAATAAAGGGCCAGCTCGGCTCCATCTTCTAAGGAGGAGGAGAAGAACTTCCTAGCCTCACCTGGCTGGTCGTGGTGGCAAACACTACTAGGAAAACAGTTGTCCATGGTTTGTCTATCAGTGGCGCATCAATAGGGTGATGCGCCACAGATAATTACCAGTGGAGCACCTAAATACAATGCGCCACTAATAGTTCACTTATCTGTGGCGCACCATATAGTTCACTTATATGTGGTGTACCATCAAAACGGTGTGCCACATACAGGTGCACTGTAGATAAATTTATATCCGTGACGCGCATATATTTGGTGCGGCACTAATAATCTGGCTAGGGCATCTGTGCCACTAGGGTTGAAAACGATAAGGAAACTTTTCGTCCATTTTCGGAGAAAAAGAAAATAGAGAAAAAACAGAAACATAAACGAAAACAGCATTTTGCGAAAAAGGAATGGAAACAGAATATTATAAACGAAAACGAAAAAAGGAAACGGAGGAGCCATTTCCGGCGAAAACGAAAACGGCAAGGAAATTTCGGATAAACAAATATGAAAACTTTCCAAAAATATAATCAATCAGACCTATATAGTACAGAATAGTACTTTGCGTCAGTGATTTTTCTTGATCTAGCTAAGTCATAGAATATATGAAGGGTCTACATAATACATGGAACCAGCATAGGCAACATACTAATCAGGTGAGTGTCTTAGCGTTTATGTAAACTTATGTGTTTGTCGAAGTGTTGAATTATATGTGTTATTTTTATGTTCAATTGTCGTTTTTCAAATTGTGACAAATTCTTTGTTTGTTATATGTTACTTTGAGTGTATACACCATGAAATTACATCACTACTATATTCTGACAAATGTCCCTTTTCGTATCATGTTCTATATTTGTTTTCGATAATTTTCGATTATGTGTTTGTTTTCGGAGTTTTCCGTTTCATTTTTAATTTCGACAAGAAAAAAAAACCAATAATATATATGTTTCTGCCCATTTTCGTTTCGTTTTAAAAATCTAGGTGCCACCGCACCCAACTCACGCACTTCCTCTCTCTAAAAAAATGACGCATCTCCCTTCCTTCCTCACCCTCTCCCTAGACTCCCTTCTGCTCTGCTGCCGATCCAGATCGAGCGGACGCCGCTGCCCTGCTTTTCCTCTGCCGTCCCCCTCCCCGGTGCCCCACCTCCGCATCCCCTCCTCCTGTTGACCTGGGGGAGCACCACGACGACGAGGGAGGTCGTTATCCACCCGTTGCAAGGAGCGCGTGTCGTCGGAGGAGAGGGTGCTTGGTGGGCTCGGGCCATCGATTCCGGTCGCCCCTCTTCCGGTGGATGCACGGATCCACGGGCAGGTGGCTGCGCGTCGCCGGCCTATCCTGCAGGAGCAGCGCCATGAGCATTGATTTAGGTGACTCGGCAGGATCCTTTGACGACCTCCACTGGGCAGATCGACATCAAGGTATTTCATTCTTCCAGAATATGAATCACTCTATATGTTAACACCAGTGCGGAGATCTTGCTGATTGAAGTTGAGATTTTCTCTTTCTTTGGATATTAGTTAACCCACGTGTTGATCTGAATCCATGCCTCTCCAATCATTTAACATGTTGGGAAAATCTAGCGGATGGCCATCGCACACAAAACTGCTTCTCTCTTGAGTCTTGATTGCTCCATTACTTCACCGGTCTTTAATCTCATGACAATTTTTCTTTGTTTGATGAGGTTTTGCCCATATTTTTTTTATTTTGTTCTATGTAGACATGCTACATACAGATGGCAATATAGCATTGGGACAGGCACATCTGACATGGAATGTCGGAAAATGTGAATGACAATCCATATTTATGTTTCATCTATTTAGAAAGTGATGCATTATGTTGTACGACTACATGTTTATTTATCACTGATTCAGACTCCTCAGCTTGCTCGACAGATGTTTGCTGAAATGTCGACATAGAGGTTTGAGGAGGTAAGTATCTTTAGTATATTTTTTATGTTCAGGTTGATTTCCACTATGTCTAAAATAAATATGTGCTAACTAAATCTTTTTAGGTATAAACATATTCAAGAAATGGTTTGCTTGACTCCAACTATAACGTGTATGGTAGAAGTATCAACATTGTTACATTATTTTTTTCCTGTCAGATATATGGATTGAGGATTAGTTGGATTAAAGTAGAGACAAGTAGCTTTAGGATTTGAGGGCTTGAGGGGCTTGAGGATGCCTGAACTATTCAACTATGTAAACATGCTGATTGTACCTCTAATTTGCGGGTCATTCACCTACAGGTTGAGGTTAGCATGGCTAGGTCTGATTATTTTTTCCTTGCGAGATTTCTTTTGTATAACATTCATACCGGATATGAAAAATGGTTATAAAAATAGTCATTTTCTCCTTTGCGGTGTTAAGTATCCACAATACGAGACATGTGATATGCTTTATCAAACCTACCATTTTCTAATAGCATTTGATTGTAAATTTTTTCCAACAGATCATAACATGAAATCTTCTGATTGCTTTTGGCTGCCAAATGTGGACAATGAAGGCCACTGGTAAGCGATTTTATATCACGTCATCGTATGTTTAAGAATCATTTGATGTATTGATATGGTATAGATATTTAGCTTCACATTTGGCTAATGTTTGATGCCATAATGAATCATTTGATGTATTGATATGGTAGAGATATTTAGCTGCACATATAATGTTCGATGCCAATCAGCCAAACAATGTACTTGCAGTCAACTTATTTTAGTTATTAGCTCTATGTGTTGACCTCTGCCTGCCTCTTTTCTTGCGAGCTGCAGTCGAGAACATTTTTCTAAAATTGATTCAGAGATATAATACAGATGCATTCTTTAGGCGTGAACTGACAAGAACAGATCTTGCTTGATTTTCATTGTTCTTTGACCATTTGTGGATATTTTTTGTTTGATTTTAGAACGTACTACCTCCGTTCCACAATATAAGCCCGTTCCATAATATGGAACGGAGGTAGTAGTACATACACTTGCATACATTGAGTACATTTCGGTTCTTGTCAATGAGTGCCTCTTTGTTCCCTATGGTGCAGGCTGGATGGAGGATGCTCACTACGGTCGGAGATGTTGGAGACAAGCCAGAGCAGGAAGACGATGGCGTCTTTCCTCAGCAAAGATGCGGAGAAGCGGCAGCGAGGGACGACAAGGGAGCTGCTGAGGCTCCGTTGAGCTCGAGCACATTGCCTCCCATTAGTAGAAAACATGCCTTTTGTTCGGAGCATTAGTCCTGGTTGTGTTACGAAACGGGACTAATGCTCCGGTCGCAACGGCTAGAAACTCTCGCAGAGCTCGGCGACCTCTAGTCCGGTTTAAACGGGATCTTTAGTCCCGGTTGGTGAGGGTTGGCACCAGACCATTTAGTCCCGGTTGGTTTCTATAACTGGGACTAAAGCTCTATCATTAGTCTCGGTTGATGTCTTTAACCGGGACTAATGTGATTCATATATCATATTCCTCTCTGTCTTGAGGTATACTCCATTTTGAAGCTTCTTCTTCTTTCTGTTTCCTCCATTGAGCCCGAGTTTATCCCATTTTTCCACATCATTTGTCAAGATTTGGCGACGTCCCATCTATCCAAGGGTTCTAAAAGGTAAGCAATTTCATCATTTCATCTTACATTACTAGTTTAGCTCATTTCATAATCTAGAACTAGAGGGATTTCTAGGTTTAGTTTGGGAGTAATTTTTGCAATAATTACATTTGGTCACTACTTTATTTTGGTTTTAATATGATGAACTTGTATTAATTTGGTCACTTATCTATTTATGATGTTGTGTAATGATTTTTGATATATTTAATTATATAATGTAGATTTGGCCACACTCCTTCTCGAGCTCGAGTTCATCCCTTTCTTTTACACGATTTATCAAGTTTTGACGGTGTCCCATCTATCCAAGTGTTTTAAAAGGTTAGCAACTTCATCCTTTCATGTGTAATTACTAGTTTAGCTCATTTCATGCTAGTAGAGAGATTTGTTACCACTTCATCTTCAAATTTTGGATGGATATAAACAAAATAACATCATCATTATACATAGACATATATATGTACAATAGTAAACAATAATAATCACAAAATTGTAACAAAAATAGGATTAATTCAAAAAAGCTTTATAAGAATATACACTAGATCAATACATCTTCGAGAACCTCCTTGAGATCAACATATGGGAGTGCCTCTATGATGAGATCCTCGAAGATGTCTGAGGACGGGATCCTAAGACATGTTCGACAAACTCCGCCGTAGTGGTGTCCCTATCGCATCATCTTGCAGTTTATAACTTCTCTAACTAGATCAATATGCCAACGAGCTAACAAAGTTGACATATATGGGAGTGCCTCTAGGGCTAGCTCCTCGAAGATGTCTGAGTACGGGATCCTAAGACATCTTTAAGAACCTTCGCCGTACTGGTGTCCCTCTCGCACCGTCTTGCAGTTTATAACTTCAGAACGATGCATCCTGTCTATTTATATATTAAGCGTCACAACATAGTGTTGACACTCATCCATGACATAGTGATGCCACCCACCGGATAGTGTCGCCACTCATGGCCTAGTGCTGCTACTCACGGCATAATGTCGACACTCATCCATGACATAGTGTCTTCACCCACTAAATAGTATCGCCACCCACGATTAAATAAATCTAAACGTTTAGTCCTGGTTGGTGTCTTCAACCAGGACTAAAGGTAGACCTTTAGTACTGGTTGGAGACACCATCTAGGACTAAACAGGCTCGCGTCAGTCTCAGCCTGCCGCAATCCCTTAAGTCCTGGTTGGCGTCTCCAACTAAGACTAAAGATGGAGTAGAAAGTTTTTAAATCAGTGAATAGTTTTTAAAGATGGAGTAGAAATTTTAGACCGATACAAATTTTAGCATCGTGATTGCGTTTGATGTACTTATATAATGCAGATGAGACGACCATGGATGTAAGCTGGTCGACGCTATGGAGAATTCATTAAAGGTGAAAGTGCATAGATGCCGCCTAGAGGGGGTGGATAGGCGGTTAAAAGGTTTTACGAGATGGGCTTAATAAAGGCAGAATAAAACTAACATTTAGTTTGTCAAGCATAAAACGTATATATACTATGGTTCACCTATGTGCACCAACAACTTATGCTAAACAATACAAGCAACTATGTGATAGCAAGATATATGACTTCAAGCACGAATGCTATCGTGCATAAGTAAAAGAGCTCGGGTAAAGAGATAACCGAGACACGCGGAGATGACGATTTTTTACCGAGTTCCTCCTATCAAGGGAGTACGTCTCGTTGGAGGGTGGGCGGTACTAAGACTACCAACGTCACAAGAGGCCTCACCATATTTTTCTGAGCACCCGCCGCACGGCAAGCACCCGATCCACTATGGGACACTTGAGGGCGGTCACCAAACCCGTACAAGATTGAGGCAATGTCCACAACTTAATTGGAGGCTCCCAATAATCACCACCAAGGCCACTAACTTGGGTAGAGCTCCACAACTTAATTGGAGGCCCCAAGAACTCACCACAAATGCCACTACACCGTCTAGGGTTCCAAGAAGCCAAGAGTAACAAACTTCTTGATTTCACCAACCAAATCTCCTAGGAGAACTCAAACCGATGCACCTAATGCAATGGCAAGTCCTTCACTCCAAATTCCACCAAAGCTATAAAAGTTATTAGGGGAATAAGAGAGAAAGAACACAGTAGGAAATCCACAAAAGACTCCAAAATCTAGATCCAATGGATTCCCCTCGCTTAGAGGAGAGATTGATTGGTGGAAATGTAGATCTAGATCTTCTCTCTCTTTTTCCTCAAGAAGATGCAAGAATCATTGGAGGGATTGAGAGATAACAAGCTTGGGAAGGTCAACGATGGAGGGGAAAACTTGCAAGAAGGGTTGAGGAACCATTGGGGAATAGTGCCTCTTAAATAGGTCCCCCAAAATCCAATTGATGTAGCCCAAAATTGCGATTCTCGGTACTATCGGACTTTTTCCCGGTACTACCGGACTTTCCCGGCACTACCGGACATTCCCTAAGGTTCCAACAAGTAAACCAAACTCTCTACACTTTTCATATTGGCACAAGATCAAACTTCCTAGCACATAAAGCATGATATGGATCAAAGAAAGAGGCATAAAAGGAGTGTTCTAAATAATATAGGAGAGCTCCCCATGAATAGTGCATTATGTAGAAATTTGCGTTTGAATGCAAAATGCACACAAATGGGATCATCACTATTACCTACATTAAATAAAACACAAGATAATGCCAATAAACTCAAGTGATCCAAACAAGTAAGGAATACATGGGAGTTAACACATACGAACAAAAACCAATGTAAATATGATGAATAAATTCTACCATATATGAAGTACCAATTGTACAAAGACAAGAAGTATAGGGATAATTTTGCGAGGTAGATTGAAAGAATATCCATGATAATATTCATAACATAAGCATACGGAAACATATAAGAATTAAGCTCGATGCTTAGATAGAGAATCTTGATAGCTCCAAATAGCTACACAGTCATTAATGATTAGAGTAACTTAGCAAATGGTTTTCATGGAGGATATAGAGGTCCAAATATGAGGAAACGCATACCAAGAAAAACTCTCGCAAACAAGATCCAAAAGATGAGCAACAAATACATTCAAGTAAATTTGAACATGTTTAAGCAAATTTGTCACATAGGAGCTTGATAATTATCAATATCAATTCTAAGTGACACTGTCTCGAATTTTCACATTTTCTAGGCTCGTAATACTCATTAAGCATATGACCCTCCTCCCATGATGTGATGAACCATAAATCTCAACACGAGGCAAAAAGATCTAAATAGAGATAATTAATGGACATTATGGAACTTGAATTTCTCATGAGAATTACGTACAATATAAAGACTAGATAATATTGCATTATGAGAACTAGGTGGTATTCCTCATGTATGCACATTTTTAGGATTATGGAATGCCAAGCATATCACTCTCCCAAAATGGTATAGTTTATTAAACTCTCACAAGAGCCAAATAAGATACCAAAAATTCAAAAAAATACCAAATATTCGAGACATGCTCCAACACAAGAAACACACATACATGGTGTGCCACCCAACTTACACAAATACACTTGATACTCAAGATAAGTAAGTGGCAAGCACAACATATACAAAAGCATGCAAGGTACAAAACCAACACATGCACAAGGGGGGCAAGCAACTTTCAATGTAATGAGTGAAGAGCATGTTACCGCAAGGATGAACATTGGATATGAGATAGAAGGGTGATAATCAAAATGACAAGGCTTGAACAAATAGATGAAGATTCCTCAATTCTTCATGATATAGCCAAGTCTCCAATGCCCTCCAATTACACCTATTGATCAAGTTTTAGCTTGTTGGACTCCAACCAAGTTGAGTCCTAAGAAATTAGTCTCAATGGGCTTGGCAACCCAAATGGTTCTTTTCTCAACACCACTTTGGGTACCAATATATTTGGCAAACACATTGTCCACCTCATCCTTACGAAGCATCATTAATCATGATATGGTTGGATGATGAGTTACCAATGGTGCATAAGGAAGAAATGTGCCCCTTCTCGCGACAAATGTAGTAAGTTCTTCTCTTGATATCTTTCTTCTTTGGTGAAACAACAACTTGAAGAAGAGCTCGAGTCTTCTTGGGAGGAGGCCCATCTCGAACAAGAAGTAGATCTTGAGGCCGCTTCCCTTGTTGCTTCTTGCTAAGGGGCTTCTTTTTCAATGGGCAAGATCTAACATGATGTACTTCTTCCTTGCACTTGAGGCAAACAATGTTGGCTGGATTCTTGACTTGATCTTGGCCATTCTTCTTGTTGCTCTTGTGCTTCAAATTGTTAGTGGACGTGTTGTTAAGGGCTAATCTCGTGGATGGCCCGATCTTCACAAATCCCTTGAAATCGAAGCGGAGTGAGTGCGGGGGATGAGGGAGAGGATAAAATCCGTGAACTCACGCACGAAAAACACGATACGCACTTATAGCTCACGCCAGCGGCTACCGGTCCGTAGCAATCCTTAGGATCAACGTCGGGCAAAGATCTCTCTCTCTCTCGAACCGGCATGACAAGTGGGGAATCTTGGTGAGTTCTTGACATCTTGGCAAGGGGCTCCGATGCCAAGGCCTTGTACAATGAGGGAGACACGATGCAAACTCCAACGAGGTAGGGGATAATTGGTGCTCCTTTCTCAAGGAGCATGAGACTAGAAATTAGGGAGATCCACAAGGGTGTCTTCTAATTTAAATTATCCAAGTCTGAGTAATACAAGGGGTGTGGGGGCTATATATAGGCCAGCCATTAAAACAGGGGTAGTTTGGGCACAAAAGGGTAAAAACCGGACGAAATAGGAATATTCTCAGGCATCAAACCCACGTTGACTTGAGACTGGAGGCGTTCCGGCAATAAGTCCGGTCGCGCCTATTGTTTCGGTCGGTCACCGGAATGGCTTATAGAAGTGCGTTTCGGCGTGCGCCGATTTGTTCCGGTCAGCGCCGGTATTTCCGGTCCTGGTTCCGGTCCGCCAGTTCGTGCGCCGAGAATTCCGGCGAGGATTCCGGTCCATCGAGCCTGGCGCCAGTTTGGTCTGGACCTTCGTCTTGCGATGGCTTGGCTCCTTCTCTTGGCATTTCTTCATGGGGTTCATAGCTGAGGATGCATAGGGCGGTTGCATGAAGTAGCAAGCCATCCAATGATGTATCGAAATCACATGAGACAAGGAGCGAATTCACCTTAACTTGAAGGAGCTTGGCTCGGGCACATGTGATTGGTCCGCTTGGTGGACTTGCTGGTGTAGATGTAGTTACGTCCGAAGGACGGGCCGTATCACGTGTTCTTGATATTGGAGTTGAATTCAAGTCCACTCTTGTCATCGGGGGATTTTTGCACACTCAAGATGTGTTTGAGTGTGGTGTTCCCTTTATGACCATTTTCAAGTCATTTTTCAAATAAGTGACTTGAGCCTTGAGCTCGTTAATTTCCTCTATATGGTTAGTGACAAAAACTATACTAGAGGAAGTAGATGCTACATTGTTAGAGCAACAAGGCACATAATATAATTCATCATAAGATGTAGCAATGACATGAGTGGATGAATTATAAGGACTAGCACATGAAAATATGACATTTGGAGTTGATATAGTGCCAATGTCCACATGAGGCTCACTAGATATTACCTTTGACATAATAGCCTCATGAGCTAACATTAGCCTGTCACGAGAGACTAGAAGATCATCATGCAAGTTTGAAAACTTAGCATGACTTTCTTCCAACTTCCCATAGTTGCTAGTTAGCAAAGCAAGTTGAGCCTTTAGCTCAACATTCTCCTTCAAAATAGATGCTTCACAATAAATATAGGTTATATATAGAGGCAATATCATAATCAAATATATGATCATCATCATTATCACGATGAGATACAATGGGATCCAAAGAGGTTACCTTTGTTCCCTTAGCCACAAGGCATATGTGATAACCGGAAGAAGGTGGTGATGAGGAATTACTTGAAGCTCCAAACAAAACCTTGTATTGGTCCATAGATTCTCCGGTTTCCTCTACATGGTTAGCAACACAAGTGTTATAGGAAATAGAAACATTTTTATCATGGAAACAAGACAAACGACGCATATCATCATGAGATTTATTCAAGCCATTTCTACATGATATGCAAGGACTATCAACACAAGTATGTAAGGAGTTTTGAGTGCTAGAAGTGTTAAGGTGCAAATATATAACATTGCAACTAGATAGAGATGAAGGATTACCAATGATAAGCTCACTATCCATATTGCAATTTCTATCACCACTCACCATATCATTACCTTGTGAAAAATCACATGTTGGTGAAGTGGTAGAAGATGAGAACTCATCACAGCTGGAGGTGGCGGAAAAAAATCATCCTCAATAATGTTGGACTCACTATATTTATCTTAAAGCTTTGTCCATATCTCATGAGCACTCCGAAAAGGCATGATTAAAGAAATAACTACATTGCTCATAACAAGTAAAAGCACTTTAGTAGCTTAAACATCTATATAATAGTTCATCTTATCCTCTAAAGATTCATTTTGGGGATCCATAGGAGGAGAAAAACCTATATATAGAATTTCCTCAATAGTTGGGTGATACCTTCGATCGGGATTTACGGATGTAGTATAATAGTCTTTTTCCCTAGTAGATCTTTGTTTAATCGAACCTTGGGAAATAATGCTAAAAGGAATTAAAAAGGATACATCTATAAGATTTTGTTTTTTCATTTTACCTTTGTTTACCAGACCAATCTTGTTTAATTTATATCGTGGGTTGTTTCAATGCATGG
This sequence comes from Avena insularis, assembly GCA_023614405.1. Taxonomy (NCBI): domain Eukaryota; kingdom Viridiplantae; phylum Streptophyta; class Magnoliopsida; order Poales; family Poaceae; genus Avena; species Avena insularis. The sequence goes on along the minus strand of CM042684.1, from coordinate 270,117,531 downwards.
AGATAGGTCTGGGTTGAAGATTCACCTACAGTTGCACATCATATGGGATAAAAGATAATAATAGGCAAAGTCATATGCAATGTTTTAATAGAGATAATCTTTATGGGCGGCACATCCTAATATACTAAATCCCCAGCGAGTCACAAGCATAGCAATATCCTTTTGATCCAACCGGTTGCTCCACAAAGTATCAGGCTACAAACAGTTATTAAGTGAAAAACACAGATCAAAGCCTTAAGGAGAGATGTTGCTGTTATTCCCAAATGGGTCGCTAAGCGAAGACCATACAACCCTTTTTGTCACTGAGTTTCCTATGAGATCATCGCTAGCCAAGTATCTTACCTCAAGCCTTTATCAATGTCTAGGGTCTTGGGTACCTACAAGTCCAAAGATCAAGGCAATAGACAAAGAAACAAAAGATACAAATCTCTTATTCAAACAAGAAAAATGCACCCATAGATTAGATGCACATAATTGCTGCGAGGTTTCAACTCAACCCGCAGCCCGTGAGGACTACTCACTCATAACAATAAGGTCGAGGATAGAAAACATTGTGCAAAATACGTAGATTGAAATCAAATATTCTTACAATGGTCACCGAATCACAAGGAGATCTAAAGTACAAAGTAATGGATATGGATAATGGAGAAGATGCAAGATTGAGGGGATGAATTATGATGTGGATCTCCTTTGGTGGTGTTGTGATACAATCTAAGAATGGCGGCCTCAACGCGGCGGATGGGACCTTAAACTATAGGAGCCTTCACGAAAGTTGTAGGGTTTGACGAGACGAAGCCACCGACACATGGTATGGGCTGACCATATGGGTGGGTCCTGCCCGTACCAGTGGTCATTATGGCCTCTAACGCTTGGTAATTGCTCCAGGATTACTTGGCCGTGTAGGCTTCCTCAAAATTTTCATTTATGGCTCCTTATTTCGCATTAAAAGCGTGATTTCCTGCACAACATAATTCAAAGCAATGGTTTGCATATCTTTGCAATAATTAGTCATTAGTGGCAAGGCTAGAGAGATTCTTATCAATTGCTTGACTAAAAACAATGTTTAAATGCGGAAAAGATGGATATTTTTAGAGCCATCAACCTCCCCAAAGCTCAAACCTTGATCGCCCTCGAGCAAGAAAAACAACAAAACTATAAGGAATTTAGCGTTTAAACTTGAAACAACGAGAATATGAATTCACTTACGACCGGTAGTCATATGCATCCAACACTTCTTCCATTTAAAATGCTCATCAAAGTTATAAAGATGCCAAGAACACTATACAAGCTTTGATAACTCAATACAATCAAAGTAGAGTTTAATATAAGTATAAATAACTAAGAGTGTAACAACCAATCCAATTCCTCTAGTCAACTCTCAGCTTGCCAAGGAACACTAGGATGTTTTATAATAGCAAAATTGAGTAAGAGAGTTCATGTCCTAAGTAGCATAACAGTGAAGTGTCTTATTGACACCCACATCAGTAAATCAAGACTATCAAAACACTTATATTCCAATCATTATCTTTCAAGAAAATTCATAAAGTAGTAATGAGACCATGCCAAGGACTTGTTATATGGATCTTCATATTTTTTCTTCTTTCAAGGGTAATTCTCAACAAGGATCATTGAGTGATTTTTTCAAACAATGGTTTGCACAATCTTCGAGAGTACCAATACTTTTTCCCATTACGGTGACAAGTGCCACCTATGTCGTCAACTGATAGCCGAAATCAGGGATTGTACCATTGATCATTCGTAGGCCAGCAGAGTTGTTGGCATCCAAAGGTGTGTGTAAAAAACATAGAACTTTTAAATAGTATCACCGTTTGATCCACAAGGTTAGCTTTGGCATGCATCATAATTACCGCTAGACTTCATTTCAATCAAACGACTCCTTTCAAGAGTCTCGTCAAGTCTATCCAAACATCTACGGGTTTAAGTATCTTCAAAGGTAAACTCTCAAGACAGTCATTCATCAAACAAGTCATAAATTTGAGACTTTTTCTTGTTGTACTTGTTTGGCAATATTATTTCTAAGGCAAGACTCGTGTTAGCTAAAAGAACTAGAGCAAATGCTTCCATAATTAATCATTCATACAAATAAAAGCTTTACTAACTATTTTGAATTACTCCCACTAGCATAGCATCTTAGCAAATCAATCAACTAGGATAAACAATTCAAACTTCAAAAGTAGGAGACATAGGACATACCTATCATGAGCGACTTCATAATCCTCTTTCTTATAGGGATGCGTTCCTTCAAAACTCAAGTAAAAAATCACTCCCATAATGAAATTAAAGCAAAGAGGCAAAAAAGCAAATCCACTTTCGCGAAAAAGGAAAAACAATCTTTTTGTAATCTTTTGGATGGGAATTAGAGAATAGAAAAAAACTTGCGACCAAGCAAGGAACTAAGAAAATGAAAAGCAATGAAAAATAAAATAAAATGAAAAACAAAAGAAAAGTGTTGGAACAAACCAACACGAGTGTTTCAAAGCTCACAAGGAGCAGGAGTACAACCTTATTACACAAATAAAATTTCTAGGGGACACCCCCCCCAAACTCAGGCTTTTGCAAGCCCTTTGTTTGCTTATTGTGGTGGTGGTGGATAATCTCCCATGTTCCATTGACTGCTCCAATTGTTGAACTAGGTGGCGAGGTTGCCAGTGGCATCTTGAAGGTTAATGGAGAGGTTGTTCATGTTTTGGATGTTTCCTTCGAGAGCATATATATCATTATAGGTGGTGTAGAAGTTTGGTGGCTGCACATCTTGTTCGGGTCCTTCTTGTTCTAGTTCTTCATCTTCTCCTTCTTCATCCACGGGTACTTCTTGTTGGGGTAGACCTGCCTCAACCTGTACATCATAACGCAAATGTCCATCCTCGATAGAGAATAGACCATTAGGAAAAGGAGCTGGGATCAAGTGATCCGCTCTAGGTATATCAAGGAAGTATCTACCATTAGTTCTAGAAATCATACCATAAGCTCTTAGAGTAGAAAAACCAAGACAACGGTATCCTGCCAATGGTTGGATATTACCTAGGTTGACGAGAAGCGCATGTGCAAGGGTGGTTATAGCACCTTCTCCACATATGGAACCACGAGGCTGCAAAGCTTGATAATTAAGATAAAACAAAAGAAAGGTGCCCAAATTTAGCCTTAAGTTACAATTAGGGATATCAGCTTTAACGAGGATCATCATGTCCTCCTCATTGACTCTAGTAAACTCACCATGTGCCTGCAAGGTGTTAGCAATAACATAAAACAAATATCGAATAGCATGGTGATCAATTTGGTTTCCCTTGGGTGTGTTTCCACGTATTGTCTGTGACACCTCGGGATCAGGGTTAAACAAATCCCAGACCTTAGCCTGACGTAAGCTTAACCTAGAGCTCGAGGATATCCAGTGAGGAATCGGTAACACAACAGTAACCCTGCGACACAAAAATAATTATAGCAAGCTCAGAACAAAGCAAAGAACCAAATATTACTAGCAGAGGTCACTGACCACAAACATCAATCAACGGAAGGAAAATTATGCTATTAAGTATAGAAAACTTAAGAAATGGTCTAAGAGGCCTGAAGCATAACGATGACGTCCTAACCAGTAGATTCCAGGCTGCCGGCCGGGAACCCCAAGCTACTTGTCGGTGTCGAAGTCGTACAGAACTCGTCTTCAGGGAAACACTTATTCTGCTACAAAAAATATTAACAAAGCAAGGGTAAGTACAGGGTGTACTCCGCAAGACTTATGGGTGGTGGGGTTATTTTGCATAAAACCATCTTTGTTTATAAAACAAGAGGGAGAAGAAGCTCGTTTATCAGAATATTTTAAAAGGGGATAAGAGAGCGACATCTCCGAAGAATTGATCATCATATTTTGATATCCACCAAAGTAATCCTCATCTCACAATTAGGATCACCCCTCATACCCATGAGGAAGCATCCTTAACAAACCTTAGTTTCCAAGTTTTACGATTAGGTTAATGTTCTCTATGATCTTAGAATTTGGTCACCAAGCGTTCATAATCGTGAAGACGGATTTTCGAAAAGATTTAACCCTGCAGGGGTGTACAACTTTACCCACACGTACCAATCGACTCTTAATGCCACATGATTAGCACTCTTCCTTGGAAGGCGGACAGAGGGTGGTTGGCCACGACCTTTACCTTGCTTTTGTCGAGACCATGAGTCACGCCCTAAGGAGGGTTCCTCCGTAGCGGGTCAAGTCTTGAAGCCGGTCCTAGAGATGTGAGTCGAGGTTGGTTTATCAGGTGCGTTGTCTACCCCAAGTAACCACGGCAACGCTTACCTACCTGTTATGATGCACCTTCACCACCAAATCTTTCAAAACTTTTTCTATGCATATGTCGAATGGAAAGCCCGAACTATATGACTCATGGAATCTACTAGGCAAGTTAATCAGCGGAGGGGTTCTCAAGCCCCGTGTGGCTGTACGCTCGTCTTGGTCCAAAGGCAAGAACTCGGTTCCTAGTAGTGGCGAGCATGGGACTACAAAAACCACATCCCACCATGGCCTCCCATACAAGCCTTAACATGTTTAACCTTTACCACTGATTTCATCTCATCACGTACTCCTGTCGTACGAGATTCTTTGTATTTGATACATCATCTGGATGAACCAGGACTGACATTTAAGCATGGCTAAGAAAGACACATATAAGCTCTAGAAGTGCACATAGCCAAACCTAGTTATGCTAGGAGAAGTGTATCAAGTAATATAAGCTCAAAGGAAGTAATGCAACAGATAGGAAACTCTATCTATCGATAAAAGACCATAGTAGAATCGTATGCATCATGACAAGAATGAAATACTTTCGAAATCATATGATTGTATAATGGTGGGGCTTTGCTTGCCTTGTTTGTTGATACCCAGATATAGATCTTCAGAAGCCTTGTACTTAACTTGATTGTAGTTGATCAAGTATTGATCTTCGATCTTCGATGGTGTTGATCTCGGTCTTCGATCTCGATCTCGATATCATATTCTACCGAGAAGAGGCAAACACCGGAAAGAAAGGGAACCAATTAACACATGGCATCGATGCAATGCTTAAGCAAGGATGATGATATGAAAAGTTAAATTGCATCTAAATTGAAATCCTAGAGCATGCTTAGCAATTTAAATGAGATCCGAGCGGTAGAAACCCTAAAATAGGGGGAACCTCGGAGTCACCTGCGGGGTTCAATTGATTCTTCTAATTAAACTCACATTTAAAGTTGCTTAGCAATGCATAATTTTGATGTTATGAGATATATCTCAATTTTCTGAACATTTTGATATATTATTCATATTTTTCTGACTTATAAATAATTAGATATTGAATTTATAAGATTAAACCAATTTTTGGAAATATTAAAACAATATAAACCATTTATTGCGTCAGCGTGAAACGGGGCTAGCGTCATCACAGGGCTGGGATGATTCTCACTGGGGCTGGGTCTAGCCCCAGAGGCTGACTTGTGGGGTCGGGGCCACGTCATACGCACCGTGGCGAAGGTTGCACGGTGGCCACGTCAGCAACGGCAGCCACCACCAGGTGGTTACCGGCAACGGCAGCAGAGGACGCGCGCGAGCGAGTAAAGCGGTGCGTTCGAACTAGCGAAACCGTGCAAGCAAGATAGAGGTGGCGCCGCTCGGATTTGGTCACCGGAGCGACGTCCTCGACGAGCAGCGGCAGCGATGCTCACGGGTCTGCAGCGAGCGGTGAGCACAGAGCGGGAAGGGGCGCAGGAGGGGTCCAAGACGTCCAACAACTTACTCTTAACTTGATGCGGTTGCCAGCTGGGCTGGAGGGGGTCTGTAGCGGCGACACGGTCATGGCGAAGCACGGTTTGAGGCGGGGAAGACAGAGTCACGGGCGTCGATTGAGGGCTCCCCTCCTTGATTCAGTTGGTGGGGAGGAAGAGGAGATCAAGGCGGAGCTTCGGGCATCATCGCCGAGGCTCGAGGAAGCTCCAAACGGGTGGCGACAAGAAACTCTGGTCGGGCAAGGGTTTCGGTTCCTACAGCGAAATGAGAGAGGAAGCATGGTGAGGGGGAAAAGAGGGTCAGGTGAGGAGAGACGTGCATGGGCCATTGTTATCCTCGTGGGGCATCGACGACGCGCATCGCAGCGGCGGGCCGCGATCGACGGCAGAGGCGGCGACAACGAGCAGCTTGCTCGTCGTCGACGAAGACGACATGGCAGAAAGAAGGCCGAAGGGGTACCGGGCTCTAGATGGGCTGACTTGGGCCTGGTGGGCCGCGACAAATCTTGCAGGAGTGGGCTACTGCTGCACCGTGCGGTAGATAGGGAAGGAGGAGATGGGTCGGCCTGTTGCAGCTCTGGTTCTGTTTTTATTTACAAAACCTTTTTCTTTTTTTGAAATATGTTTCTCTTTTGTATTTTCAAATACAAATCTGTTTTGAGATATTTCAAAAATACTAGAAGGTTTGTAAAATATGGAAATACAGCAGGGACCCTTAACAATTTGGGTTCCATGTATTTTGTAATTTTCGAAATTCAAAAGCATTTGAATGGATTTTCAAGAGACAGAGGGGAAAAACTAGGGTTTAGACTTTTGCATTTTCTTATTTGCATTTTTATTTTATCTTCAAAAGATGATGCTCATGATGCATAAATCAAAACCCTAATTAAGGATTAACTAAAACTAGGGTGTTACAGCTCTATCGCCCTTACGAGAATCTCGACCCGAGATTCCTAAGGTAGGAAGAGAGAGAAGGAAACAGGGTCACTCTAAGGATAAGAGGGGAACATACTAAACAACACACAGAGTATCTCATGGTCAACTCATGATAGGAGTTTTCAGGAACAACTCTGAGGTGACGAACTTGAAACACTTCAAGGTAGCGGAGGAGACACAAGGAGAAGGTTTTAAGGTGATAGATAGCTTGTCTTCATAAGGATTGAGACCATAGAGCTTCAGAAGGGTTTAAACTTCTGAGGAAAGAAGGCTTCCAATAGGGAGAACATGACCACAAACTTCAAGATACAAAACTCTACTGGGCGACTTAAGTAGAGCTTCTAGGGATACAAAGATGCGGATAACCAATCTGTTGAACTACTTTTGATACAGAAGGATCACTCTTTCGTTCAACAAAAGGCCAAGACAGAAAGGTGTTTTGTGACGAGGACTCGTAAGAGTCACAAGGAACATGTAACAAGAGGAACCGCTAATTACCAAAATCACAGCCACTCTTCGAACATGAACAGAAACGAAGGAAACTCTATATTCATCCAGGTTTATCGAAATCTTCACCAAAGATCGTGATATCACTTTACACCACCAGATGACTAGGCAATAGGATTCCTGATAACGCAAGGAAAAAGAAACTTCATTTTTAGACTTCCATTACTTGGCACAACAAGGGGCTTTCCAACATGAAAGGTCTAGAGGATCGACCGAGAGACATTTAACAACACTACTTTAAATGTTCTCATGGACGTTCGAGACACGAGACATCAAGTAAAGGTCGGCTTCAGATACAAAAGAAACCAAGCACAACTCCTATAATAACTCATAAAAGAAGCCTCATGAAGAGTGGTTGTTATTGCTGATTCAAGAGGATATGACAATAGGCTTTTTGACTAATTGTGTCAACCATTACATCGATCTTGCTAGATTTTCGAAGAGACCTATGTCGAAACCTTGAAGAACACCAACCATCATATCTGCTTGAGATTCAGATTTGGTTAGGTGGAATGATACTTCAGACTCAGCATATCCGAATAGAAAGCTTGCAACATTTACCACAATGGTAAAGTCACTAGATTCTCAAGACAAGGACTACAGTGTCAAGCTCCAAAAGACTGAGCTAAGTTGCTAAACCCATGTATTTACAACTTGTCAAAAGGAAACTACTCATACATGAAGTACTTGCAATAGAATACAATTGTGTCCTTAAGAGAACAAAGATAACCCTACTCGAATCCACAACGACATCTTTCAACAATTGCACGTGGACTAGAGAAGGTCACTTCTATCGTCCAAACACATTCTTCGAGGTGACCCGAAGACGGTTCTTGAAAGTTTTCCAACGTTAATGCCAAATGTTTCATATGAATTTGTTCCAGCATGGAGAAAATAAGGATATTGTCGATGGGCTCAAAAACTTATCGAGATACTCTAGGAAGATGGACTCATATGTTGTTTGAACGAGGCAGAGTATTGGTCAGACCAAAGAACATGAAGATGTACTCAAGTGAAACACCATGGGTAACAACATCATCAATATAGTCCTTGGAACTAAGTTTGATTTGATGATAACCCAAATCAAATCAAAGGCGGGGAAGATAACGTATCCACGAAGGAAATACTACCTTTCTTTAACACGAACAAAACTAGACATCCCTTTAAGAGGGAACTGAGTTGGATAGAACTTTTGTCTTACAACTCTCCAAGTTTTTGTTTAAGCTCAACCAACTAGTTCAGGGGCATCCAATACAGATACTTGGAGAAAGGAGCAGTTCAGATAACTTGCTTGCTCAAGAACTTGACTATACGGTCATGTGGCAACATGGCGATACTTCTAGAAAGATGTCTAGAATATCACAAACCACCGATATGTCACTTAGTTTGAGAGGAAACTTTCTTGGTAGGGCAAGAAGACATAGTCTTAGAGCTTCGACACGAGCCTAACTCTTTGACCGAAGAGAGTGTACCAGAATAATGAACTTGGTAGCACAATCATCCTTTGCTTAGCAATAGGGTTAACAAATCATGTTAAGAATGACACAAATGTCCTTGGAGTTCAAAGCAATAAAAGTTGCTAAGAATCTCAAATGGCCACATTATTACGCACACGCATCATTTTTTAGCGTGAAATCTCGGAGGAAGGGTGGGTAAAGATGTGTAAAAGCATCACTTCATTGAGAAGGCCATGAAACTCAGCATGACATCTTAGTATAAAAGGGTGTGATACTCGAAGGAAGAGCAGACAGAAACTAATCAATGCCTCTTGATCTATGGATTACAACACTTTAACCTGGTCCTAGATATGACAAGGTACTGGAGTTTGTTTCTCCTGACATTTCGAAATGGCTAGTCATGATGGACCACAAGAGTATCTTGCATCGGTATACACCAATGTGTAGTACTACTTGACTACCAAATAGTAGACAAAGGTCGGAAACAACAAAGGAAAAAGAACATGCTCAGGATAGACTCCCGAGATGTGGATGCATAGTTTATCAATCTTTCAAAAACCAACGCATAAGAGGGGAAGGTGGGTAGAGTCGCGGATATAGATATGAGACTCACGAGGAGTACTCTTGTTGTGATCTATTTGGTTCTACCAAAGAACATCTGCCATAGCTGGTGGTAGGGAAAGTCCTTAGTTGTCGCAATTCAATCGCAACAAAGACCACAAGCTTGAAGGCTATATTTGAATTTAGCCATCCTGGGGTAATGCTTAAACATTAGCAGCAGGGGTCAATGGAACGGACCTTGGGTAAAAGATCAGCTTCATGTACAAGATTCACAACACTAGAATCCAGCACAATCCGGGACCTTCAGTTCAAGTCCGAGGGTGAAAACCCGAGAAAGAAGTAGTTACTACTTGGGTGACACAGCGTGCACTGCAAGGTAGTAATCACGAGATAGCTTCCAAGAGAAGAAAGAACTTCTAAAGTATCCGAATAAACAAAAGGGAGGCACTCGAGGCAAAAAGAAACCTCGAAGCCTAGAACATAACACTGTGGATCCTACAATATAATATTGTGGGCCAATAGGATAGAGAGATCATGATGGACAGGAATCTCTCAGCTTAAAGCATAGCAAAGGGTAACAAGGAATTCGCAACACACACATAACTCTAGAGAACTCAACACTAGGTCAACTAGTTGAAAAACGACATGCCTAGAGGACACCTAAGCTTTGAAAGACTAGAAGAGATATCAAGACTTTTCAAAGTCAACACAAGGTAAGATGACCCAGAGTTAGAGTGAAACTGGATAAGGAGAAAAAGAAGCATACTAGAGTTTTCACAAATACTTTTCATCTTTGAAATAGTTTTCACAAGAACTAGACTCAACACCGACCAATAGCAAGGTTTTCCTACGGTCGGTGCTGCTCTGATACCAAGAACTGTGACACCCCTGGGATCAGGGTTAAACAAATCCCAGACCTTAGCCTGACATAAGCTTAACCTAGAGCTCGAAGATATCAAGTGAGGAATCGGTAACACAACAGTAACCCTACGAAACAAAAAAATATTACATCAAGCTCATAACTGAGCAAAGAACCAAATATTACAAGCAGAGGTCACTGACCACAAACATCAAACAACGGAAGGCAAATTATGCTATCAAGTATAGCAAACTGAACAAATGGCCTAAGAGGCCTGAAGCATAACGATGACGTCCCAGCCCATAGATTACAAGCTGTCTGCCGGGAACCCCAAACTACTCGTCAGTGTCAAAGTCGTTGGAACTCCTCTTCAGGGAAACACTTATTCTGCTACAAAAAGTATCAACAAAGCAAGGGTGAGTACATGGTGTACTCCACAAGACTGATGGCTGGTGGGGTTATTTTGCATAAAGCCATCTTTGTTTATAAAACAAGAGGGAGAAGAAGCTCGTCTATCAGAATATTTTAAAAAGGGATAAGAGAGCGACATCTCCGAAGAACTGATCATCATATTTTGATATCCACCAAAGTAATCCACATCTTACAATTAGGATCACCCTCTCGTACCCATATGGAAGCATCCTTAACAAACCTTAGTTGCCAAGTTTTATGATTAGGTTAATGTTCTCTATGATCTTAGAATTTGGTCACCATGCGTTCATAACCATGAACACGACTTTTTGAAAAGATTTAACCCTGCAGGGGTGTATAACTTTACCCACACGTACCAACCGACTCTTAATGCCACATGATTAGACCAATTCCTTGGAAGGCCAGCAGAGGGTGTTTGGCCATGACCTTTACCTTGCTTTCGCCGAGACCATGAGTCACGCCCTAAGGATGGTTCCGCTGTAACGGGTCAAGTCCCGAAGCCGGTCCCTAGAGATGTGAGTTGAGGTTGGTTTATCCGGGGCGCTGTCTACCCCAAGGAACCACGACAACGCTTACCTACCTGTTATGATGCACCTTCACCCGCCAAATCTTTCAAAATGTTTTCTATGCATATGTCGAATGGAACGCCCGAACTATGTGACTCATGGAATCTACTAGGAAAGTTAATTAGCGGAGGGGTTCCCAAGCCTCGTGTGGCTGTACGCTCGTCTTGGTCCAAAGGCAAGATCTCGGTTCCCAATAGTGGCGAGCATCGGACTACAAAAACCACATCCCACCGTGGCCTCCCATAAAAGCCTTAGCATGTTTAACCTTTACTAGTGATCCCATCTCATCACATTCTCCTCTCATACTAGATTCTCTGCATTTGACACATCATCTTGATGAACCCGGACTGACAGCTAAGCATGGCTAAGAAAGACACAGATAAGCTCTAGAAGTGCACCCAAGCCAAACCTAGTTATGCTAGGAGCGGTGGATTAGGTAATATAAGCTCAAAGAGAGTAATACAACAGATAGGATACTCTATCTATCGATAAAAGACCATCATAGCATCGTATGCATCATGGCAAGAATGAAATACTTTCGAAATCATAAGATTGTATAATGGTGGGGCTTTGCTTGCCTTGTTTATTGATACCCAGATATATATCTTTGGAAGCCTTGTGCTTGACTTGATTGTAGTTGGTCAAGTATTGATCTTCGATGGTGTTAATCTCGGTCTTCGATCTCGATCTAGATATCGTATTCTACCGAGAAGAAGCAAACACCGGAAAGAAAGGGAAACAATCAACACATGGCATTGATGCAATGCTCAAGCAAGGATGATGATATGATAAGTTAAATTGTATCGAAACTGAAACCCTAGAGCATGCTTGGCAATTTAAACGGGATCCGAGGGGTACAAACCCTAAAATAGGGGGAACCTCGGAGTCACCTACGGGGTTCAATTGATTCTTCTAATTAAACTTGCAATTAAAACTGCTTAGCAATGCATGATTTTGATGCTATGAGATAGATCTCATTTTTTAAACATTTTGATATATTATACATTTTTTTCTGAGTTATAAATAATTAGATATTGAATTTATAAGATTAAATGAATTTCTGGAATTATTAAAACAAAATAAACTTTTTATTGCGTCAGCGCGATACAGGGCTGATGTCACCACAGGGTTGGGATGGTTCTCACCGGGGCTGGGTCTAGCCCCAGAGGCTGACTTGTGGGGCCGGAGCCACGTCATACGCCACTGTGGCGAAGGTTGCACGACGACCACGTCAGTAATGGCGGCCTCCACGAGGTGGTTACCGGCGATGGCGGCAGAGGACACGCGTGGGCGAGTGAAGTGGTGCATTCGAACCAGCGAAACCAGGCAGCAAGATAGAGGTGGCGCCGCCCAGATTTGGTCACCGGAGCGACATCCTCGGCGAGCTGTGGCGGCGGTGCTCACGGGTCTGCGGCGAGCACAGAGCGGGAGGGGGACGCAGGAGGTGTCCAAGATGACCAACAGCTTACCCTTGATGCGACGTGGTTGCCAGTTGGGCTGGAGGAGGTCTATAGCGGCGACACGATCACGATGGAGCACGGTCAGAGGCGGGGAATACAAAGTCACGGGCGTCGATTGAGGGCTCCCCTCCCTGATTTAGTTGGTGGGGAGGAAGAGGAGATAAAGGCGGAGCTTCGGGTATCATCGTCGAGGCTCGGGGAAGCTCCAAATGGCGGCGACGTGAAACTCTGGCCAGGCTAGAGTTTCGGTTCCTGCAGCGAAACGAGAGAGGAAGCATGGTGAGGGGGAAAAGAGGGTTAGGGGGAGGAGAGACGTGCATGGGCAATTGTTATCCTCGCGGGGCGTCGACGGCGCGCATCGCTGCGGCGGGCGGCGATCAACGGCAGAGGCGGCGACATCAAGCAGCTTCCTCGTCGCTGACAAAGACGACGGGGCAGAAAGAAGGCCAAAGGGGTATCGGGCTCAAGGTGGGCTGATTTGGGCCTAGTGGGCCGCGGCAAAGCTTGCAGGAGTTGGTTCTTGCTGTTGCTGCACCGTGTGGTAGATAGGGAAAGGAGGAGATGGGTCGGCCTACTGCGGCTCTGGTTCTGTTTTTATTTACACAACCTTTTTATTTTTCTGAAATCTATTTCTCTTTTGTATTTTCGAATACAAATCTGTTTTGAGATATTTCAAAAATACTAGAAGGTTTATAAAATATGGAAATACAGTAGGGACCCTTAACAATTTGGGTTCCATGTATTTTTTAATTTTCGAAATTCAAAAGCATTTGAATGGATTTTCAAGACATAGAGGGGGAAAAGGCTAGGGTTTATAGTTATGCATTTTATTATTTGCATTTTTATTTTATCTTAGCAAAATATGATGCTCATGATGCACAAATCAAAACCCTAATTAAGGATTAACTAAAACTAGGGTGTTATATTCTCATTCTATTAAAGTAAGACAACGGTGATGGATTAAAAACAAAGGTGGTGGAGCGTATGTTGGTGGCGTTGTTGGCAAAACCAACGTAGTGAGCCCATTGATCGAGTGTCAAGGAGTACTCACAGTTCATAATACGAAAGTTGATATGATCAACTCTAGGCATTTGCTCCTCGGAGCAATAGTGTGAGCACACTGAATGTGTCAAGGTGCTGAGAAACTCAAGCGTTAAGCGGCTATACGTGGCGACATCCTAGAAAACAAAGTCATATGAACCAACATTGTTGCAAAATAAATTGAAATCAACATGAATGTCTAGTTGGTTCAGGATATAGGATACGCCCACTCGGTGGACTTGATTTCTCGTAGCTTGAGACGGTTGAAAGAGTTCAGCTGAAACTCCTCGGTGAACTCAACACTACTACAGATTTACCTATCTGTGGTGCACCGATTTAGCCATCCGTTGCGCATGGGTCATGTGCCACTGTCATCACACCACTAATATTTGTTATCAGTGGCACATGTCGACATGTGCCACGAATAGTTCAAATATCAGTGGCGCATCACAGATTATGCGCCACAGATAGTTCACATCCCACGGATACTAGGGCCTTATCCGTGGCACACACCTAAGACATGCGCCACTGACCTGGTGAGCCACTAACGGCTCAAAGGTGCGCCACTTCTATATTTTCAATTATTATTTTTTATACGTTGCCCTTGTATTTGTACGGGTATTGTACAGGTATTATATAGGCATATGTACACACAATGATAATAATACTTAATAACACTAATTAGAATCCAAGACCGATCGAGTAATGAACGGATTGTTGCACAAGTTGAGGTCCCGAGATAGATCAAGTAGCAAGTTGGTCATCACATTATATATCAATTGTTTACCTAAATTAAACTACGATCAAATACAGTAGAACCGCAATGACGGGACCACGACCAAGGCCTTCATCAGGTTCTTCTACCTAGCTTCCTCTCGCAGGTGGTTCCTCCACCTAGCTTCCGCCATCTCTCTAGTCTTGCACCCTTTGTAGTTGTTTCCTCTGAAACCGCTCACTTGTTTCAGACAGTCCTCCCACTCGATGTAGACTCCTGGAATGATAACCTTGAACACCACGTACCACTTTGCCATCTGTGCACACAAAGATAGGTAAAATATTATGCAACGAAAAGCCAATGGTTGACATGATGCATGTTCAGGAAAACTATAAAACAAAAAAATGAACATCATGTAGATCGAGCCATTTCAACAAATATGAACTAGGGCCTCATCATACTTAGAGTGAACATAGAAAATCAAAGGGACGGCGTGAGTGAGCCTTGTAGGATGCACAAGATATGTATATGTATATGTGCATATCACAAAGCTCACTCACACCGCCCCCAGGATCACATCCGAAATCAAGGCACACATGTAGTGGCGCCCTAGCATTTTAATCATCGGCCGTTGCAACAAAAATAAAGAACCAAAACTATGAACATCAAGTACTATAGGGCCTCATACTTATGTTGGACATGAAAATCATAGGGACGGTGTAAGCGAGCCAAGTAGGATGCACAAGATATGTATTTGTGCATATCACAAGGCTCTCCCACCCCTCCCCCAGGATCACACCCGAAGTGAACGCAGACCTAGCGCCCTAGCATTTTAATCATCGGCCATTGCAACAAAAATAAGAACCAAAACTATGAACATCAAGCACTATAGGGCCTCATACTTATGTTGGACACGAAAACCACAGGGACGGTGTAAGCGAGCCAAGTAGGATGCACAAGATATGTATTTGTGCATATCACAAGGCTCTCCCACACCTCCCCCAGGATCACATCCAAAATGAAGGCACACCTAGCGCCCTAGCATTTTAATCATCGGCCGTTGCAACAAGAAAGAACCAAAAATATGAACATAAAGTACTAAGGACCGAGTATATAAGTAAGTCTAACGACTGTCCAAACAATATTATACATAGAGAGCTAAGAGCATCGTCGATCACAATAATTAAGCTCAACGATCCTACAGTTTCGAGCTAGGCAAATTACTAATTAGTTTAGAACATCAGAGACATCCAACGATAGTTCGAAACTACATCCAACTGGTAAATGCAAACATGAAGACTTCTGACTCGGCGCAAGGAATGGTAGTACACCGTCTTTTTTCATGAACTTCCTATCGTCACCCTGCATTTTGAGGCGTTCTTCTATCTCAGCATTTCGCAATTTAATACTAGCGTAGTGCAAGAGAACCCCCCTACTTGTGAGGACATCGTGATTGATGATTTCCGACAACTGAGTCTGGATGCGTAAGAATTGTTCTCTGAGATCGTCATCCGCGATGGTCGACATATTTTGGGCCCACTTCTGGAGATGTGATGGCAACTTAAGCAGACGTTGATCCCGGACGAACCCGCTCATGTGATCGAGAACGTAGAAGGCCTCAATTTGACCACCTAGCGACTTCTTGACACATGGGAATTCCATTACGTGGGTAAACACGTGTTTTCCTTCCCTGACATTTGCCCCTCCCCCTGCCGAAGTAGCCTCCATCTAAGGCGTAGGCGTCAAGAGCATCATCCAGAACACTCTTTATGTTGCCATAGTCTTTCTTATTTATCAAACTTCCCGAGTCAAAATACATGGCTTGCGAAAGCTTCGGGCAAATGTTGATGAGTGTGCAGTATTTGTCTATGCGCAAAACAATTCAAATGGAAATGTATTGAAAATGAACGATGCAAATCTAAGAAAACATGTTACGGGTGGCAAGCGAATAAGTATTGTACTTACTCTGGAAAGAATGGCACGAGAAGGTCTTTGAGGCAATCCCACATGTTACAGATGCAAATCCTTCTTTTTGTTCTTAAGCATGAAGTCTTTGAGGCAATCCCGCATGACTGAACGGTCCCCAAGGTTCAACAAGATCCTTTCATGCATGTAGAAGGGGTCCACTATCGTGATGCCATCGGTTCTCTCTCTCTCTCGACCTTCATCGCCATGTTGAGCGAGTATAGGCGGACTAGGGTATAGTGTAGCCGTTTCGAGTGAGACAAATTGAAGATGTCTTCGAACCGCAGGAAGAACATATCCGCGCGGGGTGTATCGACGAAGACCTTGCCCTCTGGCACCTTGACCACGAAAACAGGGTGCGAAAGATTTTTTCTTGCAGAAGTTGCTTCTCTAGATACATAATAACATGATGTATACTCTACATAGGTGGACTTGCCGCTTCGAGCAGCATCGGCTTACCCTCTATATGCATGTTCCACAAGACATCCTTGGGTTCATATGGCACGACGTCCTGATCTCGGATAGTCATCCTCACCACCTTCGGAGTCGGCTGGCTCGCAGCCTTCGGCTTCTTACTTCTTTTTCGACCCTTCTTCTGTTGAAAAGGGACCGCTAACTCCTCACCAGACACATGGTGTAGTGTGTTAGGGCTGAAAACAATTCCATGCTAGGCTTGTGGAGAATCGGTGATAGGTGGAGGCATCTCTTGAGATCTGCCAAAGACCAGACGTTGTGTGCACGTCGTACTAGGACCAGCTAGATCGTCACGAGCGCGGCCGAAGGGTTCAATAGAAGGCATGTAAAGGTCATCATCGACGCTAATGTTGAGGAATGCATCCATGTTGTCATCATCGATGTTGTGATGTGGCATATCCACTTGTGGTGGTGGTGGCGGCGATGGTCGTGCGACGGCCTTTCCATGGCTTATGCTGGTGGCGATGACTGGTGGTGGCAGTGATGGCTGTGCGACGGCCTTGGCATGGCTTATGCTGGTGGCGATGACTGGTGGTAGTGGTGGTGTTGTCCTTGGGGTGGTGCCTCCCCCCGATATGAATCTGGGTCTTCGGCCATACCAAGGGCCAGCCATGGCATCCTCCGAGGTTCATGTGTTCGTCGGCTCCTTCGGGTTTAATGGGGGGTCGACGTTGTTGCAGCCCGGCAACACCCGAGCCATGGCAACCCTAAACATGCCATCAGGAATGGGCTTGTTGTGGAACATGTGGTTCTTCGGTTGAACGATAGTGCCCTTGGCAACATCCTTCAACTTGCCCTCCACATACTGCAGGAGGGTGCAAGCAACATCCTCCGAAGCAACATGCATGTTGGGCATCAGAGATATGGCCGTCATCACAGGCAAAGGAGATGAAGCCATCGGCTGAGCATCCGAGATGCTTAGTTACCTTGGTGATGGTGCCAAGCTCGTCTAGTGTCGACGCACCGTCGATGACGGCGGGCGTGCAAGAAACGGAGGGGCTACTTGCATCCACAGTGCCGGCTGGCGTATGCTCCGCCTCCAGCTGGGGTTCACTAGGACAAAGTACCAATGACGCCATGGTGTTATTGGGCGGCCTCATCACGGGTGTGGCCGGTTGTGCCGCGTTATTGCTGGGTGGCATCATCACCGGTCCGACCGGTTGCGCCGCGCTATTGGTGGCCGGGGTCAACATCGCTGCAAAGGTCGGCTGCCCCATGGCGTCCGTGGGCGAGGTCACCAATGCCGTGTCGGCATCTGGCTGGTCGTGTTGCTGCCTATCAAGCTGGACAGAGGTATCGGCCCGTGTTGACCTGTCAGGTTCCAAGCATCAAGCCCATCCAACAAACAAGGAACAATCTCTATGATCCTCTATCCTAATCAGTCGTGATCATCTGCGGCATACTATCCATTCTTCTCTTGATCTCTTCAAGCTTGCGTCGCTCTCTCGGCCTCCTTCTGCAACTTTTTCTCCCTTCTAGCCTTGGCATCATGTTTGTAGTGGTCCCGCATTTTCGTGGTCGTGCCAAAGATGGGCACACGGCCACCTGACGTCGGCAGCTTTCACCTTTCCCTCTCCTTGAAAAGGTCCATCACCATGTTGAAAGGACCATCCCACGACTCCGTCGACCCCTGGAAGGAGCCCCCAGCTGCTTCTATTTCCGCTTTCTATAGAAGGAAGAGTTGAACGTGTTTAGAAAATAGGCTTCTTAATTATAACTTGAGATTCGCGTAAGGTAAATTCCATACTAGATGTCTCTCGAATTCCTTCACATCCTCATCGTTGGTAACAAATTCCTTCATTATTGGGTACATGTAGTAGCGGGTCCGGACAAAGTTCCTCGTCAGCAGGTCTGTGAATTTGTGCCACGGGTTTTCTTTACCCAGACGTCGAAGTTCGGCATCCTCCTTGTCCCAAATGGTCTTTACTCCTCTATAACCGCCTCTCTGCAACGATGGTTGCCTATGTTCTGTTCCCGCATCTTCTTCCCCCATGCAGTCCACCATACGCCCAAGTCAGAAGCCACCTTCTCCTTGAAAAGGTTAAACTCTTCTTCGACGAGCCTCGGCTCGTGCTTCATGATCTCCTCATAGCTTTTACCATTATCAATTCGTGCCTTCAGCCGGGTTCTCCAGCTACCCAAGGCATTGCTCATCTTTTTGAGGGCTACCTGGTTTGCCTTATTCCCTCTAAGATTTACGTTGTTGAACGGATGTGGGAACTTGTATCGTTGGTGAAGCTTCTGCATGAGGAGATCGGTGAGATGCGCTTGCTCAGGTGCCCTAAGGTTTCCCGTGTTGATCGAGACGGTGTCCCGGACGATGCACCTGATTTGTATGTCGTACCTTTGACAAGGTCTTCAGGCGCCAAGGGTACGCCAGAAGGGCTCACTTTGGTAAAATCCTCTTGGACGGCGCCAAGCACTGGGGGCTGCCGATCCTTCCTTTGCTTCTTGGCGCTATTAGGTTGGCTACCGCCATCCGTGCGTTCGCCGGCAGTGGTCTCACCCTCAGCGCCCCTATCGGTGGTGGCTTAATCCTGGCCACCACCACTATCAGTGGTTTCCTCATTGGCAGCGGCATCCTCGTCTTGCCATGTGTCATACATCTCGTCGTCACCCTGACATTATGCCCTGGCTACCTCCGCAACCCGGTAAACTCCCAAAATGCCTTGTTAGTCTCCCGAGCTTCTTCTAAGACATTTGTAGGCCGAGATGTGGCGGCCCCGTAGTTATTGTGTCCGCTCGACATGGTTAGTACTACATACAAAGATGCAACTAGTTAGTACAAAAACCCACGGGAAAATCCGACATGACCTTTGCTAATTTATGGACCTAGGAGTGCCCATTTTTTGCCGAAACGGAAATGAATCAACATTTCGGCGAAAACGGGTAACTCAAATAAATTCCCTGCACAAGAAATCCATGCATATCATATACATACATAGAGGAGAAGCACTTCATAAGAGGCTGCCATTTTAACCAGAATTTACTTTAGTGCACATCACTATTCCAAAAAACAACCATTCCAGAAAACAACCATTCTAGAAAACATGCATGCCAGTGGTACTTTGCTCCAAATAGAACCAAATTTGTAGCTACAAATGAGAGTCAAGCTCCAGCTACAAATTTCCAAGTAATATATATATATATAGTTTTACTTGAATATATAGCAGATAATAGCAAAAATAGTCAGTAGTGACAATTTGACTTGAATATATACAACAGATAGTAGCAAAAACAACCAGTTTTACTATCAGTGATGAATTATATAGTCAGTAGTGATAGTTTTACTTGAATATATACAACATAGAATAGCAAAAACAGTTTGGTGCTAGAACCTAAGCATGGGCCTTTTGCTATTGAACCTAAGAAACTACTGAACCTACTGTTACTAAGAAAGCAAGCATTGTAAGCAAATGAGCATGCTACTAAGGAAGCACTACAAGCATTGCTACTAAGAACCTACTACTACTAAGCAAGCACTGCTACTACTGCTAAGAAAGAACTGCAAGCACTACTAGTAAGCAAGGACTGCAAGCACTACTACTAAGAACCTACTGCTACTAAGTAAGAACTGCAAGCACTGCTACTAAGAACCTACTGCTACTAAGAAAGCACTACAAGCACTGCTACTAAGAGCCTACTACTACTAAGCAAGCATAGCAAGCAAGCATGAACACTATGTAAACACCTTTTTTATCAATGAAATGGCCCTCAATACATGGTTCATAAATTCATGGGTTTAAGACATAGTAAAAACCGATACATGCTGAGTAGGAATGTTAGCATGAGCATCTCCATGGTTGTTAAGATGGCACGTGATTTTGATCTTCAGATGGCACGCGTGCCTTTGTAGCTCCATTCCACACTAGAAGTTATGGCATCCATCACTAGGTATGAAAACCAATGCACATTTTTACTTTTCTATTTTTGTTCCTTTTACACCTACTACTGATTTCCCTGCTTGTGTATCTATATGTCCAGAATTCGATCCCAGAACCAGTGGATAGCATATCTCTACCTACCTTTTGAAGAGGAATATCATCTTGACGACCCTCACTCTAGTACACCGATCAATGTTGGTAGCAAATCGTGTATCACTGGTTTGACATGTATATGTTTACCTTAGTGTGTTGTGGCAGTGCTAATCAGACAATGATGCTTATGATTTATGAACTCATAACACTTTTTTGAATTGTGATGATCCTATTAACGGATCTAACTTAATTGGCGAATACCTATTAACCCACTCGCATGCCACCTACAAACACTTCAAGAATCTTAGGCCGCCAAACATACATGAGGATGAGATCACGCGAGTGGTGGGAATTTTTAAGCTCAGTTGCCGATGATGATGACCAATTCAATCTTGCCCATCTACATGCTTCAAAGGAACCGCGTGCATAAGCATAACCTAAGCAGCAGCAAGCTCAGGGCAGCAGCACAAACCCTAGCTGCAAACCCTAGCAGTGGAGGGGTGGAGGAAAGGGGAGGGATAGGGAGGGGAGTGGGAGAGAGGGGAGGGGTACCTCGACGATGGCCGGCCGGTGAGCTCGTGGTCTGGCACGGGGCACATACAGTGCTGCTCCTGAACGGCGGTGGCAGCATGGATAGTGGCGGCCTCCTCCTCCTTGTTGTCCGTCCAAAGCGGCGTCATGTTCCTCCTTGTTCTCCAGCCATAGCCACGGCATGCTCCTCCTTGTTCTCCATCCACAGCGGCGTTGCTACGTTGACAACGATGGTGGGATCGAAACCGACGGAGGTGGGATGGATTCGATCAGAAGCAACTGAGAGAGGAATGGGGGAAGGGCCCGATGCGGTCGATTTTTTTGCTAAGTGTAGAGTATCCGTGGCGCATCCCTGATACATGCGCCACAGATATTAGTGGGCCCGCACATGCTGGCAAAGGGGCGACACAGTGGCAAAGCTTACATGCATATCTGTGGCGCATATCTGTGCAGTGCGCCACGGATAGTGGTGCCACTTAGTACAATATCGTTGTGTGTTGTGTGGTTGACAACAACACCACACAGCTGCATTGGTAGCTAACCTTGTCCTTAAATTAAACCTGGGCATCCAGGTTCGAATCCTAGGTGTCTTTGTTTTATTTATTTTTGATATATTTTACTTACTCCCTCTGATTTAGTACTAGTTTAGTACAAAGTTTGTACTAAGTATATTTAGATGTTTAAACATATATTTTGGATATTATAATTCACCAAGAACAAATATTTTGGATATTATAATAGTCTTGTCGAGAATGCATTCAATAGACACATACACACATGGCGCTAGCGTTTGATAATCTTCTTGCCCTTCACAATATTCTTGCCCTTCTTCGTTGATGTTGAATAATTTAGCTCGGGAATCTGTTGACTTCTTCTCGTGAACGAACAACCTTTAGCCGGTAGGGTGGTCCTGCTTCTTCTTGTCGAAGTAGTAGGTATGTCGATGTCCTCTTCCATCTTTGCGTCACCGTAGTTGTCGAAGTCTTGCTTGTTGGCTACTCCGTCCATTCCGATGATGCTCCTTTTCCCCTCCTCATGATAACATGGCTAGGCTTTGTCGGGTTGGTCATGAAAAAACATTGGTCCACTTGGCTAGCCAATACCCACGGCTCATTTTTAGCGTTGATGTTTGCACTAACAGTTATTGTTTTGGATTCGGGTATAACCATGCTTGTGAAATACTGATCTTCTTTTTCGACGTTCTTGGCCCATCTAACATGGAACATCGACACCTTTTTTCCACAGTAGTCAAGCTCCCATATCTCCTCGATCCTTCCATAGTATCTTTCCTTGATGGTAGTCGACTCATCTATGAAGCATTCCATAGTTACTCCTGATTTCTAATATTCGCTATTCTTGTCCTTTTCCTCGGTGTAGAATGTGTAGCCGTTGATGTCATACTCCTGGTAGTTCCTAAGGTTGTGTGTGGGGCCCTATGACATGGTGAATATGAGTTTTTCCTCTTCTGTACGAGAACTCTGTGGGGGATTTTGAGTAGCTTCTCCTTGAACCACTGCGTGAAGGTGGAGTTGTGCTCTCTTATTATTTCTCCTTGAGTCCTCGTCCGGCTAGGTCATTGTACTTCTTCTCAATAAAGCTTTTGTGCTCTGCGCACCAAGGGTCGACCAATTCTATGTGTTTTAGCACAACTAGGTTTGCCCTGTAAAAGTCGACACGTCGACCAGTGTGGTCGACATGAAGATTGCGGTGACCCTCGCGGTGACCACATCTAGCGAGCCTGCCGAGGTTCCTATCGTTGCCTGATGACTGCAAGTGCACAGATCAATTGTAGCTAGTTTCGAAGTAAAGATATTGAACCCACAGAGAGCTATTGGTAAAGGTCTGTATGCCCCTCATCACTATCTACCAAAGGATACTTATAAGCTGCTTTTGATCTCAAGTAAAGGGTGTTTGAAAGGTTTTTGGTTGTTTGCAGAAAATTAATTCAAACAAGTAAAAGGAAACAAGTAACAAGGTTGTGTGAAAACGAGGTTGAACTCAATAGGGATAAAACGTTCTCGGGGATGTAGGATACACCACTAGCATAGTATTGTTATTATTAATAATCAAGATAACATACTTCTTGTGTCATGAGATGTGCGGAGAGAGATCCATAATGAGATGTTCACTACAAGGCTCGTAGGAAGCCACTTTGTTGAGCTAAGAGTGAGGTCACCTATAAATAACCACTGTGATATCTGAGAGCAGTCACCATACAAACCACCACAATTAAGGGTTTCCCCGTGGATATCGTAATTAGCTTAGGGAGTCCATCTTTATCCTCCTTTGACCGTGTAGGTTATGAGTCGGCGCCGATCTGTCACGAGGCCATTCCTGGTACGATCCCAAAACACGTCCAAAGGATTTCTCCCTCCCTTTAGTCCCCAAGGGCAAATGATATATGGACGACTACACATACAATCTAAAGAGAGAGATCAAACACAAATCATAAATCTATCATATACCGGTAAGTCATATGGACACAAGAATAGATCATATTTATTACAAATTCATAATGGTGCTAGGGTTTCTCCATCTCTCCAAGAACAACGGAACTACTCACACATGGAAGCAATCAACAACCTCATCATAGTCAAATGAATGGATAAAAGTATGGAGATAGATCTAATGCAAACCACAATTGAATCTGGAATTACAACAAGATCTAATAGATGAGAGATGGGGGTAATGGTGGTGATGGAGATGCAGCGGTTGATGATGAAGGGTATGATGCGTTGTCCTCCAATGATCCATGAAGCAGCTGGGATTTTACCCCAGCCAAGTTCCTCCTTTAAATACCTTTCAGATGTGGTTTTTCATGATTTCTGGTGGTTGTGAATGTCGGATCCCCCTCTAGTCTTTGCCAGGAGAAAGTATTTTACAAGGCGATCACACTGACACCTAGTATGGGTGGACGGTATGTGCGGTCTCCGCTTGTACCACTGATCGTTATTGGTACTGATTCTTTCTCCTCGTTTGGTATTCTCCTAGGTGCGATGGTAAATTTATAAAATAACTTTTATCACTTAGAAATATCATATTATAACACAATATGACATTTCCAATTGATATGTTCATATAAGACTTAGTGATTTGGATCATGTTAAAACAAGAACAAAATGGTGCGTGCAAACGTAGTGAAATACAAAGATCCCTACTCTATTTATGCAAAAACAAAAGGTAGATATGCTTCAATTTTGGACTCATCAACTCTCCCAAGCTAGGCTCTTGCTCGTCCCCGAGCAAGATGGTGGCTTATGGACAAGATCATCATGTTTATGAGACACGAGTCATTGCAATAAATGAGGTAGAAGTTGAAATAGGAATACAACATCAGATGTAGAGATACTTCGGGGGTATTACCATACCCTTACACATTACATGACTTGGAGGCTTCCACACCTTTTATAGTATTAATGAAATCATAAGAAGTTTCTAGTGATTCAACATATTATATAATTACAAAGTTCAGAGTTATCGAGCTCTTAGTTTAGTAATGAAGATTCATGATCATTCTTTTTCTTCTACACTTGATTCTTTTGATGGTTGTTCTCTCTTATTTCTTCTTTTCTTATCTCTCTTTTTTATATATATGTTTATATTTTTTACTTTCACTCCCTTCCTCTTTTTTAGTACAGCTATTTGATCATGCTCAATACTTCAATGGCTTTCAAGAACTTCTAATTATAATATGCTACCAGTTCTTCTTCTCATAACTTAGTCAATACTTTTATTGGTGTGGAAGTCCCTAAAATCATGACAGCTATACAAGTATCATAACACTCAGTCTAGTTCAATCATCTAATATAATAATCATGAATCAAAACACAACTTCAATTATCATAAAGTCTCGCAACTCAACGGATATAAATCTTTTCTTGAACAAAGGGAGCTCGAAATTGATGCAACTAATGCAAATTCTGAAATTAAAGTCAAACATGCGTGCAAGAAAGTAAAACATGCTAAAAACTGTAAGATAGATTACAAGGCTCTCATAGATCCCTCCAAGCTTGGAATCAAGCCGGGTGGATCAAATAATCCCTTGCGATCATTCGATACCGTGGTGTCAATCATGGTGAAGTAGTTTTGTTGGAGACCTCTACGCAAAGCTTCTTGTTTGTCTCTTCTAGGGTGGATATGCGTTGAAGACACTTCTGTAGATCCAAATGCAAGAGGAACATCACATTAGTGACCTTGATCATCACATCATTGAGTTCCTTCTTGCCTTCAAGATCTAAGAGACGCTTGCGCACGATCTCCCTATGGATGAGCTCTTCTTTCTGGTACTTCGCTATCTTGTGAAGATGATGTTCAGTGTCTGGAATGTGCGCGCCGACTGGCACGTCTATAAGGTTGAACCCACAATCCTCTTGTGGCTTCATGCTCATGGTGCGTTCATGGTGATCTTCTTTGTTGTTGAGGTATGTGCCATAGTCTCCTGATAAGTTCCTGCATCGGGATGGTTAGCTTTCTTACGCTTTGGTGAGGAGTAGTTGATGGCGATGAACTTGAGTGACTCCATGCACACCTTCCCATGAGGTTTCTTGGCTTCTTCCTCGTCTTTAGGCTTCACCATAGCCAGGTAATTTGGCTGCTTCCATCCCCTCTTTGGTTGCTCCATGAAGGTCTTGAACTCCTCGTCATCAGAATCATCATCGGAGTCATAGGTGTACCGCTTGTTCTTCGGGTTTAGGCCTTGAGCTTCACGATCATTAGCTTCAATGGAGGAGGTCTAGAAACTATCCCATGAAGGAGACATGAGGTTTAGAGGCTTTCCTTTGCCTTGAACTTGGTAGCCAATGAAGTAGATTGGATCTATTGATATAAGAGGGAGGAAGACCTTTAGGGAGGCTTATTAACAGCCAGAAGGAGGGAGAAATACATATTGGAAGGAATAGGCTCTCCCAAGAAAAGAATCCCAACAAGTATGGAAACAAATAAGTGAGGGCAATTATGATCATAACGACCAATGGTACGGGCGAACGCTTGTACAACGCGCCCGTACCGAGTTGTTTCTAGAAATACGACGTGTCAAAGTCGGTAAATAGTCAACCGACTAAGTGGTACGGGCGGGTTCCGCCCGTACTTCCCATCCGTACTGACTTTACAACTTCAATTTTTTTGACACAATGAACAAAGAATGGATGAAAAGACATAGAACTAATAACGACCAACCATACAGGGGAGCTGCGCTCGTACTATATGGTCGTACCATTTATGCAAAACAAAGTGAATGCAACATCGGGCTTCACGACCAACGGTACGGGCAAAGCCGGCCATACCGCCCGCCCATACCGACCTCGTAAGACCGGCAATAAACTCAGAAAAATGAAGGGAATACAGATATGCAAAAATAAACAACAGAAATTCATCCAGAACAAAGATGTGTTCAGGATTTCATGTGCATCGATCATCAAGGGAACATTAGTTCATTTGGGTACCTTTTCCTTCCTGGATCACCTTTTTCTTTTTCTCTTCGAGCAAAGTTGGTTGCAGAAAATCACCAAAACCATTGCAAGAAGAAATCGAGAACTTCCGTTTTGATAGTGTGGTTCCCATAGGTATGTAAACAGATGACACCTCTTTATGATGTGCAATTTCTTGAGTGTTCATGGATGTTTCCTCTATATCTTCCTTTCTTTGTAAAATCTGTAAATCAAATTCTTGCAGAAGTAGAGTCCAACAGATCATTCTTGGCTTAACGTTAGTCCTTTCTAGGATTTCCTTTAAGCCAACACAATCAATGTGTAATCTTACTTTAGAGTCAATGATATAAGATCTAAACTTGCCAAGGACAAAACCATAGCAAACAATTCTTTTGGGCCCCATTTAAGGTGCGACTGGCATGATGAATGATATTAAGATCATCGCCATCATACTGACAGAATTGCTCCTACAGCTTCACGACTGGCCTCACAAAATAGCTCAAAAGGTTTCTTCCAATTAGGTGGTTTTATAATGGGAGCTTCAAGGAGAACTTGTTTTAATATGTTGAAAGCAGCGAGACACTTTTCATCATAATTAAAATGAACATCCTTTTGAAGAAGGTTAGTTAAAGGTCTAGAAGTTTTTGAAAAAATCTTAATGAACCTTCTATAAAATCTAGCATGGCCTAGGAAACTCCTTATACCTTTTATGTCTCTAGGAGGGTATAACCTTTCTATTGCTTCCATTTTTGCTTTATCAACTTATATACCCTTACCTGAGACTTTGTGACCAAGCACTATGCCTTCTTGAACCATGAAATGACATTTTTCCCAGTTCAAGACTAAGTTAGTGTCTTCACATCTCTGCAAAACTTTATGAAGATTATGGAGATAATGATTAAAGGAAGTTCAATAAATAGAGAAGTCATCCATGAATACTTCCATAATACTTTCAACATAATCAGCAAATATGGCAATCATACATCTTTGAAAAGTGGCAGGAGCATTGCAGAAACCGAAAAGCATACGGCGATAAGCATAAAGGCCATAGGGACAAATAAAAGTTGTTTTAAGTTTATCATCGGGTGAACAACAATTTGAGAAAAACCAGCATAACCGTGTAAGTAACAAAAATGATAATGCATATCAAGCCTTTATAAAGTTTGATCTATAAACGGTAAAGGGTAATGATCCTTCCTAGTTTCCTTGTTAAGTTTTCTATAGTCAATGCACATCATGTGGCCAACAACAGTTCTAGTAGGTACCATTTCATTATGTTCATTTTCGACAACCATAAATCCACCTTTCTTAGGAACACAATGAACAGGACTTGCCCATTCACTCTCTTTTACATGAAAGATGACGCATGCATCTAGTAAACGTATCATTTCTTTTCTTACTTTCTCTTTCATGTGAGGTTTAAGTCGTCGCTAAAAATCTGCGACCGGCTGAGCTCCTTCTTCCATGAATATTTTATGGGTGGCTATCAAAGGACTAATCCCCTTCAACTCACTCATTGAATACCCAAGAGCATTTCGATGCATCTGGAGAACCCTCATTAATTCTCCTCCTCTTTTTCTACAAGGTTAGAACTTATACTAATAGGAAATTTATACGTCTCATCAAGAAACCTATATTTTAGTTCCTTTGGTAAAGTTTTAAGGATAGGAGGGGGAGGAGCCTCATATCCCTTCCTTATGGGTTCTTCAAATTTTTGATTAATCTCGGCATCCACCTCAGGTGTGGAGTCAAGATAATTGTCCATTTCAATTTTTTATATGTGGTGGAGGATATTATTCTTATTGACTAAGTTTCTTGCTAAATCATCATTAGGAGTCTCAATGACTATTGAGGCTAAATTAATGATATTACCCTTCCTCGCGTTCATACTCATCATCGTCTAGTTCTTCAATAGTCGGCTTATGGTCAAATTTGGAGAAATGAAAATCCATTTTCTCTTCACCAAACTTGAGGGACACATTTTGTCTCTTGCAATCTATGTTTGCTCCTACGGTATTTCATCAGGTTCTTCCAAAAATGATGGGACAATAAACATCAGTAGGCATATCAGTAAGCACAAAATCAATGGGGTATTTGTATGGTCCAACACAAATTGGAACATCTCTAATTATTCCCATGGGGACTCTGAGCGTTTTATCCGCAAGTAGTATAGTCATGTCTGTATCCTCCAGTTCGGCTAGTGTTAGTTCATTTTGAATTTTTAAATAAAAATTAAAAGGGATCATGTTAACAGATGTCCCAATGTCACAGAGTCCATAATAGGAAGTTCCTCCGAAAGTACAAGGGAGAATAGGTTTACCAACTTCTTTAGCTTTTACCTTTCCTTCGAAGAATTGTGAAGCTTCAGTATCTAGCTCAATCACGTTGCAGTGTGCAAACATAGTTAAAATATCTTCCTTCGTTGATGCCCCTACCTCTTGTGCACTTCTTCAGTTTTCCTTCTTTGCGCCTCCTCTTCCAGCTTCTTGAGAAATAGCTCTTCTTCTTTGTGTTGATCCTCTAGCTACTGAGCCATCATATGTTTTCTCACCATCCTTGGGAAAGGAAAGGGTTCAACATATGGGGATACCTCCTTTAATGGTTCGATAGGGTATATGATTATTGGATCATCTTCCACAATTTGCTTGGGTGGCGAAGTGTAATGAAGCCAATCCTTCTTAGGAGCCTCAATGTGTTCTGTAAAATACTGAAGGATTTGCAAAATAATATCATCATCAAGTTGAAGTTGATTAGCAGTTTCTTTTACTTTACCGAAGTCTTTATAAGCATTGAGACAGTCGTATTCAATTTCTATTCCTCCTTCGCCGCCCAGTCGTATTCAATTTCTATTCCTCCTTCGCCGCCCAAATCAAATCCCCATGTTTCTCTATTACGGCGAATTTGTTGTAAAAGTTCCCAAGTTTTAATTATAGGTAACTCCATGAAAGAGCCTCCGGAGTTCTTGTTAAGCTCATGCTTAATTTCTTGATTAAGTCCTCCATAGAAAATATGTAAAACATACCATTCAGGTAAATCATGATGGGGACATTTATTAAGTAGGGACTTATACCTTTTGAAGGCCCTTACCTAGCCTTCACCTAGGCGGTTCTTGAAGTTTATAATTTCCCTTCTTACTTCAGCAGTTTTTACCTTGGGAAAGAATCAGAACACAAATTCTCCTTTGAGTTTTTCCCAAGTATCAATTTTCTCTGCAGGGCAAATTCTATACCAAGCCAAGGCAGTGCTGATTAGAGATTGGCTAAACAGTTTAAGTTTCAATTCATCATCGGAATAGCCTCTTAGTTTAAGAGTCCAACATAGCTCGGTAAAATGCATTAAATGAGTGTAAGGATCCTCATCTGGATCATCTCCTGCAAAAGTTCTTTCTTTAATAATAGCGATAAAACGAGGATTGACCTCATATTCTGGTTCGCTCCCACTCAGGAATTCCTTGATGAGTCCTCTATTTAACTTCTCAAGGTATTTAGTAGCATCGAGTTGATTAATCAGTCCGAGTGCAGTCATGGTGCTTACCTGAAACTAATAAGCAACTTTAGTAAAACAATTAGTAAAATAAGCAACTAAGAACAAAGACCAAAAGCGCTTAGCTCCCCGGCAATGGTGCCAGAAAATAGCTTGATGACTGCAAGTGCACAAATCAGTTGTAGCTAGTTTTGAAGTAAAGATATCGAACCCATAGAGATCTATTGGTAAAGGTATTTATGCCCCTCATCACTATCTACCAAAGGATACTTATAAGATGCCTTTGATCTCAAGTAAAGGGTGTTTGAAAGGTTTTTGGTTGTTTGTAAAAAAATAATTAAAACAATTAAAAGGAAACAAGTAACAAGGTCGTGTGAAAACGTGGTTGAACTCAATAGGGATAAAACATTCTTGGGGATGTAGGATACACCACTAGCATAGTATTGTTATTATTAATAATCAAGCATACTTCTTGTGTCATGATATGTGTGGAGAGAGCTCCATAATAAGATGTTCTTTACAAGGCTCGTAGGCAGCCACTTTGTTGAGCCAAGAGTGAGGTCACCTCTAAATAACCACTACGATGTCTGAGAGCAGTCGCCCATACAAAGTGACTCCCTAAGCTAATTACTATATCCACAAGGAAACCCTTAGGTGGTTTGTATGAGTAACTGCTCTCAGATGTCGTAGTGGTTATTTAGAGGTGACCTCACTCCTGGCTCAACAAAGTGGCTTCCTACGAGTCTTGTAGAGAACATCTTATTATGGATATCTCTCCACACATCTCATGACACACGAAGTATGTTATGTTGATTATTAATAATAACAATATTATGCTAGTGGTGTATCCTACATCCCCAAGAAGGGCCAAGAAGTTCGACTATTACTGCCCCCTTCCTGCTTCACTCTAAGTTAGCATGAGATCGACCAGTTTATCAAGTGCCTCCTAGGAGTGAAAGTTTCTTACGATTACTCTGGGAAGATAAGCAGATATATAGATGCAGTAAAGCAGAGGTTCAGCAGGATGAAGTCTCACGACTGTCCTTCTTGTAGCCTTCTGAGCTGTTGGACGCCGATTGACTTTCAAGATATGACGCCGATTGCTCACGGACATGCTTGTCCATTATCCCTCGGATTGCGAAGGGAAGTATCTACGTCATCAGCACATGACAGTCATGAGACTTCATCATCATGTTCATGAGACACGAGTCATTGCAATAAATGGGGTAAAAGTTGAAACAGGAATACAACATCAGATGTAGAGATACTTTGGGGGTATTACCATACCCTTACACATTACATGACTTGGAGGCTTCCACACCTTCTCTAGTATTAATGAAATCATAGGAAGTTTCTAGTGATTCAACATATTATATAATTACAAAGTTTAGAGATATTGAGCTCTTAGTTTAGTAATGAAGATTCATGATCATTCTTTTTCTTCTACACTTGATTCTTTTGATAGTTGTTCTCTCTTATTTCTTCTTTTCTTATCTCTTTTTTTATATATGTGTTTATATTTTACTTTCTCTCCCTTCCTTTTTTTAGTACAGCTATTTGATCATGATCACTACTTCAATGGCTTTCAAAAACTCTTAATTATAATATGCTACCATAATTCTTCTTCTCATAACTTAATCAATACTTTTATTGGTGTGGAAGTCCCTAAAATCATGACAGTTGTACAAGTATCATAACACTCAACCTAGTTCAATCATCTTCTTGTAGCCTTGTGAGCTATTGGACGCCGATTGACTTTCGAGATATGACGTCAAAAAAGTTGCAGAGGTCAAACAATGTCTCACGGATGTGCTTGTCCATTATCCCTCGGATTGCGAAGGGTAGTATCTACGTCATCAGCACATGATAGTCGTGAGACTTCATCCTGTTGAACCTCTGCTTTACTGCGTCTATATATCTGCTTATCTTCCCCGAGTAATCGTAAGGAACTTTCACTCCTAGGAGGCACTTGATAAACTGCTCGATCTCATGCTAACTTAGAGTGAAGCAGTAAGGGGGCAGTAATAGTCGGACTTCTTGGCCCTTTTGCTCTTGCGGCGAACTTCGGTCTCCTTCGTTTGATCATCATCATCATTGTCATCGAGGCATCCTCCTTGAAGATCTTCCCTGATGCCTAGATGTTTCAGGTCGCTTCTTGCTTTCGACCCATCTTTGGTCCTCTATGGCATGTTGAGCGGCGTGCCAACCAGACTCTCGAACACGTTCTTTGTGATGTGCATGACATCAAGGTTATGGGGTGTGTGGAGGATCTTCCAGTATGGTAGGTCCCAGAAAATAGACCTAGCTTTCCATACATTCATTAGCGGTTTCGGCCTCTTTCGCTTCTTTCCCCACGCAGGGCACTCTGTCCAATTATTCAACAATTCCTCGATTTCCTCCCTTCTCCTCGGACATGGGACTATTCTATGCTCGACTTTACCATAGAACAGATCTTCACACTTTCTCCACGGGTCATCTTTGCGAAGCCACCTTCGAGTCCCTAGGTACACAGTTTTTGAAAACCCAGGATCCTTTTCTAGTTGGAGATGTGGTGTATGCTCCATGCAATTGACACATGCGTAGTGTCTGTGGCCCACCTGGCACGAGACATACGCGTAACCATGATAGTCTTGCACCGTCATGAGCAATGAGGCTCTAAGAGGAAAATATTCTCCTGAAATGGCATACCATGTATTTGCTGGCGTCTCCCACAACGTGGCTAGCTCCTCTTTTAATAACCCGAGATATAGATGGATGTCGATACCTAGTTGTTTTGGCCCCTGAATAAGAACACTCATATGTATGTACCTCCTCTTCGTGCATAGCCATGGAGGGAGGTTGTATGGCCATACAAACACGGGCCAGGTGATGTGTATGCTGCTCTGGTTGCCAAATGGATTTAATCCATCGGTTCTCATACCCACTCTGATGTTCCTTGGATCGTCCCCAAAAAACAAGAACTCGATGTCCTTTGCATTCCACTAGCAAGCGTCCGAAGGGTGTGTTAGCATCTTCTCCTTATCCAGATCATCTTCGGGCTTCTGCCTTTCCGCGTTCCAGCGCATGAGCTTTGCTTCCTTAGGGTCTATGAAATACCGTTGTAGACGAGGAGTGATTGGAAAGTACCATACCACTTTAGTGGAGCTTTCTTCCCTCTCTTGTATCGTGCATGGCCACACATCGGACATGTGGTTCTCTCTACATACTCGTTTTCATAAATGATGCATTCATTGATGCAGGCGTGGTATTTAACGTGTGGTAGATCGAGAGGGCACACGACTTTCTTTGCCTCCTCGATACTTGTTGGACAAGTGTTCCCCGTGGGAAGACGATCATGCCAGAATCTAATCATATCATTGAAGCTTGTGTCGGTCTAGTTGTGTTTCGCCTTCATCTCCAGAGTCTTGAGCGTTACATTCAAGCGGGTATCCTCGGGCCGATATCCTTCATACAATGGAGTACTCCCGTCTATATCCAGTTGCGACAACTTGCCTTTCTCTCTAGCGGTAGCTTTGGGGTTGTTCGTCTCCTTGAGGAGCAGTTCTTGCACATGAGGATCTTGTAAGGCTATTTGCAACGTCTGCATGTACGCATCTTCTCCATCATCTTCCCCCGTATCTCCTTCGTGATGATCATGCCCGGCATCTCCTTCTTCATGATCATGTTTGGCATCTCATTCGTGATGATCATGTCCGGGAGGCTCTTCGTCTTCTCGCCCGCCCTCTCCGTTATTGTCCTGTCGCCCTTCCTCATTTCCTGTAGTCCCATTAACGTCATCTTTGTCACTAATCCAATGAGTAAAGTCAGACATGAAACCATGCATTAGAAGGTGGTTCTGCAACACTCCGGAATAAGGGTTCATCAAGACACTGAGTCTGCATTTGCGACACAGACATCTTATCTGGATCTCGTTGTTCTGGATCATTTCGGCCGTCGTGCCTTTCAAATATCTAGCCATGAGGCTTTCCCTCATCTTGATTACCATGATCGCCTGCGCAATATAGAGCAAGAGAATATTTTAGAACATGCACACACATGCATGCATGGTCGCCAGAAAAATTTGGCATGACCTATCCTAAAAATAGGACATACGCGTAGTGCAAACGATTTGCTGAAACGGAAATTAATCAACATTTTGGCAAACATGCATACACCACGCTAACACACACCACAAACTTTCGCACATACAAAAACATTCATACAGCACGCAACAACAACATCTCGCCCACGCAATCATGTATCACAAGCTTCATCGCATACACAAATATGCATGTCCTTCCATGCATCTACTCACCTAGTAAACAATGGAGGAGGATGAGGAAAGTGAATTGGTGGTTTAGTAGATCTACAACTTTGGAGAGCCTTCTTTTTACAAATCTACCATCCAAAATAGTTTTAGATGGCTAAAATGAGTGAATTCATGGGAGAAATGAGGTGGGGATGAGGAAGAACACGACCAAATCTGGTCTTAGGCTAGAGGGGAAAGTGAGTGGAGGAGAAAGTGCACCAAGTGGAAAAGGTGGTGGCTAGCTGATATAAATGGTGGGCGACATACCAGTGGCGCATCTCCACAGGATGCGCCATGGATAACAGGAACGTTAGTGGCGCACCGCACGGGCTAGCGCCACGGATATGTTAGACCTCATCTATATCTTCCACTTATGGATGCACCTGACATATCCGTGGCACATGCCAGTGCGGTGCGTCACAGGTAATGAAAATATCCGTGGCGCACAGACATGACATGCGCCACGGATATGTCAGGGGCCATCCATAAGTGGCAGCTACCCAAACTTATCTGCGACGCACCCTTTGCATATGCGCCATGGATATTTTCCTTATCTGTGGCGCATCTTTACCACATGTGCCATAGGGTATTTACCTATGCACCCAATCCTTGTGCCACTAGATATCAATCCATGGATAGGAAAATCTGTAGTAGTGCGATACCAAGTGACTCGGGGGTTAGCGTGCCAACGGGTGGTGCGACTTGTTCCGCGGCCATCACATGTGTATGTCTCCTCGTGTTCATCTAAAACTAAAATAAATAATAAAGCTAATCAAAAGTTTAGTCCAATAGAAACATAACATAAACGATCCTCTACACTTGTTACAAAAGAAACTCCTCTGAAAACAAAACTAAGCATGCTCAATATCAAGATTAGCTCAAGAACAAGACCCAAGTCTAGATTGATAATGGTGAAAGATTGAGCAAGGTATTGATGCAAATAAGTTGGGGATCGGAGGAGAAACATATATTAGATTGAATGGGTGCAAGGAATCAAAGAAAGAACAGGCAGAATTGAAGATCCAATGGAGGTGGTTTGGAGTTCGGAGGTAGAAGAAAGAGAGATTTTGTATTTTGGGAATTTTAGGGTTACCTCTTCCTGGGGTGATATCGCGGCCGAGTATGTGGTACGGGCGGGCAGTACAGCCGGAGCCCGCTAGTACCGAGTGCATACCTTGGGGTCGAAGAACTCCTTCTGGCCTTTTCGATGCTGGTCTGTGATCTGATGTGGCGCTGTACTGCTAGTCATTATTCGGTCAGTACATTTGCTTGAAAGTTGATGTTTTTCTCAAGGGTATTGTACGGGCGGGCAGTACGACCGCCTCTGGTCGTATCAGTGGTCATTACGCCCATTGAGTCCTACGGCAAAAGTCAACACTTCTATTTTCCAGAGTTGCGATGTGGTACGAGGTCTCCCCGTCATACTAGTGCTCGTTATGCGCCTTGGAAGCTGAAAAACTTGTGGAATTTAGTTAGTAGCTTCATGCGCCTTTGCACATCTAGCAAATGATAAAATAATAGCAAATTGAATTCATAAAAATTAGCAATACCTTAAGTCCATGTGTTAGTAAATAAAAGATTGAGGATTGCCTTACTTTATTCTCCTCTCTCCAAAGGACTTCTTGAACACTCTATACTTCAAATAATAACGAGACAAAACAAAACTAACACAAGAGTAAAAACTTTTATTTCACAAGGGTTGTCTCTCATGAAGCGCTTCTAGTTAAGGTTAATTAGCTTGACCCAGATGGTGATCATTTAGATTTTCCAAGTGGAATACCCACTCCAAAGTAATTGGCTTTAAGCGTGATTATGCAATCATCATTATTATTAGGTTTGGCCTTCTTCTTCCCAGGGAAGTGGACTATAAAAGGATCTAGATGGTAGTCATATTCTCACAATCCCTTCATGTAGATTGATCAAAGCTTTAATAGTTCTTAGGAATGGCCTACCTAGAATTATAGGTGCTATGGGATCTTTAGGCATGTCCACTATAACAAGATCAATAAGAGCGGGACTTCCTTTAATTTCAACAACTATATTTTCTTTTATCCCAACAGCTTGTTTATAAGTTGAATCAGCAAGACGGAGTCTCATTTGAGTGGTTGCAAAAGACCCTAAGTTTAATTTGTCAAATAGACTGTTGGAAATTGTTGAGACGCTTGCACCAAGATCACAAAGTGCAGATATCTCATTAACACCAATTTTAATTTTAATAGTGGGCTCAAAGATATCATCTAACTTAGCAGGAAGCTTATCAGCTAGTCTCTTATACTCCATTTCTAATTCTGGAACTTTAGATGCTACTTGTTGAATAAATTTTTGGTATGTAGCATCATTACCTTGTTTTAGACCAGGGTTCCTTATGGTGATCATATTTAATAGATCTTTCACGGTGTATTCAGGTGTTGGTGCGTTGCTATAATCCAGATCTTCAGGATTTTCTTCATTTATTTCTGACCTCATCATCTTGAGGTCCTCTACCAGGTTTGGCTCGGGCTTACCATCGAATTTTTCAAGTATGAGAGCTTGGCTTTCAGCTACCTTGCCCAATTGTGCCTCCACGGTCTTTGTACTTTCCTGTAGAGCATGCACATCATTTCTAATTGTAACGGCTTGATTACATAATTTACCAATACTAGTTTCATGGTTCTTTGTAATTTTAATAAGCATATTATTTTGCTCGGTTTGAGCTTGCATGAAAGTTCTATAGTATGTCCAAAAGAGGGATTGCCATGATTTGCTCCATTATGATTATCGTAATTATTGTAATGAGATCCTGCAGGATTAGTGTAACATCTCAATTTCAGCAACCCTGATTAGTTGTCCAGAACACAAAAATCAGGGGGAACAAAAACTTTTTCTTGTTTAATGTTGAAGTGTCTGCTTGTTGTTTGGATATGCTTATGCATATGAATGTGTATTAGATGATATACTCCTTACCTTAACACAGTTGACAAAAGCTACTTCCCAAAACAGTCTTGGCTTAATTTCCATATTCTCAAATGTTCTGGCATTTCAAAACCTGAGCCAAGAAGCCTTTGCAAACCAACTATTTTAGTAGCTTCTATTGATCAAACTATGGAGAGCTATATAACATAATCTCCTTATGCTTTCAAGACAGAACCTTCTACTATTCTTATCTCTAGATTCAACAAACCTTTTTATGAAGAAATTGAATTCTACCCTTGGTAGAGATACCAAGAGACCCGCATCTTATTCCAAACTACAACCTTTTAGAAATACCCAACCTTACCCCAAGCCAAGCTTGATGGTAACCCCAGTAGTAGTTAAATTGTTTGTAAGATGAATTGCCCTGATCTACTGCTTGATTTGTCTTCTTAGGAGATAGTATGAGCTACTCTAGGAGCTCATCACTAGGATCAAGATGTTTCCAAATCACCACACCCTAAGCAAGAATACAAAGCTGGATCCGATCTCTAGATACTAGGTGATCATCTAAAACCCTTAACCAGATCAATTCTGAAGATATCCCTTCTAGAAGCTCCCAAGTCAATGAAGACCAATATCAAGCATGCATCCTTTCTACTCCCTCTACACTTAAACATCAGCCACTTGATGATGCTTTGGTACCTTGCATCCCATCAAAATCATCACCACCCACATTCTAGTCAAAAACACTAAATCTGCCAAATTTGGTAAGTCTGGAAAACTAATTCCAACATAACCTTTTTGGATGCCTCCCTTTCTCAACCCTTGTGTATTTTTGAAAATGCATCTAAACCATCTTGTTAACCATCCTGAGGACTACCGAGGCCCACTCTTCCCTTGGTTAGATCATCCTCCAACCTACTTGTTCTTGATGGTTTTGCAGGCAAGAAAATAACTTTTCCTGCAAATCTAGTCAACATGCCTACTTTGACAGAAGCTCACACCCTCATCCAACCTTCTATGGACCAACTCTTTGCATGGTTGTGTTCTACTCATAAAGTTCTATCAATATCTACTTCACTTGTTCCAAGTGGATCTTTGTGCTTCTTAAACCCACAAGGTTTTGAAGGCTAGTTGATAATCTGCTTTCGCAAGCTTATTTTATTCCAAGTTTGAAATCAATTCTTGGTAAACTCAAGCCATATCAAGATCAAACCTCTATACCATGTTGATTTACATCACTTGGTCTATCCATCCATCTATCCCATGCCCCAAGGGAGATCGGAGCTCCAAGATCCAACAAGGTTTTGGTGGCATGAAAACAATCTTACCCAAGATCCTGAAATCTCTAGTTTTCACCAAAATCAACTTGGATTCTCCAATCCCAAGGTTGCAAATGATTGCTACACCTTGTATACATCATCTACCTTGATCATCAAGATTTATCAATAGTTATCCATATTTATTATGGACCAAAACTATTTAATTCCCTTAATAGGCAAAACCTCCAAAACCTCTTCCATAAAGGAAAATTTGGTTTTTGCCAAAACACCTGTCCAACTTTTGGCTCAATTGAGATCCATATATAATACCCTGCATTCCCATCTCAAGAATAAATATTTTTGAGATTCTTTATTATTTCTTTTTGCCCTTTTTCTTAAATGGCAGAAACAAGAAATAATCCTTTAAAAATACCTTCCCACCTCAATAAATCCCAATAAAATTCCCCAAGGTGTAATATGGTATCTTGGACCATTTCACACCAAAATATCACTTTGTCTAATGTAAAAATATCAAATGAACTTCTAGAAACAACTGTTGTACCTTTTGAATAAATAATTTTAAGTGGAATTAAAATCCTCTGAAAAATCCCAAATAATTCCTGGAGATGTACCCTGACTTAAACCATCTACCAGTACCATTCACTCATCTTGCCAAGATCAATTCAAAGAATTTCTTCATAGTCACATATTTGCCAAAATTGGGTTATGATCAAAACCTTGCACTAATACTCCATCAAACTTATCAAATCTTCTCCACCAAGCCTGCACAGCACACTTATCTCCCCCTTGGTCGAAAACACTATAGCCCTAGCACTGTAGCACTCCCTTCCCCTTGTCCTTTAGTGCTTGGAGGAAGGAGAGATACACACATCGGTCACATCTTTACTTCTTGCAGCACTCCACCCCACCTCTCTCTGCCCGCTGCCCACACCAGAAACCACTCTCCACGCCCACAACATCTTCCCCGCTAGTTTCCACCTCCCTCCATATCCTTCCCATGGAACAAGTCCATCATGGACCTCTCCTCTCGGGTTAAATACCCCAGGCCACCCATCTCTCCCCTCTCTGGCTCATTTGCCCCTCTCTGCTCCCTCTTACCACCCCAACACCCTCACTCCCTCTCCCCTGCTCAGTGCTGCCAAGAGGAGGAGAAGGAACCTCGGCCCTTCTCCAAAAATCGAGCAAAGCTCCTTCCACCCTGCCTCTCCCCCGCTGCATGCTATCCTCCTGAGCTCCCCTCCGCTTTCTGGTACTAACGGTGTTCCTCGTTTCGACATGCAGCCACCATGGCCGCCGCACCGGCGAGCTCCCGAAGTCCCTCTCCGGCCAACCTCGCGCGGGCTCCTTCCTAGAAGCAAATAGGGTCGCGCCGCCCCTCCCTGGAGTCGCCGTTGTCGACCGCGTCTCCTTGTCGCCTCCGACCTCCCCCGAGCCCCAGGTGAGCCGCGCCGCTGCTCCCCGAGCTCTGCTAGGATTCCAGCCCGCCGGCGCTGTCGTGGGGTGGACGACGGACACAGGCCGTCGATCCCTCTTTTAATCCAACAGCCATCGTGCCCCGGTACCCCTTTGCTTCTGCAGTGTCGACGCCTTGGGTCCCACTTCAAAAACTTCAAATCGGCCTCTCCATGAGATCAAGCCCAGCAGCCCCTGCCCTTTTTCCTTTTAAAATTCTTTTTCTAGATCTGTTGAATACCTGACCAGTTTAAATCCATATGAAAATGGAAAATGGGGTATTTCGTCCAAATAAAAAAATTATCATGTTCATGTGTGTTTTGTGCAACATGTAGAACTGGTCACTTGCCAAAAATAATTTTTATTATTTACTAGCATTAAATCCACTAAACTGTATATTTTTCACTAAATAATTTCCACAGTGAGTTGTACATACTCAAATGATATGATTCAAAGTGCCTATGAAAGATAGTTGATATACCTATCTAATAGCCCTTGTCTCCAGCTAAGTGGAACTATAGATCTGAAGATATAAAAATGACAAGATTAATTATATTCTGTCTTTCGAAAATTTCTAGGCCAATATATGAAGTGTATTGACCTAATTCCAACTCTCTGTGATGTGGTACCCTCAGTACTACCAAAATCCAGGAGATCAAGAGTTATTGAGCTTCTAAGGTTTTCAAATGAATTAAACAATTATGTCCATAGTGTTTTCACTAGATAAATCACCACAGTAGTTCCACAACTCCAAAAAAGGTTGTTTCCAATTTGTACTAGAAGGTATTTGCAATACCTATCCATTGCCCTTTTCTTCATATCAAAAGCTTTTGTAGATTTAATCTGGTGAAAGAGACAAGTTGTGTATAAAACTGCCTTTGGGAATTTCCGGAAGCCATTCTAGTAATTATTTTGGAGTGATTACAAGTCTCAAGGTTTCAGTACATAAAACTCTACAAAATCCTCCAAGGAAATAATTTTTGGAGCTCCAGAACTTTTCTGGTGATTTATTTCCTAAAACTAGAGCTTTTATCACTAGAATATTCCTAAGAAATTCTAGAAAAGTGATAAATTAGTGAAACCACTTTTGTTGGCTTCATTTTATCAACACCCACATGTTGGTACCATTGGTACACAATGGTATCATGTTGAATGGGTCTTTGGTCCAAAACCCCCTCTCAGGTAGTTCCTCGACAATAAACCCTAAGGGGTGTTCATTCCCTTCTCCAAGGCCATCTCAATCTCCTAACTTCAATCCTCTCAAAACCATCTGAACATTAATTCGGTATTATTCAATTACTTTTTGTATTGTATTGGTGCTTGTATGCCTTGTGTTGATTGTGGCTTGGTTTGTTTGCATGTGCTGTCTTGACGACGATAGTTGCGCTCGTATTGACGCCGAGAAGAAGAGATCTTATTATTACTAGTATTGGTATTCTTGGTTATCTAAAGAAGAAGTCCAGGGACATATGCCATATTGCTGATCATCAGGCAAGCCACCTTCTTGCTCATAAGCCTCGTCCTACTGTTTTACTTATGCATGTTTTATCTACTGTTTATTAAAACTGCATTGTTTTACTATATGTTGATGTATATATGGTAGTGGTTTGGCTCCTTCGAACTATTACACTTTTGTACTATTAAGTACAACCCCCTTGGTGACACCTAAATGTCCCTAGTAGAATAGATGGTGTATATCACCATAACCCTTTTAGAGACCCTGTTTTAGCCGAAGCAAAGCTAGAGGATGGGAAGACCCCGGAAAAAGTTTTACCAAATGTTTTATGATAAAACCTTGGTGAGGTGGGACCTCCCAAGAGATGTTGAGAAAGAAAAGGGTTTTGTTTTACAAAATGCTGAAGGAAAGATGGAGGAAAAAGGTTTACAAAAATGCACCCGGTTGTTTGCAGTTTAGCTATAACAACTTAACCCGTGCAACCACATTACTCTGGAATGGGACAGGGCTGGATTTGATGTTTGTCTATTCTGGTATAAGCTGCCTCGTAACTACTACAGGGGATTGCGATCCCTGGAGGGTGGGCCTTCTCTGGAAAAACGATCCATGTGGGACATCGACCGGGAGTAGGAACGAAGGGTTTATGGACCTCCACGCGTTACTATGAGCCCCTCACTGAAAGCGCACACTCGAAGAGTGGAAAAAAGCTCTCCGGTTGGTCCTCGATACCCGACGTCCTGGTGTTGAGGGGAACAACACTCATAGGGTAGGCACTTATATTGGAGTGGGCATCCATAGAGTCTTGATCGGTTACTCGACCCACGATCGGTGTAGATCAGGGTAGTGTAGCCGGATGGTGTGGGTAAAGTGTACAACCTCTGCAGAGTGTAAATCTATTCAAATAGCCGTGTCCGCGGTCATGGAGGGGTTGGACAAACTTCTGTAGAGCGGTGCTGGTTTTGTTTTCAAAAAGGATTTCGGAAAGAAATGGTTTTGGAAGTGTTTTGACCATGGGATGGTCGTAAAGGAGAAAGGTTTTGACCATGGGATGGTCAGAAGGAGGAGAAAGGAGTTCAGTCGTGGGACGACCTGAAGACGGGAACAAATGGGTGACCCAGTCCTAAGGTTTTCCAAAAAAAATCAAAACAGTTTCCAAAATGGTTTACAAAAGTTTTCAACAGAGATATGTAGATGCTATATCTACAAGAGAAACTATTTGAGAAAAGAACCTCTCTTGGAGCCCTCCTACTACCACAGCCATAATGCATATCCTCTTGTTATTATTGTTACTTTAAGGTGGTTTGCGAGTACATTCAAAGTACTCACTGGTATTGTCCCTGGCTATTAACTTGGTCAGATATCAAGAAGAAGATGAGGTTGGCGACTATGCGAGCTAGGACATTCTCCCAGTCAGTTGCTTGTAGGTTAAGGCATGGCTCGGGCTCTACACTAAATGAAGTTCCGCTGTTGTTGATCGATGTAGCCATAATGGCAAATAAGGTATGTCATGTATTCGTTATGTTTTGGATGTTTACTTTGATACTTGTCGGTTATGTGCCACGACTAACTGATCATGCGATCGTGGTTGTATGCATAACAGGGATTCTCGGAGGATTAATCCGGGGGCCCCATAGACTTGGTATCAGAGCCATTCGGACTGTAGGAGAACCTTAGTTAGCATGGTCGCTAGACAGGAACCTTATTTTGAAAACCTGGCTTTCGAAAACTAGTTTCTCAATGAGTTTCAAAAAGTTCTACTTCTTCTC
The DNA here is from genome assembly GCA_023614405.1 of Avena insularis. Lineage (NCBI taxonomy): Eukaryota > Viridiplantae > Streptophyta > Magnoliopsida > Poales > Poaceae > Avena > Avena insularis. The sequence continues at coordinate 270,074,229 of CM042684.1, read as the reverse complement.
TTACCCTAAGAAAATTCTTTCGAAAATGGTTTCCTCTAACTCTCGTCCAAACTTCAAACCTATGGAATTTAAATAACCAGGATCTAGAACCCGCTGAAGACAATGAGAACAAGATGAAGACAAGCAACTTCCAGCAAACACAAGGAGACTACAATATCGCTCTACCAGCGGAATCCTCCTAATCAGAAGACATCAGGTGTTGCACTATCAAGAAACGTTCAAGATACAAAGAAGACTTCATCTGCAACATAGTGACCGGACCTAAAGAAAGACAATTATCTAGGGTCAATAGTCCTAAGAATAGGATTCCCCTACATCACGAGTAGTTAACTCCTTGGTCCCTAGCGTTGACCGTGTTTGCTTGCCTAAGTGCATCCTGTGTTGCTTGATGTGTGTTGTTTGCCGTGGACATTGCGAGCCCCTCGCTCTGTTCGCCTTGTTTGTATGTTCTAGTTTGCCTTGACCTCCTTAAAAATGTGACTCGAGGAGCGATGACCCACCTAGTAACTCAGGAAACCCCTGTGTTAGCTGTCGGTAATGAGACCCAGACTAACCTCGAGAGTATATGAGAGGAAAAGCATCGCAAGAACCAGGAGTTCGACATCGTCAAGTTAGAATCAACTCGAAGATTTCACCTCAGCAGGATAGCATACATCGTCAAACTCACCTCGCAAGACTTGTCAATAGCACCACACTCCCTTGTGCCTCAGTCTACTACAGCAAGAATTCCGTTGAAACCGGAAGTCAATCACCGAAGGATCCCCAATACCCACAAGAAACCACCTGATTAGTCAACCAAGACAAGAAGTGAAGACCTAACTACGCTAACCTCCGGTATATCCGACCTTCCAACTACCGCAGGAGACTAACTATTCTAGTCGACCCTACCCAAATCAACAGGAAGTTCCTCCCTGAAAGACCAGATTACTCCAACATCCTGAAGACAGGATAGTCTGAAGGCAACGAGTCTACTTCACCACCAAGTGGAAGCAACGTCAATAAGTCTGAATAAGGATAACCTCTCCGAAGATGAATGTCTCTAACCTAACTGAAGGCTAACACTAAGTGTCGTTAACCACTAACCTACCCAGAGTTAACCACTAAGACTGCGTTAGAAAACCACCTTGACCTGGTTCCCGGAATAGAACCTCTCTCGGAGAGCTCAACCCAAGAGCCAAGGAGATACATACCTCTGCAACACCTCGCCAGCCCTTCAAGACAGAAGATCTACACCATTCTCAAAGGACCTGAGTGCATCTCTAAGGGGGAAAGACTGCGTCTTTCCAACTCAATCTCCAGAAGACTGTCTACCGGAAGATACTTCAGAAAAGATCCCCCGATTCGACGTCCTTTTGCCAAACTACAACCCCGGGAGTTATCAGAGGAGAAACTAACTGAAGATCCTATGAAGTCCCTCTGTCGTTCCAGCTGAAGACCAACCAGAAGGGCCACCGGATCGCTAACCGCTCAGTTCCAATCACTTAGAGGATGTGAGACTCCAACGACTCCAACAGACAAAGTACGAATAATCGTAGTACATAAGTCCCGTGGGACCTCCCTTCGCTGACGTCTTCAGAAGATTCCAACTCTAGGAGAAAGAGCGACGCCAGTCTTCAACACATCTATCCACGACTCCAAGAAGAAAGGACTAGGTCAACTCTCCGATCTACCCTATCCTAAGGGGGAAAGACTGCGTCTTTCCCACCAAAATAGAGTAACCCTTCACCAGAAGCCAACCCAGGAGTCCCGACCATAAGGTCGTTAACTAGGCTACACCCCTAAGGAAGAGGCGTGAATCCTTAGAGAAAGGTACCCCAAGCCGTAGACTCTGTCCACCGAAGGGTACTCAGTAAAGTTCAGAAGTCGATATAACCTGCCCAGCCTACGCCCTCAAGATATCTAGTCCGGAAGGAAAAGAAGTTCATCTCTCGAAATCAAGACTGGACCCTGCTCAACTCTCTGTGCATCCCGGAAGACTGAAGCTCAACTTTATCGACCGAGTAGTCAGTTTCAAAGACGGAGTCCGTAAGTTAGGACGCGTAGGACACCTGGTATCAACCCGACTCAAAATCCCCTAACCCTACTCTCCTGAATCTCGGAACGAGATTCTTTTAAGGGGGAAAGGTCTGTAACATCCCAATTTCAGCAACCCTGATTAGTTGTCCGAGCATAAAATCAGGGGAAACAAAAACTTTTTCTTGTTTAATGCTGAAGTGTCTGCTTGTTGTTTGGATATGCTTATGCATATGAATGTGTATTAGATGATATACTCCTTACCTTAACACCATTTGACAAAAGCTACTTCCCAAAACAGTCTTGGCTTAATTTCCATATTCTCAAATGTTCTGGCATTTTAAAACCTGAGCCAAGAACCCTTTGCAAACCAACTATTTTAGTAGCTTCTATTGATCAAACTATGGAGAGCTATATAACATAATCTCCTTATGCTTTCAAGACAGAACCTTCTACTATTCTTATCTCTAGATTTAACAAAACCTTTTTCTGAAGCAATTGAATTCTACCCTTGGTAGAGATAACAAGAGACCCTCATCTTATTCCAAACTACAACCTTTTCGAAATACCCAACCTTACCCCAAGCCAAGCTTGATGGTAACCCCAGTAGTAGTTAAATTGTTTGTAAGATGAATTGCCCTGATCTACTGCTTGATTTGTCTTCTTAGGAGATAGTATGAGCTACTCTAGGAGCTCATCACTAGGATCAAGATGTTTCCAAATCACCACACCCTAAGCAAGAATACAAAGCTGGATCCGATCTCTAGATACTAGGCGATCATCTAAAACCCTTAACCAGATCAATTCTGAAGATATCCCTTCTAGAAGCTCCCAAGTCAATGAAGACCAATATCAAGCATGGATCCTTTCTACTCCCTCTACACTTAAACATCAGCCACTTGATGATGCTTTGGTACCTTGCATCCCATCAAAATCATCACCACCCACATTCTAGTCAAAAACACTAAATCTGCCAAATTTGGTAAGTCTGGAAAACTAATTCCAACATAACCTTTTTGGATGCCTCCCTTTCTCAACCCTTGTGTATTTTTGAAAATGCATCTAAACCATCTTGTTAACCATCCTGAGGACTACCGAGGCCCACTCTTCCCTTGGTTAGATCATCCTCCAACCTACTTGTTCTTGATGGTTTTGCAGGCAAGAAAATAACTTTTCCTGCAAATCTAGTCAACATGCCTACTTTGACAGAAGCTCACACCCTCATCCAACCTTCTATGGACCAACTCTTTGCATGGTTGTGTTCTACTCATAAAGTTCTATCAATATCTACTTCACTTGTTCCAAGTGGATCTTTGTGCTTCTTAAACCCACAAGGTTTTGAAGGCTAGTTGATAATCTGCTTTCGCAAGCTTATTTTATTCCAAGTTTGAAATCAATTCTTGGTAAACTCAAGCCATATCAAGATCAAACCTCTATACCATGTTGATTTACATCACTTGGTCTATCCATCCATCTATCCCATGCCCCAAGGGGAGATCGGAGCTCCAAGATCCAACAAGGTTTTGGTGGCATGAAAACAATCTTACCCAAGATCCTGAAATCTCTAGTTTTCACCAAAATCAACTTGGATTCTCCAATCCCAAGGTTGCAAATGATTGCTACACCTTGTATACATCATCTACCTTGATCATCAAGATTTATCAATAGTTATCCATATTTATTATGGACCAAAACTATTTAATTCCCTTAATAGGCAAAACCTCCAAAACCTCTTCCATAAAGGAAAATTTGGTTTTTGCCAAAACACCTGTCCAACTTTTGGCTCAATTGAGATCCATATATAATACCCTGCATTCCCATCTCAAGAATAAATATTTTTGAGATTCTTTATTATTTCTTTTTGCCCTTTTTCTTAAATGGCAGAAACAAGAAATAATCCTTTAAAAATACCTTCCCACCTCAATAAATCCCAATAAAATTCCCCAAGGTGTAATATGGTATCTTGGACCATTTCACACCAAAATATCACTTTGTCTAATGTAAAAATATCAAATGAACTTCTAGAAACAACTGTTGTACCTTTTGAATAAATAATTTTAAGTGGAATTAAAATCCTCTGAAAAATCCCAAATAATTCCTGGAGATGTACCCTGACTTAAACCATCTACCAGTACCATTCACTCATCTTGCCAAGATAAATTCAAAGAATTTCTTCATAGTCACATATTTGCCAAAATTGGGTTATGATCAAAACCTTGCACTAATACTCCATCAAACTTATCAAATCTTCTCCACCAAGCCTGCACAGCACACTTATCTCCCCCTTGGTCGAAAACACTATAGCCCTAGCACTGTAGCACTCCCTTCCCCTTGTCCTTTAGTGCTTGGAGGAAGGAGAGATACACACATCGGTCACATCTTTACTTCTTGCAGCACTCCACCCCACCTCTCTCTGCCCGCTGCCCACACCAGAAACCACTCTCCACGCCCACAACATCTTCCCCGCTAGTTTCCACCTCCCTCCATATCCTTCCCATGGAACAAGTCCATCATGGACCTCTCCTCTCGGGTTAAATACCCCAGGCCACCCAGCTCTCCCCTCTCTGGCTCATTTGCCCCTCTCTGCTCCCTCTTACCACCCCAACACCCTCACTCCCTCTCCCCTGCTCAGTGCTGCCAAGAGGAGGAGAAGGAACCTCGGCCCTTCTCCAAAAATCGAGCAAAGCTCCTTCCACCCTGCCTCTCCCCCGCTGCATGCTATCCTCCTGAGCTCCCCTCCGCTTTCTGGTACTAACGGTGTTCCTCGTTTCGACATGCAGCCACCATGGCCGCCGCACCGGCGAGCTCCCGAAGTCCCTCTCCGGCCAACCTCGCGCGGGCTCCTTCCTAGAAGCAAATAGGGTCGCGCCGCCCCTCCCTGGAGTCGCCGTTGTCGACCGCGTCTCCTTGTCGCCTCCGACCTCCCCCGAGCCCCAGGTGAGCCGCGCCGCTGCTCCCCGAGCTCTGCTAGGATTCCAGCCCGCCGGCGCCGTCGTGGGGTGGACGACGGACACAGGCCGTCGATCCCTCTTTTAATCCAACAGCCATCGTGCCCCGGTACCCCTTTGCTTCTCTGGGTCGCTGACGCCCGGGTCCCACTCGTCAGCTTCAAAACTGGCTCCCCGCCCGCGTCGTCGCCCCCAGTGGGCCGAATCCCCCTCGCTCTGCCCATCCCTCCGCAGATCAAGCCCAGCAGCCCCTGCCCTTTTTCCTTTTAAAATTCTTTTTCTAGATCTGTTGAATACCTGACCAGTTTAAATCCATATGAAAATGGAAAATGGGGTATTTCGTCCAAATAAAAAAATTATCATGTTCATGTGTGTTTTGTGCAACATGTAGAACTGGTCACTTGCCAAAAATAATTTTTATTATTTACTAGCATTAAATCCACTAAACTGTATATTTTTCACTAAATAATTTCCACAGTGAGTTGTACATACTCAAATGATATGATTCAAAGTGCCTATGAAAGATAGTTGATATACCTATCTAATAGCCCTTGTCTCCAGCTAAGTGGAACTATAGATCTGAAGATATAAAAATGACAAGATTAATTATATTCTGTCTTTCGAAAATTTCTAGGCCAATATATGAAGTGTATTGACCTAATTCCAACTCTCTGTGATGTGGTACCCTCAGTACTACCAAAATCCAGGAGATCAAGAGTTATTGAGCTTCTAAGGTTTTCAAATGAATTAAACAATTATGTCCATAGTGTTTTCACTAGATAAATCACCACAGTAGTTCCACAACTCCAAAAAAGGTTGTTTCCAATTTGTACTAGAAGGTATTTGCAATACCTATCCATTGCCCTTTTCTTCATATCAAAAGCTTTTGTAGATTTAATCTGGTGAAAGAGACAAGTTGTGTATAAAACTGCCTTTGGGAATTTCCGGAAGCCATTCTAGTAATTATTTTGGAGTGATTACAAGTCTCAAGGTTTCAGTACATAAAACTCTACAAAATCCTCCAAGGAAATAATTTTTGGAGCTCCAGAACTTTTCTGGTGATTTATTTCCTAAAACTAGAGCTTTTATCACTAGAATATTCCTAAGAAATTCTAGAAAAGTGATAAATTAGTGAAACCACTTTTGTTGGCTTCATTTTATCAACACCCACATGTTGGTACCATTGGTACACAATGGTATCATGTTGAATGGGTCTTTGGTCCAAAACCCCCTCTCAGGTAGTTCCTCGACAATAAACCCTAAGGGGTGTTCATTCCCTTCTCCAAGGCCATCTCAATCTCCTAACTTCAATCCTCTCAAAACCATCTGAACATTAATTCGGTATTATTCAATTACTTTTTGTATTGTATTGGTGCTTGTATGCCTTGTGTTGATTGTGGCTTGGTTTGTTTGCATGTGCTGTCTTGACGACGATAGTTGCGCTCGTATTGACGCCGAGAAGAAGAGATCTTATTATTACTAGTATTGGTATTCTTGGTTATCTAAAGAAGAAGTCCAGGGACATATGCCATATTGCTGATCATCAGGCAAGCCACCTTCTTGCTCATAAGCCTCGTCCTACTGTTTTACTTATGCATGTTTTATCTACTGTTTATTAAAACTGCATTGTTTTACTATATGTTGATGTATATATGGTAGTGGTTTGGCTCCTTCGAACTATTACACTTTTGTACTATTAAGTACAACCCCCTTGGTGACACCTAAATGTCCCTAGTAGAATAGATGGTGTATATCACCATAACCCTTTTAGAGACCCTGTTTTAGCCGAAGCAAAGCTAGAGGATGGGAAGACCCCGGAAAAAGTTTTACCAAATGTTTTATGATAAAACCTTGGTGAGGTGGGACCTCCCAAGAGATGTTGAGAAAGAAAAGGGTTTTGTTTTACAAAATGCTGAAGGAAAGATGGAGGAAAAAGGTTTACAAAAATGCACCCGGTTGTTTGCAGTTTAGCTATAACAACTTAACCCGTGCAACCACATTACTCTGGAATGGGACAGGGCTGGATTTGATGTTTGTCTATTCTGGTATAAGCTGCCTCGTAACTACTACAGGGGATTGCGATCCCTGGAGGGTGGGCCTTCTCTGGAAAAACGATCCATGTGGGACATCGACCGGGAGTAGGAACGAAGGGTTTATGGACCTCCACGCGTTACTATGAGCCCCTCATTGAAAGCGCACACTCGAAGAGTGGAAAAAAGCGCTCCGGTTGGTCCTCGATACCCGACGTCCTGGTGTTGAGGGGAACAACACTCATAGGGTAGGCACTTATATTGGAGTGGGCATCCATAGAGTCTTGATCGGTTACTCGACCCACGATCGGTGTAGATCAGGGTAGTGTAGCCGGATGGTGTGGGTAAAGTGTACAACCTCTGCAGAGTGTAAATCTATTCAAATAGCCGTGTCCGCGGTCATGGAGGGGTTGGACAAACTTCTGTAGAGCGGTGCTGGTTTTGTTTTCAAAAAGGATTTCGGAAAGAAATGGTTTTGGAAGTGTTTTGACCATGGGATGGTCGTAAAGGAGAAAGGTTTTGACCATGGGATGGTCAGAAGGAGGAGAAAGGAGTTCAGTCGTGGGACGACCAAGACGGAACAAATGGGTGACCCAGTCCTAAGGTTTTCCAAAAAATCAAAACAGTTTCCAAAATGGTTTACAAAAGTTTTCAATGAGATATGTAGATGCTATATCTACAAGAGAAACTATTTGAGAAAAGAACCTCTCTTGGAGCCCTCCTACTACCACAGCCATAATGCATATCCTCTTGTTATTATTGTTACTTTAAGGTGGTTTGCGAGTACATTCAAAGTACTCACTGGTATTGTCCCTGGCTATTAACTTGGTCAGATATCAAGAAGAAGATGAGGTTGGCGACTATGCGAGCTAGGACATTCTCCCAGTCAGTTGCTTGTAGGTTAAGGCATGGCTCGGGCTCTACACTAAATGAAGTTCCGCTGTTGTTGATCGATGTAGCCATAATGGCAAATAAGGTATGTCATGTATTCGTTATGTTTTGGATGTTTACTTTGATACTTGTCGGTTATGTGCCACGACTAACTGATCATGCGATCGTGGTTGTATGCATAACAGGGATTCTCGGAGGATTAATCCGGGGGCCCCATAGACTTGGTATCAGAGCCATTCGGACTGTAGGAGAACCTTAGTTAGCATGGTCGCTAGACAGGAACCTTATTTTGAAAACCTGGCTTTCGAAAACTAGTTTCTCAATGAGTTTCAAAAAGTTCTACTTCTTCTCTTACCCTAAGAAAATTCTTTCGAAAATGGTTTCCTCTAACTCTCGTCCAAACTTCAAACCTATGGAATTTAAATAACCAGGATCTAGAACCCGCTGAAGACAATGAGAACAAGATGAAGACAAGCAACTTCCAGCAAACACAAGGAGACTACAATATCGCTCTACCAGCGGAATCCTCCTAATCAGAAGACATCAGGTGTTGCACTATCAAGAAACGTTCAAGATACAAAGAAGACTTCATCTGCAACATAGTGACCGGACCTAAAGAAAGACAATTATCTAGGGTCAATAGTCCTAAGAATAGGATTCCCCTACATCACGAGTAGTTAACTCCTTGGTCCCTAGCGTTGACCGTGTTTGCTTGCCTAAGTGCATCCTGTGTTGCTTGATGTGTGTTGTTTGCCGTGGACATTGCGAGCCCCTCGCTCTGTTCGCCTTGTTTGTATGTTCTAGTTTGCCTTGACCTCCTTAAAAATGTGACTCGAGGAGCGATGACCCACCTAGTAACTCAGGAAACCCCTGTGTTAGCTGTCGGTAATGAGACCCAGACTAACCTCGAGAGTATATGAGAGGAAAAGCATCGCAAGAACCAGGAGTTCGACATCGTCAAGTTAGAATCAACTCGAAGATTTCACCTCAGCAGGATAGCATACATCGTCAAACTCACCTCGCAAGACTTGTCAATAGCACCACACTCCCTTGTGCCTCAGTCTACTACAGCAAGAATCCCGTTGAAACCGGAAGTCAATCACCGAAGGATCCCCAATACCCACAAGAAACCACCTGATAAGTCAACCAAGACAAGAAGTGAAGACCTAACTACGCTAACCTCCGGTATATCCGACCTTCCAACTACCGCAGGAGACTAACTATTCTAGTCGACCCTACCCAAATCAATGTGAAGTTCCTCCCGAAGACCAGATTACTCCAACATCCTGAAGACAGGATAGTCTGAAGGCAACGAGTCTACTTCACCACCAAGTGGAAGCAACGTCAATAAGTCTGAATAAGGATAACCTCTCCGAAGATGAATGTCTCTAACCTAACTGAAGGCTAACACTAAGTGTCGTTAACCACTAACCTACCCAGAGTTAACCACTAAGACTGCGTTAGAAAACCACCTTGACCTGGTTCCCGGAATAGAACCTCTCTCGGAGAGCTCAACCCAAGAGCCAAGGAGATACATACCTCTGCAACACCTCGCCAGCCCTTCAAGACAGAAGATCTACACCATTCTCAAAGGACCTGAGTGCATCTCTAAGGGGGAAAGACTGCGTCTTTCCAACTCAATCTCCAGAAGACTGTCTACCGGAAGATACTTCAGAAAAGATCCCCCGATTCGACGTCCTTTTGCCAAACTACAACCCCGGGAGTTATCAGAGGAGAAACTAACTGAAGATCCTATGAAGTCCCTCTGTCGTTCCAGCTGAAGACCAACCAGAAGGGCCACCGGATCGCTAACCGCTCAGTTCCAATCACTTAGAGGATGTGAGACTCCAACGACTCCAACAGACAAAGTACGAATAATCGTAGTACATAAGTCCCGTGGGACCTCCCTTCACGACGCCTTCGTAAGATTCCAACTCTAGGAGAAAGAGCGACGCCAGTCTTCAACACATCTATCCACGACTCCAAGAAGAAAGGACTAGGTCAACTCTCCGATCTACCCTATCCTAAGGGGGAAAGACTGCGTCTTTCCCACCAAAATAGAGTAACCCTTCACCAGAAGCCAACCCAGGAGTCCCGACCATAAGGTCGTTAACTAGGCTACACCCCTAAGGAAGAGGCGTGAATCCTTAGAGAAAGGTACCCCGTCAGAGACTGGCCCACCAAGGGTACTCAGTAAAGTTCAGAAGTCGATATAACCTGCCCAGCCTACGCCCTCAAGATATCTAGTCCGGAAGGAAAAGAAGTTCATCTCTCGAAATCAAGACTGGACCCTGCTCAACTCTCTGTGCATCCCGGAAGACTGAAGCTCAACTTTATCGACCGAGTAGTCAGTTTCAAAGACGGAGTCCGTAAGTTAGGACGCGTAGGACACCTGGTATCAACCCGACTCAAAATCCCCTAACCCTACTCTCCTGAATCTCGGAACGAGATTCTTTTAAGGGGGAAAGGTCTGTAACATCCCAATTTCAGCAACCCTGATTAGTTGTCCAGAACGCAAAAATCAGGGGAAACAAAAACTTTTTCTTGTTTAATGCTGAAGTGTCTGCTTGTTGTTTGGATATGCTTATGCATATGAATGTGTATTAGATGATATACTCCTTACCTTAACACCATTTGACAAAAGCTACTTCCCAAAACAGTCTTGGCTTAATTTCCATATTCTCAAATGTTCTGGCATTTTAAAACCTGAGCCAAGAACCCTTTGCAAACCAACTATTTTAGTAGCTTCTATTGATCAAACTATGGAGAGCTATATAACATAATCTCCTTATGCTTTCAAGACAGAACCTTCTACTATTCTTATCTCTAGATTTAACAAAACCTTTTTCTGAAGCAATTGAATTCTACCCTTGGTAGAGATAACAAGAGACCCTCATCTTATTCCAAACTACAACCTTTTCGAAATACCCAACCTTACCCCAAGCCAAGCTTGATGGTAACCCCAGTAGTAGTTAAATTGTTTGTAAGATGAATTGCCCTGATCTACTGCTTGATTTGTCTTCTTAGGAGATAGTATGAGCTACTCTAGGAGCTCATCACTAGGATCAAGATGTTTCCAAATCACCACACCCTAAGCAAGAATACAAAGCTGGATCCGATCTCTAGATACTAGGCGATCATCTAAAACCCTTAACCAGATCAATTCTGAAGATATCCCTTCTAGAAGCTCCCAAGTCAATGAAGACCAATATCAAGCATGGATCCTTTCTACTCCCTCTACACTTAAACATCAGCCACTTGATGATGCTTTGGTACCTTGCATCCCATCAAAATCATCACCACCCACATTCTAGTCAAAAACACTAAATCTGCCAAATTTGGTAAGTCTGGAAAACTAATTCCAACATAACCTTTTTGGATGCCTCCCTTTCTCAACCCTTGTGTATTTTTGAAAATGCATCTAAACCATCTTGTTAACCATCCTGAGGACTACCGAGGCCCACTCTTCCCTTGGTTAGATCATCCTCCAACCTACTTGTTCTTGATGGTTTTGCAGGCAAGAAAATAACTTTTCCTGCAAATCTAGTCAACATGCCTACTTTGACAGAAGCTCACACCCTCATCCAACCTTCTATGGACCAACTCTTTGCATGGTTGTGTTCTACTCATAAAGTTCTATCAATATCTACTTCACTTGTTCCAAGTGGATCTTTGTGCTTCTTAAACCCACAAGGTTTTGAAGGCTAGTTGATAATCTGCTTTCGCAAGCTTATTTTATTCCAAGTTTGAAATCAATTCTTGGTAAACTCAAGCCATATCAAGATCAAACCTCTATACCATGTTGATTTACATCACTTGGTCTATCCATCCATCTATCCCATGCCCCAAGGGGAGATCGGAGCTCCAAGATCCAACAAGGTTTTGGTGGCATGAAAACAATCTTACCCAAGATCCTGAAATCTCTAGTTTTCACCAAAATCAACTTGGATTCTCCAATCCCAAGGTTGCAAATGATTGCTACACCTTGTATACATCATCTACCTTGATCATCAAGATTTATCAATAGTTATCCATATTTATTATGGACCAAAACTATTTAATTCCCTTAATAGGCAAAACCTCCAAAACCTCTTCCATAAAGGAAAGTTTTGTTTTTGCCAAAACACCTGTCCAACTTTTGGCTCAATTGAGATCCATATATAATACCCTGCATTCCCATCTCAAGAATAAATATTTTTGAGATTCTTTATTATTTCTTTTTGCCCTTTTTCTTAAATGGCAGAAATAAGAAATAATCCTTTAAAAATACCTTCCCACCTCAATAAATCCCAATAAAATTCCCCAAGGTGTAATATGGTATCTTGGACCATTTCACACCAAAATATCACTTTGTCTAATGTAAAATATCAAATGAACTTCTAGAAACAACTGTTGTACCTTTTGAATAAATAATTTTAAGTGGAATTAAAATCCTCTGAAAAATCCCAAATAATTCCTGGAGATGTACCCTGACTTAAACCATCTACCAGTACCATTCACTCATCTTGCCAAGATCAATTCAAAGAATTTATTCATAGTCACATATTTGCCAAAATTGGGTTATGATCAAAACCTTGCACTAATACTCCATCAAACTTATCAAATCTTCTCCACCAAGCCTACACAGCACACTTATCTCCCCCTTGGTCGAAAACACTATAGCCCTAGCACTGTAGCACTCCCTTCCCCTTGTCCTTTAGTGCTTGGAGGAAGGAGAGATACACACATCGGTCACATCTTTACTTCTTGCAGCACTCCACCCCACCTCTCTCTGCCCGCTGCCCACACCAGAAACCACTCTCCACGCCCACAACATCTTCCCCGCTAGTTTCCACCTCCCTCCATATCCTTCCCATGGAACAAGTCCATCATGGACCTCTCCTCTCGGGTTAAATACCCCAGGCCACCCAGCTCTCCCCTCTCTGGCTCATTTGCCCCCCTCTGCTCCCTCTTACCACCCCAGCACCCTCACTCCCTCTCCCCTGCTCAGTGCTGCCAAGAGAAGGAGGAGAAGGAACCTCGGCCCTTCTCCAAAAATCGAGCAAAGCTCCTTCCACCCTGCCTCTCCCCCGCTACAGGCTATGCTCCTGACCTCCCTCCCTCTTTTTGGTACTAACGGTGTTCCTCGTTTCGACATGCAGCCACCATGGCCGCCGCACCGGCGAGCTCCCGAAGTCCCTCTCCGACCAACCTCGCGCGGGCTCCTTCCTAGAAGCAAATAGGGTCGCGCCACCCCTCCCTGGAGTCTCCATCGTCGACCGCGTCTCCTTGTCGCCTCCCCGACCTCCCCCGAGCCCCAGGTGAGCCGCGTCGCCGCTCCCCGAGCTCTGCTAGGGTTCCAGCCCGCCGGCGCCAGCGTGGGGTGGACGACGGACGCAGGCCGGCGATCCCTCTTTTTATCCAACAGCCAGCGTGCCTTGGTACCCCTTCGCATATCTGGGTCACTAACGCCGTCTCCCACTCGTTAGCTTCAAAACTGGCTCCCCGCGCGCGTCATCACCCCTAGTGGGCCGAATCCCCCTCGTTCGGCCCATCCCTCCGCAGATCAAGCCCAGCAGCCCCTGCCCTTTTTCCTTTTTAAATTCCTTTTCCAGATCTGTTGAATACCTCACCAGTTTAAATCCATATGAAAATGGAAAATGGGGTATTTCGTCCAAATAATTTTTTTATCATGTTCATGTCTGTTTTGTGCAACATGCAGAACTGGTCACTTGCCAAAAATAATTTTTATTATTTACTGGCATTAAATCCACTAAACTGTATCTTTTTCACTAAATAATTTCCACAGTGAGTTGTACATACTCAAATGATATGATTCAAAGTGCCTATGAAAGGTAGTTGATATACCTATCTAATAGCCCTTGTCTCCAGCTAAGTGGAACTATAGATCTGAAGATATAAAAATGACAAGATTAATTATATTTTGTCCGTAGAAAATTCTCTAGGCCAATATATGAAGGGAATTAACCTGATTCCAACTCTCTGTGATGTGGTACCCTCAGTCTACCAAAATCCAGGAGATCAAGAGTTATTGAGCTTCTAAGGTTTTCAAATGAATTAAACAATTTTGTCCATGGTGTTTTCACTAGATAAATCACCACAGTAGTTCCACAACTCCAAAAAGGTTGTTTCCAATTTGTACTGGAAGGTATTTGCAATACCTATCCATTGCCCTTTTCTTCATATCAGAAGCTTATGTAGATTTAATCTGGTGAAAGGGACAAGTTGTGTACAGAACTGCCTTTGGGAATTTCCTAAAGGCATTCTGGAAATTATTTTGGAGTGATTCCAACTCTCAGGGTTTGAGTACATAAAACTATACAAAATGCTCCAAGGAAATAATTTTTGGAGCTCCAGAACTTTTCTGGTGATTTATTTCTTAAAACTAGATCTTTTATCACTAGAATATTCCTAAGAAATTCTAGAAAAGTGATAAATTAGTGAAACCACTTTTATTGGCTTCATTTTATCAACACCTACCTCTTGGTACCATTGGTACACAATGGTATCATGCTGAATGGGTCTTTGGTCCAAAACCCCCTCTTAGGTAGTTCCTCGATAATAAACCCTAAGGGGTGTTCATTCCTGTAGCATCCCAATTGTCTAACAATTGCAATGCTACTAGCCTAGTCTATATAATGGCTACTTCAAATATATAATTGTTGCATCATAACTATATCATGCTCATGTCATCATGCCACCTTGCATTTGAGCATCATATAAAACCCTTTTGATTTGGTTCTTCTCTCATATGCATTGTAAATTGTATTTGCCTCTTGATATTGTATTTGGTTATTGATATATCGTTTAATGCCCAAGTTGAGTTGGGGGCATATCTTTTATTAACTCCACCACCTTTCTTGTCATCACCCCATAATTCCACCATCCAGCTAAATATGAGCTTTGCACTTTATTTGAGTCTACCTCTAGCTCATGTGGGTTGGGATGGATCCAATTCTTTTCCACATGCTCTCATCTTAGCATCATGATGTCTTCACATTATTGATATATGAGAGCCACATGGCCACCTTTGCATGCCTTGTGAGTGGAACCCTTTTCCTAGCTTCCATATGGATTATTATGGATTTATGCTCATGTGGGAATAATTTTGGGACTAGTAAGCATCTAGTGGAGTATACACACTAGCAAGTCCCAATTTTAATCAAATGTGATCATCTCCACCTATTCCACTTGGAGCTTCCTTCTAAAAATCTTTTGCTTGGCTTTTATTCCAATTTTGGGAATGCATAATAATAATGCCATGTAATAATATTGTTTTCACAAGAATCAACATGGCAATAAATATTTCGCATGGGCCATGCAAGTGCCACCTTTTCTAGCTTTTGGGTTTTTATTTGATTTTTGAGTGGATCATCACCTCTCTCCATCTCTATCTTTTCTTTTGGCTTGTTCTATGTTGATCTTGCTTAAACCCTAGCAATCCATCCCTCTGTTTTTCTTGTTTGATCTTGGTTGTTCTTGGCTTGATCTTGTCCAAGGCAAATCCTAGCTTCAAACCACTCCATCTATCTCTCTCTCTAAACCCTAAACCACCACCCCCCCTTCTCTCTTAAACTCTATCTAGGTGCCACTCATATCATCTACCCTTCATCACCATAACCCCCCTCTCTCCTAAACCCCACCATGACCTAGCCCTAGCATGATGCACCTCTCTCTCTCTCGGCCTCTCTCTCTCTCTCACCTAGCTTGGCCCCACTTGGCTACCCTCTCACCAAACCCTAGCTGGCCACCTACACCCCTGCCCTAGCTACCCTCTACCAAGCCCTGGCCCGAGCCCATCAACCCTAGCCCGATCACCCTCCTCCCCTTTTGCAAAAGTGCACCACCCCCCATGTGCCTCTCTCCTCTCTCCCTTATCTCCCCAACCACCCAGCTCACCTTACCATCTCAGATCCGTCCAGGAGGCGCCCAGGTTCCTCTCTCCCTCCCTTTCTTCCTCTCCTTGCAGCCTCACTTGGCCATGGCCTTCCCATGCCGAACCCCAAAACCCTAGCCCATCTACCTCCTGGCCTCGTGATCCCAAGCTCACCCAACGATCCAGAGGCACCAGGCGTCCCTCGCTTCCTCTTCTTCGCCTAGCCCTGAAGCCACTGAACCGCCGGAGAGCCCCTGCGCCCGTGCCCGTGAGCAGCAGGAGTGCTCGGCCCCTGCTTCGACGATCGACGCTACCTCGAGCCCGCTAGCTGCACCAGATGGTCGCTGGTGAGCCCTCTTCCCTAGACATCGCTCTCCTCCTCTCGCTTTGCATCGCCATGCCTTCCGTCGGCGCTGCTGCTGTCAAGGCAGCAAGGCAGCCGCAGCAGCTTCCCGTCACTTTGTTCCTCGACCTACCCCCCTCAGCCTCCTGCGTTAGATCGCTGAACGAGACTTGTAGGCCGATGTCCCCTCTTCAACTTTTGTTTTAGCCGCGTCGCATTTCTCCCAGCGGATTCGTCGCCACCGTCGACGAAAAGCAGCCGGATCCGCCGTCGGGACGGTTTCGCCAGCAAGAACAACGATGATGACGCTTGTGTTTAGGCCCCTGTAGTTTTTCCCGCCTCAACCCGCCGTCCCTAGAGCCCACCTGTCAGCCTCGGTTTCCTTTTTGCAAGCAAACCCCCGGGAAATCCGGCCATCACAGATCAGTCCCTCCCCACGCCCTGGATCGCATTACGTGTCCCAGCGGTGGCGGTACGGCGTATTGTTAACGGACCCACTTGTCGCCAGTGTGCCGGTCACCAGGCATGAAAACACCCAGCGACCCTCTGCAGCCCCCAGCCCTCTCCCGCAGTCGACCCCATCGCGTCGTGGCTAGCCTAGAGCTGAGTAACAAAATGTTTTCTGTAATCTAGTTTTTTTTAATTCAAATCTTTTCAAAATTATTTCAAATTCAATTTAATTCTGTTTTTAAATAACTTTTAAAATACAAACCTAAATAATACATATAATATATGTTTTCAAATCAGAAAAATATGAGGAATTCAAATATGCCATCCAAAATATATTTTGAACATTTAAAATTCCAAGTTTACTTAAATTACAATAAAATGCCCTTTTCCTTATTTAATTAATAACTTTTGTTTTATAACTCCAAATTTCACAAATAATATGTCTAAAATGATTAGCTCGACGAGACCTTTCTGTTTATGCATCCCATGTTTTGATTTGAAGCATGCATCATATAAATATAAAGAGTACAGCAACTAAAATGAGGATAAAATGGGGCCAAAACTAAATAAAATGGTTTATTCTTGCTTTCCACACTCACCCATGCCATGCTACTTTATTGCTATGCAAATTTTGCATCATTCATCATGGCATGATTGTTTGCTTGATGCATTTTATTCATATGCTTGTGCCCTTTATTTATGTTGGCTCTTGTTTGTTTGGTTCTTCTTCGAATAGACGCTGAGCAGGGGATATATCAAGAGAACCAGGAGCACTACCCAGATCCATCCCTTGCTTCAACTGAGCTGCCAGGCCAGCACTACCACATGCTTGCATACATATAGTACCTATTGCCTCTATCTTATTCTTGCATCATTGAGTCGCGATTGCATTAATCTGAATCCCAAGTATTGCATGGCCTTTACTTTTAAACCCACCAAGCTTGTTCCTCCATCCCATGAGCCATTACTACAGGAGTTGTTTGAGCCATGCGAGTCGTAGAACAGCATGTGTAGGGTATGTGAGTGTCTGATGGATAACGAGGTACCTAAACAACTCAACCTGAGTAGTAATGGGATAACTAATGAAAGTGGCATCGGTGAGCCATAATTGCTATTTGGTTTTTCAGGCTCACTTGTGTCCTGTGGGACCCCAGTACTTGATTCTGTTCCTTGAATATTCACTATCCACATCCGGGAGGCTTATGAACCCCCGAGCAGTAGCTTGATTCATTCTTATTTCTTGGGGCCACAAACTAGTTTGAGGTTTTATTTACTATCTGTACTTATGCCATGCTTTCGCTTTAATTTAAATTGTGCGAGGTATCTGACTGTCTTGTTAGGGCCGTGACCGTTTGCTGTATCGACAAGCCCAAATACACTTTCAGGTTACCGATCGTTTACCGGCTCCACAAACCTTGAGGCCGTCTGAGTCAGCTAACTTCGTTGGTAGCTCAATGGGGTGGCCCTCAAATATTTCTGAATCTGTGATCGTTTTGTCGGATCGTTGGGTTTTGATTTGGTTTTTCCAGGCATATCGAGTGTGTGTTGCTATTTGTGCACCCTTAGGTAAAACTTTCAAAGCCGTGTCATGGTTATGGACGACTTGGAGCACAGTTTCTCGATCATAGACAAGAATAACTAAAGTACCGCTTTTAATTTGACTAGACTAGGTACCTAACTAGTAAAATAGTGCAATACTCACGGAATGGATAATAAAACTGCCAACGGATGGGGGGGTTGTTCGTCCGCTTCCTCGTCGGTAAGCGGGGAGGAGGATGGATCTGTGGATATTACCGTTATTACTGTTATAAGCATTGTTATTAATTCACGGACATCCGCTCTATCTCTGGTTAGGCGGATGGTTAGCAGTATCTATAGAATTGTTAGGGTTTATCTTTTGCTGCAATTGCGTCACCCGAGTTGTGTCCCTTTAGCGGCATAAAGACTTGCTGAGTACCCCTAGGGTCTCACACGATAAATTATTGGTTCGTATGAACAGTACCCTCAAGATGGTTCTTGGGTGTAAGAGACGATGTGGGCAACGATCATTCGTGTAGAGATTCGGGAACGGGATCGTGAGATCTGTATGGATGTGCTTATTTATGGGGCATCTTATGCCGATTTGCTTCTTATCCGTACTCGGATTTTGTCTTCCGCTTGATACTCGATGTTTGATGTATGAGGAGATATCCTAAACTATTATATCTATCTAGGATATTTGGATCTTGCCGTATGGGCGTTATATTTCCTTTCTTTTAGATGGAATGGCTCGATGTACTGTTGTATGGTGGCTTGCATACATACTCATTTGTGTATGTAGTTGATCCTTCGCCCTGCCGATTCATACCCCATTCTTGTCCCGATGTTTGGAAATGGTTAGGACGGCCGAAAGGTCTACTGTGAGAGGCATTTGGGCCCCACCGCATTATTTTAACCATTTCCGCTCATCCGTGCTTGTTACTAGGAGCGTAATTCACCGAGGTAGTTACAATTGGTATCGAGCCATCCGCCCTTGGTCTCAGCCAAATGGTCGTTGTCTGTCTAGCAAATATTTTTGGTAGTTATGTATACTAAGGAAAAACAAAACGCGAGAGTAGGACTGCTTCCACTTTTCTTCTTACCTAACCACCACCCTTTTCTGGTAAGGAAGTGTAACGTTTTCAATCCTCTTCTTAAAATTCAAACTAGGATTCACGTGTTCGGGGTTTCCGTAGTACCATAGAAAGTGTGTGTGTGTGTGTAATTCCTTGTCTATCTGTTGCATCCAAGTTGTTATCCTTATCTGCCTTTGGTTATCAACTGTTGGTACATTCCATACCGACAGGCTTTTGAAAACCGGCGCGATCTATCTGACTCCTTGTTAACCGGTGCCATCTTCTTAAGGGTGTTCTTCCTTCTAGCAACTCCTCGTTCTGTGCAAGTATCTGTTGCTAATCTCTATCTGATAAGTGATTTTGCACATCTATTGGTATTTTAATGCCGAAAAATGCGGAAAATTTTTTCTTTGACACATCTGTGTTTCCACACTCCTTTCCAGTCGTGTGTGAAACATTATCTATCTTCCTTTTATCAGCATGTCCATGCTAACTCATTCTTTTGTCACCGGCGCTTAATCCTGGAGTTCCTTTTCATCTCCTTTTCTCTTGGGCTAATTACATAACGTGTGTCGATCCGATGCTGATGATTGTAATTTGGTTCTCGGCATAGCTATATTCCACTCATGATAATGTCGATTGGAATATGGAAAATGCTATCAACTCTATCCTACAAATGGCGACGGTTATCTCCGGTGATTTTGAGTACACCGTGATCATATCTATGCATCTTCAAGCATCTTTGGCAATCCGGAGTTTCCCAAAGCATTACGGCGGTCTATCATCTGTCCATCATGCTGCACATCTTTTCGAACCCCATATCTGCACAATTCTCCTGGATACGAGGGAATTGCATCTTTTCGCTTATGATAGCTTTGCTTAAGGTATGATCTATCATCGTTTCTTATCCAAGATCTCTTTATCCTTGTAACCGGCGATCCAATCGACAATGTAAACCAGGTGGCATTTCCTGTTCTCTTCCGAAGGACCAGATAACCTATTCTTCCAGTGCATCTTCTTCAACATGAATCCTTACTCGTAACGTTGATCTTTCTAAAAGCATTGAGCTCAGTAAGTGTTCGAGCATTTGTTCGTTTCTCTCGCCTTTTGAACTTGGTATTCTGGGAATATTCTGTTAATCCATGGTGGTATATGTTGTTAATATGCTTGCCTATTCGATATCAACGAAAGGACATGGAATATCATCTGTGTCTCTTTCTCTCAAGCTTCGTGAGCACTGCCTGTGTGCAAAGTCTCAAAGCGTGAATTCTGGCTTCTTGAAGTCACCTATCTCGACCACGTCCTTTTGCTAAATACATTGCTTCAATTCTGGAATCAGCAAGTCCATTGTTAATTCCATCTTCCATCTTCAATCAAACCCGGAGTCTTTCCTTGTTGGTGAGTTATCATCGCTTCGCTGAAGTTTTTCCTCAAAACTGCTAAATCTCCCTCAATCATTTCAAGAAGAACATGGAGTTCTTTTCACCTCAGTCTCGTCAAGTAATCTCTTGAAACCCTCTCGCTCTATCGTCAATGCTCAATCCACCGGAGGCCATGAAGTTTTTTCAGATCTTTTGCAATCCTTATGTGCAAGTGGTGCTATCTTTTTACTTATCTGTGGAATCTTGCAGTTGTCTCCGTGATCTTCCTTCATATCTATCTGGTGGCTTGGTACTTCAGACATGACGACAACATCATCATCTTTATCTATCTTTGAATCCGGCTAATCGTTTGCATCTATCCTTGTTTTCTAACGGTGTTCCACGAGTTCTTCTTATCAATACCTTCAGTTTGTTTCGGTAGTTGGGTTGCATGGTTTTCTTATTCATGTGCGGAGTAATGCTTTGAGTGCGGGATGGAGTAGCTACCATACCACTACTCTTATCATTCGCTCTTGTACATTGAATGGGTGAATTAATGTGATTTCACTCATTCCACGGAAGTTAGGAGTGGCCTTTATCCCTCGATACTTTTACTTCCGCCTTTGTTTTTTCCGGAGTGCTCTCTCGAAGAAAGTAATCAATAATCTCTGGTTGGTGATCTCACCCTTCCTACACGGAGCAAAATCTTCAATTATCTGGTGGAAACAAACGCAAACTCTTTTCTGTCCTCGTCATTCTACCGGTGCTCGACATCCTCAAACAAATGGAAGGAAACTATCTCTCTTTGTTCATCAATTCTTTTTCTGTGGTAAAGCCAATTATGGTTGATGCCATCAGCCGCAAATCTATTGCGTTAGCCTCAAGGCTAAAGAAAGCAATAAGTATCTCTACGATAAACTCCAGGTCCTTCATATTCTTTGCTTCTCGGCATTCCATCATGATCTGGCTTCACATCCGTCTCTGGAAGTTATATCCGCGCACCTCAATTGCGTGATCCTTTGGTCTTACCGGTGCAAGAAGAATCTAATCCGATGATGACTAAATCTTTCTGTTGATATCAAGGGACTCTATTGTTTGAAGGCAATATTGTTTCCGAACTGCATTTCTCAAATCCGAGAGAAGATGTGATGCTATTGTCATAGTGGTTCAAAACCTCTCCAATCTAGCTCTTTTCTTCCGGCGAGACGAAGGTTCATCCTCTCTAGTATCGGTAAATCTTTAATCTTAATGGTGTGTCTTTCTTTATCCATGATACATCATCTTCTCCTTCCTTTCACAAGTGGTTCTATCCTTTTATCATGTTTCTTGGGAAAACCGGAGCTATGTTCATCCTATCCTTCTTGTCTCACGACAATCCTTCAACTCTTCTAACCCGTTGTTTCTCAAGCAAAACGCAAGACTCGCAACAAGTCTAGCAAGTTTTGCAAGGTGTAGTGGTCGCACCATTCAGTTCTTCATCATCTTGGGAACGTGAGGGTCACCTTCGTTCGAACATCCGCCTCTCCTTGTGTTGTTTTCTTTTCCTAGGAATCTCGGGGCGAGATTCTTGTTTAGTGGGGGAGAGTTGTAGCATCCCAATTGTCTAACAATTGCAATGCTACTAGCCTAGTCTATATAATGGCTACTTCAAATATATAATTGTTGCATCATAACTATATCATGCTCATGTCATCATGCCACCTTGCATTTGAGCATCATATAAAACCCTTTTGATTTGGTTCTTCTCTCATATGCATTGTAAATTGTATTTGCCTCTTGATATTGTATTTGGTTATTGATATATCGTTTAATGCCCAAGTTGAGTTGGGGGCATATCTTTTATTAACTCCACCACCTTTCTTGTCATCACCCCATAATTCCACCATCCAGCTAAATATGAGCTTTGCACTTTATTTGAGTCTACCTCTAGCTCATGTGGGTTGGGATGGATCCAATTCTTTTCCACATGCTCTCATCTTAGCATCATGATGTCTTCACATTATTGATATATGAGAGCCACATGGCCACCTTTGCATGCCTTGTGAGTGGAACCCTTTTCCTAGCTTCCATATGGATTATTATGGATTTATGCTCATGTGGGAATAATTTTGGGACTAGTAAGCATCTAGTGGAGTATACACACTAGCAAGTCCCAATTTTAATCAAATGTGATCATCTCCACCTATTCCACTTGGAGCTTCCTTCTAAAAATCTTTTGCTTGGCTTTTATTCCAATTTTGGGAATGCATAATAATAATGCCATGTAATAATATTGTTTTCACAAGAATCAACATGGCAATAAATATTTTGCATGGGCCATGCAAGTGCCACCTTTTCTAGCTTTTGGGTTTTTATTTGATTTTTGAGTGGATCATCACCTCTCTCCATCTCTGTCTTTTCTTTTGGCTTGTTCTATGTTGATCTTGCTTAAACCCTAGCAATCCATCCCTCTCTTTTTCTTGTTTGATCTTGGTTGTTCTTGGCTTGATCTTGTCGAAGGCAAATCCTAGCTTCAAACCACTCCATCTATCTCTCTCTCTAAACCCTAAACCACCACCCCCCTTCTCTCTTAACCTCTATCTAGGTGCCACTCATATCATCTACCCTTCATCACCATAACCCCCCTCTCTCCTAAACCCCACCATGACCTAGCCCTAGCATGATGCACCCCTCTCTCTCTCGGCCTCTCTCTCTCTCACCTAGCTTGGCCCCACTTGGCTACCCTCTCACCAAACCCTAGCTGGCCACCTACACCCCTGCCCTAGCTACCCTCTACCAAGCCCTGGCCCGAGCCCATCAACCCTAGCCCGATCACCCTCCTCCCCTTTTGCAAAAGTGCACCACCCCCCATGTGCCTCTCTCCTCTCTCCCTTATCTCCCCAACCACCCCAGCTCACCTTACCATCTCAGATCCGTCCAGGAGGCGCCCAGGTTCCTCTCTCCCTCCCTTTCTTCCTCTCCTTGCAGCCTCACTTGGCCATGGCCTTCCCATGCCGAACCCCAAAACCCTAGCCCATCTACCTCCTGGCCTCGTCGATCTGAAGCTCACCCAAACGATCTAGAGGCACCAGGGCGTCCTCTGCTTCCTCTTCTTCGCCTAGCCCCGCTGGAAGCCACCGGGAACCGCCGGAGGAACCCCGCCGCCGCCGTGCCCGTGAGCAGCAGGAGTGCTCCGGCCCCCTGCTTCCCCGACGATCGATGCTACCCCGAGCCCGCTAGCTGCACCAGATGGTCGCTGGTGAGCCCCTCTTCCCCCTAGACATCGTCTCCCTCCCCCTCTCGCCTTGCATCGCCGCCGCCTACCCCGCGCGCTGTTCCTCGACCTACCCCGCGCGCTGTAGCCCTCCTCTGCGTTAGATCGCTGAACGAGACTTGTAGGCCGATGTCCCCTCTTCAACTTTTGTTTTAGCCGCGTCGCATTTCTCCCAGCGGATTCGTCGCCACCGTCGACGAAAAGCAGCCGGATCCGCCGCCGTCAGGGACGGTTTCACAACAGGCTGTAAACAGCCGATGACGCTTTTGTGTTTAGGCCCCTGTAGTTTTTCCCGCCTCAACCCGCCGTCCCTAGAGCCCACCTGTCAGCCTCGGTTTCCTTTTTGCAAGCAAACCCCCGGGAAATCCGGCCATCACAGATCAGTCCCTCCCCACGCCCTGGATCGCACACGTGTCACGCCCCGGCGACCCACTTGTCATCGGTGTGGGTAGGCAGGAACCGAGTAAGAAACGCCCCGCAGCCCTCTGCAGCCCACATTGCTGAGTCAGCGTCGACCCACCGCGTCATGCTCTGTGGCTAGCCTAGAGCTGAGTAACAAAATGTTTTCTGTAATCTAGTTTTTTTTAATTCAAATCTTTTCAAAATTATTTCAAATTCAATTTAATTCTGTTTTTAAATAACTTTTAAAATACAAACCCAAATAATACATATAATATATGTTTTCAAATCAGAAAAATATGAGGAATTCAAATATGCCATCCAAAATATATTTTGAACATTTAAAATTCCAAGTTTACTTAAATTACAATAAAATGCCCTTTTCCTTATTTAATTAATAACTTTTGTTTTATAACTCCAAATTTCACAAATAATATGTCTAAAATGATTAGCTCGACGAGACCTTTCTGTTTATGCATCCCATGTTTTGATTTGAAGCATGCATCATATAAATATAAAGAGTACAGCAACTAAAATAAGGATAAAATGGGGCCAAAACTAAATAAAATAGTTTATTCTTGCTTTCCACACTCACCCATGCCATGCTACTTTATTGCTATGGAAATTGTGCATCATTCATCATGGCATGATTGTTTGCTTGATGCATTTTATTCATATGATTATGCCCTTTATTTATGTTGGCCCTTGTTTGTTTGGTTCTTCTTCGAATAGACGCTGAGCAGGGGATATATCAAGAGAACCAGGAGCACTACCCAGATCCATCCCTTGCTTCAACTGAGCTGCCAGGCAAGCACTACCACATGCTTGCATACATATAGTACCTATTGCCTCTATCTTATTCTTGCATCATTGAGTCGCGATTGCATTAATCTGAATCCCAAGTATTGCATGGCCTTTACTTTTAAACCCCACCGAAGCTTGTTCCTCCATCCCATGAGCCATTACTACAGGAGTTGTTTGAGCCATGCGAGTCGTAGAACAGCATGTGTAGGGTATGTGAGTGTCTGATGGATAACGAGGTACCTAAACAACTCAACCTGAGTAGTAATGGAATAACTAATGAAAGTGGCATCGGTGAGCCATAATTGCTATTTGGTTTTTCAGGCTCACTTGTGTCCCGTAGGACCCCGAGTACTTGATTCCTGTTCCTTGAATATTCGCGCTATCCACATCCGGGAGGCTTATGAACCCCCCTGAGCCAGAGCTTGATTCATTCTTATTTCTTGGGGCCACAAACTAGTTTGAGGTTTTATTTACTATCCTGTACTTATGCCATGCTTTACTTCTTTAATTTAAATTGTGCGAGGTACTGCACACTGTACTGTTTAGGGCCGTGACCCGTTTTCGCTGTATCGACAAGCCCAGTCACACTTTCAGGTTACTACCGCTTCAGGCTCCACAAACCTTGAGGCCGTCGGAGTCAGCTAACTTCGCTATGGTAGCTCAATGGGGTGGCCCCGAAATATTTCTGAATCCTGTGATCGCTTTGTCGTGCCTCGTTGGGTTTTGATTTGGTTTTCCAGGCATATCGGTGTGTGTTGCTATTTGTGCACCTGCGGTAAAACTTTCTGAAAGCCGTGTCCGCGGTTATGGACGACTTGGAGCACAGTTTCTCGATCATAGACAAGAATAACTAAAGTACCGCTTTTAATTTGACTAGACTAGGTACCTGACTAGTAAAATAGTGCAATACTCACGGAATGGATAATAAAACTACCAACGGATGGGGCGGTTGTTCGTCCGCTTCCTCGTCGGTAAGCGGGGAGGAGGATGGATCTGTGGATATTACCGTTATTACTGTTGTTATTAATTCACGGACATCCGTCTATCTCTGGTTAGGCGGATGGTTAGCGAGTATCTATAGAATTGTTAGGGTTTATCTTTTGCTGCAATTGCGTCACCCCAGGTTGTATCCCCTTTAGCGGCATAAAGACTTGCTGAGTACCCCTAGGGTCTCACACGATAAATTATTGGTTCAGATGAACAGGTACCCTCGCAAGATGGTTACTGGGTGGAAGAGACGGACGATGTGGGCAACGATCATTCGGTGTAGAGATTCCGGGAACGGGGATCCGTGAGATCTGTGGGCGGGATGTGCTTATGTATGGGGCATCTTATGCCGATTTGCTTCTTATCCGTACTCGGATTTTGTCTTTCGCTTCCGCTTGATACTCTGATGTTTGATGTATGAGGAGATATCCTAAACTATTATATC
Organism: Avena insularis; assembly: GCA_023614405.1. Taxonomy (NCBI): domain Eukaryota; kingdom Viridiplantae; phylum Streptophyta; class Magnoliopsida; order Poales; family Poaceae; genus Avena; species Avena insularis. Next base: position 270,047,835 of record CM042684.1, on the reverse strand, counting down.
TATCTAGGATATTTGGATCTTGCCGTATGGCGTTGCTATATTTCCTTTCTTTTTAGATGGAATGGCTCTGATGTACTGTTGTATGGTGGCTTGCATACATACTCATTTGTGTATGTAGTTGATCCCTTCCCCTGCCGATTACGCCGCCCGTTCTTGTCCCGATGTTTGGAAATGGTTAGGACGGCCGAAAGGTCTACCTGTGAGAGGCATTTGGGCCCCCACCGTACTATTTTAACCATTTCCGCTCATCCAGGCTTGTTACTAGGAGCGTAATTCACCGAGGTAGTTACAATTCCCTTCTCCAAGGCCATCTCAATCTCCTAACTTCAATCCTCTCAAAACCATCTGAACCTTAATTCGGTATTATTCAATTACTTGTTGTATTGTATTGGTGCTTGTATGCCTTGTGTTGATTGTGGCTTGGTTTGTTTGCATGTGGTGTCTTGACGACGATAGTTGCGCTCGTATTGACGCCGAGAAGAAGAGATCTTATTATTACTAGTATTGGTATTCTTGGTTATCTAAAGAAGAAGTCCAGGGACATATGCCATATTGCTGATCATCAGGCAAGCCACCTTCTTTCTCATAAGCCTCGTCCTACTGTTTTACTTATGCATGTTTTATCTACTGTTTATTAAAACTGCATTGTTTTACTATATGTTGATGTATATATGGTAGTGGTTTGGCTCCTCCGAACTATTACACTTTTGTACTATTAAGTACAACCCCCTTGGTGACACCTACTTGTCCTTAGTAGAATAGATGGTGTATATCACCATAACCCTTTTGGAGACCCCGTTTTAGCCGAAGCAAATCTAGAGGATGGGAAGACCCTGGAAAAAGTTTTACCAAATGTTTTATGATAAAACCTTGGTGAGGTGGGACCTCCCAAGAGATGTTGAGAAATAAAAGGGTTTTGTTTTACAAAATGCTGAAGGAAAGATGGAGGAAAAAGGTTTACGAAAACGCACCCGGTTCTTTGCATTTTAGCTATAACAACTTAACCTGTGCAACCACATTACTCTAGAATTGGACAGGGCTAGATTTGATGTTTGTCTATTCTGGTATAAGCTGCCTCATAACTACTACAGGGGATTGCGATCCCTAGAGGGTGGGCCTTCTCTTGACAAACGGTCCATGTGGGACATCGACCGGGAGAAGGAACGAAGGGTTTACGGACCTCCACGCGTTACTATGAGCCCCTCATTGAAAGCGCACACTCGAAGAGTGGAAAAAGCGCTCCGGTTGGTCCTCGGTACCCGACGTCCCGGTGTTGAGAAGAACAACACTCATAGGGTAGGCACTTATATTGGAGTGGGCAACCGGAGAGTCTTGATCGGTTACTCGACCCACGATCGGTGTAGATCAGGGTAGTGTACCCGGATGGTGTGGGTAAAGTGTACAACCTCTGCAGAGTGTAAATCTATTCGAATAGCCGTGTCCGTGGTCATGGACGGGTTGAACAAACTTCTGTAGAGCGGTGCTGGTTTTGTTTTCAAAAAGGATTTTGAAAAGAAATGGTTTTGGAAGTGTTTTGACCATGGTCGTAAAGGAGAAAGGTTTTTACCATGGGATGGTCGGAACGAGGAGAAAGGAGTTTGGTCGTGGGACGACCTGAAGACAGGAAGAAATGGGTGACCCAGTCCTAAGGTTTTCCAAAACTTTTCAAAACAGTTTCCAAAATGGTTTACAAAAGTTTTCAACAGAGATATGTAGATGCTATATCTACAAGAGAAACTATTTGAGAAAAGAACCTCTCTTGGAGCCCTCCTACTACCACAGCCATAATGCGTATCCTCTTGTTATTATTGTTACTTTAAGGTGGTTTGCGAGTACATTCAAAGTACTCACTGGCATTGTCCCTGGCTATTAACTTGGTCAGATATCAAGAAGAAGATGAGGTTCGCGACTATGCGAGCTAGGACGTTCTCCCAGTCAGTTGCTTGTAGGTTAAGGCATGGTTCCGGCTCTACGCTAAATGAAGTTCCGATGTTGTTGATTGATGTAGCCATAATGGCAAATAAGGTATGTCATGTATTCGTTATGTTTTGGATATTTACTTTGATACTTGTCGGTTATGTGCCACGACTAACTGATCATGGGATCGTGGTTGTATGCATAACAGGGATTCTCGGAGGATTAATCCGGGGGCCCCACAATTAGAGTAGTATTTTTTTTAACATTAGAGGCAAAATTTTGATTCTTCCAAGCAAGATTATAAGGAGTACGAGCTATAAAATTAACATCATTAACATCGGTAGTGATAGAATTAATTTGGGTATCTTCCTTACCCTTTACTATGTTGAGTAACTCATCTACCTTTGCAATAAGCTCTTCATTATTTACCTCCGTGATTGAATTCACCCTTTTGAGGTTCTTTCCACGTGCCATCAAGTAGCATGGTTGTTTTGCATATCATCAAGTAGCTTCTTTGCAATACTCACTTGCTTTCCCATGATTGTTCCTCCTGCTATAGTATCTAGCATAGACTTAGACATTGGGTTAAGGCCATTATAAAATAAATGCAATATAAGCCATTCTTCCATCCCATGACTAGGACAGTTCATTATGGCTTCTTTCATCCTTTCCCATGCAAGCGCTAGTGGCTCGTGATCTTCTTATCTAAAACTTGTAATGTTGGATCTTAGCTGCATAGTCTTAGCTGGGAGAAAATTTAGTCATAAAGAGATTAGTGCATTCCTCCCAAGATGTAATAGTGCATTTAGGTAGAGCTAGCAACCAGTCCTTAGCCTTTCCTCTTAGAGAGAAAGGAAATAAATGTAATGTAACACTATTTGGGTCAACATCCTTAATACGCATCATGTCGCAACTTTCAGTAGAAGTATCTAGGTGCAAACCTGAATCCTCAGAAGATGAGCCTCCAAATTGGTTTTTCTGAACCAAACTCAAAAGGTTAGGCTTAATCTCATATGATTCAGCATCAATAGTGGGATGAGTAATAGGTGCAAGAATAATATCATCAGTGGGAGTAGCATACTCCCCAAAGATTCTTTTGAGCTATGGCTCTTTCTTTTTGGTATTTTAAAGGTAAAGGGAACAAATAAACAAGTAACTATTTTTTGGGGGTTTTCAAATAGATAACAAGAAAGTAAACTAATAACAAGAAATAAACTATAAACAAAAATAAAACTAAAAACAAGGTATCTAATGACCTCGCCGAGATAGAGAATTTCTTCCCCAGCAACGGCGCTAGAAAAAGGGGTGATACCTTTGATCCCGATTCACAAATGTAGTATAATAGTCTTTTTCCCTAGTAGACCTAGGTTTAATCGAACCTTGGGAAACAATGCTAAAAGGAATTAAAAAGGACACGTCTACAAGACTTTATTTTTTTGGTTTACCTTCGTTTACCGGACCAATCTAGTTTACTTTATATCGTGGGTTATTTCAATGGATGGAGATAGGCCAGGTTGAAGATTTGCCTACAGCTGCACATCATATGGGATAAAAGATAATAATAGGCACAGTCATGTGCAATATTTTAATAGAGATAATCGTTGTGGGCAGCACATCCTAATATACTAAAGCCACTGCGAGTCATAGGCATAGCAATAGCCTTTCGATCCAACCGGTTGCACCATGAAGTACCGGGTTACAAATAGTTATTAAGTGAAAAACACAGATCAAATCCTTAAGGAGAGATGTTGTTGTTATTCATAAATGGGTCACTAAGCAAAGATCGTGCATCCCTTTCTAACACTAGTTTCATATGAGATAGCCGCTATCCAAGTATCTTACCTTAAGCCTTTATCAGTCTCAGGGGTCTTGGGTACCTACAAGTCCAAAGATTGAGGCAAGAGACGAAGAAACAAAAGATACAAATCTCTTATTCAAATAAGACACAATGCTCCCATAGATTAGATGCACATAATTGCTATGAAGTTTCACCTCAACCCGCGGCCCGTGAGGACTACTCACTCATAACAATAAGATCGAGGATAGAAAACATTGTGCAAAATACTTAGATTGAAATCAATTATTCTTATAATGGTTGCCGAATCACAAGGAGATCTCAAGTACAAAGTAATGGCTATGGCTAATGGAGAGGATGGAAGATGGAGGGGATGAACTATGGTGTGGATCTCCTTTGGTGGTGTTGTGATGCAATCTGAGAATGGCAGCCCCTATGTGCGGTGGCTGGGACCTCAAAATATATAGGCGCCTCCATTAAAGTTGTAGGGTTTGACGAGACGAAGCCACCGACACATGGTACGGGCAGATCGTATGGGCGGGCTCTTCTCGTACCAGTGGTCGTTATGGCCTCTGACACCTGGTTATTGCTCTAGGATTACTTGGCCGTGTAGACTTTCTCAAAATCTTCATTTATGGCTACTTATTTCGCATTAAAAAGCATGATTTCCTGCACAACACAACTCAAAGCAACGGTTTACATATCTTTGCAATAATTAGTCATTAGTGGCAAGACTAGAGAGATTCTTGTCAATTGCTTGACTAAAAACAATATTCAAATGCGGAAAAAAGATGGCTATTTTTGGAGCCATCATTGCGTGAATGCCCCAGAAATAATCAATTATGCGATATTTCCAAACATCGTAGTTTGTGCCATTGAATATATAGAAGGAATCGTGCACTAATCTCCTAGTCGACATCTTTACTCTCAAGGCATTGAAGCCTAAAATTGAGAGACCTTGCTCTGATACCAATTGAAAGTGCACAGATGTCGCCTAGAGGGGGTGAATAGGCGGTTAAAAAGTTTTACGAGATGGGCTTAATAAAAGCGGAATAAAACTAATGTTTACTTTGTCAAGTAAAAAACCTATGTGCACCAACAACTTATGCTAAGCAATACAAGCAACCATGTGATAGCAAGATATATGACTTCAAGCACGAAGACTATCACAAAGTAACGTGTGTAAGTAAAACACCTCGGGTAAAGAGATAACCGAGCCACACGGAGATGATGATGTTTTACCGAGTTCCTCCCATCAAGGGAGTACGTCTTGTTGGAGGGGTGGGCCGTACTAAGACCACCAACATCACAAGAGGCCTCACCCTATTCTCCCGAGCACCCGCCGCATGGCAAGCACCTGAACCACTATGGGACACTTGAGGGCGGTCACCAAACTCGTACAAGATTGAGGCAATCTCCACAACTTAATTGGAGGCTCCCAATAATCACCACCAAGGCCACTAAGTTGGGGAGAGCTCCACAACTTAATTGGAGGCCCCAAGAACTCACCACAAAGGCCACTACACCGTCTAGGGTTCCAAGAACCCAAGAGTAACAAGATTCTTGATTTCACGAACCAAATCTCCGAGGAGAACTCAACCCGATGCACCTAATGCAATGGCAAGTCCTTCACTCCCAAATTTCACCAAAGCTATAAAAGATATTGGGGGAATAAGAGAGGAAGAACACAATAGGAAGTCCACACAAGACTACAAGATCTAGATACAATGGGTTCCCTCACTTAGAGGACAGGTTGATTGGTGGAAATGTAGATCTAGATCTCCTCTCTCCTTTCCCTCAAGAAGATGCAAGAATAATTGGAGGGATTGAGAGATATCAAGCTTGGGAAGGTCAACAATGGAGGGGGAAACTTGCAGGAAGGGTTGAGGAACCATTGGGGAAGAAGGCCCCTTAAATAGGTCCCCCCAAATTCCAACCGTTGCAGCCCAAAAATGTGATTTCCGGTACTATCAGACATTTTCCCGATACTACCCGACTTTCCCGGCACTACCGGACATTCCCTGTGGTTACCGGGTCACCCAAACACACTTTTGACAGGAAATCCCGGTACTACCAGAGTTGTTCTCGGTAGTACCAGAATTCTTGGGTTTCACGGGTCTCCAAACACATTCTAGTCAGATACGCACGGTACTACCAGACTTTTTTCCGGTACTATCGGATTTTCGAAACGCACGGACACTCGGTACAAAAACGGCAATAACTTTTACATCTGGACTATGATTTCGATGATCTTGGGCTCGTTTCTAAGAGGACAACAAGAACTACAAGATCATGCAGAGAAACATCATTGTACAATCATAGAGATAAAACCACAAGATGAAAGGTTTGACCTCTCTAAAAGAGACGAACCGGTAAAACCTCCAAAACGCAAAACGTAATAACTTGACCTTGGAAACTCTGAATAGGTTGAAACCAATTTTGTTGGAAAGATACAAACAAGTAGCATCCAACAAATATGGAAATATTGGATACTACAAAGGGATAAAATATCTAGTTTATATATGTGATATATCTCCCAAGGTGTGGAGCCATAAAACCCGCAAGAGCAAAAACGCGGTAAGATATACAAGGGGAATCTGTTTTTGATGAACTACAACTTGTTATGAATATTACTACAAGCTCTAGAACCTCACTTGGATAAGATACAAATAACAACCAAGAAAGATGATGATAAGTATGCAAAGATTTGAGCTCTCTCCAAAAAAAATATGATCGAGTTACTCACTCGAGAGCCCCTCTTGATAGTACGGTTATCTATCATAAACCCGCAACATGAGACCGGCAAAAGGGAAAACTAATCAAGATTATATCTTTGCCTTGAGCATTCCAATTGATCTTGATGTAGACGATCTTGTCCTCCTCAAGATGGAAAACGTTTCATGATTCTCTTGCCACACTTGCTTGATGAAGACTTTAAAATTGCTCCCTCATACACCGTGGGAAACCTCTTCTTTGAGCTTGTCTTGATCGATCCATGAACACTTAGGATAGCAAGCATCAAGCATGAGATCTTCTAGAGATGGCACATCTTGAGCTTGCACTTTATTTCTTCTAACTTCATTTGGATGATGTCTTGAAGATACACATGAGGAACTCCATCTTATTCTTCAAGACACTCTTGATCTTCTTTTTCTATAAGATTCCAAAAGGCCCAAAACCCTTGGACATTGCTTATTCTTCTTCTTAAATTCTTCTACCTTGAAGCCAACATGGTCCAAGCGATGCCAATGGATAATTCCTACAAGTGCAACTCAATGCAAACATTAGTCCATAGAGATTGTCATTACTTACCAAAACCACACATAGGGTCCCACATGCTCTTTCAAAAGGCGTCCATTCTTTTCCCGTTGTGGTCGAGGCAAACAAGCGGAATGGTTTTATGTGTTGTCTATGTGGTGTCTGTCGGAATCAAAAGGAATACTCTTCCTCAAAAGTCCTTCACAACCACCTGTTTCAGTCTGATTTCATGTTCGGCTATAATTGTTGGAGCAAACACGGAGAAAGAGGGTTAATGATGGAAGAAAGCGAAGAAGAAGAGAATGATAATAACTGTCCTATGTTTCGTGAATATGGTGGCACTACAATGGAAGTTAATGATGAAGAAGAAGCTGAAGAACGGGTATTAGATGAGCCCGCTGATGATCTTGGTTGGGCCATTACTGATGCAAAGAGAGACTACGAAGGTGAAAAGAAGAGGTTGAAGTTCGAGCAGATGTTAGAGGATCATAACAAATTGTTGTACCCGAATTGCAAAGATGGCCATAAAAATTTGGGTAGCACACTGGAATTCCTGCAATGGAAGGCAGAGAACGTTGTGACTGACAATGGATTTGAAAAGTTGCTGAAAATAATGAAAAAGCTGCTTCCAAAGGATAACGAACCGCCCTCCAGTATGTACGAAGCAAAGAAGGTTGTTTGCCCTCTAGGATTAGAGGTGCAGAAGATACATGCATGCCATACTGACTGCATCCTCTATCACGGTGAGGAGTACGAGAATTTGGATGCATGCCCAGTATGCACTGCATTGCGGTATAAGATTAGACAAGATGACCCTGGTGATGTTGAGGGCGAGCACCCCAGGAACAGGGTTCCTGCCAAGGTGATGTTGTATGATCATATAATACCACGGTTGAAACGTTTGTTCAGAAACAAAGAGCATGCCAAGTTGTTGCGATGGCACATGAAAGACCGTAAGAAAGACGATATGTTGAGAAACCCTTCTGATGGTTCGCAGTGGAGAAAAATCAAGAGAGAGTTCTCGAGCTTTGCAGGTGACGCGAGGAACTTATGCTTTGGTCTAAGTACAAATGGCATGAATCCTTTTGGGGAGTAGAGTTGTAGTCATAAAACCTGGCTTATGACTCGATGTATCTATAACCTTCCTCCTTGGTTTAGCATGAAGTGGAAGTTCATTATGATGTCGGTGCTCATCCAAGGCCTGAAGCAACCCAGCAATGACATAGATATGTACGTAAGGCCATTAGTTGAATAACTTTTACAGTTGTGGCATGGACAAGGTGTACGTGTGTGGGATGAGAACAAACAAGAGGAATTTTACCTACGAGCGTTATTGTTCGTAACCGTCAATGATTGGCTTGCTCTTACTAACATTTAAGGACAAACAAACAAGGGATACAATGCATGAACACACTGTTTAGGTTAGACTAGAAGTATATATTTGGAGAAATTTAAAAAGAATGTGTACCCGAGGAATCGTCGATTTATTCCACCCGGGCATCCCTTAAGAAAGAAAGGCAACCATTTCAATGGTGAGGCAGATCACACGAGTAAGCCTATCTGCCATACTGGTGATGGTGTATTTGATATGGTGAAGGTTTTAAAGTAATCTTTGGAAAGGGTCCTGACAGACAATCTATTCTGAATGACACTAGCGGACACGCACCCATGTGGAAAAAGAAATCTATATTTTGGGAGTTACCCTATTGGAAAGTCATAGAGGTCCGCTCTTCAATCGACGTGATGCACCTGACGAATAATATTTGTGTGATCCTTCTAGGCTTCTTGGGCATGTATGGGAAGAATAAAGATATAGTGGAAGCACGATAGGACCAACAACGTATGACAGATCGAGATGGCATACATTCAGAGCAGTTTCAAGGTTCTGCCAGCTACGCTCTTACCAAGGAATAGAAGGAAATCTTTTTTGAATGCCTGAGCAGTATCAAGGTCCCATATGGCTTCTCATCAAATATAAAGGGAATAATAAATATGGTAGAGAAAAAATTTCAAAACATAAATTCTCATGACTGGCACGTGCTTATGACGCAATTGCTTCCGGTTGCATTGAGAGGGCTTCTACCGGAAAAAGTTTGAGTACCCATTGTGAAGCTGTGTGCGCTCCTCAATGTAGTTTATCAGAAGGTAATCAATCCAGAAAGTGTACCAAGGTTATAGAATGATGTGGTTCAATGTCTTGTAAGCTTCGAGTTGGTATTCCCACCATCCTTTTTCAATATTATGACGCACCTCCTAGTTCACCTAGTCAAAGAGATTACCATTCTTGGTCCTATATTTCTACAATATGTTCCCCTTCGAGAGGTGCATGGGAGTCTGAAAGAAATATGTTCATAACTGTGTTAGGACATAAGGAAGTATCTCCAAGGTCTATGGAACAAAGGAGATCATTGAGTTTTGTGTTGACTTTATTCCTGACCTTAAGCCGATTGGTGTTCCTGAATCACGGCATGAGGGGAGACTGATTGGAAAAGGCACGCTAGGAAAGAAAGCAAGGATATGTATGGATGAACATTCTTTCACTCAAGCACACTACATAGTTCTGCAAAATTCCACCTAGGTGGCTCTGTATATCGAGGAACAACAGAATATTGTATGCTCCAAAAATCTGGGGCAGTCTGACTCCTAATTAAACTTGAACACATGGTGACTTTTGGCAGTTGGTTGTAGGCACATCTCATGAATAACACCATTGTTGGAGATCATCTGTACTTGTTGGCCAGGTCACCATCTTCGACTATATTGACTTTCCAAGCGTACGAGATAAATGGGAATACATTTTACACGATTTCCCAAGATAAAAAGAGCACCAACCAAAATACACCAACCAAAATAGTGGTGTTCGCTTTGCTGCAACCGACGACAATGGGAAAATGACACATAGTTTGGTTACATAGAGGAGATATGGGAACTTGACTATGGACCTTATTTTAAGGTCCCTTTGTTTCAGTGCAAATGGGTCAGGCTGATAGTAGGCGAGGTAAAGTAGACTAGCAGTACGGAATGACAATAGTGGATCTCAACAATCTTGCATACAGAGACGAACCATTCGTCCTAGCCAATGATGTGGCTCAGCTTTTCTATGTGAAGGACATTTCTACCAAATTGAGAAAAAGAAAAGTTAAGAAAAAGAATACATCATACAATGAGCCAAAGCGCCACATAATTCTTTCAAGGAAAATAAACATCATGGGAGTGGAGGACAAGACAGACATGTCAGAAGATTATAATAAGTTTCATGAAATTCTTCCATTCACAGTGAACATTGACCCAAGCATCCTGTTAAATAAGGAAGATGCTCCATGGTTATGGCGCAGAAGAAAACCCCAACACTAGATGTGGATGTTGGTGATGTGTAATAATATATTAAACCTTTTATGTAACTATGTTCTAGATATGAACTGACTCTCACTAGGAAGTTGTTGATTCATAAGGGAGAGGTACTATTGCAATTCACTGTGGCCAGTTAAGATTATTCCCTCTCCTTGTGTATGATATTGAGGTCTACCTGCTTACCAGCAGTAGCCATTACTTTCTCATAACAAATCTCATTCATCAGCTAAAGCCTCTGTAGTGGCTTCCTCATAGATATCTAATATCTGAAATCTCTACAGTGGCTTCATCAGCTGAATACAACAACATCTTCATAGTTCGGGAGAGTTGCAGAATGGCAAAATGCATTTGAGTTAGAATCTGCGAAAAGATTTGAGTTAATCCATTTTTAATTTAAAATGGAAAATGATTAATAATTTGAGTAGTTAGAATAATAATTTTATAAAATATAAAATGGTTTTGGATTATTTATTCAAATTCAAACACTTTTCATGTTGAAAGTTTTGTCAGATTCAAAAATATGCAAAAGATATGAATTAATGCATTTTCTAATTCAAAATGGAAAAATGGTTAATAGTTTGAGTAGTTAGAATGATAATTTTAGAAAACAAAAAATGGTTTTGGATTAGTTATTCTAATTCAAACACTTTTCATGTTGAAAGTTTTGTCAGATTCGAATATATGCAAATGATATGAATTAATTCATCTTTAATTGAAAATAGCAAAATGGTTAATAGTTTGAGTAGTTAAAATAATAATTTTATAAAACAGAAAATGGTTTTGGATGAGTTATTCAAATTCAAACACTTTTTATGTTGAAAGTTTTGTCAGATTCGAAAATATGCAAAAGATATGAATTAATGCAATTTTTAATTGAAAATGGCAAAATGGTTAATAATTCAAGTAGTTAGAATAATTATTTTAGAAAACAGAAATTGGTTTTAGATTAGTTATTCAAGTTCAAACACTTTTCATGTTGAAAGTTTTGTCCGATTCGAAAATATACAAAAGTTATTCAAATTTATATTAAAAAACTTTTCAAATATCCAAAAGATGGAAGATTAGAAAAAGAAAATTGTTTTGGCGCTAAAAATCAACCTTTAGTTCCGGTTAGAGGCACAAACCGGGACTAAAGGGGTGGGGCTCACACGCAAAATATGGCGGCTAAAATTCTCTTTAGTCTCGGTTGGAGCCACCAATCGGAACTAAAGGCCGCCCTTTAGTCCCGGTTCGTGGCTCGAACCAGGACTAAAGGTGCGTGGGTATAAATACCCACCGCCTCCCGCGTCCTGATATCCCACAAGTATAGGAGATCGTGTGTAGCTTTTTCGATAAGTAAAGAGTGTCAAACCCAACGAGGAGCTAAAGGTAGGATAAATGTTCTCTCAAGTTCTATCAACCACTGATACAACTCTACGCACACTAAATGTTTGCATTATCTAGGAAATAAAACTAGAGCAACAATATGAGTACTAGAGATAGCTTTGCATGATAATAAATAACAAGAAAGTAAAGTTAGTTGCTGCAGCAATAAAATACACTAAACTAACAGAACCATGAGTGTGGAATAGTGGTGGTAATTGTGGTGGCTTTGTGCAAGTTTAATTAGCGAATAAATCGGGTTCATTGTCTTCGATGCAGTTTTCTATGTGGGAGTGGCTAAATATACATGTGCTTCACTACTTGGAATTACATGTACTATATGATTGGATTGATAGCAAACATCCGTAACTACTAATAATGCATTAAGGTTTACCCAACCATAACCTTAAGTTTAATGGTCCTCTTACTCCGATACGTGCAACGTTCCGGTTCGCGTCCTCAGGTTTCTGTCACTCCGGCAGAACTTTCCCCTTCCTCTTACACATACTATAAACCCTATGATGTTTAATCCATGCGCGCACAAATATAATGGACACCAAAGGACTGCACTATATCAACATACAAGTCTAATGAACCAAAGACGTTCAACCATTCAATCTAAGAACAAAGAAACTACACAAACATGACATAGATCATAGGATTATAACTTATAGCATCAAACGCCATGTTTACATAGGACGGTACAGAGGTGTGTGGAAGGATGAACCGCTGCATACTAGGAGGATTAGGTGATGCAGATGGCGGTGAAGATGGTGAAGAGGGCGGCGGCGCGGGGGACTCCTTCCCCGTCGCTGGTATCATGGGGGAGCACCGCCCCTTAGCCCCCTTCCTTCATGGCTTCTTGGGAGCCCTCCCCCATGGAGATGGGATCCATGGGGGAGGCAAAAATGTGGCTTTGGTGGCTGCAAATTCGTGGGTGGAGATGTCTTCCTCGAATTAGGTTTCCTCCTTTTATATAGCTTCTCGGATTCCCGTCACCCCATCTTAGGCTGCAGTAAATCAGGCCTAGCGGGTCCGACCGGACTCGGAATCAGCTAAATTTTATGTTTAGAATGTTTGTCACGAAATTTCCAACAACTTTTTAGTTGAAGAGTGTTCTGTTTGATGCCATCTTCGACCCGAAACGTGACCATCTTTAAAAAGAGTTCTGAGACAGATTTCTGGAAAATCCCAATTTGACTCCAACAAGGTTTCCACTTATATTCTTGGTAATTCCTACACATCCAAGTGTAAAACAAGAACATTGTGCACTTTTGCAACTATTAGTAGGTTAGTCCAAATAAATCATAAGCTTTATATAAAAAGGAGTGTCAAAAGCATAATATTAGCATAAAACCATCAAAAATTATAGATACGTTATGGACGTATCAACATCCCCAAGCTTAGTTCTGCTCGTCCTCGAGTAGGTAAACGATAAAAACAATATAATTTTTGAGTTGACATGCAGCCAACACAATATTGATCATCATTATTGTAAAAGCATTGCAGCTGGGATCAAAGTACTTAAAACATGAACATGAAAGATAGAGTTCTAACAGTAAGACATAGCAACTATGTTGTAACATGAAAAGGTATAAACAAAAGATCATGAATAACAATGCATTGAAATACGTTTGTTTGTTTCACATATCGAAAACATAATAAGAGTGGTATTCAGCTTGTCCCTCATGATATAGCAAAACATAAATGCATAGGACACCTTCAAAGTTCATAAGGGTGACTAGATACAATTAATTTAAGAACAAGAAATATCAAAGTTATGAATCAATCAACAAGTTTTGGGACAATGCACATTAAACTAAGAATGACCACTATGCTCTCTCAATTGGTGCATAAAGATATAAGATGGAGACTCAACATAAAAGTAAAAAAGAAAGGCCCTTCACAGAGGGAAGCAGGGATTTCAAGTTTCATAAAGAGCTTCCAAAAATTATGTTACTCATTAGCTTTCAGCTCTCATTGCCCCTATCATAAGCATCTTGAGGTGATTTAAGGTTAAAGTGACACAAATATGAGGATATGCTCGACAAGTTATAAGCCGAAAATCTCATGCCCCTTCCTTATGAGTACCGAACCTCATGCTATTCAACTTTAGTCACGAGTAAGTTCTTATCATTGTAAGTACATGTGTATCATAGAGAACCGCCAACAGGGTACCCCTTGCCCCATGATACATGAGCTATCCCATCTCAAAATGACAAGGCAACAAACAATGAGCATCTCAACGATCTTTTTATTTGTTATTTGCATAGGTTTTTATTGAGGATGCTTCACAGAATACCTACTATGGTTATGCTGCAAGTTTCCACCATGATTAGGCATGGCTTAGGCTAGCTACCCAGGCGTCTCTCTAACACACATACAAACTCCATGAGCTTACAAGCTCCCCTTTTATTTCACACCGCCGGGATCCATAAACAAAAGAACATGATATCAACTGAATAATAAGTGCAATGTTGAAAGCATTTCTCATAACAGCATGGTTCTGCTAATTCACAACTTATAAAGTGCAAGCATATAAGCAACATAGATGGACACAATGGTTCAAGTTAATTAAATGCAAGAAAGTAAAGTGTGCCATCAAGTTTGTGAGAGCTTTAGTCACTAATTTTTACATAACAAGTTTAATTTGGAAAGTAGATAAAAACACGAATATACTTGGAATGGTGTAACACACCATGCATAGGAATTTATAGTGGACTCTTTGGAATAACTTAGTTTTCTTGGGGGTTGGATGCATGAGTGGAACTCATACTTGGTACAGGTGGAGGCTAGCAAAAGACTAGGAGCGACCAACTAAGAGAGCAATAATGACCATAATCATGCAAAGCAATAAAAAATTATTAATTAAAGTATAAAGTGATATTACAAGTCAAAAACTAAATGATCATAGAGGCTAAGATGACTGGTTTATAGTCTTAACATGGTGTAAGCATGTGCCAAGTCAACCCAAATAAAGCATCAAAGGAGAATACCACAATATTATGCTTTTGTATGCTAAAGCTACGCATGATTCTTTCAAGGCACATTAAGCAATCTCAATTGTTTGGAACAAGTCATGCTACAGCAATAATCACTAAGCATAAAGTCAAAGCAACATCAATCATGACATGATAAGGTCTAGGCCACAATCAAAACAAGCTCCTTTTGTACCACTTATAAGCATGAGACCTCCTACTCTTTTCCAACACCAACCAACTTATTTGAAACCATATATGAATGCGGGGGTCCAACCAATTTATTTAAGCACACCAAACAAAATAAAACTAAAAACAAAAATAAAGACGCTCCAAGAATAACACAATTGTGCATGAAACAATAAAAATGAAGTGTTTTGGAAGAAAATCTGATATTTATTGATGAAGAAGGGGATGCCTTGGGCATCCCCAAGATTTGACGCTTGTACTTCTTGAATATTTCTTGGGGTGACACGGTTGGCATCCCCAAGCTTGAGCTTTTGTCCATACTTCATCTCATCACATCATTCTCTCCCTACACTTGAAAAGTTTCTTCATACAAAACTTCACACAATCTTCATTAGCAACATTAGTTTATTCAAGATAATAAGTCTTTGGGTTTAGTTTCCAAGTAAAACTTCTATTAAAACACAAGCTACTGTAGCAATTACTTCTAAAAGCTCAAGTGATCAAATAGAACTCAAAGAGAAAGAGATTAAGAGGCAAATGCAAATAACGGCAGAAATCTATCAAAACAGACCAGAAGGTAAAAACCGATTTTTTCGAAGACCTTCTGTTGCTCAAATCGAAAAGTGATAAACTAATACAAGTTAGATAATAACCTGGGGCATAAGCACAAAAAATTACAGCTCAATCCGACGTATAGAGATTTTTCACGATTTTTTACAGTGAAGCACGAAAATCTGTTTCGGGACATCAACTTTCCCAAGTCTTACTTATCTCTCATTAGAGGTTATTCTTGGCACAAAAACCACACAAAAAGGATAAGAAGAGGTTATTACTGAAGCAATAACTTGCAAGACTCAACAAAAGAAAAATTTACTTAAAATAAAAATAATTTGGGTTATCTCCCAATAGTGCTTTTCTTTAACGCCTTTCAGCTAGGCATAGGAGCAAGATTCAAGTATTTTCGAATGAATAAGCATTAAGATCAATACCAAAAATATCTTCTTTTCCAAGGCTTCATGCATTCCTACAAATTTTTAACTGAAAAGCTTTCATGGGAAGATTTGTTTTGGTTTCATAGGCATGAACACAAGTGTTCAAGGTCGACCCTCACTTAACCATTACTCATCTTTCCAATCACTTCCCTTTCTGAAAAAAATTTAGGTAACAAGTACAACTAATTTTTTTTGTAATTCGCATTCCCTATCTATACTAAGATAGAGAACAACTTAAAACTGAAAGTAAAAACTACTTAGAGATAAAGCAAACAAGTGCACACAAGAATATTCACCCATACGCTATTGCTTCTCGGCAACGGTGCCAGAAAAGGTCTTGATATTCCACAAGTATAGGGGATCTTGTGTAGCCTTTTCGATAAGTAAGAGTGCCGAACCCAACGAGGAGCTAAAGGTAGGATAAATATTCTCTCAAGTTCTATCAACCATTGATACAACTCTACGCATACTAAACGTTTGCATTATCTAGGATATAAAACTAGAGCAACAATACGAGTACTAGAGATAGCTTTGCATGATAATAAATAACAAGAAAGTAAAGTTAATTGCTGCAGCAATAAAATACACTAAACTAACAGAACCATGAGTGTGGAATAGTGGTGGTAATTGTGGTAGCTTTGTCCAAGTTTAATTAGCGAATAAATCGGGTTCATTGTCTTCGATGTAGTTTTCTATGTGGGAGAGGCTAGATGTACATGCGCTTCACTACTTGGAATTACATATACTATATGATTGGATTGTTAGCAAACATCTATAACTACTAACAATGTATTAAGATTTTCCCAACCATAGCCTTAAGTTTAATGGTCCTCTTACTCTTATACGTGCAACGTTCCAGTTCCTCTTCCTCTTACACATACTATAAACCCTATGATGTTTAATCCATACGCGCACAAATATAATGGACACCAAAGGACTGCACCATATCAACATACAACTCTAATGAACCAAAGACGTTCAACCATTCAATCTAATAACAAAAAACTACACAAACATGACACATATCATAGGATTATAACTTATAGCATCAAACACCATGTTTACATAGGACGGTACATAGGTGTGTGGGAGGATAAACCACTGCATACTAGGAGAATTAGGTGATGGAGATGGCGGTGAAGATGATGAAGAGGGCGGCAGCGCAGGGGAGTCCTTTCCCGTCGCCGGTATCATGGGGGAGCATCGCCCCTTAGCCCCCTTTATTCATGGCTTCTTGGGATTCCTCCCTCATGGAGATGGGATCCATGAGGGAGGCAAACACGTGGCTTTGGTGGCTGCAAATTCGTGGGTGGAGATGTCTTCCTCGAATTAGGTTTCCTCCCTTTATATAGCTTCTCGGATTCCCATTACCACATCTTGTGTTGTAGTAAATCAGGCCTAGCGGGCCCGTCCATACTCGGAATCAGCTAAATTTTATGTCTAGAATGTTTGTCGTGAAATTTCAAACAACTTTGTAGTTAAAGAGTTTTCTGTTTGACGTCGTCTTCGAGCCAAAACATGACCATCTTCAAAAAAAAGTTTCCGAGACAGATTTCTGAAAAATGGGAAATTTGACTCTAACAAGGTTTCTACTTGTATTCTTGGTAATTCCTACACATCCAAGTGTAAAACAAGAATATTGTGCACTTTTGCAACTATTAGTAGGTTAATCCAAATAAATCATAAGGTTTATATAAAAAGGAGTATCAAAAGCATAATATTAGCATAAAACCATCAAAACTTATAGATACGTTATGGACGTATCACGTCCCAGTTCGAGCCACGAACTGGGACACTCTACAAACAGGAGAATAAGGAGGAGCGCCGTCGCCGCCATTTGTGGAGGAGAAGGAGTGGGTGACGTCCCATGCCGCCTCTACGCCGCGCCACCCCCGTGCCGCCCCTACCCCATGTCGTCGCCCTCCCCGCGCCATCATTCGTGAAAGAGCCCCGCTCCGCCCCTCTGTCGCCACCGCCTCCCTCCGGTCAGCTTATTGTTTTTCTTTTTTTAGTTAGGGTATTTAGATTATTAGGGTATTGTTAGTTAGAATTAATATTTGGGTATTGTTGGTTAGTTAGAATATTTAAGATATTATTAGGGTATTGTTAGTTAGAATATTTAAGATATTATTAGGGTATTGTTATTTAGAATATTTAAATATTTTTAGAAATGATTTAAAATGGCAGACATTATTATAATCTTATAAAATTCATAACTAATTCATATTAATCAAAAAATATGAATAATATATCAAAATACTCAGAAAAATGAGATCTACCTATTTAAGTTATAATCATGCATTGTTGATCAACCTAAAACCCTAGTTTATATAGAGGAACATCGAACCCCCTTAAGTACATGTGGGTTTGATGGTGTGCCTTTACCAGGGCATCCCGAACCCTCTTAAATCGATGTTGCACCTAGGGCTAGTGTAGAATCTCTAATTTGACATGTTATACATATTGATTGAGCATTGCATTATGCCATCTCTTGAATGATGTCTTTCTTTTCGGTATTGCTTCTTCGCGATATGATTCGAGCACGAGGCTGAAGTCGATGACATCGAAGATCCATACCTGTCTACTAAAGGACAAGGCAAGCATGGCCTCTCATCCTGAACCTATGCTTTACAAAGTATATACTTTCACACTATAATGCACATGATTCCAATGTGATCTTTTGTCAGTAGCTAGAGTTACCTATCTGTTGCATAGTTTCCCTTTTGTAGCCTTATACCCTGATCCACTGCTCCTAGCATACCTAGGTCTGTCATGTGAGTGTTGCTAGAGCTTCTACATCCGTCAAGCTTAGCCTCCACAGATAAGTTCTACAAGTAAAATAATTTAGAAATGTTATGTTAATGCTAAAATTGTTTTATCTTTCTTCAGTATTAGTTAAGATATGGACTTCAATGACAGAGACCGTGAGGACGAAATGTTCGAACTGATAGACATGGGTGGAGCACATGATGCTGAACCAGATGATGGCTCACAATTTCTGAACAATTCCGGTGAGGGAATAGAGATAGAACCTTCAAGATACGAAGCGCCAACAAGCACTGATTCCATTGAAGGCTCACAAAATGGAATCTTAACAAAGTCCGGCGAGGTATATTAAGCCGATGGTGATCACTAGATAGATGCACTAATTGATTTGTATATATATATATATTAACGAATTTTTCTTATATTAGACCTCCGCATCGAGCCAATCAAGAAAACGAGGCCTGACCAGAAAGATGGCGGCTGATAGTGCGCATCTCACTATTGAGTAAGTCTATGAATATGGCGCACCGTTGGAGCCCGAAAAGAACGCAAAATCATTTGTAACTCAATGCGGGGTTATTTTTAGGGACAGCATCCCGATCACCATTCGAGACTGGAATAAGCCAGCAAAGGCAGTTGGAGTTTCTTTTGTCGACGAAAGACAGAAAAATTGTCTTTGGGAAGAGCTCATGTCACATTTCAGCCTACCGGTCTTGGAGACTACTGAGGCAATAGAGAAAATGAGGTTGAAATTCAAGAAGTGGGCTCTTAAGAACATGGCCACATAATTCCAGAACTTCAAGAAAACTATCTCAAGGACAAAAAGGCTCTAGAATTCATGGGGCCACTAGAGAAGAAGCAACGTTACTGGCCCGCATTTGTGGACTATAAGGAATCGGAAGAAGCTCAACAAAGGTCACAAAAGAATAAGATAAATGCTAGGAAAAGATATATCACCATAAGCTGGGGACAGTTGACTACAAGACTGCCATGCCTAAGTGGGATAAAACTAAGGCCGAGATGATGGGTAAAGGGATCATTCCAGTTATGGTTGATTGGCCCTTGAGGTCAAGAAATTGGCTACTTGGGCATGGGGCATCATATGACCCATAAACAGGGGAGATTATTGCAGGGAAAGAAATTGTTACACCCAAGGAAGCCCTTGTTAGAGTGATGAAAGAGGTGAGGGAAAGTTCCATCCTGACAGAGAGAATGATGATCTGACAAAGACCCTCAGGAATCCTGAACATGTCGCTCGAACACGAGGCCTTGGACCTTCTTTTCCATGGAAGATTGTGTTTCCCAAGGAGAGTGACACTTATAGAAGCTGAGACAGAGCAAAGAAGCGGTAGCAGCAGGAGGAGGCAGACCGGTTGTCGAAGGTAGAAAGAATGAACGATGAACTGTTAGCCAGAATTGAGTGGCAGCAGTAGCAGCAGATTGACAAACTTAGAGGAGTGCGCCGACAGCAAGATCCTGCATTCAGTAGTACCGGTGGCCCATCTTAGCATAAAAGCAGTGTGACTTCCATGGAGGTCCTGGCTGACAATGCACTGATGATGGATGGTGCACCGATTATGGATGATGCACAGTGCACCGATGGATGGCTACCCCGTGGATGCAGTCAAGTAGAAAACAAGTTGTGAGCTACATGTGTTACTAAAGAACATATCCATGAAGGTGGCGGTCGTCTATGTTTTACCTTATGCACCTGGAGCGACCTACCATTGCCGTCTAATTCTAGATGGCTATGCTCGTGTCGGTGTGGATGAAGTTCAACCAGAATTTTGGTCACTAGAGCTTGACATCCCAAGAGGTGAAGGGGGGCGCCACTGGGAGAAGTCACGAGTGACTTCATTCTATGGAAAAAAGGAAAACATCGAGTTTACAGGCTCAACGCCAAGGCCACCATCTCCTCCGAGAAGAAATCCATCACCTCCAAGGCCATCGTCTCCTCCGAGTATAAATGCACCACCTCCAAGTCCACCCCTCCTCGAGACAGACCGCAGCGCGAGTCCATCTCTATCTTCGGCGCCTCAACCAACTCAGCCCACTAAGTCAAAGGCAAAAATCAGAAGAGTACCACCGCTTCATCGATCGATAACCGACGCAGAAACCGACAACACCTCCCAAGAGTACCGTTGGCTCCTCCCAAGTTAGCTTACCACCAGGCTAATGAGGAAAATAGGGCGATCGTAAGGGCCGAAGTGAAAGCCCATTTTGCACTGAAACAACCCGAGCCAATGGAGCCAATAGATCAGAAAGTCAGGGAGCACTTTAGGAGTTTTCTTGCGCAACCATCCCAACATGAGTTAAATAAACCAGATGACTATACACCCTGTCTTACGAAGACATTGAAAGAGAAGAGATCAGGTATTAGCACAAGCAGGAAAAGAGACGTTCCCTAGCTCAGAGAACGAGCAAAACAATCGATCCCCCCGCTCAAGGTGTTACCCGAACAGTAAATAGATATGAAAGAACCTTTGGATATAGAAACAGCTAAGCTATTAGCTAAGCAATGTAATATGTCTATTGCTAAAATTCTAGGCAGCGCTGCTATCCTCAAGGCTGATGTAGCACAACAATATGTTGCGGGGAGCCACTGGTCAGCAATGAGATACTCCGACGTCTGCCAACGAAAATACGACAATTGCATGACTGGTACTTGAAAGTTGCAAATCAAGGGCGAGAAATGATCCTAGCGAAAGTTAGAGAGGAGCATTAATTCCTTAAAGACGAGATCCATACAGAAATCTTTCAGTTATTCAATCAAAGGAAACTCGACAAATCTCTCCTCAATTGCTATTGTCTATAAGTGATTAATTTATTTATATAATTAAGTCTCTAGCTCAACTCGTTTAGTTTATTGCCTGTAATTATCCTCACTATATCCTTTTGTACGCTATTATGCAGAATGAAGATTCTAGAATATAAAAGAAAGAGAATTTATTGCATTGGATTCATTGATCCAAGACGAGTTAATTCTGCTATGCTACAGATGAGTCTCGTGGACGTGGAGCGTAACTTGCTAAGGTTTTTCAAGGAGCAGAATTACTGTAAGGAAATATTATTTCCTTACAACTCCAGATGAAAGTGTTATTGTCTTGTACATATTTAATTTTGCTTACTCGATGTTAAGTGTAACTGATGAGTTACTCACGTATATAAACCCTGCGCATTTCCACTAGATTCTGCTAAGCATTGATATTGTCCGTGCAAAAGTTGATATCATGGACCAATTAAAGAAAAACATGAAAGAGTACAGTGACATGTTTAATATGATTCAGAAGTAATTTCAATCATTATCGCACTATATCGGTCTCTTTTATTCATTTTCTAAGATATCAAATAATTATTAACTCATTCATTTATTTTCTTTGTCGGACAATGTTTGGAAATGGTTCAAAAATTTGGTTCCTGGTCAATGGCATGAGGAGCTGAGTTTTAATCAGGTCACGGTAAGTAGTACGAGCTAGATCCGTGCATCTGTTTAATTCTAGTTTCAATATAATTATCATGCTTGATTATTATTTAATTGAATTCTATTCTTGTAAAGTGCGCGGGGAAGCCATGGGAACTAATTTATGTGGATACGATGTTTGCGAGTTCATTCACATGTCGACTATTGAGCAGAACGCGAAATTTATTTGAGTATCTACACAGTATATTCACAATTTATTTTTATTACCATAATTTGTGTTAAGTTCCATTCATAATTTTTGTTAGGATGATTGATATATTCATATTGATATCCTTATTTATGGTTGGATGCGATGCGGGATGATCTCCTACCACAGGACCGCTTACTAGCAATTCAAGAGGAATTGGCGATTTTTGCTTGAGCGGTCATATCCCCAAATGGAGAATACAATATAGATAGAGTCTAAAGCATCCATGTAATTTAATGATCTCCATGTAATTAAATAAATAGGATCTAGTCCCGGTTTAGGACTCGTATACCAAATTGTATATATATGTGTGCTCGTAAGACAAATTATATTATACAAACCCACATTCGTACCTGCAAAGCAAATGGTTCAGTGAGTAAGATGGAATAAAGCACATGCATTTGCTTAATTTAAACGCAAAAAAAATGAGTCAAAGATATAAGGAGCAAAGACCAGAACCAACAACGTTCCTCAGGCCTAGCGTATCACCTAGGAGTGGGCTAACGTCTGACGCTTGCTGAATCAAGGGACTCGCTAGGTGCTGCTCTTCCATGGTGCAAACATCAGGAGGTGGAAGTTGTGATCCTTCATAACCTGAGACCGGCAGCAGAATCCGCCCCCTCTAGTTTCCAGTTCCCGATTTGTGCCCTGGACAAGATGTAACTGTATGAGATGAGACCCAAAACTGCAACTTAAAATCGAAATCAAAATTAACAACTGCACGAGAGCTGGTTCGAATGGAGACTGCGATGTAGAAGAGGCATACCTGAACTGCTCCAATGTCCACGTCGAAATCACGATTACTGCTTTGAGATCCGCTCGCCCCGATGGTCGTCAACGGAACCACACCCTGTCGCCCAGAGACATCAGGGTCCCTAGGTCGCCATAGCTTGCACAACCACGTATCCCACAAAGCGGCGGCGGCGCTGCATCTAGGTTTCGTCCCGTTCGGGAGAGGTGGGTGCATGATGTGGTGGGGGTGGGATGGGGTGGGTGGGGTGCAAAGGGACGAATGGTGGGCACCGATTTTTGATGTCATGTACCTGTATCGGGACCGTACGTCGGTAATGGAATGAAAGATCTTCGATTTGACCTCCAGAGTAGCTGGTCGCGAGATATCTGGCCCATGAGCGGCTCACGCGGGAGCAAATGGCACATCAAACGGCTACGGAACACTCAGAGGCACAATCCGGCAGCTAAAATAGGTGATGGCGTGGGATGCCTCCTTTTTGTTTCGGTTATAATATCTCTAATGTGCATCAACATGTACAATATGTAGTAACGTAGAATATGCATACGAAAACTTATTTCAAATAAAAACACAAAATGAAAAATAGTTGAACACAAGAAACAAAATGAAAAGGAAAAAATAAAACCCTAAACCCTAAAACCCATCTCCTGCCGCGGCAGCCGATTGTTCCAAAATGCTATCATGGCAAAAAAAAAAATACTTTAGTCCTGGTTGGTCTAACCAACTGATACTAAAGGTCCTTCAGCTCAGCGTGCTACACGGAGCCACGTGGATGGACTTTTGTGCCGGTTTATAAGCCAACCGGGACTAAAGGGTGGAACTTTTAGTCCCGGTTGGACAACAACCGGGACTAAAGGTCCTCCTAAACCCAGACTAAAGACCTGTTTTCCACCGTGTCCGTCCAGCTCATGCGCATCGTTGCGGATGGCTGCGGTGCAGGGATGCCGACGAGCAGGAGCTGATCTCCGCTAGATCGTGCTCGTGGTTGCGCTGTTTGTGGGAGTAGATTTTTTCATTTGGTGTGTTGCCCTCGCGGATCCGTTTCTAGACATAGGACTATGTATTTTAATGTATATATCTCGTGCAAGAGACAAAATTCTGAGCATATAACATATTGAAGTATACAGGTTGTAGGCAGGCGGTGGCCTGATTTTTTTTATGTGCATGGCCCCATAGCAGAGGCGCACCCTGCACGCCATTGGTAGTGAAAATATACCCATGGCGCATCCCAAGTTGGTGCGTCACTTGTATGTGTATTATGTGTGGTGTACCAATATAATACGCCACTGATAAAAAATATTAGTGACGTGATGACAGTGGCGCATGATCCGTGCGCCACTGATAGAAAAAATTGTATGCCACTGGTAGTGTTTTTCCTAGTAGTGAAAGAGGTGAGGCGCAACGGTGTGAAGTAGTAGCCTGTTCCTCATCTTTCAGCCGACCGTGGCGGCGAGAGGGGAAGGAGACAACGATCATTTTTGATTCGTCCTCCTCAAGACAGGGCATAATCGTACTATGTTGCTGATTTTCTTAGGTCGTTGGTGATGGTCAAGGCATCGGTGCACTAACCTTCGATGCCCTGCACTGGAGATCGAAGGAGACGGTGTCTCCTTGTTCTGCTGGTTCAAAAGGATTTCAACAGTTTGTAAATATCACTTCTTTAGATGCAGCTTCTCGGTATGGCTGCTACACAGAGGGTCAACTGAGAATTGTTGTTCGGGTTGTCTTTGCTATCTTCGTATTATTCGCGTGTATGCGTCGGAGGCAGATGATATCTTCTCCGATATCGCTCCCCATATTGAGCTTGGTGACGCAACCTCAAAATCTACAGCTCAGTTATCTACCTCGTGTCCATGTGCCATCTCTAGTAATGGTTGAGCCATTGGCTCTTCGGTTGGTCAGGCATTGTGAAGCCCCCCAATTGTGTTCTTTTACTTTTTATTCGTAATACCTTTTTCTTGTGTGCATCTAGGTTGTAGGTCAACATAATGACAGAGAAACAGTATGATAAAATTGCACTGTAGCTAACAGTACAACATCAGATCCGTGAGCTTTCGTCATCTGATTTTGGTCGGACACATGCTACACCTAATGAAACGGGGCTATTGTTGCGTGCGGTGCAGAGAAACTAGGTTGCCACAACGCAAGAACGGGGAAAACTGGACCACCGCACGGAGTGTACTCCCCATATTATGGGGCGCTGCTTTGTCCTATAATCAATTCCCCCGTTTGATTCACTTCGTTACAGTACCAGTTCAGCACCCTCATTGACACCATAATGACAGCATGTATATTACCCAAGCCAACATATCCTCAAAAGTTTTACGTACTTCATGTAGCCAGCAATACTTCTGAATTTACTTGTCAATATAAGAGGTGGTACTGGAAACCCTAACTAATCATACAAGGGCTGCAACAAATGGAAGATCAATGTTCATGCTACAAAACGTCAATGGCTTCAGGACGTACCGTACACCAATAGAGTGCCCTAAAACCAGCAAAATCGCACTCACATATATATGCCACAAAACCACATCCATACTGATAAATGGACATAATCTATGCCTCTAGTGAATCAACCATATCGGTATCAACAGGAACATCTTCAGACATTGCACAGGAATTGCCATCAACACGTCGATAGAAGAGCAGATAAGCCGCAGATGTCCTTGTTTCCTCTTCAATGACAGAGGAGACGTGGCTATCATCAAAATGATACCAACTGTCTTCTTCTACTAACTGCAAGTGCAAAATGGACAGAACAAATGAATTTCAGACAGTGATGGATAACAATATAGCACAAAGTTGGGCTAAGCACCTTCGCATAGGCAGAATAGTGACCACCTCCCAAGCCACCATAATGATTGATCACTGAATAGAGTTCATAGATGGGGGGCTGGTCGCCTCCAGACATGTGCTTTTCATACTTGCTCATATCAAGATGATGGATTGGAAAGTTCACAAAGGTATCGAGCTTATTTTTCATATAACGGCTGTATGAAAACCTTTTTAAGTGGACCACTAATATCTCGGGCAACCTCCACAAGTCAAGTTTCTTGCTGGCCTGTCTGTGCTCCTTGCAGCTAGGACAGTACCTGTTGCAGATTCAAGGCAGCAGCGGAAGCCATCAGAAACTGAAGGTCCTTACCAGTAGTCAAATAAAAGAGCAGGAAAATATACTAACCACATGTCATCAGGGCCGAGAGGTTCGTTCTTCAAAAAAGCATCCAAGCATGAAAACAAGTTGACTGCTTCTTGCCGGGTTTTCTTTGACATGAATCCTGGCTTGAAAACATCAGGAAGATCGTCCATGTATTTAAGGTTATAAATTTCATGTTCTCTATCAGACCAGTCCATCAATAACCTCATGGTTAACCCAAAAACATGATTAGAATCTTCTTCTATAGGATTTCTCACATGACCTTTATCATCACTCAAGTAAAGCTTAAACGGCAAAAGCTCAGCATCAGTGGTTGCTTCATCCACATTCGACGTAGAAAGACCCTTCTCACATGAGGCGCTATTATCAGTTAGTACAATACCATCCAGACTAGGCCCGCTGCCATTCAACATGGAATCACCAGGAGGATACACTTTTGCTCGTACAAATGGAGCCAGCACCGCAGAGACAACCGCATAAATATCAACTCTTTTGGTTGAGTCAATGGGAATACAAGTCACCAGAGGGCTTCCAATGAGCTTCCGAGTACCATTAAACTGGGGCTCTGAAGTAAATCTAGGTGAATTAACAAGCACATAACAATATAAGCCTCATTTGGAAAGCAATTCTCACAAGCATATTAACAGAATTGTAACAAACAGAACAGAATTGTAACAAATAGACCATCAAAGAAGAGTAAGACATAAATAAATTATGAGTAATAAGTGATCTCAGTTTTTATGATAGCTGCAACTAAAATGAGCACAAAAAAGTTGTACTACAAGGAAAATCTATCAAGTACTCCTTCCGTTCAGAAATATAAGACATTTTAGCTTTGTGAAATGAATGTATCTAAACGCTTTTTAGTGTATAGGTTCATTCTGAACCTCTACGAACCTATACACTAAAAGACAACTAGATACATTCGATTCACAAAGCTAAAAGGTCTTATATTTCTGAACGGAGGGAGTAGCTGTAGTATAAAGCAGAAACTACAAGAAGAAACCATGAACTGTGGCAACTGTAGGTCCCCCTCCACTCCCAATGTAATCCCTAGGTTAGGATCTCACCGGATCTCATGCTAGGCACTAGATCAAGGTTAGGATCTCCTATTCTTACTTGGTTGCTACTTTGCTAGCACCAACCAGCCGATAAAACAGAAGACAAGAGTCCACCAGTGAGGAAAGATATGTATCAACTTCCAGTCTTCTCTCTCTTGATACACATCCTGATCTTGCAAATCCCAATTCTAAATATGTAGCCGCAAGCCTAGTTAAAAAATCCAGACCTGGCAGACATTTATAAACCGGAACTGGCGCCTCCTCCTGTCTGTTGTGACAGAAGGAACGGACAAGGAAACGAACCAGATAAAGTCCAGCGGAAACCAGGAACGGTCTGACCAACCGAAGGAATCTTGATTCCTCACACCAGCGCAGGTGCTCGCTCAGGAATGGAAACCTGGTCACCAGAGTTCACCACGTGAAGTTGTCTACGTCACACTAGCAATCTAGTCTGTACTTGTTTCATGTCAAAAGTACAGAAGTTAGTTTAATTGTTTGCTTTATTATTTCTCTATTTCCCTACCATTATTAACTATTTTCATCAATTACCTGTCCAATAATTGAACCGATGAACTGGCAGTCAGAACTGCGAACCAACTGCCTGATGGTTCGATCACCAGCACGGTTTTAAAACTATGGCCACAAGGCTGAATCCACACAATCAAGATAAGTCCAGCCTATAGTGCAGCCTGAACTTGTGATTTGGCTATACAAACTGAAACCACAATCAACACTTGTCAGCCTCCAGCTCCATGTAGGAAATTTTGGAAGTCCAAATTGTGATATGCACACGTTTTATGAATCCTTTTGAAAATGCCGTGATTACTGTACTGAACTTATCTATGCAATGAGTGCAGAATGGGACCACTTAGAGCTCAAGTGTCCAGGATAAAATAACACGAGGAAAAGCACAAATGGCACTGTTTGGCATGATGGTACCTCTTCAAAAGCACTTATTTGTTTCTATTTATGGATATGGCAGTTAGTTGGAAACATTTTTTAGATGTAAGAGATAATCTTACTACTCTTCAAACTTACTAAATCCCACCATCCAACCGCACCACAGCACAGAAACAGAGAACGGAGCCTAAGATATGAAATAACAACATTTGCATGGCTCTTACCTATCCACCTTTCGATGGAGGATCTCAACCCTCCAAAGCTTTTCATAGCCAACAGGAAGCTTATAAGCAACAAGCTGATCATTATCTTTTATACTATGAAGTAGCTCCAATGGACTGAAATAACGGTAAATCCGATAATCGTATACCTGAGGAATGCAAGTAACCTTTAGTTAGTTATTTACTGAAAACCTACACTCCAGTTTCAGGAATGACTAGTCAAGTAAAGACAGAAATGGATTATACCTCTGCAAGTAACAATATCTCTGAATCGTTTAAGCAGCATGCATCACTCAGGGCTTTACAGAGATCTCTGCAAACTCCGTTTTTTTGTACTGTAACAGTGTAAGGCATGGGAAGAGAAGCCCCAGTACCACTAAATACAGTCACAGTCATCATGCGAGTAACAGTTGAGGGTAATGGTAGTGACAAATACATGAATGGATCGAAGGTAACAGAGATTTTGTTGCATTCTGGACAGACTAATGTAGACTTGTATTGTCCCTGAAACATCGAAAAAGAAATAATTGTTAGGGCAGAGAACACAAAAAGGTAAAATCTTTTTAGCAATCAGGCGCCACATACAAAGCAAGAGAAACAGCAACCTAACTGTTATATAATTAAAGCAAAGATAAAGATAACTGAAATATTATGGTTCGCTTTCATTTCCAGTCTCGATACACAGGAACAACAATATTGTTCGCCAGTACAAGAAAGATATTGATTACTGTAATCATGAAGCATTTTGGGCTATTAGTGACAATGCTTAGCAATTTCCAGAGAGATCTTTCTGCGTCCATGAATTTTTGCTAACTAGTGAGTTACTCCCTCCATTCCAAAATAAGTGTCGCAGTTTTAGTACAAACTTGTTTTGGAACGGAGGGAGTACTAATAAACAAGCACAGTGCGGTGTATACCCATCTTACATGATTATTGGATGGTTCGAGTAGTTCCCTAAGGTTGAGAAGTGGACATCTAGATCCTCTAAATTGGACAGATCGATTAAGTGGTGTTTACAAAAAGGTTAACTAGAGGATGTTGCACTCGTTCTTCCTCCTCTCCTTGTAAAATTTCAACATGCCCCTTTTGGAGACAATGATATCACTCCCACACACTTAAGACCTATTCATTGTGAGCTCAGCGGCCGCAATGTGATGGCAGCCTCGCAAATATTGCCAACCACCAAGCCATAGCCACCATGTTGATGAATCAGCCATGTTTGATGGGTTTCTTCTCTTTTTTTGTTTTAGGAGATGTAAATTCCCCTTTTTCAATAGATCAGCATGCAGATCACAGATCACTAACATGTCGGATCTGAATACAATGTCTGGAAGACAATGGACATTTCATGAGAGAATATGGTTCATGATACCTATACGCAATGAGTCAAGACAAACCCTTCAGGTACCCGCACAATCTGACAAGTCTGGTGTATCTGTCGGTGCCTTATCGTTGTGCTCCTCAGCAGCGTCTCACACAACTATGGCCTCCATAGTACTCTGCTGCTCCCGTGCTCCCCAGTGACTGGGATCGCAGTAGGTGCAACTGGAGGATCAAGAGCAATCAATCTACCAGGGGGCATCTCCACCCAGCGAAATGGCAAAGCACCTGGACCCTAGGGTGTCGTAGATGTTCCATGAACTTAGAGGTACTCATAAGGTGGGCCTTATGTTGGACATCAGATAGTGGCAGGACCGCAGACCGCAGGGGTTGTTTTCTCTTGTAACTGCCTAAACAGCATAGTCGTCTAATTAGATGCCACATCAGCATTTAATACCACTTCCAACAACGACTCAATGACAGCTAGCAAAACAAATTCTGGACATCCCTTGCCAGCCGATCAAAGGACCTAAAAATATTGATTTTTCAAGTTGAGGGACCTAGTCGAACAATCTTACATTTTTAGGGACCTACAGTGCATTTTACTCTTAACAGTTGATGATCAAACTAGCAGATCATAAACCTAGACAAATTCAATCGAGGATGTGGCCTAACGCTGTAGTGGCTATTTCATTTTTCACTGACAATAAATAATAACCAGACAAACATCAGGCAAGCAAGACAGCGCTTAACGATTGACAGCCAGAAATATGATAAACATCATGTGATAAATGTAGATAAGCTTTCATGTTAAAGGCAGCTGAAATTCCATAACCTTCTGCATCTACATTTGAACATAAAGACTCCAAAAGTACCAATAGATATAGTCGAAGCAAGATAAATAAGAAACAACAGCAAGAGTTTACAGCGCGAACAAGTTCCTAAGAGCACAGTGGCTGCATATTTTGGCGCTGTATATATCGCGTTTGCAGCGCGCGGCGCCGGCGTGGCCTCCACCGGAGGCTGCATTTTGTAGCGCTGGCGCAGCGGCAGAAAAGAGGCCCCCAGCAGGCGCTGCAAAATACAGCGCGCGGCACTGCCACAAACAACATTCACACAATTGTATAGATTCAACAAGATCAAACAAACCCAAATAAATCAACAATAAATTGTCTAGTTATTATTACAACACAAACAAATAATTCATGGGCAATACAATAAGTTCAACAAATGTTCCATCGGCCAGTGCACCGCAGCCGGCAGCACGGCGCATCGCCAAATCGCCCGAGGTGCGGCGCTAATCGACCGTGGAGAGGCGTTGTGCTTGCAGTCACGTCGATGGCGTCGGCGGCGGCGGCGGCTCGATTTACCGCGGCTGCGCGCAGGGGGCAGCCATGGGGAGGCACGGGGCGGCGGATCCACAGCGCTCCGACGGGAAATCGGCGCGGCGGCGGCGCGGGAGGAGAAATGGGGAAAGGAGAGGACGCTGGCGCGGGATGTAATTTCCTAGCGGTTGGCTCTTCGCGCGCGAGTAGATCAATAGCGCGCGCTGCAGCCGGCACCCAACATATGGCGCCTAGGATAGAGCAAAATGCCCCGCGCACAAAAATATTTACAGTGCCTGCTGGAGGAGCGCGGGAAGCTCTGCGCGCGCTAAACGGGCGGTTTTTATAGCACGCCCGCAGTATAGAGCGCTTGTTGGAGATGCTCTAATGTCACCTAGCAGTGACTAACTTCCGCATGTGATGAGGGACAGTAGAGAAAATGAAATGGAAGAAAAATCCAGTACTAGCTTCTACACACTTCTACTATATTCTAGGTAATATGGTCCTTTAGTCATAGGTATTGTACTAGTTTCTAGAGTGTTCTACTATGAGTTGTAACTAGGTTGTTTACCCTTATCTCCTAGCTTTGAGTAGTGTTCTCTGGAACCTTCTAGCTATGAGTAGAGCTATAAGTAGTGAAGGCTTATGCAGCCTATAAATAGAGGCTATGTATCCTCTACCTATCAATAAAGAGAACTTTGTGTTCTTGTTTTAGATCTTGGATTAGATCTAGTATGTTGAGAGTTTTGGATTGAACTCTTGACAGCCCCGCCCCTAGAGCGATATCTAGCTCACGCCCCTAGAGCGATATCTAGCATCTAGCCCAGCACGTTGGAGTGGTTCCTTCAACATTTGTGCTGTCCACATTGTAGCAGCAAGGTGGAGTTGTTCCTCCACAACCTTTGTGCTGCATCAGGTGTATCAGAGCCCTGCTGATCCGTTCTAGCTGTTGGTTTCCTCACTGAGAGCAAGCTGCAGCAAGAAATGGAGGATTTGGGAAAGAGAATGGATGCTGCAGAACAGCAGATCCAAGCGCTACGTGAATATCTTAACCAGAGATTTGATCAGCTGGTTGAGATGTTAAGAAAGGGTGTTCCTCCTGCTGTCAATGAAGAAGATTCATCAAAGGGGGAAGAATACGTTTGTCGTCTAAGGAGGATAGGTCATCTTGAAGCAAAAACACCTCAACGACATGTTCAACATACCTTAAGAAGGCCAACTTACGCTGAAGCTTCCGAAGGCGAAGAATATGATGATGCCCTTGAAGAACCCGATCTCTATACATACCCGAGAGTACCCAACGCTACATATGCGAGAGATACATACGAGGTGAAAGCTGAAATCCCTACTTTCAATGGAAATGTTGATATCGAAGGGTGCCTTGATTGGTTGTATGAGTTAGAGACTTTCTTTGAGGTCATGAATATTCCGGAAGATCGTAGAGTTTCTTTGGTCGCATACAAGCTGAAAGGAGGAGCTGGTGCATGGTGGCATCGCCTGCAAGAAGATCGAAGACTACAGGGAGAACCTCGTGTGAGATCTTGGAGGCAAATGAAGAACCTTTTGAAAGGAAGATTTTTGCCTGCAGATTATGATCAGATCCTATTTATTCAGTTTCATAATTGTGCTCAAGGAAATGGGACTGTCTTAAGAGGAGTTTCTAAGGCTACAAGTGAGGTGCAACCTTTCTGCAACTGAAGAACAACAAGTTGCAAGGTACATCAATGGTCTCAATGATGCTATCCAGGATCGTTTGATGATGCAACAAATTTGGTCCCTTCATCAAGCACAAGCTCTAGCCTTAAAAGCCGAGAGGATGTTGAGAACAAGAAAAGCAGGTAAGACTCCATATCCGCATACAGAAGACTCATCTAGGAGTTACTCCCAAAGAGTAGAAGAGGAGACCACTCAACCTAAGGCAAAACAACTTGTCCCAAAGCAAACCGGGGGTAAGAGTAAGGCCAACCCTGTGATAAAATGCTATAAATGTGGTGAAGAGGGACATGTATCCAGCGACTGCCCATTGAGGAAATTTGTCAACACAACAATCCATGATGGCGAAGATGACAAAGAATATGAATCTGAAGATATAGAAGGACAAGATATTTGTGAAGAAAAAGGTGAAGAGGTAGTATGTCATCAATCAGCGTCTCTTGTGCTCGACACCACAACCTGACAACACACAACAATCAGCGTCTCTTGTGCTCGACACCACAACCTGACAACACACAACAGAAGAAAATATTCGAGAGCAAATGCACGGTGAATGGCAAGGTATGCAAATTATTGATTGATAGTTGCAGCTGCGAGAATCTTATCTTTCAGAATTTGGTGAACCATCTAAAGTTGGAGACTCATGATCATCCAAGTCCCTACACTGTTGGATGGATCAAGAAAGGGGCGAATATAAGAATCACCAAACAATGCAACCTGCCACTCTCTTTGGGTAAGTACTATCGCTCAAATGTGTTGTGTGATGTCGTTGATATGGATGCAAGCCATGTTCTTCTTGGGAGGCCGTGGCAATTCGATGTGGATGCTACACACAAAGGGAAAGAAAATTCTTACCCTTTCACTTGGAACAAGAGAAAGATCATCATCCTACCAAACCAGCCAAATGGTAGTGCCTCTAATGAGGAGGGGAAACGTATGTTAACTATTTCTCACACCTCTAATGAGTTTATGGAGAACATGAAGGAGGCAAATATATGTGTTGCACTTACTGTTAAAAGTGAAGAGCAACCGGCGGTTCAAATTTCAGCGAAGGCAGCAAATCTTCCTAACCTTCCACACCACCGAATGAGCCCAAAAGAGCATGCTATACTAAAGGAAGGAGTGGAGGCACAAAATCAGAAGTACAAACAGTTGGCTGACTATAAACGGAGGCTGAAATTATTCCAAGTTGGTGGTAAGATCTTCCAGCCGAGATGGGAATATCCGACACACTCAATGTGGTAGACTTGGCTCTTTATCATCCAGAACAAGCACTCTGTGAAGGTAACTCGAGGTCGAGTTCTAAACAACCAGGGGAGGATGATGAGGGACAGTAGAGAAAATAAAATGGAAGAAAAATCCAGTACTAGCTTCTACACACTTCTACTATATTCTAGGTAATATGGTCCTTTAGTCATAGGTATTGTACTAGTTTCTAGAGTGTTCTACTATGAGTTGTAACTAGGTTGTTTACCCTTATCTCCTAGCTTTGAGTAGTGTTCTCTGGAACCTTCTAGCTATGAGTAGAGCTATAAGTAGTGAAGGCTTATGCAGCCTATAAATAGAGGCTATGTATCCTCTACCTATCAATAAAGAGAACTTTGTGTTCTTGTTTTAGATCTTGTATTAGATCCAGTATGTTGAGAGTTTTGGATTGAACTCTTGACAACCCAGCCCCTAGAGCGATATCTAGCATCTAGCCCAGCACGTTGGAGTGGTTCCTTCAACGTTTGTGCTGTCCACATTGTAGCAGCAAGGTGGAGTTGTTCCTCCACAACCTTTGTGCTGCATCAGCATGTCCGTTGAAACATGAATGCCTTATCATTCAAGTCTGAAATGTACTTACCTGGAACTTATCTACTATTATGGAGTCATTTCGAGCTTTATGGTAATTCCAGCATTCTTCGGCGAATTCTTCATCAGGACGATCATCAGCATCCTTTACTTCAATATATGGTTTTTTCTTCACACGGTTGAGATCTTCATGCAAACCATCCAACAAAAATGCAAGCAACTCCTGTAGAAACCAGTGGCAATTGTTATATAAGAGAGTATCATATTAAAATGTTTCACAAAACATAGCGAAACAGAAACAGCATTGCATCTTGTTGCCATTGCTAAATGCTGTCTTGCTGTTCTTGTTGACTTTTTGCTGACTAGGGCGCATTGCATCTTGACGAAGTGGCATGGCCATGGTTAAAAAAGGGGCTGTCTTCGCTAGGCGACAGAAAACGCCTAGCGCTTAAGCACGCCTAGACATACGCCTAGGAGAGATAGAGGCTAAGCTGAGGCAAAACTAGGAATTAACGCGTAATGCTTTTTTTAACCTGGGGCATGGCCTGCAGCAAATATGCGGCTGGGACTGGAAGCAACAATGCTGGTTTTGACAGTGAGGAGGGTGAACTTGCGGATTGGGCAGCATTTTCTCATCTCACTCTCGTAAAAATTATTATTTTTCTTTGTTACAGACTGTTTATCCCCGTATAGCTGTTTCTAGAGAATGTCGCATCAAGTGTGCCCTTATGCTTATTTCCGTGTACATATCCCCATATGGGTGCTTCATGATTTACAGTAAAGGGGTATGAAGGAAACGATCAATGGAAATGGAATAGAGGTATTTGGAAATTGGGAGAACTCAAAACATAGTCAATGCTTCAGGAGCTGAGGGACCCAAATGATACCAGGCATCAAACAGGTGACATGGTACTGATGTCATAAGGAAGCATGCCTGATCAATAACCGAGACAAAGTTGGAAAGCAGATATACTTTGTACAGAAGTTAGGACATCAGGTCTCAAAAAAATAGGACATCTACTCTAGCAATATCGCTAACACAACAAGAACCAGTATATTAACATACTTAAATAGATGTGTTTGATTCTTCCAAGTTGAAATAGCAAAGGTATCTGAAGAACCAGTACATTCCGCGTAGACGAACCTGAGAATCATGCTGATTATATCCACTAAACTGAGGAGCGAAACAAGAAAGTTTTGACTTAAATGCACGAGGAGGTACAGAAGTGCGGCCGGCCGACCAAAGTTTTCTCAGTAGTTCTGCAAATGCTACTGCAAGTTCACCCTGCAGAATTGATAATCCCCAAATGTCATAAATAACGTCGTCAGATAGCCCAAGTGGGTTGAAATAATCTCATACCTGTAGCCCAAGCGGATTTTCCGTGTTTATCTCCTGAGTGTAGTCCTTCAAAAAATACTCTACCAATGGAGGTGTATGGACCAAGGACTGTATAGCGCTATTCATGAAGCATGTATTACCCAAGTTATGCAACCCAGTCAATCCATGGATTTCATCTTTTGTTCCGTTGCTGAAAATACTATACCCTTCTTCTGTGTCCCTTAATAAAGGATTAAAGTGGTTATCTGGAGGAAGACTGGAACCAATTCTAGATGAATAGCCATTTGAGATGTTAGGGCCTCCGGCAATTGAGAATGATGACATGGAGGGTTCCAGTGGAATTAATGCTAATTCATTGTTGGTACATCTCGTAGCAAGATCGGATGGCCAGGTATAATCTACACTAACCTCCAAGAGAATCTGCAAGCAAAAAGCAAGAACAAAGGACTTTCAACCAAGCCAGAGGAAATATCAAAGCAGATACAGTCTTGCAGGTAAACCAAGGCAACCATGTATGAGGAGAACACTCTTTACATAAACAGACAGGATTGTAAGCTTCAACCCACCCGAAAAGTGGATTTAAGTATAGCACAAATAACTCACACTACATATTCATTTCACCTCTTTGTACCAGTGTTAAGAAACAGAGTTATACCATAATTGATAAGATAGCCTACAAAATGCAAATTACGTTAACATAAGAGAACAAAATTCAAGGGTTTATTACTATTTAATCGTGGATGCTATAGCCTTGTAAAAAAAGGTAGTGCAACAGCACACCTTGACTGTAGGAGAAAGAGATACAAGGCAACGCAGCAAAGGAATAGGAGGCACAGGTTTCAGCAAAAGACGAGAGTGCATGAACATAAGAGAACAAAATTTAAGGGTTTATTACTACTTAATCATGGATGCTATAGCCATGTACAAAAAGGTAGTGCAACAGCACACCATCGGACTGTAGGAGAAAGAGATGCAAGGCAACGCGGCAAAAGAACAGGAGCCACAGGTTTCAGCTATGACGAGAGTGCGTGAACATAAGATAATACCTCTTGATCCATCATAAGTTGTGCTTCCTCGAGTGTCTCACCCATATTGGTCAACTTCTTGTTCTTCGTCTTTTGGTAATGATCCCAGAGGTGGATCTGAATCATTAAAAGTTTAAACAAAGGATCAACAAAATACCAATGATGTAGCTCTACTAAACATACAAGGCATAAATATGTCAGATACATAGATGGCAATGAGTATACCTTGGACTGCTCTACAGCCAAAAGTGAGCAAACCAATCTGTAAAGCTCTTGAACTTTGGCCTGGAAGCACAGAATGAGGGATAAAAAATAAACAATTGTTAGAGAATAAAATTGCTAACAAAGAAATACTCCCTCTGTCTCGAAATAGATGTCGGAGATTTGTCTAGATTCGCATGTATCTAGACTCGTTTTAGTGCATAGGTACATTCAAATTTAGCCAAATCTCCGCATCTTTTTCAAGACGGAGGGAGTAATAAGTTTCAGGCTGAATACAAAACAGTACCAAGGGAAGTAGCTCATATAAAATTTATCTTACTTCATGCACATTCAATCTAAAGTAGTTTCAAATACCACCATTTGACATTACTAGTTAGGATCAACTTGTAAGTTGTAACACGACTTTTGTTCCGTCACCAATGGCAAACACGGAGAACAGAAAGAAGGCATATCGACGGTAAGAGAAGAAAGATAGATGAACCCAACTGAGTTTTTTCTTTTTGGGGGACTGCCATCCAAAAAAATCTGAGTTTTAAACTTTCCACAGTGTACAACTGTGACTGGCCATCTAGGTTATGGAATGTAGCGGCCTAACCTGCTGGCCAACAGATCATCTATCACAAATCATAAATCTATGAGAAGAACCTCAACTTGAATGTGGATGAAAGGTTACACATGATTATATGAAAGCGGTAAGTTGACACTAACTTACCTTCCTACTTAGTTTGATAGTCCGCACAGAGCTGTCTCTTTCATCAATTAGTGTCAAATGGAGGGGATAGACATCCACTATGTATCTCCTGGAAGTTGGATCCTCCCAAATCACTTTCCTACATATCTCTGGTCCACCTTTATACCTGAAAATATCATCCACCTCATGAGTACTCTGCAGATCAAATACTGCAAGTATTCTGCAGTTCACAAATGATTAGCGCTTTGGACAAATTTCAGTCAAGATTTTACACTCTGCTGCCTATATCATTTTCAACATCTAAATTAGAAATTTACAAATCACAATTTCTATCACAAAGTATTTCGAGTACCTTATGACTTTTCTTGGGTTCATGCATACCCAATAGTACAAATTTTATGATCAAACTATCTCTTGAAGACCGTGTTAATGTCCAATACAGTTATTTGTTTGAGATCCAAAACCTTTTCTCTTGAAACTTTGAAAGAAATGCCTAATTCAAGCACTGGTATAGAGCTAGCAAGAGGATAAGGGAAAGACAAGGCAAACTGGAAAAGCATCATTCAAGCACTGGTATATAGAGCTAGCAAGAGGATAAGGGAAAGACAAGGCAAACTGGAAAAGCATCAAGTAATTCATCTGTTCCCAATACGCATTGTTCTAGCTTCCTAAATTAGTTCTTTGACAAAGCATTTTTTTACCCCTTCTTTCCCATGTTTGTAGCTCTCCAAATTGTCTTCTTTGACACTTCATTATTTTTACATTTTGCATTATATGCACCTTTCTCTTTCATGCCATTGGCATCAGCAATTTAACATCTGCAACATACTACTAGTTGCAACGTTTAATTAGAATTGATCAACATTATTTCTTTGATTGCGCGTGCATATCTAGGGGCACGTGCATATGAATGTCTGACAAAATGGAGATAAATAAACCACTAATAAAGGCACTACAGCATTCCACACTCATGTTGGACAACATGAGTATAATAAACCAACTTTTTTTACATGGAACAACTGCTACGGATAGATGACAATCCATATAACCTGCATGATTCATACACACCCACCACCACAGGGCACACGTGCACACCAAAAGTAGTGGGAACACGATAAATTTTATCATGAAATACAAATAAACAAGACAACATAACAATAGTCATCCCAACATTCAACTCACAAG
Source organism: Avena insularis (assembly GCA_023614405.1). Classification (NCBI taxonomy): domain Eukaryota; kingdom Viridiplantae; phylum Streptophyta; class Magnoliopsida; order Poales; family Poaceae; genus Avena; species Avena insularis. The sequence continues at coordinate 270,008,852 of CM042684.1, read as the reverse complement.
TGGCACAATTACATATTGTGTTGCCAAACTACTAGTAGCAGGAAAGAAGAGAATAACAATGGAAGACCTAATCCAACAGGCAGAATGGCAGAGATGATATTAGTGGTCTATTAGAGTTCCTTCTACTAGATGCATTAAATGGGAATGGGACTAACAAAGAAACAAGAAAATGCATACATTACATGGCACTGCAATTGCATACCAGTCATATAGCTTTCTCCAAACTTCTTGTGGCACCAAAGTGTAGTCCTCCCCTTCCCTCAAGGTTCTTTGGAGCTCTTGTTCTTCAGTGCCACTGCTATTTTCCTCCGAAACAAGCTTCCTGTTATCAATCTCCCCAGGTCTACTCGTAGGTTGAAGAGGAATGTCAGTGTCATTCTCCCCATAACTGAGTAAGCCCACATAAGATTGCCAGTGTGTCCACCAGCTGCAAAATTTACATAATGCGTAGTTGAATAACAAAACCAAGGGATTGAAATATGCAAAGTAACCATTTCGTTGAAAGGCAGAAGGCTCTATATATTAAGTTCAAACAGGCAATACAAAATCGAATGCAGATATGATATTTACAGCCATAAGTGCAACACGAAGGTCCTGACATTTACAAGCAACAAACCAAGAAGGGCATATGTATTAAATCATTTTGAACAACATAGATTTAATCATTGTGGTACACATTAGTTTGCAGGGTTTTACATGAAATTTACAAATCCCACTACCGATCAGTTGGATATCATTGTTTGTGTTCGTAGACAGTGATACTGAAACGCAACATTATCATAGCAAATCTACCTGTTCCATATCAACATGTCACATGTGAATCAAACATTGAAGTGTTTTACCAATAATCCAATATAGACAAGTACATGGAGATAGGAATAAGCGACAGCAACAGAAATTAAAGCATTAAAAGATTACCTCGGTTGGTTCAGAGCCTGTTGGCCAACATCTAGTTGTGAAAAAGTGTTGCGAGCAACAATTTTTATGTCTAACAGATTGTCGGCCACACCTTAGGCAAGTTTTGGCATAACATCGAGTCTATGGCATGTGGGTTGCAGGCAAAGAAAGAAGTGGCAATGAACCAAAACCCTAGCCAGAAGTATAACTTCCCTAACTAAGGTCCAAAAGATGTGGTAGTGAACCAAACATGTGCTTCATGTTTTTCCATAAACATATTCCTAGATTCAAGTGTTTGTATGCTGGGGGAGGTTGCAGCCTAGTAGTAGTTGGGCAAGAAAGAATGAGTATTGGTATACGTTCTCTTCAATCTTCACTACAATTTCATACATCCGATACAAAAAGAAGTAACGTTATACTTATAATTCCTTAATTTAAGCACTACAGGGTCAATGAAATCAATGTGAATTGATTTGACTGTATGAAGAGGCACCCGATAACAACAAGACATCCTATAGCGTTACTGCAACCTGCATGGTGAATCAAGTCACACTAAATCGAGTCAAGGGCACTCATAAATCTCCAATTGCCAACATAAGAGATAATCTGTCATAAATCACAGTCTACCGCCACCCCCTAAAACCCAGGATTTCCAAATTGAACAACAGCAAAACGAGAGAGCATTCAGGATTAGATAATTATACTAGTGCCCCCAACAATACCAGCCCAAGACATAGCACATATTCGATCGCGAGAAGGTATAACAGGAAATACGTCAGATCTCATATCCCAATTCGAGCCACAAATTGCTAGCCGCGTAAGATCCGATCGGCGTCCGCGTTATCAACCGGAAACACAACACATTCAACGAAGCTAAAAGAAAGCGGAAAATTTTACAGGGATAGGTACGAAGGTGGAGGGCCCACCTCTGTGAGACAAGGTAGCGGAGATCGCCGTCCTTGACATTCGCCTCCGCATCCCGCGTGAGGGCGTCGATGACCGCCCGCTCCTCCTCCGCTGTGTACGGCAGGCAGCTCGCCGCCGGGAGGAACCCTTCGGCGCTTGATAACGTCATCCCCTACGATCCAATCACGCGCCCAACAGAGATCGGGACGAATCGGATAGAAACGAGACCTGCCTAGGGTTTGGTAGCTCGAGCGTTTTATTTGGACGGGAATGAAAAAAGGCGAAGAGTAGACTAGAGAAGGAGAACAGAGAGAGAAAGATATAGTACTCCGTCGCAAAATAACTTTGTCTATACTCAGGTTGGTCCCAGCATAAGTATCATAGCTAGTATCATGCATGACATGTTGTCAAAAATCTACTGTGATACAATAATTAATAAAGAAAAGATGGTTAGTGTATCAAGATAGATACCATATCATAGCACGTAAAACTAGAAAATCTCATGCAAATAAATCATAGTACACAATTTTGCATTGAAATTTTACAAATCATTAAATATAGTACTACTCCTTCCGGTCCAGTTTATTAGGCACACACGTAGTTTTAAAAAAATTAATCATAATTTTCAATTTTGATCGATAAATTTTATAAAATATGTCAAAAAATTATACTATCGGAAACTATTTTTGAAGATGAATCCAATGGAATATTTTTTTGACAAATTATGTAAAATTTGTTAACCAAAATGGCAAAATTATTGGTCAAAGTTATTCTTAAACTACGTGCATGTCTAATAAACCGGACCGGAGGGAGTAGTATGATACTAGTACCATATGATATCATGCACTATGGAGAAACTCTCTCTGTTCGCGATTATTAGTCCGGAGAACCAATTTGGCAATATCAAGACATGGGATTGCAAAACAGAAGTTATCTCAAGGACGTTAGGTCTTTCACAATGCGTGCTTCTTACGTAGTATCCTAAGTGCTTTGCCTATGTGGCATGTTTTTAATAAAGAAAGAGAGTGTTGTTGTATCTTATCTAAGCTATATCCCTTACATGGTATTATAGACAAAAAAACTTGGCTAGACTAATCACACACATGCATGAGACTAAAATTATTAAATACAACACCACCAAGAAACATCATCTAAGAAACAATGCATTGTCATTGTTGTTTCTTAAGTTTTAATTACTTCTATGAAAACATGCTAAGAAACACCCCATTATAAAGGCCTTATAAATTTCTATTAATTATAGTTTAAATCCCTCTATCTAATTGGGCTGAAATGGAAGAGGACCCGTAAAAACATTGACTCAACCCCGAGAGAAAAAGACATGCACGCTCAGATACTTAGCTCGCAAAGGAATTAACTCACACGAGAATTAAGAAAAATTAATTATAAATAGGAATTAACTTGCACGTGAACTAAGGAAAATTAATGCCCTAGCCTATAATTTCGAAATATCTAAAAACTCTCTCCGGACTAACAATCTTGAATAAAGGGAGTAGTATCATACTACTAGTATCATGATACTATCACTATGATCAGCCTCAACGAGTATCATAACTAGTACTCTCTCAGTTTTAAAATATAAGATTTTTTAGCTTTGTGAAAAAAGTGTATCTATATCCCAGTTATTCACTTCGGCTCCAAATGCAAATGTATCCATTATGAGAAAACATATTTTAAAATATCAAAAAAAAATAAAAAAAAATCTACATATATATTAGAATATTTTATGTTGGTTCACAAGCTTTTAGGATAAAAGAATATTTTATATGTCGTGTATAAAAAAGAGAAAATATGTCATAGGAGTACGACTATTTACAAGACATTTTTTGTCTTTTTATACAAAACGCATAAAATATTATTTTATCTTGAAAACTTGTGAACTAACATAAAATGTTCAGATGTATGTATAGGATTTTTATAATTTTCTTTTTGATATTTTAAAATATGTTTTCTCATAATGGATGCATTTGCACCTATAAGTCAAATTGCCGCCTCCATCTGTGCCCCTATATGAATCAACACACTAAAAGTGGTTTAAATACACTCCTTTCATAAAGGTAAAATATTTTATATTTTAAAACAGAGAGAGTACTATCATATATGTCATATTGGCAAAATCAAATATGGTATAACAATTAATAAAGAAATAGATGATTAGAGTATCATAGACAGATACCGTAACATTATACGTAAAACTAGAAATTATAATACAAATAAATTGTGTACACAATTTTACATTGAGATTCTATAAATCGTTAAATATAGTATTAATATGATATTATCGTATGATACATGCATTATAGAGATAGTATCATATACTAGTATCATGATACTAGTAGTATGATATGTTGGGTCCGCAGCATAGAAAACAAAAAAATTCCTACGATGAGAACTATACGTCAAGATCTATCTACTAGATACAGAACAACGGGTGGACATACATCCATGGAGAACTTACCCTCGAAGACAACGAGCTTTGTTAACGAGTAGGACATCATGGTTGATGTAGTCATACACTTGTCGATCTCAAGATCGTGAGGAAGTCCGAGCGCCGCAACTCAGCAGCGCATCCGCACTCGCACACACGTTCAAGCCACCGGAGAACCTCCACCTCCTCGCTCCAGCGGAAGCAGCAACTCCTTTCAGACGAAATGCCACCGAAAACATGTATCTCGCTAATTCGAGACCATGGGAGAATAATTCTAGAGAGGGAGAGAGATCCTTTACAAGGAGGTGTGAGGATGAAGGAGGGAATGGGTGGCCTTTTATAGGAGGAGGGGGTGCCCCTTCTCTCCATGGCCGGCGCATGGGGGTGACCCCTCACCTCCTCCATTCATGTGGTGGTAACCCCTCCATATTAAAATGTCTCTTCACATTTCCTTTTAAAGTCTCCACTTTAAATGCATTAAATTTCTCCAAATTTAATGCTCTCTCATTTAATAAAACTCTTTTTATTAAATTTATTCAGAATTTTGTTAATTACTTTAATTAACAAACATTCACATATAGCCCCTTGCAATATTTCAATATCACATGCAGAACCACCTTCTGCAATTTCACCCGAAACAATTTCCGGTTTCAATTGAAAACAATTCCTGCGCTTTGCAATTCTTTCGTCTGAAACATATGTGCTCCAAAATGGTGTCCGATAACTCTTAAGTGTGCCACCTTATGGTTCGCGAATAATGCAGACATGATCGAGACCCTTTCCGATCAATAATCAGTAGCGGGACCTGGAGATCCGTATTGACTCCTACACATTCAACGATGACTCCTGTGATCGTGAGAACCTTTAACGCTTGTAACTAAATCCCTTTGTCTCTCGATATATTACATGTCCGAGATTCGATCATCGGCATCTCCATACCTAGTTTGATCTCGTTACCGATATGCACTCTTTTCTCGTTCCCGTGATATAACATTCTAGTGATCACATCACTTGCTTGCAAGCTATCCTAATGTGATATCACCGAGAGGACCCAGAGTATATATCTATCCATCATCTGGATTGAAAAATTCCACTCTTGATCCATGAGCCTCAACATAACACCTTCGTAGTACTGAACCCATCTTTATAGTCACCCTGTTATGGTGTGACGTTTGATGTTATCAAGATACTCTTCCGGTGTTAGCAATTAACATGATCTCATGGTCTAAGGATAAAGATTACTTCGTATGATGTTATAGAAATATAAACATAATGACTTGATCGTAATGCTATACTTCGGATGAATGTTCATCACATCATTTTACAAATGTTGTGACCTTGTTATTAACAACATCCAATATCCATGATCAGAAAACCTTGATCATCTTGTTAATCAATAAGCTAGTCTATAAGAGAGGCATAACTAGGAACCCTTTTTGTTTATTAAACACACATGTATTGATGTTTCCTATCAATACAATTATAGCATGCAAAATAAACATCTATCATATACAAGAAATACATAATAACAACTTTATTATTGCCTCTCAGGGCATATTTCCTTCAGTCTCCCACTTGCACTAGAGACAATAATCTAGTTTATATAGTGATAAATCTAACACCCATGGAGTTCTAGTGTTGATCATGTTTTGCCCTAGGGAGTATTTTAGTCAACGGATCTGCTACATTCAGGTCCGTGTGTACTTTACAAATCTTTATATCTCCATCCTTGACATGCTCGCGGATGGAGTGAAACCGGCGCTTAATATGCTTGGAATTCTTGTGAGACCTTGGTTCCTTGGCGTTGGCTATGGCTCCATTATTGTCACAATAGATCATCATTGGGTCCAACGCACTAGGAACCACACCTAGTTCCGTTATGAACTCCTTCATCCAAACCGCTTCTACCGCTTACGAGCGAGAACATATTCCGCCTCCGTCGTTGATCCAGCCACCACAGGTTGTTTGGAGCTCCTCCAACTAACTGCTGCTCCGTTCAAGAGAAATACGTATCTGGATTGAGACTTAGAGTCATCCGGATCAGTGTCAAAGCTAGCATCGACATAACACTTAGCGACTAGCTCTTCTTCACCTCCGTATACAAGAAACATATCCTTAGTTCTTCTCAAGTACTTAAGGATATTCTTGACCACTATCCAGTGTTCCGAACCTGGATCAGATTGGTACCTACTAGTCAAACTAATAGCATGTGCCACATCCGGTCTTGTACATAGCATGGCATACATTATAGAGCCTATGGGTGAGGCATAGGAGATCTTATCCATTATCTCTCTTTTTTCCGCCGTAGCCGGACTTTGAGTCTTACTCAATGTTTTGCCTTGCAACATAGGTAAGAACCCCTTCTTACTTTCGTCCATATTAAACTTCTTTAATATCTTATCAAGGTATGTACTTTGCGATAACCTAATTAGGCGTCTTGATCTATCTCTATAAATTTTAATGCCTAATATATATGAAGCTTCACCAAGGTCCTTCATCGAAATTTTGCTGTTTAGATAACTTTTAACACTGTTTAAAAGATCTATATCATTTCCAATCAATAATATGTCATCCACATATAATATCAGAAATGCCACATTGCTCCCACTCACTTTCTTGTAAATACAAGCCTCTCCATAAGTTTGGACAAATCCAAACCCTTTGATCACCTCATCAAAGCGGAGATTCCAACTTCGGGATGCTTGCTTCAGTCCATAGATGGATCGCTGAAGTTTGCACACCTTATCAGCATCCTTAGGATCGACAAAACCCTTAGGTTGTATCATATACAACTCTTCTTCAATATTACCATTGAGGAATGCAGTTTTGACATCCATCTGCCATATTTCATAATCGAAATATGCAGCAATTGCTAACATAATCCTAACCGACTTAAGCATCGCTACGGGAGAGAATGTCTCGTCGTAGTCAACTCCTTGAATTTGTCAAAACCCCTTTGTGACAAGTCGAGCCTTATAGATGGTTACATTACCATCGACATCGCTTTTCTTTTGAAAATCCATTTATTCTCAACGGCCTTTCGGTCGTGAGGTAAGTCCACCAAGGTCCAAACCTGGTTTCGTACATGGATTCCATCTCGGATTTCATGGCTTCTAGCCATTTGTTGGAATCCGGGCTCATCATCGCTTCTTCATACGTCGTAGGGTCATCTATTTCATGAATCATGAAATTCATAACAGGATTGCCGTACAGTTCAGGAGCTGCACGTGTTCTGCTTGACCTGCGAGGTTTGATAGTGTCCTCTTTCGGAGTTTCATGATCATTATCATTAGCTCTCTCTTCATTAGGTGAAGTCAACTCCGAAACAACTTCTGGAGCTGCGCTACTCGCCATTTCATGAAGAGAAGGTTTAATAACCTCTTCGAGTTCTACCTTCCGACTACTCACACCTTTCGCGAGAAACTCCTTCTCAAGAACAGATCCATTCTTGGCAACAAAGACCTTGGCCTCGGATCTGTGATAGAAGGTATACCCAATCATTTCCTTAGGGTATCCTATGAAGACGCATTTTTCTGCTTTGGGTTCGAGTTTATCCGGTTGAAGTTTCTTCACATAAACATCGCATCCCCAAACTTTAAGAAATGACAGCTTAGGTTACGGTGTCTTTTCAACGGATTTAGATGGTGCCCTATTTAAAGTGAATGCAGCGGTTTCCAGTGCATAACCCCAAAATGACAGTGGCAAGTCAGTCAAAGACATCATCGATCGAACCATATCCAATAAAGTACGATTACGACGTTCTGACACACCATTACGTTGTGGTGTTCCAGCAGGCGTGAGTTGTGAAACTATTCCACGGTCTTTCATATGTGTGCTAAACTCGTAACTAAGATACTCTCCTCCACGGTCGGACCGCAGAAATTTGATCTTTCTGTTACGATGATTTTCCACTTCATTCTGAAATTCTTTGAACCTTTCAGAGGTTTCAGACTGATGTTTTATCAAATAGATATACCAGTATCTACTCAAATCATCCGTGAAAGTAACAAAATAACGATATCCACCTCGCGCTGACACACTCATTGGTCCACACACATCAGTATGTATGATTTCCAATAAATCATCGCCTGCTCCATTGAACCGGAAAACGACGTTCTAGTCATCTTGCCCATAAGGCATGGCTCACATGTATCAAATGATTCAAAATCAAGTGATTCCAAAAGTCCATCAGAATGGAGTTTCTTCATGCGTTTAACGCCAATATGACCTAGACGGCAGTGCCACATATATGTAGATATATCATTATCAAGTTTAATCCTTTTAGCATCAACATTATGAATATGCGTAATACTACTATCGAGATCCAATGAAATAAACCATTCAACAGGTGCATGACCATAAAAGATATTATTCATATAAATCGAACAACCATTGTTTTCAGACTTAAGCGAATAAGCACTTTGTATCAAACACGATCCGGATACAATGTTCATGCTCAGTGCAGGCACTAAATAACAATTATTCAGGTTTATAACTAATCCCAACGGCATATGGAGAGGCAGCGTTCCAACGGCGATCACATCAACTCTTGATCCATTGCCGACCCACATCGTGACCTCATCCCTTGCTAGTTGTCGCTTGTTCCGCAGCCCCTGAACCGAGTTACATATATTAGCAACCGATCCCGTATCAAATACCAATTTGCTACTGCGAGTACTAGTCAAGTACACATCAATAACTTGTATATTACATATACCTTTGTTTGCCTTGCCGGCCTTCTTGTCTGCCAAATACTTTGGGCAATTATGCTTCAATGGCGATCCTTTGCAATAGTAGCACTCGGTGTCGACTTAGGGCCAGATCGGGGTTTCTTTTTCAGCGTAGCAAGCATTTTCTGCCCTTCGCTCCTTCTCGCTTGCCTTTCTTGTCCTTCTTGAAACCGGTGGTCTTATTGATCATCAACACTTGATGTTCTTTCCTAATCTCCACTTCTGCAGTCTTAAGCATTGACAGAAGCTCGGGAAGAGACTTCTTCATGCCCTGCATATTATAGTTCATCACGAAGCTCTTGTAGCTAGGTGGCAGAGATTGGAGAACACGATGTATGCCTAAGTCAATGGGAATCGTTATTCCCAAGGACACAAGCTTATCGGCGTACCCAGACATTTTGAGTACGTGCTCACTAATGGAGCTGTTCTCTTCCATCATGCAGCTAAAGAACTTTTCAGAAGCATTATAACTCTCTACGGCAGCATGGGTATCGAAAATCATTTTCAATTCTCCCATGGTATCAAAGGCATTGCCCTTTTCGAAACGTTTTTGAAGTTCTGGCTCTAGCCCATACAGTATGCCGTAATGAACTAAGTTGTGGTACTCCTGACGAGTTATATAGACGTTCTTTTCCTCATCAGGGGCATCAGGAGCTGGTGGGGGGCCTAGCGGCACCTCTAGCACATATTGCTTTTGTGCAGCAGTGAGGAGAATCCTCAAATTCATAGCCCAGTTGGTGAAGTTGCTACCATTCGCAGCAAGCTTCTCTTTCTCCATGAACACATTGAAATTAAAAGCAGGTGGTGCCATCTACAACAGAATTTGTAAAATATATTTAGACTAAGTTTATGATAGATTGAGTTCAACTAATCCAAATTACTAATGAACTCCCACTCAAAAACGACATCCCTCGTGTTCTTTTGGTAATTACATGAACCAAATCCACTACACCAAGTCCGATCATCACGTGAGTCGGTGTAGCTTCAAAGGCGAGCATCTATATGGGCATCATATCAACTATATGACTCATGCTTAACCTTTCGGTCCGTGTTCCGAGGCCATGTCTGTACATGCTAGGCTCGTTAAGTAAGAACCTTAGTATTTGCGTGTGTAAAACTGTCTTACACCCGTTGTATGAAAGCGTAGAATCGAGAACACCCGATCATCACGTGATGCCTCAAAACACGATCCACAAAACGGTGCATACTTAAGGAAGAACACATTTTATCTTGATATCTAAATGAGGGATCATCTTATAATGCTACCAAAAGCGCCAAACTAGCAATATAAGATGCTAATGTGTGAAGTGAGGTGATATGGTCCATGCATTTGATCTCTATCATTTGCATCGTGGTATGATCTCTATCATTTCTTTGTGTGTAAGGCCAAGATCTATGGAACTTACACGTTAAGTGAGTTGTAAGAGTATCTATCATACATCTACTTACAACAATACCATATAAGAACACTAGCCCAGCAACGATCTAAACTAGACGCCTCTAATTTATCAATTGCAAGTTTTACGTGGCTTAGGGCTTTCGGAGATAGAACCGGTCTTACCTACGAACATGAACCACAACGAGGATAACCAAGTTATTAGCAACTCGTTGTAAATCAGATATTGACTATAGTAGGAGAGACAGACACCCGCTAGCCACTTATGCAAAACTAGTTGCATGTCAGTCGTGGAACCGGTCTCATGTACGATGACATGTAAGGTTGGTCCGGGCCGCTTCATCCCACTATGCCACCAATATCCAAAGTACATAGAAGATGCAATAACATGATCATCATCGCCCACATATAAATATATGTGTACTACCCGTGCAAAGCACCTACGCATAGATCAGGCTCTGATACCACTGTTGGGTCCGCAACATAGAAAACAAAAAATTTCCTACGATGAGAACTATACGCCAAGATCTATCTACTAGATACAGAGCAATGGGTGGACATACATCCATGAAGAACTTACCCTCGAAGACAACGAGATTTATTAACGAGTAGGAACTCGTGGTTGATATAGTCGTACACTTGCCGATCTCAAGATCGTGAGGAAGTCCGAGCGTCGTAACTCAGCAGCGCATCCGCACTCGCACACACGTTCAAGCCACCGGACAATCTCCACCTCCTCGCTCCAGCGAAAGCAACAACTCCTTCCAGACGAAATGCCACCGGGAACATGTATCTCGCTAATTCGAGACCATGGGGGAATAATTCTAGAGGAGGAGAGAGATCCTTCACAAGGAGGTGTGAGGATGAAGGAGGGAATGGGTGGCCTTTTATAGGAGGAGGGGGGTGCCCCTTCTCTCCATGGCCGGCGCATGGGGGGGTGACCCCTCACCTCCCCCATTCATGTGGTGGTAACCCCTCCACATTAAAATGCCTCTTCACATTCCCTTTTAAAGTCTCCACTTTAAATGCATTAAATTTCTCCAAATTTAATGCTCTCTCATTTAATAAAACTCTTTTTATTAAATTTATTCAGAATTTTATTAATTACTTTAATTAACAAACATTCACATATAGCCCCTTGCAATATTTCAATATCACATGCAGAACCACCTTCTGCAATTTCACCCGAAACAATTTCCGGTTTCTATTGAAATAATTCCTGTGCTTTGCAATTCTTTAAATCAAACATATGTGCTCCAAAATGGTGTCCGTAACTCTTAAGTGTGCCACCCTACGGTTCACGAATAATGCGAGACATGATCGAGACCCTTCTCGATCAATAATCGCAGCCGGGACACGGAGATCCGTCTTGACTCCTACACATTCAACGATGACTCCTATGATCGTGAGAACCTTTAACGCTTGTAACTAAATCCCTTTGTCTCTCGATATATTACATGTCCGAGATTCGATCATCGGTATCTCCATACCTAGTTTGATCTTGTTACCGATATACACTCTTTTTTCGTTCCCGTGATATAACATTCTAGTGATCACATCACTTGCTTGTAAGCTATCCTAATGTGATTTCACCGAGAGGGCCCAGAGTATATCTATCCGTCATCTGGATTGACAAATTCCACTCTTGATCCATGAGCCTCAACATAACACCTTCGTAGTACTGAACCCATCTTTATAGTCACCCTGTTACGGTGTGGCGTTTGATGTTATCAAGATACTCTTCCGGTGTTAGCAATTAACATGATCTCATGGTCTAAGGATAAAGATTACTTCGTATGATGTTATAGCAATATAAACATAATGACTTGATCGTAATGCTATACTTCGGATGAATGTTCATCACATCATTTCACAAATACTGTGACCTTGTTATTAACAACATCCAATGTCCATGATCAGGAAACCTTGATCATCTTGTTAATCAACAAGCTAGTCTATAAGAGAGGCATAACTAGGAACCCTTTTTGTTTATTAAACACACATGTATTGATGTTTCCTATCGATACAATTATAGCATGCAAAATAAACATCTATCATATACAAGGAATACATAATAACAACTTTATTATTGCCTCTCAGGGCATATTTCCTTCATGATACTACCACTATGACCAGCCTCACGTATCTAGTTGAGTCACTGGTTTGGGACGGAGAGACTATTTGGTATTGAAATTACTCGTGTAATTATAGACTACGGACCTCCTTCTACAAGAGACAGGCAGGCTATGAGGACATGTCTACCGGCACCATCCAAATTAGACACGTAACGGTCCGGTAAGTAGGCAGGAAAATTACTAGATAGCATTGAACTTACTTTGCTTCGCTATTTAATAACTTTTTCTACCGCTCTTCCTTTTTCTTTGTATCAACTATTAACCTTTGGTTTGTCTTCAATTGGCGGGAGATCTGAATGAGTCGGTCCACAGATGAAACTTGTGTTGGGTCCGCAGCATAGAAAACAAAAAATTTCCTACGATGAGAACTATACGTCAAGATCTATCTACTAGATACAGAGCAACGGGTGGACATACATCCATAGAGAACTTACCCTCGAAGAAACTTGTTTTGTTAACGAGTAGGAACTCGTGGTTGATGTAGTCGTACGCTTGCCGATCTCAAGATCATGTGAAAGTTCGAGCGCCGCAAATCAGCAGCGCATCCGTCCTCGCACACACGTTCAAGCCACCGGACAACCTCCACCTCCTCGCTCCAGCAATCCAATGAGCAAGAACTCCTTCGCATTTAAATGCCACGGGAACATGTATCGCTAATCCGAGACCATGGGAGAATAATTCTAGAGGGGAGAGAGATCCTTCACAAGGAGGTGTGTGGATGAAGGAGGAATGGGTGGCCTTTTATAGGAGGAGGGGTGCCCTCTCTCCATGGCGGCGCATGGGGGTGACCCTCACCTCCCCATTCATGTGGTGGTAACCCCTCCACATTAAAATACCTCTTCACATTCCCTTTTAAAGTCTCCACTTTAAATGCATTAAATTTCTCCAAATTTAATGCTCTCTCATTTAATAAAACTCTTTTTATTAAATTTATTCAGAATTTTTGTTAATTACTTTAATTAACAAACATTCACATATAGCCCCTTGCAATATTTCAATATCATATGCAGAACCACGTTCTGCAATTTCACCCGAAACAATTTTCGGTTTCTATTGAAAACAATTTCTGCGCTTTGCAATTCTTTTATCTGAAACATATGTGCTCCAAAATGGTGTCCGGTAACTCTTAAGTGTGCCACCCTATGGTTCGCGAATAATGCAGACATGATCGAGACCCTTCTCTGATCAATAATCAGCCAGGACACGGAGATCCGTGACGACTCCTACATTCAACGATGACTTCTATGATCGTGAGAACCTTTAACGCTTGTAACTAAATCCCTTTGTCTCGATATATTACATGTCCGAGATTCGATCATCGGTATCTCCATACCTAGTTTGATCTCGTTACCGACATGCAATCTTTTCTCGTTCCCGTGATATAACATTCTAGTGATCACATCACTTGCTTGCAAGCTATCCTAATGTGATATCACCGAGAGGGCCCAGAGTATATCTATCCGTCATCTGGATTGACAAATTCGACTCTTGATCCATGAGCCTCAACATAACACCTTCGTAGTACTGAACCCATCTTTATAGTCATCCTGTTACGGTGTGACGTTTGATGTTATCAAGATACTCTTCTGGTGTTAGCAATTAACATGATCTCATGGTCTAAGGATAAAGATTACTTCGTATGATGTTATAGCAATATAAACATAATGACTTGATCGTAATGCTATACTTCGGATGAATGTTCATCACATCATTTCACAAATGTTGTGACCTTGTTATTAACAACATCCAATGTCCATGATCAGGAAACCTTGATCATCTTGTTAATCAACAAGCTAGTCTATAAGAGAGGCATAACTAGGAACCCTTTTTGTTTATTAAACACACATGTATTGATGTTTCCGATCAATACAATTATAGCATGCAAAATAAACATCTATCATATACAAGGAATACATAATAACAACTTTATTATTGTCTCTCAGGGCATATTTCCTTCAACTTGGATCACGGTGGCGATGGGATGTTAATGGCAACGGGACGTCACCAATCCCTTGTCCGGCTTACTGCGCGTTAGTGGTTTCCCGCCATCGTTGACTCCTGTTTTCCGCTCCTGCTCATAGCCGAAAAACTCCCGCGCCAGCTAGGACGTTTCTCGCTCAGTTCGCGGGCTATAAATCACAGCCAGCGGTGCAGGGAGGTCACCAAGGCACGAGCCGCGCTATGATAGCGCACGCCGAGGCGTCCGTGCTAGAGGCTATAGAGTGTGCTGAAACCGGCCGCGAGGAAGAAGCCGAGTGGGTGGCGTGGGAGGGGAGGGATCACTAGGTGGTAGAGCTAGAGGCGGCGTTGGCCCACCGATCCAACAAGCAAGACATGTCGCTAATGTTGGCGACGGACCGTCGCCGCGCCAATGACATGCAGCGCAAGCAGCAATGCACCGTCAGGAGGGTGCGCAAGGATCGACGATGGATCATGTGCGATCACACCGGCGGAGCTGGGCCCTTGGACCATGCCTGCGGAGCTAGACCCTATGGTCACACAGGCGGCGAAACCTAAAAGCGTCGGCTAGGGCGCACGACAGCGAGAAGCCGATGCCGTCGTAGTTTAGTTTAATTAAACGTAGTTCTTGGTGTAAAACTGGTTGTCAATCTAATGGAAAAAGTTTATCAAATTAATGTGTCACTTACACACAGGCCCCATCAGCCGACGCTAGGACACATGTATGGTCCACGGCGCGTCCGGCCCGACGCATTCGTTCCCCAAATTTGGTTGACGGATGGGCCGCGTCGGACGGGTCAGTCTGTTTGGATCACGCCACTTGAGCGTGTGCGGCATGTCCTCCTATCCACGCGGACCGGTTCGGACGGTGCAGGATCATATGGGTAGCGCTACTAGAGATGCCCTAGCAATGGTGTTTGGGGTCGGAAACTCTCTCGTCACACATGTCGGTGAGAGTGGGGGCAGCGAGTTGCGAATGGAAAATGATACGGTTCCATGGACGATATCTCGCTTCCCTTAGTCTAGGTCACCGGTAAGCCTAATGTGTGGTGACTGGGCTCATAATCACATCGTTATATGTTCCCTCTCGCCCGTATATGATTTTCCATCATTTCCATCCTATCTAGCAACACCCACCACAAAGTTCACGCACGCGCCTACCTCCGCCTCGGCGATGGGGGATGCGACCGCGCCATCCTCGCGTGACAGCTAGCTCGCATCCCCCATCCTTGGCCAGCGTTCGGCCACCGATGAACCCGGGCCAACTCATGCCCTATCCTTGAAATCAAGTTGTAATGGAGCTAATCTTTGGTGTTGAATCGTTCTTCCACGCCTCCTCCCGCCACCATGCCCGGTGGATGCTGCCTCCTCCCGTTGTCGTCCCTAGTGGGCGGTTGTTGGAGCCCACGTTGTTGCGAGGCTCTGACATCGTGCTTCCCGTGTTGGTCGATACTGCCGATGACCAGTGGTTTTGCTAACGGCGGTCGGTGTTGTTGCTACCCGACGACCGATGGAGATGATGCGGATGGTGCTACCTAGGACAGCACGCGTGGCTACACAGTTTCCAGCGTTCACTACCTTAGTTGACTAGGGTTGTTACTTTTTGTTGTCATCTTTGCAAGTATGTGCTATATTAGAATATTAGTTTTGCTACTTTCCCACAATTTTTTGCTACAACCGCTCTGGTTTTGCTACAAGGTCTCCAACGATGTTGATTTCACTACATTAACATAGCCTTGTTGCTACATTTGTTCTCCGGGTTTGCTATAGTAGTAAAATGTTTTCTCTACAAAGTTTCCGGCGATATCTCTGGTAAAGTTCATTTTTCTACATTACGATGATTTTTTCTACAAAGTCTCTGGCGAAAGAATTCTTTTCTAGGAGAAGACCACTTTTGTTACAATGTAGCAAAAGTGGGACCTTACGTAGCAAATGCTGGATATTTGCATCAAACTGGGATTTTGGCCAAAAAATATACATGTGGCAGCCTCTCGATCAAGGGATAACTCGTTCCCATCTCCCGAGGGACGCATAGTACCATCCTTGCAAAATATGTTTGGATACATGATCCCACACGATTGTTCTAATAGAGATGCTTTTAATTGGAGAAAAAACTGTTAATTTCATCATTTGATTACAACTAGACTCTCTATGCGGAAGCAAAGCGTTTAGTTATGACAAAAGAAACAACCTATCATGTCACTCTACATAAACGTGTTGGTACGATTTTGCATACGCCTGACTCGGGCACGCTTAGGCACAATAGCGAATTCATCACCACTACTAACACCCAGAGGGTCTGATCCAAGCGATCTACATCATCCACATACGTCAATCCAACATCTGATATCTTCTCAATAATGTATTGTTCGTTGAGACAAATCATCAAGAAAACTGCCGCTAATCATGATTGCTCCTCCCGCTTTACCCAAAAAAATTGGTCGTAATCACGATCACATCCCTCGCACTCCTTCCGGATCTAAGTCCTCAACCGCTGCTGGCACGATCCTCACCCTGTCGCCGACATCCTTTCCACCTAGACGATCATTGTGCGCCCCACACCGCCGTCCATCACGTCCCCGCCTCGTAGTCGGTAGCCCGCCGACATAATCTCCATCTAGGAGGATCCCCGTCACATCGTCGTTCTTGTCTGGTTGCCCTGTCGTCTCCTGCTCCCTCTCCTCTCCATCTGTCGTCATCCATAGCTTAACTACTCGTTGTTGATGGGCATCTTGCAGTCACACCATGTCAGTCTGCTGGGTACATGCATCTTCCAGGTATGTGGCGGATAGTTCAACTGTTATCTTTAATATATTTCAACACTCACCCTACATCTTTGCCCTTTGTCCTATTATGACGTTTGTTTGGAGAGCCGCAATATTTTTTGTTAATGGATCGACCTCGCCGGAGGGGCGCGGCGAAAACGATGGCTAAAACCTAGGTCGAGGAGCAACATGCTTTGATACCATAAAAGATTGCGGAAGTATAGATTGTATTGATATTGCAAGAGGTGATACATCGTGAGCCCGCTGTTTATATAGTAATTGAAAACTTGGAGGGCAAGAAGGCTAATAGAAATAGAATTGGATTACAATATTAAACTACCAAATATGTCTAGCCGTAATTAAGAAACAGTAAAATGGGTCTACCTACGGCTGTCCACGTCGGTTTGACGTTGGTGGCCGTCCGATTCTACTACTGGACATCCCAGATCTCCAGCTCTTCTAATCAAGCGTTTCAACTGCATTCGTTCTGTCTAGCGCACAGTTATCGGGCCACTGCTCCGAAGACTGACCTAGGCGCTTCCTCGTGTAATAGGCCAATTTGATTGCCAAAGCTGCTGATTTGCTAAAGACTCTCGTTGTCGCTTGGATGGTTCCATGGCCCAGTTACGACGCTGGTTAATCGTCTTCCCGAGTAGCTCCTTCGTTCTCGCCAGATCCCGTGGCCTAATAATGTTGAGGAAGTTCGGTCGTTTCTTTTCTATTTATTGTACCAGTGAGTGGAGATACGTTACTTCTTGTCTACCTCCTTATTTCTGGGTTTTCCTACTTTCCTAGGATTTATAATGCCTGCTACCTTTTATTTCTTCCATCAACGCTTTGTCATCGTCGCGATTCCTCGGGCAGCTAACTTGTTCTTGTTTTAGGAATTGTGGTGCTCACTACTGCGAATTGCTCTACTGGGGCTGGATATGGCGTGAGGCACTTGGGTGATGCAGCCTCATGTGAGATTCTCCACCTTGATATATATACCCAATACGATCGGTTCAGATCCTTTCTCTTGGTATGTACTTTGTACCATCAGGAGCTTCCATGCTTCCATGGTAATTTTATGCAAGTGAAGCGCCAATTCTAATGAAGCAGCCTCGCCATGGTGAGTGTAATGCTCTGGTCACATTTTTAATATTGGTTAGAAATTGTGAATTTTGTTTTTACTTAATATGGTAGTGGATCGATCTGTTCGTGTTGGGGTTTGATATAAGAAGGTCAGGGTAAACACGAGGCTGAGCTCCCCCTCATTGCCGCATAGAAAACCATTGAGAAGATTCCGTGTAGACCATGTGGATCTTTTTGGAAAGTTATATTGTTGCTACTCTCTTTGTACCAGTTGAATGACTTTTTATTCGATTGATCTCAGTCTAAGTTCTACAGGAGCTCATACGTCTATACAGAATTTAACTTTAAAATATTACAGGGTGTACGGTGTAGACACTAGATGTACCATAGCTAGAAAATAAGTAATTCATGCAAAACTCCAACCACCAGTTTAGCTGATGTGTAGGAATTTCGAAGATCATATAACTTGCTAGCTCAAACATGACAATATAGTAGTGTCATTCACGTTTTGATATATTGCTTTGAGATGATGAAGTGCTAAAATTTCAGTTTCCCAAATTGACAGGTTTTCTCGGTTTTTTCTCAGTGAATGAGCATTTGTGATGTCCATTGTCACTCTGAGAAGATATGACTGTATATCATATCTATGATGGATGACCTATACTAGGCATATGGGTATGACAATAAGTTTATTAGCAAGATTTTTTATTGACCATGATTAGCTTGATTGACGCTGAGCAGTTATTTATGTGCTACGTCTAAAGATATTTGCTTGTTTTAAAAGAGCTCAGCGCTGAAACCAAAAGATGGTTGGCAGTCCATCAGTTGGTCAGAGGAGAACTTACTCTGATGCAGTTTGGTAATAAGGCCCTGATCAAGAGTAGAAGTAATTAATAAGTTCCAAAATTTGAGACAGATCGGCATGTTTTCACATAAGGAGACGACCAAGTAATGTAGGGCAATAAGGCTATGAGTAGATTGTCCGAATAACTTGAAGAACTTTTGATAATATGTTAGATATTTTCTTTTGGTTTGATGGAAAATTTGCACTACCCCGATGGTAAATTTAAGAACTATTTTACTCAACTTTTCATTGTTGGTGGGTAACATGATATAGTTATTGTGCCCAAGAGTTCCATATAGCACATTGCAGGGATTGTGACACTACTCCAAATATACAAATTAAAGAGGGAATAGCTAGACACAATAATTCAGTGTTTGAACATCAAATACAAAATTTGGCATTCAGAAGAAACTAGAGAGGTACTGCATTCAGAAGTAGTTCTTTTTAAGCTTCATATAAGTTGCGCTAGAGATGAATTGTTTCGTTTTTTACTGTTGTTCAACCGACTTCCTGTCTAAATATCTGAACAACCATTGTACGGTAATGGCAATGAAAACAGTAGAAGTCTAGAAAGTTGAAAGAATTTCTCTAGCAAAACCTATTATTTAGGGGTATTTTACCATTTATATATGTTCAATTATTTTGTGTCCTAATATTAATATACACGGGCGCGGCAACGCGTGCCTTCATGGTCTAGTATACTCTAACATATAAGAGATGGATAAGATCCAGCTAGAAGATACGACCTGACTCAAGGAGGACTCTAACATTTGTCAAACAGTCCTTGTAGTTTCATGGAATCAAGTGATCTGTCCTCCTCGAGTCAGGTCATCTCTATCCCTTGGTTCATTACCATTGTACTGACGAGCTTGGGTTTAATTTTTTTTTGCTCCGACTCGTCTCTCTTCTTTCTATCATGTGCCATTCAACCTGTTTGAAAAAAAACAGTTTATGAAAGCTTCGGACTACAATTCTGCAGGTTCAACGTGCTAACCAAATTTCATGGAGAAGACATAAATAAGTACTCTAGACACACGAATATTGTTGAGTTCCTCAAGTTATGTAGAATACAAAATCACATCAATTCAACGACACAGATCTATATTGCAGCCGCTCCCTCCGTCTCAAAATAGATATCGTAGATTTATTAAAATTTGATGATTCTAGACACTACTTAGTATATAGATATATCTAAATTTTAACAAATTCTGACATCTATTTTAAAATGAGGAAGTACTATTTTACCGAGGAGAAAAATGTTTCATACATATGAGTTGTGTTCTACGTACAAATTGTGAGCTAGAGTTTCCGTAAGAACTAGCCGGTTCATGTGCTGATGTACGGCGAACTTTAGACTGGCTGGTTCAGATATCATTGGAGGTTCAACAAATTAGATCGCTACATCATTAAAAAATAGAAAATGAAAACTCGTTTGGTATTTGCGATAGTTTAAGTTTAGTTAATTGAGCTCTCTTAATATCATTATTTTAGAAGGATTGTTTTGCAAATGTGCATGTACCCAGCCTTCTAGACTGATCCTGTATGTCGCTTTTCCATCCAACGGCTCAATGGTACAGGTGCAGCAGGTGCACTAGTCTGCTTGTTTCACAGGATACGTTCTCCACTGGGCACCACTAAGGCTGCCACTCGAGTCAAGGGAGAATGGCAAGGTGTAGATCGATAAGAGAGAGAGAGAATTTGGGGAAAAACCTGGCACGTAAAGGCGTGGAGTTCCTGGTTTTATATGTTAGGAACCTGAGCCGGTTAGGGTTTGGTACAAATACAAAATTTTGTACATATATAGTATATACACTCTAACACCACCCCTCCCCCAACCGTGCAGTCATAGCGGGAGTTCTCAGACGCATAGACTGGACCGAAAGTCAAATAAGAGCTGACTCGGCAATCCTTTGTCATAATATCATCGGACTGTAGTGCAAAAGGGACGTGCAGAACCCGGACTTCACCAAGAGAGACGCTCTCATGAACAAAGTGGATGCCAATATCAATATTCTTGGTGCGACAGTGTTGCACCGGGTTGGTGGACATGTAGATGGCAGAGACATTGTCATAGTAGATAAGAGTGGATGAACTGTGGGGTCGATGTAGTTCCTGAAGAAGTTTTCGCTGTCAATAGCATTCAACAACCACATGAGAAACATCTTGATACTCCGCTATGCACTGGAGCGGGAGATGGTGGTTTGTCTCTTGGAAGACCAAGAGATAAGACTATCACCATAGTATACACAGTAGCCGGACGTAAAATGCCGAGAGTCTAGATAGCTTTCCCAATCCTCATCAAAGTAGGCTGTTAGGGAGGTCGAGGATGAAGCACGAAGATGTAGACTAAGATCCATAGTACCACGGTCCACGGACATACGGAAGGACACGCTTCACAAGGGCGAGGTGAGGCGTGTGTGGTGCACGCATGTGCAGGCAAATCTGTTGAACTGCACACAAGATGTTTGGGCGTGTCAAAATGAGGTACTGAAGCACACCAGCAAGACTCATGTATTATGTGGCATCAGAAAGAAGATCACCTTCACTGTCTGAGAGATTGTCTTGAATATTAATCGGAGTCGAGGTAGGATGACACTCAGCCATGCCAGCACGCTGAAGAACATGGATAGCATACTGCCACTGCCACATAAACAAGCCATCGGTTGATCTTATGACAACAATGCCAAGAAAGAAGTGAAGATCTCCAAGATCAATCATAGCAAACTCACCATGTAACCTGTCAAGGAAATGTTGCAGAGATGTTGGTGAAGAAGCTGCAACAACAATATCATTAAAGTAGAGAAGCAAGTATGTCGTGTTGCTGCCAGAGTGGAGCACGAATAGTGAAGTGTTGGTGATAGAGGCAGTAAATCCCAATGTGGCAAGATAGGCAGCAACCCATTGGTACTAGGCACGCAGAGCTTGCTTCAAACCATAGAGTGACTTGTGTAAACGACACACATGGTTAGGACGTCTCTCGTCAATGAGTCAATGAAACCAGGGTCTGCTAACAGTAGATGACCTCGTCAAGATTGGCATTGAGGAAGGTGTTCTTAACATCAAGCTGGCGGATGGGCCATGAGCTGGAGATGGAGAGGTGAAGTACTAGACGAATGGTGGTCGGGTTGACCACATGGATGAATGTCTCGTCGTAGTCGATGCTAGAGCGCTGAGATTAGCCCCATACAACACACCGCACCTTGTAGCGGGAAAGGGTCCCATCTGAGTGGAACTTGTGATGAAATATCAACTTCCCAGTGATGACATTCGAGTATGATGGAGAGGCACGAGAGACCATGTATGGTTTTCGAGGAGGGCATGGTGCTCATCAAGCATAGCCACACTCCATCAATAGGCTTGAAGAGCCTGCCAATACATCATGGGGATGACATCTACCGTTGTGTGTGTGGTAGAGAGGTTCGGCCTATCCACAAGAAAAATTCGTCGACCAATGTGGGTGGTCGTGGGTGGCGTTGCAGGGACTGCGGTGATGCTGGCAGCAGCAGGATGACACGACCGAGGCATGTGGAGATCAGTGTTGTCACGGTAGACTGTCGTTGAGGCCTTAGCAGCCTGTCGGGAGGCCACAGCAGCGTGGCGTGATGACCGGTAGAGGTTTCCTACCACGGGATGTCAGTTGGAGGGACAACTGGAGCAGACTGTAGATCGTCGGACAGGAAGTTGAGGCGACATGCTGAAGGTGGAGGTGTCGTATTTGATGATGTTGCATGCTAAAAGGAAAGACAGTCTCATCGAAAACCACATGGCATGAGATTAGTATTTTTTCATTAGAGGGATTGTAGCAACAATAACAGCGATGGTTGGAAGGATATCCAAGGAATACACAAGCAATGGAGCAAGGGCTAAGCTTGTGTTTCATGGTGGAGGCTACATTGAGGTAGCAAAGGCAACCGAAGACCCTGAGCATGTCGTACGGTGGAGGACAGACATGGAGACACACATAGGGAATGGAAGATTGTATAGCTTTGCAAGGCGATGATTGAAAAGAAACGTGACAGTGGCAAGTGCTTCAGCTCCAAAATTGCTCGGGAAGATGGGCGTGGAACATAAGGGTAACGTAGTATCATTAATGGTACGAATTGCATGTTTGGCCTTGTCGGTTTACTGCGATGTATAGGGACACGATAAGAGAGAGTGGTACTGTGTGATTTGAGAAGAGCCTCAACAGAAAAGTTTAGAAACTCGGAGTCACTATTAGTTTGTAGAGAGCGAATAGTTTTGCTAACTATGTGCATACGTATGCCAAAAACTGCGCAAGAGTGTGGGCATCACAAGATTTATGGTGTAAAGGAAAAGGACCCCCAAAAGTGTGAGTAGTCATCGACAATAAAAAAGGTAGTATCGAAGACTAGAATCGGAATCAATAATAGCGCATAAAAGCTTTGGTCAAATATGATATCCACGTCTCCCTGATTCTTTCTGGCCGTTTTATGCTCGACAAGGAGGACATGTGGCGACATCGCCACAGATCCCAGCTCTCCCAGGGAGCGGGACCCTAGCTCGAGATTCCCTAGCACGGGCATGTCGCGCGCTCGTTCATGCCCCGCGTCGCTGGATGGTGGGCTGTGCATTGTTCCCTAGACCATGCATTGGCGGCTATGGGCAACGGTGCCCTTGGTGACAAGCGTTTCGAGGGAGACAAGCGCTCCTCACCCGCCGGGTCGTTGGGCCCGTCGGTGCCGACATGGCAGCAGAAACCCTCGCCCACCATGCCTTCTCGTAGCTGAGAGCTGAGCTGACAGCAGAATCTCTCGCCCTATGTGGGTTGTCGTGATGCGATTGTCGGGGCTTGGCAACCGGGGTGCCATGTACCGATAGTTGGCGGTCCCCCAACACATCAAGATGACATGACCTCGCGAGATTTTGTTGCCTCCTGTGACGGGCGCGACCGGGTTAGTCCTCGTGAGGGCCCGCCTCATGAGGAGACACCCTCCTGAGTGAGAGCGTCTGCAGAGCCCACCCACTGATGCCTCAAAGCATACCTGAGGCCTTTCGGTAAACCCGCCAAGCAGTCAGCGGGCGGGCCAGATCGTGACAAGGGGCGTGGCTTCTGCGTGCCCACTATTTGCCTCGGTAAAGGAAGATCTGGTCCACCCACCTTTTCTTGCATCAGAAGGACCAAAGACCTCAGCATGGCAGGCGCGCCAGCTCGTCGGTTTGGTGCAAGAGAGGCAGCAGGCAGCGCCGAGCAAGGACAAAACAACGTAAAAGAAGATCACTTTGCCAGCAGGTGGAGAAGCATCCAGCACCCTAGACCTAGTCCAACAAAAGTTGTATCATGGACCAGGACCTCGGGGAACGACACTGTGGAGACCCTTCTCGCCCATAGACTGGGAGGAGAGGCCCGACGCCACCCTATATAAGGAGCCCTTCTCCTACCTTGATGGAGATCGATCCTTGAGATCTAAAACCCTAGACTTTCATCCTCCATTGTACCCTCGTGAAGCACGCGAGCAATACAACAAAGCAGGAGTAGGGGCTTTACCTCCTCACGAGGGTCCTAAACCTGGGTAAAAAACCTATGTCACCTCTTTGTCGTGTTTTTGCTCCTCCGCCACCACCGTCGCTAAGTTCCTTCGGAATCGCCTGTTTAGCCCCTCACGAACCAAGGGGATCATTGGAACCTAGTTCCTTCGCGGGACAAATATTCGACATTTGGCGTGCTAGGTAGGGGGCTGAGGTGTGATTTCAAGACCTTCGACGACATGTTGGCGGACAACGAGACACGCGCCGAGCGAGCCCTCTGTCGCGCGGCCAGCAAGGCCTAGATAGAGCCGGCTCTGTAGCGCGCCACCTCTGAGCAGGTCCCGTGGACGGAGGACGAGGGGGCTCCTCCTACCGCCCGTTGCGGGAGCCTGCTCCCTCCTTGCATGGCATCACGTCGCTCTCCCGTACCGCGTCGTCTCGTGGCCACCCCGAGCCGCTCACCCCGGAGGCTGCCAAGCGCATGGTGTGTGAACTCCTAGACCACCCACCGGCTGAGCAGGGCCAGGAGAGGTGGCGCGACCAGATTGCCAAGCTCCTCGACACTTCCACCCTCTCACCTAAGGGCCCAGGGGGCTCGACCCGAGGGCAGGGCGCCGCGGGCTCTCTCCCGCCTTGCCGTCATGGGGATACCACCAAGCCCAACAACACTACTCCACCACCTACTAATAGTTGCCAGATCATCTCACCTCCCGCGGTCGCGGTGCTGCTAAGCGAGCGCGAGGATTGTCTCGCTGAGGAAATCGCCGCCGTGGGTCAGCAAAATCGTGTGGCCCTCGCCATTTGCAAGACGGTCCAGGACAGTGGCTGCCTTGCCTTCACCAAGAGCCTTTGCCGCGTTGTCTAGCCCCACAAGTTCTGCCTAGAGACGCAGGCGTGCTACGATGGTATGACCAATCCGTATGAGTTCCTCTAGCTTTACACCACAGGTGTTGAGGCAGCGGGGGGAGACAACCGTGTCATGGTGAGCTGGTTCCCTTGTGCTTGAAGGAGACGACCAGTACCTGGTTGATGAACCTCCCTGAGGATTCAATCGACTCGTGGGTGGAGCTCAACTCCCTCTTCATCGCCAACTTCAAGGGGACCTACGAACGCCCGTTCACCTACTACGACCTCCGCCAGATACACCAGCAGCCTGGAGAGACCCTCTTCAAGTTCCTACAAAGGTTCAGTCAAGTACGGAACAAGATCCCCAAAATATCAGACTCCAACATCATCACCGCGTTCTCTGAGTGTGTGAAGGACGTCAAGATGAGGGAGAAGATCAGCATCCGAGGTGAGAGCCTCACCACCACTGCCGAGCTCTTCGTCATGGCTGAGAAATGCGCCAAGACGGAGGCGGGACGGATGTCTGGCCTCGCCGAAACAGAGACCACCCCAAGGCCTTAGGCTCATCCAATGGCAAGGAGAAGGACCCCAAGTGCAAGAACGCCAGCGTCCTAGCGGCAGATCCAGATCGGAAGAGTCCTCACGAGGGGAATGATGAGAGGGAGCGGGACGACAGCTCGTACTACCACTTCCACAAGAAGGCATGGCACTGATACGTCCAAAACGTATCTACTTTCCCGAACACTTTTGCTATTGTTTCTCCTCTATACTTGTGTGATTTGGATGCAACTAATGCGGACTGACGCTGTTTTTAGCAGAATTGCCTTGGTGTCTACTTTTTGTGCAGAAAATCAACTATCAGGAAAAATCCTGGAAAATATGCCAAAAATCCTATTTCACCCGAAGACTCTAGGAGCCAGAATACGAGACGGAGAAGAGCCAGGGGTGGCCACACCACCGGTGGGCAGGCTAAGCCGCCGCCAGGTGGTGTGGGCCTCAGCACCCTCGGCCTCTCTCTTCGTCTATAAAGAGCCTTCGACCTAAAAACTTTGGGGGTTCACGTTTTTCCGTAAGGAGTTCCGCTCACGCCACCACCAGATTCCACGAACAGCACTAAACTCCATTCGCACCTGCCGACGGGAATTGAGGAGATCATCGCCATCATCATCACCATCGCTTCTCCATCGACCATCCATGTTTCCCCATCTATGAGTGAGTAATCCCCCGCTGTAGGCTATGGGGATGGTAGGGATTGGATGAGATCGTTCATGTAATGGCATCAGATCGTTCATGTAGCAGCTAGAGGAAGGGGAGGCTGGGCGGAGAGTGAGGCGGCCAGAACGGAGGCAACCGCGTGGGAGACCATTGGAACAACAACTCCGATGGCCGCGATACCCCTCCGGTGGGCCACCAAGCCAACATCATACAACAACACCCTCACCCCTAGGAGAAAGGACGTGTCGAGGATCCCGGGGCTAGTGAAAAGCAGGTGCCATTGCAGATACTTGGAGGCTCCCAAGCCCCGATGTCCAACCGGCACTTCAAGCTACTCACTCGCGAGTTCGCAGCTGCTAGACCGGGAGTCCCCTCGTCGAAACTCAAGTGGTCCTAGTGTGCCATCACCTTCGACGCCAGTAACCACCCCATCTCCACTAGGCCCGTGGGCACTCTCCCATGATCTACATCCCCACCATCGACAACATCATGGCCGCGAAGACCCTCGTCGATGGAGGCGCAGGCCTGAAAGTGATCTCCACCGAGACTTTCGCCCAGTTGCACGTGTTGTACGACAAGCTGATGCCGACCATGCCGTTCTTCGGGGTGACCACCGGATCCACCGTACCCATCGGGCAAGTGTGCCTCTCCATCACGTTCGGGACGCGCGACAACTAACGCACCAAGATCATTGACTTTGACGTGGCGCACATCAACCTCCCGTACAACGTCATCCTCGGCTACCCCACGCTGGCCAAGTTCATGGTCGCTACTCACCATGCCTACAACATGATCACGATGCCTGGCGACAACATTTGCCCTATGTTCTGATTGCTACGTGAATTGTCTTGTCCATGCAACGCCCGTCCATCCATCCCTATGCCTACCGTGACGAATCCCACTGCCATCGCTATTGTCACTTCGCCTTTGCTTTACTATTGTTACTTTGCTATTCCTACCGCAAAACTGTTACTCGATAAACTGCTGTGAGCAAGATTGTTTCAGTGTGCTGAACTGACAACTCAGTTGTTAAGGCTTATAAATATTCTTTGGCTCCCCTTGTGTCGAATCAATAAATTGGGTTTCACTTCCTCGAAAATACTGCGATACACCCCTATACTTGTGGGTCATCAAGACTATTTTCCGCACCGCTGTCGGGAGCATAGCTTTATTTATCAAGCTCACTTGGATTCTCTATTGTTCGCTGCTAACCATCCATCATGGGTAAGTCTCGTGATGGCAAGGTTCCTATTTTACCATCCACTACAAGAAGAGGTACGGTTCTAAACACCTCTATTGCTCTTGATTCACCGTCTGTTTTGAGTAAGTTCCTTACACCACCACATACACATGCTACACACATTGCTACTACTGCTGAATCTGAAACTGCTGATGCTTATGATGCTGCTTCTACTGTGCTTGATAAGAGTGGTTCATTAGGTCCTTTCCTAGATGCTACGATTGCTAGAACTATAGCTGGAAATAACGAAACTCCTAATCAAGGCACTACCACACCTGTTAGCTCACCTGAGTCTAGTGAGAGTTATGATATTGAAGATGGTTATGTTGAGATGACCGATGAGTTTATTAAAGAATGTAAGAACACCCATGATAGGAGCGCTGCTAAGAGTCTCCTTGAGAGGCGTACTATTAGACCCAAATTTTCTCCTGATGCTAAGTTTGCTGCTTCTCCCATAAACATTATAGATGAAGATTATGATTTCTCTCTCGATCTATCTTACATAGCTATTGTCGAGAAAGAACCTTTTTGTGGGACTAAGAATGAAAGTGCGGTAGCACATATGAATGAACTTTCTACCATGAGTGGCTTGTTTTCTAATGATATTAAGATGCGATTTACTTTGTTGCCAAGATTTTCCCTTTTCACGAAAGGAGAAGCTAAAACTTGGTTTAGTAATTTACCTCCTGGATCTATTGATAGCCCTGAGTGCTTGATTAGTACTTTCCTGCAGAAATATTTTCCTCCTAGTGCTAGACATGCTATTTTGCAGGAACTTTTTGATTTTAAACAGGGAGAAAAAGAGGTATTGCCCGAATCTTGGGCAAGGTTTTGTGCTTTGATTCATGCACAGGCTGGAAGTCCATTACCTAAGAAAGCTTCTTGATATATTTTATAATGGACTAACCGAAGAATCTAGGACATACCTAGATAGTTGTGCTGACTGTGTTTTCAGGAATAGGACTCCCAAGGAAGCTGAGGAATTAATGGCTAAAATAAGTAAGAACTATGAAGATTGGACTCCTCCTGAACAAGCTATACCTGAAGTAATTGTACCTGAACCTACTATACCAGTGCCTATTCCAACATCAAAGAAGAGGGGAATTATTGAATTAAATGATGAAGTGATAAAGGAAGCTAAGAAATGTCTTAAGGAGACGGGAATTAAAGCTGCAGATGTCAAGAATTTACCTCCTATAGAAGAATTATGTAAGCCTATTCCCTACTCATCCACTATTGAGGTACACTCTCTCCAACACTTTGATGAAGGTGATATCCCTTAGTCTAAACCTCCTGATCAATGCTTAGAAGAATTTGATATCTTTATTGTTAAGCAAGATAACTTTAATAAAAGGGTGCAAAATCATCTAATGGAAAACACTAGAGCTATTGTTGAGTTGAAAGATATTGTGGAAAGAACCTCTAATGATGTTAAAATGATTCTTAAACACTTTCAAATGGTTCAAACTCAAATAGATCAACTCGTTAAAGTGCAAAACAACTTGCTAGTTAATGATGCTAAAGAAAAACATGCTTATGAAATTAGAACTAGAAGTGGTGCTGCTACCCAGGATCCTCTATATCCTGAAGGGCATCCCAAAAGAATTGAGCAGGATTCTCAACAAGCTGAAAATAGTGGTTCTACTCGTAAGAAAAGGAAAAAGAAACATAAAACTGTTGTAGAACCCTCTGAACCTGCTATAGATCCTAATAGTATATCTATCTCTGATGCTAAAATTGAAAGTGGTAATGAAGAAAATGAAGTTCCCAATGAAGAAAAAGTTGAACAAGAACCTGAAAACCACACTAAGAATACTAAATACACCAAAGAAGATTTTATTGCTAAGAAACATGGTAGTGAAAGAGAACCTTGGCTCCAAAAACCTATGCCTTTCCCTGATAAGAAACACAAGTCAAAGGAAGATGAACATTATAATAAGTTTTGTGAGTGGATGAAGCCTTTATTCTTGCAAATTCCTTTGACTGATGCTATTAAACTGCCTCCTTACTCAAAGTATATGAAGGACATTGTCTCGAATAAAAGGAAGATCCCTAATGAAGAAATTTCTACTTTGCTTGCTAATTATTCCTTCAATGGTAAGGTTCCTAAGAAACTTGGAGACCCAGGGATCCCAACTATCCCTTGCTCTATTAAGAACAATTATGTTAGAACTGCTTTGTGTGATTTGGGAGCTGGAGTTAGTGTTATGCCTTTCTCTCTCTATAAGAGGCTTCAACTTGAAAAATTAATACCAACTGATATATCTTTGCAAATGGCTGATAAATCTACCACCATTCCTATGGGTATATGTGAGGATGTACCTGTTCAGGTGGCTCACAATTGCTTGATATTAACTGATTTTGTTGTGCTTGAAATGCCCGAAGATGATAATATGTCTATTATTCTTGGGAGACCTTTTCTTAATACTGCAGGAGCTGTTATTAATTGTAATCAAGGAAAGGTGACCTTCAATGTTAATGACAAGGAACATACTGTCTATTTCCCCAAGAAGATTGAAAGGACTTACGGTTTGAATTCAATTGAACATGTTGAAGGCATTCAAGTTGGAGAAATATATTGTCCCATACCAAGAGAAAAATTTGAAACTATTATGATTGGGACCATTGCTATCAAGGTTGAGGTAACATAATCATTAGTGGAGTACAAAGTTTTGTCTCATATGCAATTGTTTTGGTAACAAGACCTGATCAACCTTGTTAACAAAAGGATTCATTTGAGCAAAACAATGTTTTCATTATGATTATCTCCGTTTATTTCTATCCTTTGGTTTTTAGTTTTTGCTTTCGTTTAGCTTTCTTTTTGTTGTTAGTTGCTTGCATGTTAGAACTTCTGTAGTTCTAGCCTTGTTTTGTCCTTGCATCATGTTTCCAAAAGAAAAAAAATCCGTCTGTCAGAAAAATCATTCTTCTATTTTTGAAAAATGCCCAAAAATAAAGTGTCTCGAAAAATTCCAGAAAATTCATATTAAATTTTTACGTGAAAAAAGGGGCAGAGGAGTACCTGGGAGGTACCAAGGGGGCCCACCAGGCAGGCACATCACATGGTGGCACGGCCAGCCTTGGGTGGCACCATGCCCTCGTGTGGGCCACCCCTGGCCCCCCACTAACTCTCTCACCTGCCACTTTCTTCTCTCTCCCGAGTAAGCTCCAGTTCATAGCTCAAAATCATGGTCTTGCTGTGCTTGCTCTCGATTTTTTCGATCTCCTTGCTCAGCCCATCTTTCTTGCTGAAATTTGGAGCATTTGTTCCCTGGTATGTGACTCCTCCCATTGTCCAAGTAGATTTGTGTTAAGTGGTTTATATGTTGAGTATTTTGCTGCTGTAGGTGACTGGTTATGAGAGCTTGTAAGCTTGTTTGATGCTTAGAGATATAGTTTTGATGCATGTTTAGGCCTCTTGCAAGTCCCTATGAGTAGAATCCTTCATTATATTCACTTTGCAATCACTTGTTTAATAGGTGTTTAAATTTCAGAATAGAAAATGAGTGAACACCACCTAAACCAACATGAGCTTTGGGTGCCTGAGGTCATGAAGGTCCACCGGGAGGAGGAAGTTTTTCCCTCCATTTATCCATGCTCTGAGTTCATGAGAGCTACAGGAATTCTACAAGATTTCCACACTTTGGTTTCTAATGCAGGGTTAGAGCACTTTTTGGAAGATGAACCTTGTCAATTTGTGAAGCTAACCATGTCTGTGGTGCAGGACTTCCAATTTAGTCACTCTTTGCCTAACCCCATGGTCCATTACAAAATTTACAATATAGCTGTCGACCTTTCTCTTGATGATTTTTGTGCAGATATTAAGGTACCTCAATGGGGATCATGTAGAAAGATTAAGGAGAGACCTGAAACACTCATGGATTTATACGCAGAAATTTGCCAAGGGAGTAGCTTCTCGAAGAAGAGTGGAAAAATCCGTAACATTCATCTTCCCTCCATTCGCTACTTTGCCTACTTTATTTCCAAGTGTGTTCTTGCTAGGAAAACTGCTAATAAGTTATCTTCATTTGATCTAGCATTTATCTCTGCTGCTCTTAGACGAGATAGGTCTTACAACTTGGGTGCTTTGATAGATTTCCGTCTTGCTGCTAACCATGAGAAAGGTGGAATTTGTGGAGGCCTCATTGCTTCTCGTTTACTAGCATTGCATGGTTTAGTGCCTCATCATCTAGACCTACAGTTTCCCATAGAAAGGCTTGATCTTAATTCCATGATACAACATAAATTTGTTTCCTCGTGGGCTAGTATGAGTGAGTTATCTTATGAAATAACCTTTCTCAAAGCTGGTTGGAGAAAGAGCAAGTCCGGACGTGTTGTTCTTTTGCCTGCACCTGTTTTGTTTAACCTTGATAACAGGGAAGGATGGTCCCTCACTGAGGAGGAGCTTGACACGTACTTGGGAGAGCTCTCCCAACAGGAGCAGGACACTAGAAGGGAGGTCATGGATGATTCGGTCCAGCCCTCGAATGAGGGAGAGTCTTCATATCGTGACCGCTTATGATTGGGGAGCTTCTTCTTCTTCTCATGGGCCCAGCTACGACCATTCTTACCAAGATCCGCCCGCTTGGAACCCCTATTCGTACATGGATTGATACCCACTTAGGCCAAAAGCCTAAGCTTGGGGAGAGGTACGCCGACACCGCACTCATCTCCATATCATGTTGTGTCGGTACTTTGTATATTCATGTTTTCATTCTCTTTTTAGTTTTCGTTCTTCTTTGCTTTTGCTTTCTAAAAACATAAAAAGACCAAAAATATTTTTGTTGTTTCTCTTTGGTTTGCTTCTTCTTTTTGCCTTGGTTTGCTTTACCCTTTTTGCTTTGTTTGAACTATTTGAAAAACACAAAAAGATTTTGCTTTGCTTGTTTTTCTCTTTTGGTTCTTGTTTAAAAATCGAAAACACCAAAAATATTTGTCGTTCTTCTTTGGTTTTTGCGAGTTTGCTACAAGGTTCGGCAGTCCTCAGTGGATATTGGTTTCATATTATTATTCAAGCCACGCAAGTGAAGAGCAATAATTAGGATCAATGACTACTTGAGGCGTGGTAAGAGGCTGGTAATGAACTCTATTTGTTTTCATTTTTGTACATATACTCATCACTGTGAGCTTGCTTAGTCCGTTCAAGTAGGGTGTATGTTATCTTTGGATGCTTAGTAGTTCTTGCTTTCTTATGATTAGCTCCAGCTCGCTAATAGTTTGTAGCATGTCTTATGAATGTTTGCTTGCATTGCTGTATTCATAAATGGGTATGACACCACGGTATCCTCCTCTGAATGTTTTCATTTGAATTGACTTGGCACAAGCTCACGCATGCACATGACTGTGATAATCAGTTAAGCCTTGATGAATTATTTTGCCTTGAGGATCTTGAATCACTTTCATGCCATGAGTAGTCCTGTTTTGTTGCAAGCATGATAATGACAGCTATTGCTCTCTCGTTTGTCGCTCCCTTACTATTGCTAGCCTTCACTTCCACTGAGTGTTTTACTCATGTTTCTAACTCCCTAAACCAAATATTTCCAAAGTGTCCACCATACCTACCTAGTAGCATCATTTGCTACTCCCGTGCATATTCAATATGCCTTGTTTTCTTCCAAATAAAATGTTTGCTTGTTATGGGAAAATTAGTTAGTAAAGCTCTCACGAACTTGATGGAACACTTTATTTCCTGCACTTAATAAACCTGAACCATTGTGAACTCTCCATGAAAGTTATATGCTTGCAAATTATAGGTCGATTAGCGAACTGCGTCACGGGGAACGCTTTCAACACTTGTAAATATATACCCAGTTGATACCTTGCTCTTTTATTTGCGGATGTCATCGGTGTGAAATAAAAGGGGAGCTTGTAAGTCCATGGAGTTATGTATGTGTGTTAGAGAACGCCTGGGCCGCTGGTCTAATCCATGCTGACATGGTGGAAACCTCAACAGAATCCATAATGATATCTATGAAGCATTCTTCTTATAAAAAAAGAGAGAGATAGCTATTGAGAAAAAGAAAAAAAAGAGTTTTATGAAAAGAGGAAAGAGAAAAAAGCACCATTTTCCCATGGTAAATAAGAAGATTGCTGAGATACTCATTGTCTGCTTGCCTTGTCATTTTGATATGGGGATTCTTCCGTATCATCGGGCAAGGGGTACCCCATTGGCGGTTCTCAATGATACACACATACTTACGATGACAAGAACTTACCGGTAACTAAAGTTGAGTAGCATGAGGAGCGGCCCTCGTACTCAAGGGACTTAGCATATAACTCAGATTGGACCTCACTTTCACCTTAACCACATTAAAGATGCTGATGATAGGGGCAATGAGAGCTCAAAGCTAACGAGTACCATACTTTCAGCATTTGGAAGCCTTTCAAATTATTCAAAACCTTTTCTTCTACTTGTTGAGTCTCCACATATTCTTTGAGCACCTTCTTGAGAGCATAGTTGTCATTCTTTGTGTTTGTTCCATTACTTGATTATTTGCGTTATGACTTTGATGCTTGTATCCTTGATATCTTTACTTCTAGTCATCACTTGAACTTCAGAGGTGCCTTGGCATTCATAATCAAAGGGCAAGCGAGATACCACTCTATCATACCTTTTTATGAGCATTGCAATGTTGCTTATGTTTGTGCTTCATGCTACTTATTATTCTTGAGTTGGAATCTCCTCATAGCTTGCAATGACTATTAAGTAGACTCAGTTGCATACTCTTTATTATGAACTGTCTAAGTAGTTGATGACATTGCTAAGAATATTTACATCATATGAAGCAAATGTGTTCGTGAAAGTTCTTTTATCGCACTCAGTTTTCAACTGAATTGCTTGAGGACAAGCAATAAGCTAAGCTTGGGGGGAGTTGATACGTCCAAAACGTATCTACTTTCCCGAACACTTTTGCTATTGTTTCTCCTGTATACTTGTGTGATTTGGATGCAACTAATGCGACCGACTGTTTTCAAAGAATTGCCTTGGTGTCTACTTTTGTGCGAAAATCAACTATCGTGAAAAATCCGAATATGCCAAAATCCTATTTCACCCAAGACTCAGGAGATGTATCACGAGACAGAGAAGAGCCGGTGGCCACACCACTTGGTGGCGCGGCCAAAGCCAGGCACTGTGGGTGGTGTGGCCCCAGCACCCTCGGCCTCTCTCTTCACCTATAAGGAGCCTTGACCTAAAAACTTTGGGGGTTCACGTTTTCCAGAAGGAGTTCCGCTCGCCGCCACCACCAGATTCCACGAACAGCACCGAAACTCCGTTCGGCACTCGTCGGACGGGAATTGGAGGAGATCATCGCCATCATCATCACCATCGCTTCTCCATCGACCATCCATGTTTGCCCCATCTATGAGTGAGTAATCCCCCGCTGTAGGCTATGGGGATGGTAGGGATTGGATGAGATCGTTCATGTAATGGCATCAGATTGTTAGGGCATGGTGCCTAGTTTCTTTTATTAGTGCTTTATGACTTTGTTGCGACTTGTTGTGCTTAATGCTTGTCACTAGGGCCCGAGTGCCATGATTTCAGATCTGAACATGTTATTGATTCATTATGATAGTATTGTTTATGGTCTTATCTGCAAGTTGTATACACACGTTGTTGTCCGGAACCTATGGCCCTGAAGTGACAGAAATCGGGATAACCGGAAGGGAATGGCTTTGATGTGAGGATCACATGTGTTCACGGAGTGTTAATGCTTTGTTCCGGTGCTCTATTAAAAGGAGCACCTTAATTGCCAGTAGTTCCCTAGAGGCCCCGCTGCAAACGGGCTGGCAGGACAAAAGATGTTGTGCAAGTTCTCATTGCGAGCACGTATGACTATATATGGAACACATGCCTAGGATTGTTTAGTACTTGGATGCTTTATCTTATTTATCTGCAATTGCCCTATGTTCTGATTGCTATGTGAATTGTCTTGTCCATGCAATGCCCGTCCATCCATCCCTATGCCTACCGCACTCGAATCCCACTGTTTTCTGCTATTGTCACTGCTGTCTTTGCTTTACTACTGTTGTTACTTTGCTATTCCTACTACAAAACTGTTGCTACTGATAAACTGCTGTGAGCAAGATTGTTTCTAGGTGCAGCTGAACTGATAACTCAGTTGTTAAGGCTGATAAATATTCTTTGGCTCCCCTTGTGTCGAATCAATAAATTGGGTTTCACTTCCCTCGAAAATACTGCGATACACCCCCTATACTTGTGGGTCATCAGGCACCCCACCGATGACTGCTACGAGCTCAAGAAGCTCCGTGACCCGTGTAGCAGCCAGAGGAAGGGGAGGCTGGGCGGAGAGTGAGGCGGCCAGAATGGAGGCAACCACGTGGGATACCATTGGAACAACAACTCCGGTGGCCGCGATACCCCTCCGGTGGGCCACCAAGCCAACATCATACAACAACACCCTCACCCCTAGGAGAAAGGACGTGTCGAGGATCCCGGGGGCTACCTAGTGCAGCAGGGTGCCATTGCCTGCATACTTGGAGGCTCCCAAGCCCCGATGTCCAACCGACACTTCAAGCTACTCAGTCGCGAGTTCGCAGCTGCTAGACCGGGAGTCCCCTTGTCGAAACTCAAGTGGTCCTAGTGCGCCATCACCTTCGACGCCAGTAACCACCCCATCTCCACTAGGCCCGTGGGCACTCTCCCATGATCTACACCCCCACCATCGACAACATCATGGCCGCGAAGACCCTCGTCGATGGAGGCGCAGGCCTGAAAGTGATCTCCACCGAGACTTTCGCCCAGTTGCACGTGTTGTACGACAAGCTGATGCCGACCATGCCGTTCTTCGGGGTGACCACCGGATCCACCGTACCCATCGGGCAAGTGTGCCTCTCCATCACGTTCAAGACGCGCGACAACTAACGCACCAAGATCATTGACTTTGACGTGGCGCACATCAACCTCCCGTACAACGTCATCCTCGGCTACCCCATGCTGGCCAAGTTCATGGTCGCTACTCACCATGCCTACAACATGATCACGATGCCTGGCGGCCACAATGGAGTCATCATGATCCATTGCGATGAAGTGGAAGCCTTACGCTCCCTGGAGCATGCCTACATGACCGCTGCTGCCACCTATCCCGAGGATGTGGATGCCCTGGACTACGTCGGAGGCTCCGCCAGGAGGAAGTAGATGTTGGCCCAGGAGAATGCCATGGCAAATAGGGAAGCAGCCACTCTATTCCCACCTCGTGAGGGGAAGGACATGACTGGCGCCCGCGACCTCAATAGGATCCCTAGGGCACCCCCGCCCGCCCTCACGAGGGATGAGGCACCCCTCAGGATGGCGATGACATGGGGGCTCCGTACTTCCCCTTGGACTGCACCCAACACGTGTACAACACCTCCTGTCCTCACGACAGCGAGTGAGCGGCCGGATGAGCCAACGGATCGGGTTGCTGGAAGGTGGACAAGCCTCTCTGAACAACACACCTGACTCAACGACTTTTTGAAGGTGACCCCTGAAAAACCCTCATCTCTTACATCTTCGTCTCTTGTAAGACCCCATGCAGGTCACGGTGGCATTGTAATAAGCTCGTACTGCCGATGCCCCTTTTTTGGATCTTGTGTTGCACGCACGCTTGGCGATTTGATTATTCCTCGAAAAAGCATTTCCCAAAAAAAAATGCTGCTAGATTTCCCTCACACATACTGCACGAGCGGGGGCTAGGGATGGTACCCTTTGTCGGCGCCAATCCCCGGTCAACATTAGAGCCTAAAGTGTCGAGCTCTGAACTCACGGGAAAATATCGGCCATGAGTCACCTCGCCCATAGTTTCTGGTGCTTGAGATCCTCGCGCGGCATGTGTACGGGCCTCTAGCGGTGCGCGCCTTTGATGTCTACATACTTCTATTCTTGTAGATAGTTGTTGGGCCTCCAAGTGCAGAGGTTTGTAGAACAACAACAAGTTCCCTTAAGTGGATTACCCAAGGTTTATAGAACTCAGAGAGGAAGTGGTCAAAGGTATCCCTCTCAAGCAATCCTGCAATCAAGATACAAGAAGTCTCTTGTGTCCCCAACACACCCAATACACTTGTCAGGTGTATAGGTGCACTAGTTTGGCGAAGAGATAGTGAAATATAAGTGGTATGGATATAAGACAACGGTGCTAGAAAAGAGCTTGACGGGTAGGAAGAGACTAAAGGCAATCTGAAATAAAGATGGAAGCAAGCAAACATGTAACAGATCTAGTTGCAAACGACGTTTCAATGCTTAGAAACAAGGCCTAGGGATCATACTTTCACTAGTGAACACTCTCATATAAATATCTTCTCTTTATGATACTACTCTAAACTACTCTTCGGTTGGACACTCTAATCCATGGTAGGGCTATAACAGCACACCTCAAAGTTCGCTTTCCCCATCTAGATAACCCCTCACTATCACCTTGAGCGCTAGATGGTTCCAACAAACACCACAATTTCATAGAGACATCCAACTCCAAATATAACTCATAACAAGTATTTGTAATCTCTAGCCTAAGTGCCACCATGGTGTGCACGCTATCACTTTCACACACATG
The DNA here is from genome assembly GCA_023614405.1 of Avena insularis. NCBI lineage: Eukaryota > Viridiplantae > Streptophyta > Magnoliopsida > Poales > Poaceae > Avena > Avena insularis. The sequence goes on along the minus strand of CM042684.1, from coordinate 269,970,365 downwards.
GGAGAGCTAGAGATCTATTAAAACACTTGAGTAGCAAGGTAGATCTACTTGATTACAAAGCTCATGATCACAATATGACCATGCATAGAGAGAGATGAACACATAGCTACCGGTAGAACCCTTAGCCTCGAGGAAGAACTACTCCCTCATCATCATGGGAATCAACAACGGCGATGGAGATGGTGGTGGAGATCGATGGAGATGGCTCCGGGGGCACTTCCCCGTCCTGGCAGGGTGCCGGAACAGAGACTTTCTGTCCCCAAATCTCCCCTTCGGTGGCGGTGGCTATGGAACTTTTCGTGGCTGGAGGCTGGATTATTTAGGGTTTCTGCATCAGAGGCTTCTTATAGGCGAAGAGGCGATGTCAGAGGGTGGACCAGGGGCCCACACCACCTGGTGGCACGGCCAGGGGGACCCGCGCCACCACATGGTGTGGACAGGCCTGGCCCCTCTCCATCTCATCTTCTGGTTCCGTGAGTCTTCCGGTAAAATATCGACTTTGGCTTTTGTCCGGTCCAATTCCGAGAATATTCATTTTCTGGCTTTTCTGGAACCAAAATGTAAGAAAACAAAGCACCGGCATCGTGGCATCTTGTTAATAGGTTAGTTCCAGAAAATGTGTAAAAGTACTCCAAAGTGTGGACAAAACATAAGAAAGTAGATGTAAAACAAGCATGGAACATCAAAAATTATAGTTACGTTTGCAACGTATCAACATCCCCAACTTAACTCCTGCTCGTCCTCGAGTAGGTAAGTGATAAAAAGAATAATTTTTGAGGTGACATGCACCATCATAATCTTGATCAAGGTATTTGTAAAACATTGATAGCTAGGATCATAGTACTTTAACATAGCATGAAAGATATAGTTCTAACAATAAGACATAGCAACTATGTTGTAACATGAAAAGGTACAAACAAAAGATTCATGAATAACAATGCTTTGAAAGACATTTGTTTGTTTCACATATAGAAAACATAATGAGAATGGTATTCAGCTTATCCCTCATAGTGTAGCAAAACATAAATGCATAGGACACCTTCAAAGTTCATAAGGGTGACTAGATATAAATAGTTTAAGAACAAGCAATATCAAAGTTATGAATCAATCAACAAGTCTTGGGACAATGCACATTAAACTAAGAATGGCCACTATGCTCTCTCAATAGGTGCATAAAGATAGAAGATGGAGACTCAACATAAAAGTAAAAGAAAGGCCTTCATAGAAGGAAGCAGGGATTCAAGTCTCGTAAAGAGCTTCCAAAAATTATGTTACTTATTAGCTTTCAACTCTCATTGCCCCTATCATAAGCATCTTGAAGTGATTAAGGTTAAAGTGAACAAACTATGGAGTATATGCTTGACAAAGTATAAGTTGGCAATCTCATGTCCCTTGAATACGAGGGCCGCCCCTCATGCTACTCAAGTTTAGTTACCGGTAAGTTCTTGTCATAGTAAGTACATGTGTATCATAGAGAACCGCCAACGGGGTACCCCTTACTCGATGATACAGAAGAATCCCCATATCAAAATGACAAGGCAAGCAGACAATGAGCATCTCAGCAATCTTCTTATTTACCATGGGAAAATGGTGCTTTTTTTCTCTCTTTCCTCTTTTCTCATCTCTTTTTTTCTTTTTTCTTTTTCTCAATCTCTATCTCTTTTTTATAAGAAGAATGCTTCATAGATTGCTCATTATGGTTACGCCGCAGGTTTCCACCATGATTAGGCATGGATTAGACCAGCGGCCCAGGCGTTTCTCTAACACACATACATAACTCCATGGACTTACAAGCTCCCCTTTCATTTCACACCGACGACATCCATAAACAAAAGAGCATGATATCAACTGGTTATAATGTACAAGTGCAACGCTGAAAGCGTTCCCCATGACATCATGGTTCTGCTAATCCCCAACGTATAAGTGCAAGCATATACAACATAGATGACACAATGGTTCAAGTTTATTAGGGGCGAGAAAAGTAAAGTGTGCCATCAAGTTCGTGAGAGCTTTAATCACTAATTTTCACATAACAAGTTTCATTCGGAAGGTAGATAAAAACATGAATATACTTGGAATAGCAAATGCTAATAGGTAGGTATGGTGGACTCTTTGGAATAACTTGGTTTTATTTGGAGTTGGATGCATGAGTGGAACTCATACTTGGTTATTGAGGCTAGCAAAAGACTGGGAGCGACCAACTAAGAGAGCAATAATGGCCATAATCATGGAAAGCGACAAAACATCATTAATTAAAGCATAAAGTGACATTACAAGTCAAAAACTAAAGGATCATAGAGGCTATGGTCACTTGGGATAGTCTTAACATGGTGTGAGCATGCGCCAAGTCAACCCAAATAAAGCATCAAAGGAGAATACCACAATATTATGCTTTAATATGCTAAAACAATGCATGATTCTTTCAAGGCACATTAAGCAATCTCAATTGTTTATAACATGTCATGCTACAACAAAAATCACTAAGCATAAAGCCAAAACAATATCAAGCATGACATGACAAAGCACAGGCCATAGTCAAAAACAAGCTCCTTTTTACCACTTAAGCATGAACTTTTCCTACTCTTTTCCAATCCAAACCAACTTATTTGAAAACTAATGTATGAATGAGGGGGGTCCAACCAATTTATTCAAGCAAACTAAGCAAACAAAAACCAAAAACGAAAACAAAGACGCTCCAAGAACAACACAACTGTGCATGAAATAATAAAAATGAAGTGTTTGGAAGAAAGCTGAGATTTTTATTGATGAAGAAGGGGATGCCTTGGGCATCCCCAAGCTTTGATGCTTATACTTCTTGAATATTTCTTGGGATGACACGGGTGGCATCCCCAAGCTTGAGCTTTTGTCCATACTTCATCTTATCACATTATTCTTCCCTACACTTAAAATTTTCCTTCATACAAAACTTCACACAATCTTCATTAGCAACATTAGTGTACTCAAGATAATATGTCTTTTGGTTCAGTTTCAACACAAATAAAACTTCCATTAAAACAAAAGCTATTGTAGAACTTCCTTTAAAAAGTTCAAGTGATCAAAGAGAACTCAAAGAGAAAGAGATTAAGAGGCAAATGCAAATAATGGCAGAAATCTATCAAAATAGACCAGCAGGTAAAAACCAATTTTTTCGAAGACGTTCTGTTGCTCAAATCAGAAAGTGTTGAACTTACGAAAGTTGGATAACAACCTGAGGCAGAAGCACAAAAAATTAGAGCTCAAACCGACGTACAGAGATTTTTTGCAAATTTTACAGCGAAGCACAAAAATCTGTTTTAGGACAAAAACTTTCCCAGGTCTTACTTCTCTCTCATTAGAGGTTACTCTTGGCACAAAAACCACACAAAAATGATAAGGCGAGGTTATTACTGAAGTAATAACTTCTAAGACTCAACTAAAACTTTTGGGTTATCTCCCAATAAGTACTTTTCTTTAACGCCTTTAAGTTAGGCATGATAGTTTGAGAAGATGCTCACATAAGAAATATGAATTGAAGTAAAAGAGAGCATCAAGAAGCAAATTGAAAGCACATTTAAGTCTAACCCACTTCCTACGCATAGAAATCTTGTAAAGAAACAAGTCATGAAAGCACAAAGCAACAAGCATACTAAAGCAAAACAAGTGCAACTTCAAGACTTTCAACATAAAGAGGGGGAACTTAATATTGTTGTGATGCATAAAACTATGTTTCCCTCTCTCATAATAACTTTCAGTAGCATCATGAATAAAATTAACAATATAACTATCACATAAAACATTCTTATCATGAGCCACATGCATAAAAGAATTAATACTCCCCACATAAACATAGTCATTCTTATTAATTGTAGTGGGAGAAAATTCAACAAAATAGCTATCATTATTATTCTCATCACCATAATCATCAAATATAGGAGGCATATTGTAATCATAATTAATTTTCTCCTCAATAGTAGGTGGACTGAAAATATCATATTCATTATTGTAATCATCATATATTGGAGGTGTATCATCATAAGCAATAGAATAATTATCTTCCAAAGTGTGTTCATTTGTAAACATATAATCATTGGAAGGAACATGGATAACACTAATAGTATAGCAATTATTAATATCATCATTTTCAGAATTGGTACCGAAGAGATTTTCAATATCAAAAGTAGTGTGCTTTTCCCAATCGTGATCACTACTATAGGTAATAGGCATAGGAACATCATCGAGTTCAGACTCATCAAAAACTATAATAGGAGCAACATGCTTAGGGGAAAATACCGTTTCCTCTCTCCTTTTACTCCTTCTTTTCTTCTTTTTCTTCTTCTCTTTAGGAGGGAGAGGCTCGAAAGGAAGCTTCTCCATATACCCTGGTTTATTGTTAGAGACAATAGAAGAAACTTTGGAGGATTCCTCCTTTTCATTAATAAGATCAAAACACATATTAGTCCTGTCATATTTTGGTAAAACCTCATCTTTTATAATATTTTGCATGTAAGTATTTGTGTGGCAATTATCAACACAATAAAGATGACAACCATGCATGACACTATTCATATCAAAAGCACCCATATCTACCAAAGAGGTTTTTCTTGATAACTCTTCACACCCCAAAAATAATGTAAGTTCATCACGCTGATTAGGAGTGATCATGTCATCACAATACAAACTTGCAGTACTCATTGGATTAGAAGGGCTATTATTATGGCCTGAGCATTGAAAATTGAAATGACCCACTTCAAAGCAAAGTTCACAAATAAAAGGATAGAGGGCACAAACGTTTTTACCAAGATCATTTAGAGCCCTATACCACGTTCTAGTTTTTTCATTCCTGTGGGTGATACAATATTATTCTTCAATTTGATTATTCTCACAAGGTCTATGTATTCCACAAAAATTAACATGCTTATAAGAAATAGTACTTTTAGAGGTTTGAGCATGTTTATTGCTATCATTAATAACAATTTCATTTTCCATGCAAGTGTCTTTAAAAGGCTCATGATACATGTCCCATTTTTCTTTAGGAGCATTAATATGAGAAGCAAAGGCTCTACAACAATCAACAAGAATTTGAGGATCAAGACCATATTTAGCACTAAGCTCTTGAAAATCAACAGTTTTAGCGAAAGTCTTAATGCAATCATACTCATAGTTTATACCTGGTTCTTTACCTTTGTTGTTATCCCAATCTTCGCTATTGCTTTGAATTGTTTCAAGAAGATCCCACTTAGCTTTGACCTCCTTACTTGTGAAGGATCCCTCTAAACAGGTATCTAGATAATCCTTGTAATGTCCTGAAAGCCTTGCATAAAAATTATTAATAACAATATTACTGGGGAGCTCATGAATGGGACATTTAAGCATTAGTGACTTCAATCTCCCCCATGCTTGGGCAATACTTTCTCCATCATGTGGATTAAAATTATAAATGTAATTCCTATCTTTATGAATTTCATGAGGAGGATAAAATTTAGAGTAAAAGAGAGATTCAAGTTCCTTCCACTCCAAATAATGAGGATCATCTAGTAGCTCATACCACTCCCTTGCTTTGCCCTTAAGTGAAAAAGGGAATAGCTTCCTCTTAACTTGGTTCATTGAAATACCTTCACACTTGAACAACTCGCATAATTCATGTATAAAGAGTAAATGATCACCAGGATGGAAAGTTCCATCTCCAAAATAACAGTTATTCATAACACATTCAACAATTTTTATAGGTATTTTAATAGGGATGCTTTCACTATGTGGATTTTAAATATCACAAGTATCATTAGAATTACCACATATGGGAGATAAAGTATCATCAGAGCAAATTTTCTTCTTTAAAGCTAGGGAACTAAAAAGATCATTTTCATAAAAACCAACTTCCCCAAGCTTAGACGTTTCCATAGCATTAGTAACAAAGGTGTTCAAAAGATTCATACTAATAACATTGCTATTAGCATGCAAATAAAGTTGCATGGGTTTTTTAATTTTCTTTTCAGACAATTCATGTTCTACCTTAGGAAAAATACTAAAAAGCTCTCTAATTTTTGTTGTTGTTTTCCATTAAGCCTAACTAGTGAAAATAAAAACAAGAAACAAAAAGATATAATTATAGAATCTAAAGGAAATAACTTCGAGCACTCACACACCAGCAACCGTGCTAGAAGATAGCTTAGTAGCCAGAGGATGTGAGTACCTTTTACCTTACCTCCCTGGCAACGGCGCCAGAAAATAGCTTGATGTTTACACACTTCTTTTCTTGTAAACAGTTGTTGGGCCTCCAAGTGCAGAGGTTTGTAGAACAGCAACAAGTTTTCCCATAAGTGGATTACCTAAGGTTTATCGAACTCAGGGAGGAAGTGGTCAAAGGTATCCCTCTCAAGCAATCCCGCAATCAAGATACAAGAAGTCTCTTGTGTCCCCAACACACCCAATACACTTGTCAGGTGTATAGGTGCACTAGTTTGGCGAAGAGATAGTGAAATATAAGTGGTATGGATATAAGACAACAGTGCCAGAAAAGAGCTTGACGGGTAGGAAGACACTAAAGGCAATCTGAAATAAAGATGGAAGCAAGCAAACATGTAACAGATCTAGTTACAAATGATGTTTCAATGCTTAGAAACAAGGTCTAGGGATCATACTTTCACTAGTGAACACTCTCATATAAATATCTTCTCTTTATGATACTACTCTAAACTACTCTCCGGTTGGACACTCTAATCCATGGTAGGGCTATAACAGCACACCTCAAAGTTCGCTTTCCCCATCTAGATAACCCCTCACTATCACCTTGAGCGCTAGATGGTTCCAACAAACACCACAATTTCATAGAGACATCCAACTCTAAGTATAACTCATAACAAGTATTTGTAATCTCTAGCCTACGTGCCACCATGGTGTGCACGCTATCACTTTCACACACGTGGGGAGAGCTAGAGATCTATTAAAGCACTTGAGTAGCAAGGTAGATCTACTTGATTACAAAGCTCATGATCACAATATGATCATGCATAGAGAGAGAGAGATGAACACATAGCTACCGGTAGAACCCTTAGCCTCGAGGAAGAACTACTCCCTCATCATCATGGGAATCAACAACGGCGATGGAGATGGTGGTGGAGATCGATGGAGATGGCTCCGGGGGCACTTTCCCATCCCGGCAGGGTGCCAGAACAGAGACTTTCTGTCCCCCGAATCTCCCCTTCGGTGGCGGCAGCGCTGCCGAACTTTTTGTGGCTGGAGGCTGGATTATCTAGGGTTTCTACATCAGAGGCTTCTTATATGCGAAGAGGCGATGTCAGAGGGTGGACCAGGGGCCCACAACACCTGGTGGAGCGGCTAGGGGGACCTGTGCCACCACATGGTGTGGACAGCCCCTGGCCCCTCTCCGTCTCGTCTTCTGGCTCCGTGAGTCTTCCGGTAAAATGTTGACTTTGGCTTTTGTCCGGTCCAATTCCGAGAATATTCATTTTCTGGCTTTTCTGGAACCAAAAATAGAAGAAAACAGGCAACTGGCACTGTGGCATCTTGTTAATAGGTTAGTTCCATAAAATGTGTAGAAGTACTCCAAAGTGTGGAAAAAACATAAGAAAGTAGATATAAAACAAGCATGGAACATCAAAAATTATAGATACGTTTGCAATGTATCATCCTTTCCCTATGGCCCTCTCCCGATAAGGTCTATGTGGCAGCTCGTAAGGACCTAAAGTGTCGAGCTCTGAACTTGCGGCCTATTCCTCAGCCGTGAGTTACCTCACCCACGGTTCCTGACCTAGTTTTATCCTCGCGTCAGCTCGTGAGGCACTGCCCCTCCGCGGCCTGAGCTTGTCAGGACCTAAAGTGTCGAGCTCTGAACTCGCGGCCCATTTCTTGACCGTGAGTTACCTCACCCATGGTTCTTAACCCAATTTTATCCTCGCGACGGCTCATGAGGCACTGCCTCTCCACGACCTAAGATCGTTAGGACCTAAACTATCGAGCTCTGAACTCGTGACCTGTTCCTCGGCCGTGAGTTACCTCACCCACAGTTCCTGACCCAATTTTATCCTTGCGACGGCTCGTAAGGCACTGCCCCTCCACGGCCTGAGCTCGTTAGGACCTAAAGTGTCGAGCTCTGAACTCACAGCCCATTCCTCGGTCGTGAGTTACCTCACCCATGGTTCCTAACCCAGTTTTATCCTCGCGGCGGTTCGTGAGGCACTGCCCCTCCGCAACATGAGCTTGTCAGGACCTAAAATGTCGAGCTCTGAACTCGCGGCCTATTCCTCGGCCGTGAGTTACCTCACCCACGGTTCCTTACCCAGTTTTATCCTCGCGACGGCTCGTGAGGCACTTCCCCTCCGCGGCCTGACCTCGTCAGGACCTAAAGTGTCGAGCTCTAAACGTGCGGCCTGTTTCTCGGCCGTGAGTTACCTCACCCGCGGTTCCTGACCAAGTTTTATCCTCGCGTCAGCTCATGAGGCACTGCCACTCCGCGACCTGAGCTCGTCAGGACCTAAAGTGTTGAGCTCTGAACTCGCGGCTCGTTCCTCGGTTGTGAGTTACCTCACCCACGGTTCTTGACCCAGTCTTACCCTCGCGACGACGGCTCATGAGGCACTGTCCCTCCACGGTCTGAGCTCGTCAGGGCCTAAAGCGTCGAGCTCTGAACTCATGGCCCCTCTCCCGGTTGTGAGTCACCTCACCCACATTCCTGACCCAACTTTCATTCTCCCAATGCCTCGTGAGGCACCACCCCTCTACGGCTGAAGCTCGTCGGAACCTCAAGCGTCAGGCTCTGAACTCACGGCCCGCCCCACGGCTGTGAGTCACCTCACCAATAGTTTTTGTTAAAACTCTCGCGCTATGCCAGATGACTTTCTCCTTGAGAGGGCCGTGGAGTGTCTTGTGAGGCGCCCAACCCTTAGGGGACGAGGAAATCGTAGGGCCTAGTGTGCTGAGCCTAGAACTTATCACCCAACAGCACCACCGAGTTACCTCACACATGGCTCTCGGTGTCCGTACCTCGCCACGTAAGCTCGTTATAGGGCCTCCCTTGTAGCATGTGTGCCTACCCCTGTGTCTACTTCCTCGGGAAGCCCACAAGGGACCCATGAGTCCTAAAGGAACGTCATGGGCGAGCCTCCAGAGGGTGACACCGCCCGAACAGCCAGGCTCGAAAGCATATGAAGGCTCCCCACGGACCACCGGCTAGGGTCAGCAAGGACACCGGCCCCTAGCGCCACCCCTAGAGATCACCTGACAAGGCACAACCTTCACAAGCCTCCACCTCGCGAGGCCTCGCTTACAGGCGCCAACCTGCGGTCAGCTTCACCAGGAGATGTGCTAGGCCCACTAGTCGTCGCCTACTGCGTCAGATCAGCCCCGCACCATGAACATCAAAACTCTAAGCATCACAACAAGAACATGCGAATGGATAAATAACAAGCGTGAGGATTCGCTTACATGCATTCATAACAAGTCTTCCTTACAAACCCAACATGGTAATAGAGTACTAAAGGACGCTACACCTACACTAGCAAAATACCCGAGGCCCTAGGGGCAAGGCGACGGATGCGGTGTGGACCTGGCTTCGTCTCCTCAAGGGAGGTATGCCGGGTAGGCCACCCAACATAGTAGGGTGTTGAACACCAAAACGGAGAAGTCCCTCCCACCGACGTAGCAGAACCGCATCATGGAACCGTGCCGGATGCGGTGAGTGACGAGGAACTGATTCCAACCATCACAGAGGTATATCTCGTCAGGCGGAAGGGTCTCCACATTCACCCACCACCTTTGGTGCCCACCGGAGTGCCACAGATCCACCTCCCCTGGAAGATCCGCCATAACTCCAAGGGCAAAGCAGGAAGGGAGCCTTAGCTTGATGAACCAGTCGGAGTTACAAAGAATGACGACGAAGTCGATCACTCGAGCAGGCTCGGGGTCATCCTCTAGCTTGATCACCACGGGCGGGGCTGCATGATGGCTGCCACTAGAGGCTCGGGCTCGGCGCCGGATCTCCCACCACGTCCCCCGTGGTGGTCACGACCGCTCCCGCGGGGTCGTCCACGCCTGCACCTTGCCAAAGCTTCGTTGGCCAATGCCTCTGTGACCGAGGGTGGGGCAACACTAGGGCCAGCACTGTGACCCCGGCGTTTCCTCGGCCGCTCCCGCACGAGCATCCACGACCGTGCTTCGCTGGAGGAGCCACCTCCGCCGAAGGCGAGACGTGGGCGAGAGAACCCTCACCCTCGACCATGGCTGTCTTGCCTACAATGGTGATAGGGAGGAAAGGGGATGCCATCCAGAAGAACAGGGTTTTCGCGCAAGCCCACCGCAGAATAGAAGGGAAATGAAGGCGTAGAGTGAGGAACCCACGCGTCCATGCCTCGGTATAAATGGGGCCGCCTATAAGGATGCATCACTGCCCCAGGCACGAGGTATAACTGCAAAGGGTCCCACCCGCCATTACGTCATGGGAGCAACTCTTGAGGCAGGGAGACATGCCCAAGTCTGGCGGTTAAGAGTCCGCGGGCGCTTTGAATCTGCGGTCAAGACGAGGACGTGGTAGGATCATGATTATGTGGGCAAGCACTAGGGCCTACCAATCGTCCTAGGTCGCTTGCCCCTTTGAGCTTTTCAAGGGACGCGTGCAAGCCAAACGCCCGATGGCTACTATCGGGGCCCTAGAAACCGGGCTGCCACTTCCCGTCGGTTGGTGGTCCCCTAGCGCATCAAGATGACGTTCCCTCGCGAGACTTCATTGCCTCCCATGACGGGTGTGACTGGGTTAGTCCTTGTGAGGGTCTGTCTCACGAGGAGACACCCTCCCGAGTTTGAGTGTCTGGAGAGCCCACCCGCAGATGCCTTGATGACCCACAAGTATAGGGGGTTTATCGCAGTATTTTCAATAAGTAAGAGTGTCGAACCCAACGAGGAGCAGAAGGTGCTGGCTAGTGGTATGTGATGACCCACAAGTATAGGGGGTGTATTGCAATATTTTTGAGGGAAGTGAAACCCAATTTATTGATTCGACACAAGGGGAGCCAAAGAATATTTATCAGCCTTAACAACTGAGTTGTTAATTCAGCTGCACCTGGAAACAATCTTGCTCACAGCAGTTTATCAGTAGCAACAGTTTTGTAGTAGGAATAGCAAAGTAACAGCAGTAGTAAAGCAAAGACAATAGTAACAAAAGCAGTAAACAGTGGGATTTGAGTGCGGTAGGCATAGGGATGGATGGACGGGCGTTGCATGGACAAGACAATTCACATAGCAATCAGAAAATAGGGCAATTGCAGATAAATAAGATAAAGCATCCAAGTACTAGAAAATCCTAGGCATGTGTTCCATATATAGTCATACGTGCTCGCAATAAGAACTTGCACAACATCTTTTGTCCTGCCAGCTCGTTTGCAGCGGGGCCTCTAGGGAACTACTGGCAATTAAGGTGCTCCTTTTAATAGAGCACTGGAGCAAAGCATTAACACTCCGTGAACACATGTGATCCTCACATCAAAGCCATTCCCTTCTGGTTATCCCGATTTACATCGCCGGGGCCATAGGTTCCGGACAACAACATGTGTATACAACTTGCAGATAAGACCAAGAACAATACTATCATAATGAATCAATAACATGTTCATATCTGAGATCATGGCACTCGGGCCCTAGTGACAAGCATTAAGCACAACAAGTCGCAACAAAGTCATAAAGCACTAATAAAAGATACTAGGCACCATGCCCTAACAATCTGATGCCATTACATGAACGATCTTATCCAATCCCTACCATCCCCATAGCCTATAGCGGGGGATTACTCACTCATAGATGGGGGAAACATGGATGGTCGATGGAGAAGCGATGGTGATGATGATGGCGATGATATCCTCCAATTCCCGTCCCCAGAAGGTGCGAGCGGAGTTTCGTGCTTTCGTGGAATCTGGTGGTGGCGGCGAGCGAACTCCTTCGGAAAACGTCGAACCCCAAGTTTTTAGGTCAAGGCTCCTTATAAGCGAAGAGAGAGGCCGAGGGTGCTGGGGCCCACACCACCTTCGGGCGTGGCTTGGCGGCTCAGCGCCACCAGGTGGTGTGGCCACCCCCTGTCTCTTCTCCGTCTCGTATTCTGGCTCCTGGAGTCTTCGGGTGAAATAGGATTTTTGGCATATTTTCCGGGATTTTTCCTGATAGTTGGTTTTCTACACAAAAAGTAGACACCAAGGTAATTCTGTTGAAAATAGCGTTAGTCTGCATTAGTTGTATCCAAATCACACAAGTATAGAGGAGAAACAATAGCAAAAGTGTTCGGGAAAGTAGATACGTTTTGGACGTATCAACTCCCCCCAAGCTTAGCTTATTGCTTGTCCTCAAGCAATTCAGTTGAAAACTGAGTGCGATAAAAGAACTTTCACCAACACATTTGCTTCATATGATGTAAATATTCTCAGCAATGTGATCAACTACTTGGACAATTCATAATAAAGAGTATGCAACTGAGTCTACTTAATAGTCATTGCAAGCTATGAAGAGATTCCAACTCAAGAATAATAAGTAGCACGAAGCATAAACGTAAGCAACATTACAATGCTCATAAAAAGGTATGATAGAGTGGTATCTCGCTTGCCTTTGATTATGAATGCCAAGGCACCTCTGAAGTTCTAGTGATGACTAGAAGTAAAGATATCAAAGATACAAGCATCAAAGTCATAACACAAATAATCAAGTAATGGAACAAACACAAAGAATGACAACTATGCTCTCAAGAAGGTGCTCAAAGAATACGTGGAGACTCAACAAGTAGAAGAAAAGGTTTTGAATAATTTTGAAAGGCTTCCAAATGCTGAAAGTATGGTACTCGTTAGCTTTGAGCTCTCATTGCCCCTATCAAAAGCATCTTTAATGTGGTTAAGGTGAAAGTGAGGTCCAATCTGAGTTATATGCTTGACAAACTATAGACTGAGAATCCCAAGTCCCTTGAGTACGAGGGCCGCTCCTCATGCTACTCAATTTTAGTTACCGGTAAGTTCTTGTCATCGTAAGTATGTGCGTATCATTGAGAACCGCCAACGGGGTACCCCTTTCCTGATGATACGGAAGAATCCCCATATCAAAATGACAAGGCAAGCAGACAATGAGTATCTCAGCAATCTTCTTATTTACCATGGGAAAATGGTGCTTTTTTTTCTCTCTTTCCTCTTTTCATAAATCTCTTTTTTTCTTTTTCTCAATAACTATCTCTCTCTTTTTTTATAAGAAGAATGCTTCATAGATATCATTATGGTTACACTGCAGGTTTCCACCATGTCAGCATGGATTAGACCGTGCCAAAGTGCGTTCTCTAACACACATACATAACATCATGGACTTACAAGCTCCCCTTTTATTTCACACCGACGACATCCGCAAACAAAAGAGCAAGGTATCAACTGGGTATGTATTTACAAGTGTTGAAAGCGTTCCCCGTGACAGCACGGTTCTGCTAATCCCCAACCTATAATTTGCAAGCATATAACTTTCATGGAGAGTTCACAATGGTTCAGGTTTATTAAGTGCAAGGAAATAAAGTGTGCCATCAAGTTTGTGAGAGCTTTACTAACTAATTTTCCCATAACAAGCAAACATTTTATTCGGAAGAAAACAAGGCATAATGAATATGCACAGGAGTAGCAAATGATGCTAATAGGTAGGTATGGTGGACACTTTGGAAATATTTGGTTTAGGGAGTTAGAAACATGAGTAAAACACTCAGTGGAAGTGAAGTCTAGCAAAAGTAAGGGAGCGACAAACGAGAGAGCAATAGCTGTCATTATCATGCTTGCAACAAAACAGGACTACTCATGGCATGAAAATGATTCAAGATCCTCAAGGCAAAATAATTCATCAAGGCTTAACTGATTATCACAGTCTTGTGCATGCGTGAGCATGTGCGTATCATTGAGAACCGCCAACGGGGTACCCCTTGCCCGATGATACGGAAGAATCCCCATATCAAAATGACAAGGCAAGCAGACAATGAGTATCTCAGCAATCTTCTTATTTACCATGGGAAAATGGTGCTTTTTTTCTCTCTTTCCTCTTTTCATAAATCTTTTTTTCCTTTTCTCAATAGCTATCTCTCTCTTTTTTTATAAGAAGAATGCTTCATAGATATCATTATGGTTATGCTGCAGGTTTCCACCATGTCAGCATGGATTAGACCAGTGGCCCAAGCGTTTCTCTAACACACATACATAACTCCATGGACTTACAAGCTCCCCTTTTATTTCACACCGATGACATCCGCAAACAAAAGAGCAAGGTATCAACTGGGTATATATTTACAAGTGTTGAAAGCGTTCCCCGTGACAGCACGGTTCTGCTAATCCCCAGCCTATAATTTGCAAGCATATAACTTTCATGGAGAGTTCACAATGGTTCAGGTTTATTAAGTGCAAGGAAATAAAGTGTGCCATCAAGTTTGTGAGAGCTTTACTAACTAATTTTCCCATAACAAGCAAACATTTTATTCGGAAGAAAACAAGGCATAATGAATATGCACGGGAGTAGCAAATGATGCTAATAAGTAGGTATGGTGGACACTTTGGAAATATTTGGTTTAGGGAGTTGGAAACATGAATAAAACACTAAGTGGAAGTGAAGGCTAGCAAAAGTAAGGGAGAGACAAACAAGAGAGCAATAGATGTCATTATCATGCTTGCAACAAAACAGGACTACTCATGGCATGAAAATGATTCAAGATCCTCAAGGCAAAATAATTCATCAAGGCTTAACTAATTATCACAGTCTTGTGCATGCGTGAGCATGTGCCAAGTCAATTCAAATGAAACATTCAGGGGAGGATACCACAGTGTCATACCGATTTATGAATAGAGTAATGCAAGCAAACATTCATGAGACATGCTACAAACTATTAGCGAGCTGGAGCTAATCATAAGAAAGCAAGAACTACTAAGCATCCAAAGATGACATACACCCTACTTGAACGGACTAAGCAAGCCCACAGTGATGAGTATATGTACAAAAATGAAAACAAATAGAGTTCGTTACCGGCCTCTTACCACGCCTCAAGTTGTCATTGATCCTCATTATTGCTCTTCACTTGTGTGGCTTAAATAATAATATGAAACCAATCCACTGAGGACTGCTGAACCCTGTAGCAAACTCGCAAAAACCAAAGAAGAACGCCAAATATTTTTGGTGTTTTCGATTTTTAAACAAGAACCAAAAGAGAAAAACAAGCAAAGCAAAATCTTTTTGGGTTTTTCGAATAGTTCAAACAAAGCAAAAAGGGAAAAACAAACCAAGGCAAAAAGAAGAAGCAAACCAAAGAGAAACAACAAAAATATTTTTGGTCTTTTTGTGTTTTAGAAAGCAAAAGCAAAGAAGAACAAAAACTAAAAAGAGAACGAAAACATGAATATACAAAGTACCGACACAACATGATATGGGGATGAGTGCGGTGTCGGCGTACCTCCCCCCAGCTTAGGCTTTTGGCCTAAGTGGGTATCAATCCAAAGCTGGCCAGGATGAAGTGTCACCCTAGTATGACGAAGAGGTCCCCTCATCCTGGTGCGAACTCGAGTACGTCCCTCCGTAATACGCGGAGTAATCATAGGAGGGCACATCCTCCTGGTGCTGCTCGTGGAAACCCAGCAAGCGAAGCTGCTCGTCCACCTCCTCCATGGAGCGCGACCATGGTCTCCTGTGAACACTAAACAAAGCAGGCTGTGGCAAAAGGATCTCCCTTTCATCCCCGTCAGTGAAAATCATCCTATATACTAGATTGTTCAAATCAGAGGTAGCAGTGACAAAGTGATGAGTTTTCATGGCAACAAGGTCAAGCCTCTGTGGTGCCAGCATAGCATCATCGGGGTCCACTGTAAGACCTAATGCATTGACTATGCGTGATGCAATGATGCCCCCATAGATAGGCCCCCTAGAAGCTAGGCGGCGAGCAATAAGCGAGCCAAGATTGTACCGAGTATCATTATTAAGCGCAGCAGCAAGGAATGCTAAATGATAGTTGGAGATATTACTAGTGTTCTCCCTACCCAAAACACTAGTGGCAAGATAATATGCAAAGTATCTAAGAGCAGGGAGTTGGATATTTCTTATCTTTCCGCATGTGCGCTGCAGTCATCATCATTGGTCACCCCTCGGTAAAGCTCCAACAAATCAGCGGGTCGCCCTTGAATTTTCTTCATGGTCCTTGTCATACGCACACCTACAATACTGCAAAATCTCTCCAAAGGCATGGTGAAGGGCAGATCATAGATTTTAAAAGAGACAGTAGATTGATAGGGTGTGTTAGTAAATGTGAAGCTCTCAACAAAAGTTTTGGTGAGCATAGCGTATTGTGCACTCTCATCTTGCATGTATGAGGTCAAACCAACCCTCTCAATCAGTAGCAAGAAATCATCAAGAATACCTATAGCTTGCAAGAAAGTAAAACAAGGAAAAGAGGATGGGTGAGCATCCCCATCACCCCTTTCACTGCCAATACGGGTTGCAATGAGGTCTTCATTGTCTGATGGCCTAGCTTGAGAGGCTGTTCTTGAGGGCCTCGACCTCCTAGGTGCATCACTCTCAAATATCTCACCAAAAGTATGGTTGTTCATGCTTGGTATTCTGAAATTTAAACACCTATTAAACAAGTGATTGCAAAGTAAATATAATGAAGGATTCTACTCATAGGGACTTGCAAGAGGCCTAAACATGCATCAAAACTATATCTCTAAGCATCAAACAAGCTTACAAGCTCTCATAACCAATCACCTACAACAACAAAATACTCAACATATATTCCACTAAACACAAATCTACTTGGACAAGGGGAAGAGTCACATACCAGGGAACAAATGCTGCAAATTTCAGCAAGAAAGATGGGCTGAGCAAGGAGATCGAAAAAATCGAGAGCAAGCATAGCAAGAACGCGATTTTGAGCTATGAACTGGAGCTTACTCGGGAGAGAGAAGAAAGTGCCAGGTGAGAGAGTTGGTGGGGGGCCAGGGGTGGCCCACACCAGGGCATGGCGCCACCCAAGGCTGGCCACGCCACCATGTGGTGTGCCTGCCTGGTGGGCCCCCCTGGTACCTACCAGGTACTCCTCTGCCCCTTTTTTCACGTAAAAATTTAATATGAATTTTCTGGATTTTTTCGAGACACTTTATTTTTGGGCATTTTTCAGAAATAGAAGAATGATTTTTCTGACAGACAGATTTTTTTCTTTTGGAAACATGATGCAAGGACAAAACAAGGCTAGAACTACAAAAGTTCTAGCATGCAATCAACTAACAACACAAAGAAAACTAAACGAAAGCAAAAACTAAAATGCAAAGGGATAGAAATAAACGGAGATAATCATAGTGAAAACATTGTTTTGTTCAATGGAATCCTTTTGTTAACAAGGTTGATCAAGTCTTACTACCAAAACAATTGCATATGAGACAAAACTTTGTATTCCACTGATGCACTCGACTTTCAACGTAGAGCTCGTTGGGAACCCCAAGAGGAAGGTATGATGAGCACAACAATAAGTTTTCCCTCAGTTATGAAACCAAGGTTTAATCGAACCAGTAGGAGCAAGGAAACACCCCAAAGGTGTTACTAGCTGAGCTTTGGCAGGGCGCACTACCGGTGCTAGTAGCAACGTGGAGACCTGCATAGCACAACCACAGAACTTTGTCCCCAACTTGCGATGAGGTTGTCAATCTCACCGTGTTTTGCAGAAAACAAAGGATTAAACGTATCGAATGGAAAGAAGTAATAGTTTGCAGAAAGTAAACACAAAGGAGAAACATTTTATAGATTGAATGTAAAGACAAAGGACCGGGATCCATAGTTCACTAGAGGTGGCTCTCCTTAGATAGATAACATGTTGGGTGAACAAATTACAGCGGGGCAATTGACAAACACCGAGAAAGCAATACATGCATATACTAATCATCTTGACTCCTTTGAGACTTGATTGGGAAATACAACATAATACATAGACCGCCATCCAACTGCATCTATGACTAATAATCCACCTTCAGGTTATCATCCGAACCCCGTCCAGTATGAAGTTGCAAGCAACAGATTATTGCTTTACGAACTGTGTGTAAGGTAAACAATACGATTGTTCTATGAACAAAGGATTGTTGTTTTCTCCCTAGTAGCAACAACACATCTAGTACCTTAGAGATTTCTGTCACTTCCCCAGATTACCAGAGGCATGAACCCACTATCGAGCATAAATACTAACTCTTGGAGTTGCTAGCATCTACTTGGCCAAGATAGCTACTAACAACGGAAAGCATGCAAGATCTCAAATAACAAAGACATGATACAATCAATAATCAATCTGAAATAGCATCTCAATATCCATCAGATCCCTGCAAACACAACATGTATGGATTACAAATAGATGATCTTGATCATGAACGAAGCTCACAAGATCTAAACATGAAAGCACAAAGGAGGAGAAACCAGCCATCTAGCTACTACATGGATCCGTAGTCCAAGGATGAACTACTCACGCATCACACCGGAGGCTTGCATGGTGATGAAGAAGGCCTCCAGGGTGAATTCCCCTCTCCGGCAGGGTGCCGGGAAGAGCTTCAGATCCCTCCCGATCTAGGGATGGAGATGACGGCGGCTATAGACTCCTTCGTGAATTTTTGATCGGGTACCTAGGGTTTTCGTCCCGAGGGTAACTTATAGGCGGAAGGAAGGGCCGAGGGGGTGCTGGGGTCGGCCAGACCACCCCCTGGCGCGGGCCAAGCCTAGCCGCGCGGCCAGGTGGTGTGGCCGGCCCCTGGCCCCTCCCCGTCTCGTATTCTGGCACTTGATCCCTTCCAGAAAAATAGGCACTTTGGCTTTTGTCCCGTCCAATTCCGAGAATATTCATTTTCTGACTTTCCTGGAACCAAAAACAGCAGAAAATAGGCAGCTGGCACTGTGGCTCTTGTTAATAGGTTAGTCCAAGAAATCATATGAAAAGTACTCCAACGTTGGAACAAAATACAAGAAAGTGGATAAAACCAAGCATGGAACATAAAAAATTATAGATACATTTGCAATGTATCATCCACCAATGATTATGTTACCTCAACCTTGATAGCAATGGTCCCAATCATAATAGTTTCAAATTTTTCTCTTGGTATGGGACAATATATTTCTCCAACTTGAATGCCTTCAACATGTTCAATTGAATTCAAACCATAAGTCCTTTCAATCTATTTGGGGAAATAGACAGTATGTTCATTGTCATTAACATTGGAGGTCACCTTTCCTTGATTGCAATTAATAACAGCTCCTGCAGTATTAAGAAAAGGTCTCCCAAGAATAATAGACATATTATCATCTTCAGGCATTTCAAGCACAACAAAATCAGTTAGTATCAAGCAATTGTGAGCCACCTAAACAGGTACATCCTCACATATACCCACAGGAATAGTGGTAGATTTATCAGCCATTTGCAAAGATATATCAGTTGGTATTAATTTTTCATGTTGAAGCCTCTTATAGAGAGAGAAAGGCATAACACTAACTCCAGCTCCCAAATCACACAAAGCAGTTCTAACATAACTGTTCTTAATAGAGCAAGGGATAGTTGGAATCCCTGGGTCTCCAAGTTTCTTAGGAACCTTACCATTGAAGGAATAATTAGCAAGCAAAGTAGAAATTTCTTCATTAGGGATCTTCCTTTTATTCGAGATAATGTCCTTCATATACTTTGAGTAAGGAGGCAATTTAATAGCATCGGTCAAAGGAATTTGCAATAATAAAGGCTTCATCCACTCACAAAACTTATTATAGTGTTCATCTTCCTTTGACTTGTGTTTCTTATCGGGGAAAGGCATAGGTTTTTGGACCCAAGGTTCTCTTTCACTACCATGTTTCTTAGCAATAAAATATTCTTTGGTGTATTTAGTATTCTTAGTGTGGTTTTCAGGTTCTTCTTCAACTTTTTCTTCATAAGGAACAACATTTTCTTCATTACCACTTTCAGTTTCAGCATCAGAGATAGATATACTATTAGGATCTATAGCAGGTTGAGAGGGTTCTACAATAGTGTTATGTTTCTTTTTCCTTTTCTGACGAGTAGAACCACTATTTTCAGCTTGTTGAGAATCCTGCTCAATTCTTTTGGGATGCCCCTCAGGATATAGAGGATCCTGGGTAGCAGCTCCACTTCTAGTTCTAATTTCATAAGCATGTTTTTCTTTAGCAGCATTAACTAGCAAGTCTTTTTGCACTTTAACGAGTTGATCTATTTGATTTTGAACCATTTTAAAGTGTTTAACAATCATTTTTACATCATTAGAGGTTCTTTCCACAATATATTTCAACTCAACAATAGCTCTAGTGTTTTCCATTAGATGATTTTGCACCCTTTTATTAAAGTTATCTTGCTTAACAATAAAGATATCAAATTCTTCTAAGCATTGATCAGGAGGTTTAGAGTAAGGGATATGACCTTCATCAAAGTATTGGAGAGAGTGTACCTCAATAGTGGATGAGTAGGGAATAGGCTTACATAATTCTTCTATAGGAGGTAAATTCTTGACATCTGTAGCTTTAATTCCCTTCTCCTTAAGACATTTCTTAGCTTCCTTCATCACTTCATCATTTAATTCAATAACTCCCCTCTTCTTTGATGTTGGAATAGGCACAGGAATAGATGGTTCAGATACAATTACTTCAGGTATAGCTTGTTTAGGAGGAGCCAAATCTTCATAATTCTTGCTTATTTTAGCCATTAATTCCTCAGCTTCCTTAGGAGTCCTATTCCTGAAAACACAATCATCACAACTGTCTAGGTATTTCCTAGATTCCTCGGTTAGTCCATTATAAAATATATCAAGAAGCTCATTCTTAGGTAATGGACTTCCAGCCTGTGCATGAATCAAAGCACAAAACCTTGCCCAAGATTCGGGCAATACCTCTTTTTCTCCCTATTTAAAATCAAAAAGTTCATGCAAAATAGCATGTCTAGCACTAGGAGGAAAATATTTCTGCAGGAAAGTACTAATCAAGCACTCAGGGCTATCAATAGATCCAGGAGGTAAATTACTAAACCAAGTTTTAGCTTCTCCTTTTAGCGAAAAGGGGAAAATCTTAGCAACAAAGTAAGTACGCATCTTAATATCATCAGAAAACAAGCCACTCATGGTAGAAAGTTCATTCATATGTGCTACCACACTTTCATTCTTAGTCCCACAAAAAGGTTCTTTCTCAACAATAGCTATGTAAGATTGATCGAGAGAGAAATCATAATCTTCATCTATAATGTTTATGGGAGAATCAGCAAACTTAGCAGCAGGAGATAACTTGGGTCTAATAGTACGCCTCTCAAGGAGACTCTTAACATCACTCCTATCATGGGTGTTCTTACATTCTTTAATAAACTCATCGGTCATCTCAACATAACCATCTTCAATATCATAACTCTCACTAGACTCAGGTGAGCTAACAGGTGTGGTAGTGTCTTCATTAGGAGTTTCGGTATTTCCATCTATAGTTCTAGCAATCGTAGCATCTAGGAAAGGACCTAATGAACCACTCTTATCAAGCATAGTAGAAGCAGCATCATAAGTATCAGAAGTTTCAGATTCAGCAGTAGTAGCAGTGAGTGTAGCATGTGTATGTGGTGGTGTAACGAGCTTACTTATAACAGACGGTGAATCAAGAGCAGCAGAGGTGTTTAGAACCGTACCTCTTCTTGTAGTGTATGGTAAAATAGGAACCTTGCCATCGCGAGACTTACCCATGATAGATTGATAGCAATGAACAATAGAGAATCCAAGTGAACTTGATAAATAAAGCTATGGTCCCCAGCAACGGCGCTAGAAAATAGTCTTGATGATCCACAAGTATAGGGGGTGTATCGCAGTATTTTCGAGGGAAGTGAAACCCAATTTATTGATTCGACACAAGGGGATCCAAAGAATATTTATCAGCCTTAACAACTGAGTTCTCAATTCAGCTGCACCTGGAAACGATCTTGCTCACAACAGTTTATCAGTAGCAACAGTTTTGTAGTAGGAATAGCAAAGTAACAGTAGTAGTAAAGCAAAGACAGTAGTAACAAAATCGAAACAATGGGATTCGAAAGTGAGGCATAGGGATGGATGGACGGGCGTTGCATGGATAAGACAATTCACATAGCAATCAGAACATAGGGCAATTACAGATAAATAAGATAAAGCATCCAAGTACTAGACAATCCTAGGCATGTGTTCCATATATAGTCATACGTGCTCGCAATGAGAACTTGCACTACATCTTTTGTCCTGCCAGCCCGTTTGCAGCGGGGCCTCTAGGGAACTACTGGCAATTAAGGTGCTCCTTTTAATAGAGCACCGAAGCAAAGCATTAACACTCCGTGAACACATGTGATCCTCACATCAAAGCCATTCCCTTCCGGTTATCCCGATTTCTGTCACTTCGGGGCCATAGGTTCCGGACAACAACGTGTATATACCACTTGTAGATAAGACCAAGAACAATACTATCATAATGAATCAATAACATGTTCAGATCTGAGATCATGGCACTCGGGCCCTAGTGACAAGCATTAAGCACAAAAAGTCGCAACAAAGTCATAAAGCACTAATAAAAGATACTAGGCACCATGCCCTAACAATCTGATGCCATTACATGAACGATCTCATCCAATCCCTACCATCCCCATAGCCTACAGCGGGGGATTACTCACTCATAGATGGGGGAAACATGGATGGTCGATGGAGAAGTGATGGTGATGATGATGGCGATGATCTCCTCCAATTCCCCGTCCCGACAGGGTGCCAGAACGGAGTTTCTGGTGCTGTTTCATGGAATCTGGTGGTGGCAGCGGAGCGGAACTCCTTCTAGAAAAACATCGAACCCCCCGAAGTTTTTAGGTTAGAAGGCTCCTTATAGGCGAAGAGAGAGGCCGAGGGGGTGCCTGGGGGGCCCACACCACCCCCTGGCGTGGCCTGGCCTGGCCCGCTCCACCAGGTGGTGTGGCCACCCCCTAGCTCTTCTCTGTCTCGTATTCTGGCTCCTGGAGTCTTCGGGTGAAATAGGATTTTTGGCATATTTTCCGGGATTTTTCCTGATAGTTGGTTTTCTGCACAAAAAGTAGACACCAAGGCAATTCTGCTGAAAACAGCGTTAGTCCGCATTAGTTGTATCCAAATCACACAAGTATAGAGGAGAAACAATAACAAAACTGTTCGGGAAAGTAGATATGTTTTGGAAAACCCCTACGATTAGTAGCCAAATACACAATGCATTCCCCTAGGCCCATATAGGTGAAGTGTCATGAGTCGACATTCACATGACACCACTAGAAGAAGTACACCACAACTTAAATCTCAAACTATTGAATCTTTCTCAACACAGTTCCACTACTAACAACATGACTTCTCCCATGTCCTCTAGAACAAAACGAACTACTCACAAGACATCATATGGATTATGATCAGATATGGAATAATGATGTATAACAATATGAACATAAATGATAATTCAATGGTTCACTCAATAGCATCAACTACAAAGAGTAATCAACACCAGGAAAGTTTCCCCTAAGAACTATGCAAGATTCAACCCAGTTGTTACAGCAATATGGAGATGGTGATGAGGGTGCTGATGGTGATGATGATGATCCGGATGAAGTCCAGCTTGATGGTGGTGTTGATGGCGATGATCTCCCCTCTCCGAGAAGGAATTCCCCAGGCAGAAATCTGTCTGCCGAAGAGATCTTTCTCTCTCAGTGTTTTTCGCCCCGTAGAGGTGGCCAAATCTTTCTGTGGTCGCTCCCCAGGTATTAGGGTTCCATGGAGATAATATACGCTAGAGGGGAGATCTAGAGGTGGGCCAGGGCAGCCACACCACCTGGTGGCACGGCCTAGGGTGGCCCGCGCTAGGGGGTGGTGTGGCCCCCCTGTGGCCCATATCCACTCCTCCTTCTGGCAGTCTTCATCTTATGGAAAAAAGGATTTTGCATATATTTTCCCGGATTTTCTGATCTTCGTGAATTTTGCCTCCAAACAGCACCTTTTCCATTAGAATCCTGACTGCAGCGGTCCATGCTCCAAAAGTCATCAACCATGCAAAAACAGATGAAATAACATAAGTATCATCTCTTAATATGAAATATATTAATGAATAACAGTGAATTATGATATAGAATAGTGATGCAGAATGGATGTATCAACTCCCCCCAAGCTTAGACTTCGCTTGTCCCCAAGCGAAACTGAGCTCAATAAACATGGCCTTAGGTTTATGGAGTGAAGAGTCAATAAAAGAATACGGACAAGAAGCATCACATTCATCAATACATAGATCATAATAGAAGACAACTCACTATTATATAACTTAACTTGCAATAAGTAAAGGAAACACAATAAAGATACATAAAGTGAATTATAATTGGTAATGGCAAACTTAGCTCTTGGTCGTAGAATAGTTGACAATTTGCTGGAGTTCACAAATAACTGATTTTCAATGATAGCTTTCAAAGTAGTAATCACCAAGATAAGAGCAATGTGCAAAACAAGGAACATAAGAAACATGATTGAATAAATCATCATATGAATGAATGAAACACAACAACTCAAAATACTTGCTGAGATAGAAGGGAATAGGTTTACTGACTCAACTTAAAAAGTAAAAGAAAGGCCCTTCGCAGAGGGAAGTAGGGATTTCAAGTTTCATAAAGAGCTCCCAAAAATTATGATACTTATTAGCTTTCAGATCTCATTGGCCCTATCATAGGCATCTTTAGGTGATTAAGGTTAAAGTGATCAAATACGAGGATATGCTTGACAAGTTGTAAATTGAGAATCTCATGTCCCTTGAATACGAGGGACGCTCCTCATGCTACTCAAGTTTAGTCACCGGTAAGTTCTTGTCATAGTAAGCACATGTGTATCATGGAGAACCGCCAACGGGGTACCCCTTGCCCGATGATGCGGAAGAATCCCCATATCAAAATGACAAGGCAAGCAGACAATGAGCATCTCAGCAATCTTCTTATTTACCATGGGAATATGGTGCTTTTTTATCTCTTTCCTCTTTTCTCATCTTTTTTTCTTTTCCTCTTTTTCTCAATCTCTATCTCTTTTTTTAAAAAGAAGAATGCTTCATAAATGCTCATTATGGTTACGCTGCAAGTTTCCACCATGACAACATGGATTAGACCGGCGGCCCAGGCGTTTCTCTAACACACATGCATAACTCCATGGACTTACAAGCTCCCATTTCATTTCACACCGACGACATCCATAGACAAAAGAGCATGATATCAACTAGGTACAAAGTACTAGTGCAATATTGAAAGCGTTCCCCATGACAGCATGGTTCTGCTAATTCACAACTTAACAAGTTTAATTTGGAAGAAAGTAAAGTGTTCCCCATGAAAGCGTTCCCCATGAAAGCGTTCCGCATGAAAGCGTTCCCCATGAAAGCGTTCCCCATGAAAGCGTTCCCCATGACAGATGGGCACAATGGTTCAAGTTTATTAAATGCAAGAAAGTAAAGTGTGCCATCAAGTTCGTGAGAGCTTTAATCACTAATTTTCACTAACAAGTTTAATTTGGAAGGTAGATAAAAACAAGAATTTACTTGGAATAGCAATAGTGCTAATAGGTAGGTATGGTGGACACAAATGGCATAGGTTTTGGTTTAAGGAATGGATGCACGAGAAGAATTCCCTCTCAATACAGGTTTTTGGCTAGCAAGGCCAGGTAGCAAGTATAAGTGTTGAAGGAAACAAACAAACATACAAGTGATAAAAACAAACATGCAATCTTCCTCTGAAAACACAAAATATCTTAACTAGAGAATACTAAACTTATGAGCAAATCAAGAAAGAAAGATGATGAAATTATATTTCTTTACTTCTATCTTTTTCATTCATTTCTCAAAAATAGTGTTGCTACTGACCGAGCCAGGTTTGCCAAAACCAACTAAATTAACTCAATGATCCCAAGGTGATACCAATACTAATGACAAGATCAATCATATAACCACGAATTGAAAACTAATATAAGATATGCAAAAGAGTAAATGATAGAACTTCTCATTAATATTCCATAATGGCAACTCACACCAAGGGATACATATCTAACAAGAGAGGGGACACTTCCATAATGCAAACCATCCTACATGATAAATTCTCTATTCATGATATGACTCTACTAAAAAGGCAAAAAGAGAGAAGATAGTGATATGATACCGCGACACTCCCCCAAGCTTGGAACAAACCAAGGGGATGCCAAACCTGATGACGAATTACTCCTTCGGTGGTGGTGGTATCCTCTCGATGAGCTCTTTGATCAGTTCCCCAAGTCCTCAATCTCAAAGGTGAGATTATGAATCAGTTGTGAGTTTTGCTCAATGCGGCTCATGATCATGTCGGGTTGAGAATTCCAGCTCTTGCGATTCTTTCCCCACTCTGCCTCCTTGAAGTCTTCTTTTCCTGCATGGCTAGAACGAGGCAAATCCCAATTGGAGGGTAATTTCTCCTTGGGCATATTCTGGTATTGATGCTCAGGGATAAGGGTATGGAAAGGATTTTTTGGTGCGTGGAGGAAGTGACCAGGGATCTGAATATTGATGAGGAGGCTTCCCTCTAATTGACATAGTCCTGGCAGGGTTTGCCACCACTCCAATGCTTGCAATGGTAGTGCCGGTGTGCTTTGCCTCCTCTTCATCTTCACTCTTGATCTCCTTCTCCTGCCTGGGGTCTTGGAGATCTTGCTTCATAGGCTCCTTTCCTTTATCCTTGGTGGACACCATTGTGCTTCTAAACTTCCAAGAATAGTTCTTGGCAGAAATAGATCGAAACAAAAACACGACGAGAACATGATATACGAACCTCGGAAGATCCGAGGGATTATATATTACGAAGTTTCACAACAAAAGGAAGGTACTGGGAGAAAACAGGTCAGAGACGGAGTCCTAGGTGGCCACACCACCTGGTGGCGCGGCTAGGGGGGCTGTGCCACAGGGTGGTGTAAGCCACCCTGGCTCCGTTTTCATCCCTCTTTCGCTTCGTAACTTTCCTTGTTGGATAAAAACTACAAAAATATATCTGGACAGATCTTTTGCAGAACTTTTCTTACCAGAACTATTACCTATTTGAAAACAGACTCTGCAGGTCTCCGAATTTGGTTTTTGATAAATTTTTCCGAAGTTATAACTTGAAAAGCATCAACATCTTCATTGTAAGAATCTCCAGCAATATAGTGCTTGAGTCGTTGCCCATTCACCACTTGTGTAGTGTTGTCTTTTAAAGAGGAAATTTTTATCGCTCCTGAACGGTACACTTCTTCAATAATGAAAGGTCCTTCCCATTTTGACAGTAGTTTTCCTGCAAAAAATCTAAGACGAGATCTATACAATAGAACTTTCTCACTAACATGGAATTCTCTCTTAAGTATTCGCTTGTCATGCCATCTTTTAACTTTTTCCTTAAAGATCCTAGCATTCTCATATGCTTCACTCCTCCATTCATCTAAAGAACATAAGTTAAATAATATTTTTTCACCAGCAAG
Source organism: Avena insularis (assembly GCA_023614405.1). NCBI lineage: Eukaryota > Viridiplantae > Streptophyta > Magnoliopsida > Poales > Poaceae > Avena > Avena insularis. Next base: position 269,942,880 of record CM042684.1, on the reverse strand, counting down.
CTTACAATCTCTATTGAGTTCTTTAACTGCCCAATAAGCTTTGTGTTCTAATTCTAAAGGTAGGTGACAAGCTTTGCCATAAACCATTTTATAAGGAGACATCCCAATAGGGTTTTTATAGGCAGTCCTATAAGCCCATAAAGCATCATTCAACTTTTTAGCCTAGTTTTTTCTAGATCTATCAATAGTCTTTTTCAAAATAGATTTAATTTCTCTATTTGATAACTCTACTTGCCCACTAGTTTGGGGTGATAAGCTGAGGCGATTCTATGATTAACATCATATTTAGAAAGGGTCTTTCTAAAACCACCATGAATGAAATGAGAACCTCCATCAGTCATGAGATACCTAGGCACCCCAAACCTAGGAAAGATAACATCTTTAAGCATTTTTAGATAGGTCTCCCCGTCAGCACTCTTCATGGGTATGGCTTCTACCCACTTAGTAACATAATCAACGGCAACAAGAATATGAGTATAACCTTTCGAGGGAGGAAAAGGACCCATAAATCCAAATCCTCAGTAATTAAAGGGTTCAATAACTAGAGAGTACTTCATAGGCATTTCTTGCGTCTAGAAATATTACCAACACGCAGACACTCATCACAAGATAAAACAAATTTTCTTGCATCTTTAAAAAGGGTAGGCCAGTAGAAACCTAATTGTATCACCTTTTGCGCAGTTCTATCTCCCGCATGATGTCCTCCATAGGCACTACAATGACATTCCCGCAATATCTCTTTTTGTTCATATTCTAGAACATATCTTCGCATAATACCATCCACTCCTTCTTTATATAAATGTGGGTTGTCCCAAAAATAATGCCTCAAATCGTAAAAGAACTTCCTTCTTTGCTGAGCTGTGAAAGTTGGAGGCAAATACTTGGAGACAATAAAGTTAGCATAGTCAGCATACCAAGGGATCCCTCGCAAGCTTACCCCTATTGCTGCCAACTGTTCGTTCGGGAAACTATCATTAACAGGCATAGGATCAAAAGAGATATTTTCCAACCGAGATAAATTATCAGCAACAGGATTTTCAGCACCTTTCCTATCTACAATATGTAGATCAAACTCTTGTAAAAGCAGCACCCATCTAATAAGCCTAGGCTTAGCATCCTTCTTCATCATTAGATACTTAATAGCAGCATGATCAGTATGAATGGTGACTTTTGAGTCTACAATATAAGGTCTAAACTTATCACAAGCAAAAACGACAGTTAGGAATTCTTTTTTCAGTAGTAGCATAATTCCTTGAGCAGTGTCAAGAGTTTTACTAGCATAATGAATAACGTTTAACTTTTTATCTATTCGTTTCCCAAGGACAGCACCTACAGCAAAATTGCTAGCATCACATATTATTTCAAAGGGTAAACTCCAATCAGGTGGTTGAATGATAGGAGCTGTAGTTAAAGCCTTCTTAAGAGTTTCAAAATCTTCCTTACAACCATCATCAAAAACAAAGGGTACATCTTTTTGAAGAAGATTAGTGAGGGGTTTTGATATCTTAGAGAAATCTTTAATAAACCTTCTATAGAAACCAGCATGACCAAGGATACTACGAATACCTTTGATGTCTCTTGGGCAGGGCATTTTCTCAATTGCCTCAACTTTAGCTCTATCCACTTCTATGAATCTTTCGGAAACCTTATGCCCAAGGACAATCCCTTCATTAACCATGAAGTGGCATTTCTCCCAATTAAGAACAAAATTAGTCTCTTCACACCTCTGCAAAACTTTATCAAGGTTGTGTAGACAATTATCAAAAGAAGTTCCATAGACGGAGAAGTCATCCATGAACACTTCCACAATTTCCTCACAAAAACCATGAAAGATAGTAGACATGCATCTTTGAAAAGTAGCAGGAGCATTACATAAACCAAAAGGCATATGTCTATAAGCATAGGTTCCGTAAGGGCATGTAAAAGTAGTTTTTTCTTGATCTTGTTGTTTAACAACAATTTGAGAGAAACCGGAATATCCATCAAGAAAACAAAAATGGGTCTTTTTAGAAACCTTTCTAACATTTGATCGATAAAAGGAAGTGGGTAATGATCTTTCTTAGTAACTTTGTTAACTTTCCTAAAATCAATGCACATTCTATAGCCTACTACTATTCTTTAGGGAATAAGCTCGTCATTATCATTAGGAACAACGATAATTCCTCCTTTCTTAGGAACACAATGAACAGGACTAACCCATTCACTATCAGCAATAGGGTAAATAATACCAGCATCAAGGAGTTTCAATAACTCATTTCTTACCACTTCTTTCTCTTAGGATTCAGGCGCCGTTGGTGCTCTACTACTAGCTTTGCACATGGTTCTATATTGATAGCATGCTGACATATAGTAGGAGAAATCCCTTTTAAATCATCCAGGGTATAGCCCATAGCCCCTCGGTGTTTCTTCAAAACCTCCAATAACCTTTCTTCTTCTTTCCCTGAAAGTTTAGAGCTAATAATAACAAGATATATCTTATTGTCAACACTGTAAGCATATTTAAGATCATCAGGGAGAGGTTTTAGATCGAAGACCGGATCCCTTTTAGGCGACAATGTGGTACCCAAGTCTTCTACAGGCAAGTTGTGCTTAAGCATCTTAGGTTGACGACGGAGAATCTCATCAATCTCATTTCTTTCTTCCATGAAGATCTCACTTTTGTGGTCTTCCATAAATTGCTGCAAAGCATTGTTAGGAGCAAGAGAAATAGAGGCAAGTTGTTCAACTCTAAAATCCTCATTATGGGTTTCATTTTCACAAGGTTCTTTAGTAAATTTCGAAAAATTAAACTCATAAGATTCCCCATCAAACATAGTCAAGATTTTCTCCCTTTTGCAATCTATAATAGCTCCACAAGTACTCAATAAAGGTCTACCAAAAATGATGGGATAAGTTTTACTAGCAGCTGAACCAAGTACTAGAAAATCAGCAGGGTATTTAGTCTTACCACAAAGAACTTCTACATCCCGCACAATACCGATTGGAGAGATGGTCTCTCTATTAGCAAGGTGAATAACCACATCAATCTCTTCCAACTCATAGGGACTGATCTCATGCATAATTTCTTTATAAAGCTCATAAGGAATAACACTTGAACTTGCACCAATATCACATAAACCATAATAGCAATGATCACCAATTTTAACAGAAAGCACAGGGACACTAGCCTTTTTAGCTTTATTAGGATGTGAGACAATATTAGAAGCATCCTCACAAAAGACTATGTGTCCATCTTCTATACTTTTAGTGACAAGGTCTTTCACAATTGCTACAACAGGTTCAATGTTTAATTATTCATCAGGTTTTACAGTTCTCTTTGCACTTTTAGTGATTACACTAGTTATCATAGGATGATCCTTTACCTTATCCGGGAAGGGTATTCTCTCGATATAAGGTTCAGGTAAGATGTGATCAATAGTGTAAAACTCAGTACTACCAACAGGAACACAGTCAACAATATCTTTATAAGGAGCATGGTACTTGCTCCATCCCTTTTTTGGAATTTAAATATAAGAAGCAAAAGCCTTAAAGCAATTTGTAATAACTTGTAAATCAAGACCATAAGCATTACTAATATTTTGAAAGTCATCAGTTCCCATAAAAGATTCAATGCATTCATAATCATAATTTATACCTGACTTTCTACCTTTGTCATTCTCCCATGCTTCAGCATTGTCTTGAATACGGTCCAGAAGATCCCATTTAGCTTCTTCTTCCATGCGAGTGAATGATCCAGCACACGAAGCATCCAATAAATCCTTATCATGAAGAGAAATCCTTGCATAAAAGTTATTGATAATAATATTGTTGGGGAGCTCATGAATGGGACATTTGAGCATTAGTAACTTCAATCTCCCCCAAGCTTGAGCTGTACTCTCTCCATCACGAGGCCAAAAGTTGTATATTTGATTCCGCTCTTTATGAATCTCACTAGGAGGATAAAAATTTGAATAAACGAGAGGTAATATTTCCTCCCATTCAAGAGCTTGACCATTCTTCAGCAGCTTATACCATTCCTCAGCTCTTCCTTTCAGTGACAATGAGAATAACTTCTTATTAACTTGATTTGTGTAATACCTGCACACTTGAATAACCCACATAATTCGTGTATAAAGAGTAAATGATCACCGGGATGGACAGTTCCATCCCCAACATAATAGTTATGAAGGAAATATGCCCTGAGAGGCAATAATAAAGTTGTTATTATGTATTCCTTGTATATGATAGATGTTTATTTTGCATGCTATAATTGTATTGATAGGAAACATCAATACATGTGTGTTTAATAAACAAAAAGGGTTCCTAGTTATGACTCTCTTATAGACTAGCTTGTTGATTAACAAGATGATCAAGGTTTCCTGATCATGGACATTGGATGTTGTTAATAACAAGGTCACAGCATTTGTAAAATGATGTGATGAACATTCATCCGAAGTATAGCATTACAATCAAGTCATTATGTTTATATTGCTATAACATCATACGAAGTAATCTTTATCCTTAGACCATGAGATCATGTTAATTGCTAACACCGAAAGAGTATCTTGATAACATCAAACGTCACACCGTAATAGGGTGACTATAAAGATGGGTTCAGTACTACGAAGGTGTTATGTTGTGGCTCATGGATCAAGAGTGGAATTTGTCAATCCAGATGACGGATAGATATACTCTGGGCCCTCTCGGTGATATCACATTAGGATAGCTTGCAAGAAAGTGATGTGATCACTAGAATGTTATATCACGGGAACGAGAAAAGAGTGCATGTCGGTAATGAGATCAAACTAGGTATGGAGATACCGATGATCGAATCTCGGACATGTAATATATTGAGAGACAAAGGGATTTAGTTACAAGCGTTAAAGGTTCTCACGATCACAGGAGTCATCGTTGAATGTGTAGGAGTCAGTACGGATCTCCAGGTCCCGCTGCTGATTATTGATCGGAGAAGGGTCTCGATCATGTCTGCATTATTCGCAAACCGTAGGGTGGCACACTTAAGAGTTATCGGACACCATTTTGGAGCACATATGTTTCAGACGAAAGAATTGCAAAGCGCAGGAATTGTTTCAATAGAAACCGGAAATTGTTTCGGGTGAAATTGCAGAAGGTGGTTCTGCATGTGATATTGAAATATTGGAAGGGGCTATATGTGAATGTTTGTTAATTAAAGTAATTAACAAAATTCTGAATAAATTTAATAAAAAGAGTTTTATTAAATGAGAGAGCATTAAATTTGGAGAAATTTAATGCATTTAAAGTGGAGACTTTAAAAGGGAATGTGAAGAGGCATTTTAATGTGGGGGGTTACCACATGAATGGGGAGGTGAGGGTCACCCCATGCGCCGCCATGGAGAGAGGGGGCACCCTCCTCCTATAAAAGGCCACCCATTCCTCCTTCATCCTCACACCTCCTTGTGAAGGATCTCTCCCCCTCTAGAATTATTCCCCATGGTCTCGGATTAGCGAGATACATGTTCCCGTGGCATTTCGTCTGAAGGAGTTTGCCTGCTAGATCACTAGAGCGAGGAGGTGGAGGTTGTCCGTGGCTTGAACGTGTGCGAGGACGGATACGCCGCTGATTTGTATGCTTCGGACTTCCACACGATCTTGAGATCGGCAAGCGACGACTACATCAACCACGAGTTCCTACCGTTAACAAAACTCGTTGTCTTCGAGGGTAATTTCTCCATGGATGTATGTCCACCCGCTGCTCTGTATCTAGTAGATAGATCTTGGCGATAGTTCTCATCGTAGGAAATTTTTTGTTTTCTATGCGGACCCAATAGTGGTATCGAGCCTGATCTATGCATAGGTGCTTTGCACGGGTAGTACACATATGTTTATATGTGGATGATGATCATGTTATTGCATCTTCTATGTACTTTGGATATTGGTGGCATAGTGGGATGAAGCGGCCGACCAACCTTACATGTCATCGCACATTAGACCGGTTCCACGATCGACATGCAACTAGTTTTGCATAAGTGGCTAGCGGTGTCTCTCTCCTACTATAGTCAATATCTGATTTACAACGAGTTGCTAATAACTTGGTTATCCTCGTTGTGGTTCATGTTCGTAGGTAAGACCGGTTCTATCTCCGAAAGCCCTAAGCCACGTAAAACTTGCAATTGATAAATTAGAGGCGTCTAGTTTAGATCGTTGCTGGGCTAGTGTATTGATATGGTATTGTTGTAAGTAGATGTATGATAGATACTCTTACAACTCACTTAACGTGTAAGTTCCATAGACCTTGGCCTTACACACAAAGGAATGATAGAGATCATACCACGATGCAAATGATAGAGATCAAATGCATGGACCATATCACCTCACTTCACACATTAGCATCTTATATTGCTATTTTGGCGCTTTTGGTAGCATTATAAGGTGATCCCTCATTTAGATATCAAGATAAAATGTGTTCTTCCTTAAGTATGCACCGTTTTGTGGATCGTGTTTTGAGGCATCACGTGATGATCGGGTGTTCTCGACTCTACGCTTTCATACAACGGGTGTAAGACAGTTTTACACACGCAAATACTAAGGTTCTTACTTGATGAGCCTAGCATGTACAGACATGGCCTCGGAACACGGACCGAAAGGTTAAACATGAGTCATATAGTTGATATGATGCCCATATAGATGCTCGCCTTTGAAGCTACACCGACTCACGTGATGATCGGACTTGGTGTAGTGGATTTGGTTCATTTAATCACCAAAAGGACACGAGGGATGTCGTTTTTTAGTGGGAGTTCATTAGTAATTTGGATTAGTTGAACTCAATCTATCATAAACTTAGTCTAAATATATTTTACAAATTCTGTTGTAGATGGCACCACCTGCTTTTAATTTCAATGTGTTCATGGAGAAAGAGAAGCTTGCTGCGAATGGTAGCAACTTCACCAACTGGGCTATGAATTTGAGGATTCTCCTCACTGCTGCACAAAAGCAATATGTGCTAGAGGCGCCGCTAGTTCCCCCACCAGCTCCTGATGCCCCTGACAAGGAAAATAACATCTATATAACTCGTCAGGAGGACCACAACTTAGTTCATTGCGGCATACTGTATGGGCTAGAGCCAGAACTTCGAAAACGTTTCGAAAATGGCAATGCCTTTGATACCATGGGAGAATTGAAAATGATTTTCGATACCCATGCCGCTGTAGAGAGTTATAATGCTTCTGAAAGTTCTTTAGCTGCATGATGGAAGAAAACAGCTCCGTTAGTGAGCACGTACTCAAAATGTCTGGGTACGCCGATAAGCTTGTGTCCTTGGGAATAACGATTCCCATTGACTTAGGCATACATCGTGTTCTCCAATCCCTGCCACCTAGCTACAAGAGCTTCGTGATGAACTATAATATGCAGGGCATGAAGAAGTCTCTTCCCGAGCTTCTGTCATTGCTTAAGACTGCAGAAGTGGAGATTAGGAAAGAACATCAAGTGTTGATGATCAATAAGACCACCGGTTTCAAGAAGGACAAGAAAGGCAAGCAGAAGGGAAAGAAGGGCGGCAAATCTGTTGTCGCTACCAAAAGAAACCCCGAGCTGGCCCTAAGTCCGACATCGAAAGTGCTACTATTGCAAGGATGGCCATTGAAGAATGCCCCAAGTATTTGGCGGACAAGAAGGCCGGTAAGGCAAACAAAGGTATATGTGATATACATGTTATTGATGTGTACTTGACTAGTACCGCAGAGCACCCGGTATTTGATACGGGATCGGTTGCTAATATATGTAACTCAGTTCAGGGGCTGCGGAACAAGCGACAACTAGCAAGGGATGAGGTCACGATGAGGGCCGGCAATGGATCAAGAGTTGATGTGATCGCCGTCAGAACGCTGCCTCTCCATATGCCATCGGGATTAGTTATAAACCTAAATAATTGTTATTTGGTGCCCAGACCGAGCATGAACATTGTATCCGGATCGTGTTTGATGCAAAGTGCTTATTCGCTTAAGTCTGAAAACAATGGTTGTTCGATTTATATGAATAATATCTTTTATGGTCATGCACCTGTGTTGAATGGTTTATTTCTGGATCTCGATAGTAGTATTACGATATTCATAATGTTGATGCTAAAAGGATTAAACTTGATAATGATATATCTACATATATGTGGCAATTGCCTATGTCATATTGGCGTTAAACGCATGAAGAAACTCCATTCTGATGGACTTTTGGAATCACTTGATTTTGAATCATTTGATACATGTGAGCCATGCCTTATGGGCAAGATGACTAGAATGCCGTTTTCCGGTTCAATGGAACGGGCGACAGATTTATTGGAAATCATACATACTGATGTGTGTGGACCAATGAGTGTGTCATCGAGGTGGATATCGTTATTTTGTTACTTTCATGGATGATTTGAGTAGATACGGTATGTCTATTTGATGAAACATAAGTCTGAAACCTTTGAAAGGTTCAAAGAATTTCAGAATGAAGTGGAAAATCATCGTGTAAAGATCAAATTTCAAGCGGTCCGACCGTGGAGGAGAGTATCTTAGTTACGAGTTTAGCACACATATGAAAGATCGTGGAATAGTTTCACAACTCACGCCTAGCGGAACACCACAACGTAATGGTGTGTCGAACGTCAGAATCGTATTTTATTGGATATGGTTCGATCTATGATGTCTCGATCGACTTGCCACCGCTATTTTGGGGTTATGCACTGGAAACCGCTGCATTCACTTTAAATAGGGCACCATCTAAATCTGTTGAAAAGACACCGTATGACTTATGGTTTGGAAACAAACCTAAGCTGTCATTTCTTAAAGTTTGGGGATGCGATGTTTATGTGAAGAAACTTCAACCAGATAAACTCGAACCCAAAGCGGAAAAATGCGTCTTCATAGGATACCCTAAGGAAACGATTGGGTATACCTTCTATCACAGATCCGAGGGCAAGGTTTTTGTTGCCAAGAATGGATCCTTTCTTGAGAGGATTTTCTCGTGAAAGGTGTGAGTAGTCGGAAGGTAGAACTCAAAGAGGTTTTTGAACCTTCTCTTCATGAAATGGCGAGTAGCGTAGCTCCAGAAATTGTTTCGGAGTTGACTTCACCTAATGAAGAGAGAGCTAATGATATTGATCATGAAACTCGAAGAGGACACTCTAGAACCTCGCAGGTCAAGCAGGACACGTGCAGCTCCTGAACTGTACGACAATCCTGTTATGAATTTCATGATAGATGAAATGGATGACCCTGCGACGTATGAAGAAGCGATGATGAGCCCGGATTCCAACAAATGGCTAGAAGCCATGAAATCTGAGATGGAATCCATGTACGAAAACCAGGTTTGGACCTTGGTGGACTTACCTCACGATCGAAAGGCCGTTGAGAATAAATGGATTTTCAAAAGAAAAACTGATGCTGATGGTAATGTAACCATCTATAAGGCTCGACTTGTTGCAAAGGGGTTTCGAAAAATTCAAGGAGTTGACTACGATGAGACATTCTCTCCCGTAGCGATGCTTAAGACGATTAGGATTATGTTAGCAATTGCTGCATATTTCGATTATGAAATATGGCAGATGGATGTCAAAACTGCGTTCCTCAATGGTAATATTGAAGAAGAGTTGTATATGATACAACCTAAGGGTTTTGTCGATCCTAAGGATGCTGATAAGGTGTGCAAACTTCAGCGATCCATCTATGGATCAAGCAAGCATCCCGGAGTTGGAATCTCCGCTTTGATGAGGTGATCAAAGAGTTTGGATTTGTCCAAACTTATGGAGAGGCTTGTATTTACAAGAAAGTGAGTGGGAGCAATGTGGCATTTCTGATATTATATGTGGATGACATATTATTGATTGGAAATGATATAGATCTTTTAAACAGTGTTAAAAGTTATCTAAACAGCAAATTTTCGATGAAGGACCTTGGTGAAGCTTCATATATATTAGGCATTAAAATCTATAGAGATAGATCAAGACGCCTAATTGGGCTATCGCAGAGTACATACCTTGATAAGATATTAAAGAAGTTTAATATGGATGAAAGTAAGAAGGGGTTCTTACCTATGTTGCAAGGCAAGACATTGAGTAAGACTCAAAGTCCGGCTATGGCGGAAGAAAGAGAGATAATGGATAAGATCCCCTATGCCTCACCCATAGGCTCTATAATGTATGCCATGCTATGTACAAGACCGGATGTGGCACATGCTATTAGTTTGACTAGTAGGTACCAATCTGATCCAGGTTCGGAACACTGGATAGCGGTCAAGAATATCCTTAAGTACTTGAGAAGAACTAAGGATATGTTTCTTATATACGGAGGTGAAGAAGAGCTAGTCGCTAAGTGTTATGTCGATGCTAGCTTTAACACTGATCCGGATGACTCTAAGTCTCAATCCGGATACATATTTCTCTTGAACGGAGCAGCAGTTAGTTGGAGGAGCTCCAAACAACCTGTGGTGGCTGGATCAACGACGGAGCGGAATATGTTGTCGCTCGTAAGGCGCCGCAGAAGCGGTTTGGATGAAGGAGTTCATAACGGAACTAGGTGTGGTTCCTAGTGCGTTGGACCCAATGGTGGTCTATTGTGACAACAATGGATCCATAGCCAACGCAAAGGAACCAAGGTCTCACAAGAATTCCAAACATATTAAGCGCCAGTTTCACTCCATCCGCGAGCATGTCAAGGATGGAGATATAAAGATTTGTAAAGTGCACACGGACCTGAATGTAGCAGATCCATTGACTAAAGTACTCCCTAGGGCAAAACATGATCAACACCAGAACTCCATGGGTGTTAGATTTATCACTATATAAACTAGATTATTGTCTCTAGTGCAAGTGGGAGATCAAGGAAATATGCCCGAGAGGCAATAATAAAGTTGTTATTATGTATTCCTTGTATATGATAGATGTTTATTTTGCATGCTATAATTGTATTGATAGGAAACATCAATACATGTGTGTTTAATAAACAAAAAGGGTTCCTAGTTATGCCTCTCTTATAGACTAGCTTGTTGATTAACAAGATGATCAAGGTTTCCTGATCATGGACATTGGATGTTGTTAATAACAAGGTCACAACATTTGTGAAATGATATGATGAACATTCATCCGAAGTATAGCATTACGATCAAGTCATTATGTTTATATTGCTATAACATCATACGAAGTAATCTTTATCCTTAGACCATGACATCATGTTAATTGCTAACACCTAAGAGTATCTTGATAACATCAAACGTCACATTGTAACAGGTTACTATAAAGATGGGTTCAAGACGAAGGTGTTATGTTGAGGCTCATGGATCAAGAGTGGAATTTGTCAATCCGTATGACGGATAGATATACTGGCCCTCTCGGTGATATCACATTAGGATAGCTTGCAAGCAAGTGATGTGATCACTAGAATGTTATATCACGGAACAAGAAAAGAGTGCATGTCGAACGAGATCAAACTAGGTATGGAGATACCAATGATCGAATCTCGACATGTAATATATCGAGAGACAAAGGGATTTAGTTACAAGCGTTAAAGGTTCTCACGATCACAGGAGTCATCGTTGAATGTGTAGGAGTCAGTACAGATCTCCAGGTCCCGCTGCTGATTATTGATCGGAAAAGGGTCTCGATCATGTCTGCATTATTCGCGAACCGTAGGGTGGCACACTTAAGAGTTACCGGACACCATTTTGGAGCACATAGTTTCGCATTTAAAGAATTGCAAAGTGCAGGAATTGTTTCAATAGAAACCGGAAATTGTTTCGGTGAAATTGCGTAAGGTGGTTCTGCATGTGATATTGAAATATTGCAAGGGCTATATATGAATGTTTGTTAATTAAAGTAATTAATAATTCTGAATAAATTTAATAAAGAGTTTTATTAATGAGAGAGCATTAAATTTGGAGAAATTTAATGCATTTAAAGTGGAGACTTTAAAAGGGAATGTGAAGAGGCATTTTAATATGGAGGTTACCACCACATGAATGGGGGAGGTGAGGGTCACCCCCATGCGCCGGGCCATGGAGAGAGGGGCACCCTCCTCCTATAAAGGCCACCCATTCCTCCTTCATCCTCACCCCTCCTTGTGAAGGATCTCTCTCCCTCTAGAATTATTCCCCATGGTCTCGGATTAGCGAGATACATGTTCCGGTGGCATTTCGTCTGAAGGAGTTGCTGCCTGCTGGATCGCTGGAGCGAGGAGGTGGAGGTTGTCCGGTGGCTTGAACGCAGTGTGCGAGGACGGATGCGCTGCTGATTTGGCGCCGGACTTCCACACGATCTTGAGATCGCAAGCGCATTTACTACATCAACCATGAGTTCCTACTCGTTAACGAAACTCGTTGTCTTCGAGGGTAAGTTCTCCATGGATGTATGTCCACCCGTTGCTCTGTATCTAGTAGATAGATCTTGGCGTATAGTTCTCATCATAGGATTTTTTTTGTTTTCTATGCTGCAGACCCAACAAGTTATCCATAACACGATCAATAATTCTCGTAGGTATTTTAAAAGTATCATTCTCAGCAGGTGGTGGTTCATCTACTACCTGAGTAGTGGTAGTAGCATTATGAAATAAGAAACTCAACGAATTATCCATATTGAAAATAAAGCAACTAACAGAAATAAAAAATACTCACAGTAGAGGTTTCCTTTACCAGTTCCACTCTCCAATAGCGCTTCACTCCCCGGCAACGGCACCAGAAAATAGTCTTGATGACCCACAAGCATAGGGGGTGTATCGTAGTATTTTCGATAAGTAAGAGTGTCGAACCCAACAAGGAGCAGAAGGTGCTGGCTAGTGGTATGGATCAGGAATTCTCTGCAAATACTTAGCAAACTGATTTTTAGGGTTTTTTTGATAATGCAAGTAAATAAAGTGCGAGTAAATAAAAGAAAATAAGAACAAATGCAGCAAGTGGCCCAATCCTTTATTCACCAAAGGACAAGCCGGTTTTATTACTTAAGATGACCAAACGTTCTCGAGGACACACGGGAATTCTGTCAAGTGCTTTCGCTTCATATAGTTGATCAATCTTCTTTAGCTTGCTAAGTGTTGTGTGGGTGAACCTGTGCTAATGTATCGACCTTCCTAGGACTAATACATACTTGTGATTATACCCCTTGCAAACATCCGTAAGTACAAGAAAGTAATTAAGGTAGAAACCTAACCACAGCTTTAAACTCTAAGACCCGGACGTCCCTTGCGCAATGGTTTCCTAACGGGGGTTCAGGTTTCACACCGCAACCCCTACGATTAGTAGCCAAATACACAATGCATTCCCCTAGGCCCATATAGGTGAAGTTTCATGTAGTCGACGTTCACATGACACCACTAGAAGAAGTACACCACAACTTAAATATCAAACTATTGAATCTTTCTCAACACAATTCCACTACTAACAACATGACTTCTCCCATGTCCTCAATGACAAAACGAACTACTCACAAGACATCATATGGATCATGATCAGAGATGGAATAATGATGTATAACAATCTTAACATAAACGATAATTCAATGGTTCACTCAATAGCATCAACTACAAAGAGTAATCAACACCGGGAAAGTTTCCCCTAAGAACTACGCAAGATTCAACCTAGTTGTTACAACAATATGGAGATGGTGATGAGGGTGCTGATGGTGATGATAGTGGTGATGATGATGATGATGATCCCAATGAAGTCTAGCTTGATGGTGGTGTTGATGGCATCGATCTCCCCTCTCTAGGAAGGAATTCCCCCGGTAGAAATCTGTCTGCCGGAGAGATATTTCTCTCTTGGTGTTTTTCGCCCCGAAGAGGCGGCTGAATCTTTCTGTGGTCACTCCCTAGGTATTAGGGTTCCGTGGAGATAATATACGCCAGAGGGGAGAGCTGGAGGTGGGCCAGGGTGGCCACACCACCTGGTGGCGCGGCCTAGGGTGGCTCGCGCCAGGGGGTGGTGTGGGCCCCCTGTGGCCCATCTCCACTCCTCCTTCTGGTAGTCTTCGTCTTCTGGAAAAATAGGATTTTCCATATATTTTCCCGGATTTTTTGATCTTCGCGAATTTTGTCTCCAAACAGCACCTTTTCCATCAGAATCCTGACTGCAGTGGTCCATGCTCCAAAAGTCATCAACCATGCAAAAACAGATGAAATAACATAAGTATCATATCTTAATATGAAATATATCAATGAATAACAGTGAATTATGATATCGAATAGGGATGCAGAATGGATGTATCATGCCTCAAAGCATACTCGGGGCCTTCCGATAAACCCGCCAAGTAGTCAACGGATGGGCCAGGTTGCGACAAGGGGCGTGGCTGCTGCATGCCTACTATTTGCCTCGGTAAAGGAAGATCCGGTCGACCCACCTTTTCTTGCAGCAGAAGGACCGAAGACCTCAGCATGGCAGGCATGCTAGCTCGCCGATTTGGTGCAATAAGGCAGCAGGCAGCGCCGAGCAAGGACAAAAATACGTAAAAGAAGATCACTTTGCTAGCAGGTGGAGAAGCATCCAGCACCCTAGACCTAGTCCACCAAAAAGTAGTCTCGTGGACCAGGACCTTGGGGAACGACACTGTGGAGACCCTCCCTGCCCATAGACCAGGGGGAACGGCCCGACGCCTCCCTATATAAGGATCCCTTCTCCTACCTTGATGGGGATCGATCCTTGAGATCTAAAACCCTAGACTTTCATCCTCCATTGCTGTTGAGGACATCCCTACAATTACACCTACCCCAATTGCTAATGAAGTTGTTCCAATTGCAAAGAAGGATCAATCCAATGAGATAAGGATTGGACCAATCACAAGAGCTCGTGCCAAGCTACTAGAACAACAGGTGAACTTGTTTCTTAATGAACCTGGTGTTTTAATTAATGAGAATTTTATACTATCTAAGTCTTTGAATTATTGTATGATCAGGTACTTAGGAGAAGAAGGCATATCACAGAGTGAGAAGCTGAAGGAACATGGCATGTTGATCAATGAGGAATGCGCGAGGGAGGAGAGGGAGGAAGCACAAGGAGCTGTCCAACACGAAGATCAACAAGAGGAGGAAGTTCTCTACGGCGGCAGAGAAAAGCTTTGTTTCTCTGCCACGGCAGACCGCCGCGGCAGGAAAACCAACTAGGACTCTGCCACGGCAGAGCTAGTCTTGGCCGAGCCACTTGTGGCTGGTTTGTATCCAGGTTGGGTGGAACCAACTCGGGTTCCACCATAGGCCGCCGCCCTTTGGACCCATAAATAGATGGGGGCATCGTAGGTTAGGGTTTAGACCATGTTAAAATATTTTGGAGTTGTTTCTTTCATAGAACCTCTAGAATTACCCTGTGTTCGAATCTACCAACTATAATTGAGTGTGATCTGTTGTTCCATCAGGAATTAGTAGATTGCATACTACCGTTCGTGGTCACGGTTGCATGCGCAAGAGCGTGGTGTTGTGAATATCCTATAAGGTTCGAGAGCTGTTGCCTTGGCATTAGGGATCGAGCGGGAGAGTTCATAGCTACAGGCTAGTTATCTATCATCCACCATCACCATCAACAAGTGCTTGCTGAGAAGATCGGGCCACTCCATATCATCTTGGTATCAGATTTCCTCGTTGCCTCGGTAAGCAATCCACAATCCATCCATAGATTAGAGAGTGTTTTTCGTCCTATCCAGAAAAATCCCCACAAAAAGAGTTGTCATAGACTAGATTGCATCGTAGACGAGTAATAGTTGCTGGTCGTGTTCATCCTTTAGCTTCGATCTCGATCTGTTCCTTCGTAGTTGTGTTCTTCTCTTTGTTTTTAGTCGTTTGCCACCATTATTTTCCGCCACCATCAAGTCAGACCCGATCTACTCTAAGAGTCCTAGTCTTCTACTCTTGGCTGAGTCGGAATTAAAAAAAATACTTTCCAGGTTACCGAGTCTGCCACGGCAGGATTTCGGTCTCTTTTTCTGCCACGACAGGACTTTTCGGGTTACCAAGTCTGCCACGGCAGGATTTCTGTGTTGTTCTCTGCCACGGCAGGACTTTCTGAGTTACCAAGTTACCGCTCTGCCACGGCAGGATTTTTGAGCTGTTTTTCTGCCACGACACCATAATTACAAAGTGTGATCGATTTGCACCTTTCCAAAACCCTTAGCCATAGCCAATCTACTACATAGGTGTAGGAACTTGCCTATTTAGACTAGTTTCATTCGATGTCGCTCTTAGGACTTTTGGTGCCGTACTTTGTAATTGGCCGTGTGTTATCTATCAAAAAAAAGCAAGATAGCAAAAGGAAAAGTATCAAGGAAAAGCTATCCATAAGAAAAAGAAAAAGTTGTATTAAAAAAAGGAGAATTTGAGCAAGAGGCCTAGTGTTATCTTTGTGCACCGGTAGATTGAGCAATCTTGTGCCTGTTTACTTTGAGCTTTGCTAGTGTCTCTCGAGCGTAGTGCAACACCCTTTATAGTTGCATTACCACGTTTTTCTCCACGTGTGTGTTTTCTTGGGTATTTGTACGATTAGCACTAGGACTTGTTTGTGGTGTAGTTAGGATACCATACCTACAGCTCCACCATAAATACCTTGTGTGCCTTGTGATCGTTCTCTATACCTTTGATATTCACTTCATCACATCAAGTGCATCAGTCTTTGATTTTGTTGGCAGAGCATCTCTATTCACTTTGGAACGGTAAGATCTCCTTTCTTATTAGTTGTGAGTGAGCTGTGAGAGTTCCACCATACAGATTTTTGATTTTGTGCACTAACCTACTAATCATGTCTTCTAGTGATGATGATGTTGTGATGCAGAAAAAGAAGGATGAGGAACTCGTCAATTGGCGTGAATATGAGGCTTTGAAGTCCTACTTGACACGTGTGTTTACTCACATGACAGATGCCATTGACAAGAATCTCCAGGATATGAATGTGAGATTGGATCACCATGTTGGAACGGTTGATACTATTCAAACACAAGTGGCTACGCTCAATGTCAATGTCACCGCTTTGCAGCAGTCCATTGAGGGTTTGACAACCGCTTTACATAGAAGGGAAGAGCCTCAACATGATGATGCCTTTGATGATTTTGATGAGGGTAGCGCTGTGGATGCTGCTCCACATGTTAGCAGGGGACGTGCTATTCCCCCTGCCCATGTACCTGCCCCTGCACCTGCCCATGTACCTGCCCCTGCACCTGCCCATGCACCTGCTCATGGCCGTGGGTATGCTCCTCTTAGGCGTGCTCAACGTGTTCTCAACCAAACTACTGATGATGGTTTGGGCAAGCCAAAATTCTCAATTCCTAAGTTTGATGGTTCCATTGATCCTGAAGACTACCTCACATGGGAGTTGAAGATTGAGAAACTCTGGCGCTTATTTGACTATCCAGAAGATAAGAAGGTCAAGCTTGCAGCATCTGAATTTGATGGTTATGCTTTGCGTTGGTGGGATGCTCTTGTGCAACATAGGAGGGAGGTCAATGAACTTCCTGTGATGGATTGGCGCGAGATGAAGCAAATCATGAAAGCTCGTTTCGTCCCAACCAACTACTTGCGTTCAGTTTTTGATAAATTGATGCAACTGAAGCAAGGAACAATGACAGTTGATGAGTACTACATGGAGATGGAGATGCTTATGCAGCGTGCTAGAATTCGTGAGTCCATTGAGATGACCATGCAGCGATTCCTAAACAATTTGAAGTTACCAATCAAGAGCATTGTTCGTCATCACAAGTATGAGACCATGAATGAGTTGTTGCATCATACTAGAGAGGCTGAATCTTAGTTGGCAGAAGAGGCGAAGTCACGTACTCGTTTTCCATCCTCCAGCAGATTTTCGGCCAGATCTATTCCTCCTACAGCTGCGTCACCAGCTGCTGTTTCGTATACACCATCGGCCAAACCAGCAAGTACACCTTCGTTTGGTTCTAATGCTCGGAAACCCGCTGCTCCTGCTGCTAGCTCGGGTTCCAACATGTCTACTGCACGTACGCGTGATGTGGTGTGCCACAGTTGTGGTGGTAGAGGTCACTACAAGAAGGATTGTCCAAACAGCAAGGTTATGTTTGTTAATGAACAAGGTGAAGTAGAAAGTGGAGATGAAGCTTCTGATGTTGATATTGATGATGGCGAGGATGGTGCTGATGCATATGCTGAGCGTGCACCAACTATCGTAGTGTCTTCACGTGTACTTAGTGTGCAACCGGTTGAGGAATCCCAGCGTTGCAACTTGTTCCAAACAAAAGCTCTAGTTGGACCAAATAAAGCTTGCAAGGTCATTATTGATGGAGGTAGCTGCAGAAATCTTGCAAGTAAGGAATTATGTGCCAAACTAAATTTGACATACTTACCTCATCCCAAGCCATACTACATACAATGGTTGAGCAACAATGGTGAGATGAAGGTAAATCATATGGTACGAGTGAACTTTCAAATAGGGCCATACAAAGATTCTATTGATTTTGATGTGGTTCCTATAACTGTTTGTCACCTCCTATTGGGTCGGCCATGGCTCTATGATCGCCATGTGCAACACAACGGCCGAGCCAATACATATCACTTGGAATTCAAAGGAAGAAAGACTACTATGCATCCAATGACACCACAAGAAATTGTGAATGATTCTCGCCAGAAGATAGAGGTGAATTTGAAGGAAGATACTACCACTCGGCGAAATTGTGTGACAGCTGTTCCTGATGTAATTGAGCCTAAATTGAGTGATATAACAAACAGTGAGAGAGTGCCTGGTTTATTGATATTAGCCACTAAGGAAGATATGAGAGAATTTCGTGAGGATCCTACAGCCATGCCACTTGTGCTCATGTATAAGGGCGAGGTATTGGTTTCTAACGACATGACCCCTATTTCTCTTGGTGTTTCATCTGTTTTGCAGGACTTTGGGGATGTGTTTCCAGAAGACGTACCCACAGGTTTGCCTCCCTTGCGTGGTATAGAACATCAAGTGGACTTGATTCCTGGCACCACACTTCCCAACCGTGCACCCTACAAGACTAATCCTGAAGAAACTAAAGAAATTCAGAAGCAAGTACAAGCGTTGTTGGATAAAGGGTACATTCGTGTCTCTCTTAGCCCTTGTGCTGTTCCTGTTATTTTAGTTCCTAAGAAAGATGGTACTTGGCGCATGTGTGTTGATTGTAGAGCGATTAATAACATCACTATTCGATATCGTCATTCTATTCCACGCTTAGAGGATATGCTAGATGAATTGAGTGGTGCTGCTGTTTTCTCTAAAATTGACTTGCATAGTGGCTATCATCAAATTAGGATGAAAGAAGGGGATGAATGGAAAACTGCTTTCAAAACTAAATTCGGTTTGTATGAGTGGTTAGTTATGCCTTTTGGTCTTACTAATGCACCTAGTACTTTCATGCGTTTGATGAATCATGTTTTGAGAGAGTTTATTGGTCGTTTCGTGGTTGTTTACTTTGATGATATACTCATATACAGCCACACCGAATCTGAACATTGCACTCATATTAGACAAGTTTTGCAAGTGTTACGTGATAATAAACTATATGCTAATCTTGAGAAGTGTACATTTGCAAAAGATAAGATCATATTCCTAGGATTTGTTGTTTCTAAACATGGAGTAGAGGTGGATCAATCTAAAATTGAATCAATTCAGAATTGGCCTACTCCAATGAATGTAAGTCAAGTGCGTAGTTTCCACGGTCTCGCTGGTTTCTATAGGCGCTTTGTGAAAGATTTTAGCACCATTGCTGCACCTTTGAATGATTTGACAAAGAAAGGCGTCCCTTTTATATGGGGCGCGACCCAACACATTGCTTTTGATACTTTGAAACGTTTGCTTACTTCTGCACCATTGCTTGCATTACCTGATTTTTCGAAGCAATTTGAAGTTGAATGTGATGCTAGTGGTATAGGCATAGGTGGCGTTTTGATGCAAGAGGGTCGGCCTATAGCTTATTTTTCTGAGAAATCGACTGGTGCTCGTTTGAATTATTCAATCTATGATAAAGAATTGTATGCACTTGTTAGAGTACTTGAGGTTTGGCAACATTATTTGTTGGCAAAGGAATTCATCATACATTCTGATCATGAAGCATTGAAATACTTGAAAGCTCAATCAAACTTGCATAGAAGATTAGCTAAATGGGTTGAGTTCATTGAGTCTTTTCCTACATCATTAATTATAAGAAGGGAAAAGAGGATGTTGTTGCTGATGCTCTGTCTAGGAAGAACATGCTATTAACCAATCTTGATGTTAAAATTCCTGGATTAGAAGCTATTTGTGCACTTTATGTAACTAACCATGATTTTGCCGAACCATATCGTTTGTGTGCTCTTAGAAACACATGGGATAAGTATCATATACATGATGGATATTTGTTTCGAGCTAACAAACTATGTATTCCAGAATCGTTGTTGTGTTTGTTTTTAGTGCAGGAATCACATGCTGGTGGTTTGATGGGTCACTTTGGGCGTGAGAAGACGTTGCTCATGCTTGCTGATCACTTTTATTGGCCCAAGATGAGGCGTGATGTGTACAGATTTGTGAGCCGATGTATTACATGCCACAAGTCGAAATCTAAGCTGAAGCCTCATGGTTTGTATACACCTCTCTCTGCACCTACTATTCCATGGGAAGACATTAGTATGGATTTTGTGCTAGGTCTACCTAAAACTCAGAGAGGTCATGATTCTATATTTGTGGTAGTAGATAGGTTCTCTAAGATGGCTCATTTTATTGCTGTCACACAAAAGCGACGATGCGCCGATGTTGCTAACCTATTTTCAGTGGACATCGTGAGATTACATGGAGTACCAAAGACGATTGTTTCTCGCGTGATGTGAAGTTCATGAGCTACTTTTGGAAGACCTTATGGGGGAAGCTAGGAACGAAGTTGCTGTTCAGTACTACATGTCATCCCCAAACAGATGGTCAAACGGAGGTGGTGAATAGAACATTGTCACAGCTGCTAAGGACCATGATTAAAAGAATCATGGAGTGGGAAGAGTGTTTGCCACATGTTGAGTTTGCTTACAACAGGGCTGTGCATTCAACTACTCAGCTTTGTCCTTTTGAGGTGGTGTATGGTTTCAAGCCATTGACGCCACTTGATATGTTGCCTCCGCCATTACATGAGAGAGTTGATATGGAGGCATCAAAACGTGCTGATTATGTGAAGAAAATACATGAGAAGACTCGAGAGTCTATTGAGAAGAAAGGCAAGAACATTGATGCTGCAAGGAATCAAACACGAAAAGAAGTGTTGTTCGATCCTGGAGATATGGTTTGGGTGCATCTACGCAAGGATAGGTTCCCACTACTTCGAAAATCAAAATTGAAGCCACGTGGTGCTGGTCCTTACAAGGTGTTAGCCAAGATTAATGATAATGCCTACTCGGTTGATATACCTATTGAGGAGTTTGGTGGAGTTAGCAACAGCTTCAACGTTGCTGATTTGTCACCATATGCTGGAGAAGACCTTGGAGCGTCGAGGTCGACGCCTTTTGAAGGGGGGGGAGATGATGAGGACATCCCTACAATTACACCTACCCCAATTGCTAATGAAGTTGTTCCAATTGCAAAGAAGGATCAATCCAATGAGATAAGGATTGGACCAATCACAAGAGCTCATGCCAAGCTACTAGAACAACAGGTGAACTTGTTTCTTAATGAACCTGGTGTTTTAATTAATGAGAATTTTATACTACCTAAGTCTTTGAATTATTGTATGATCAGGTACTTAGGAGAAGAAGGCATAACACAGAGTGAGGAGCTGAAGGAACATGGCGTGTTGATCAATGAGGAATGCACGAGGGAGGAGAGGGAGGAAGCGCAAGGAGCTGTCCAACACGAAGATCAACAAGAGGAGGAAGTTCTCCGCGCAGAGAAAATTGCTTTCTCCGCCACGCAGTCAGCCATGCAGAAAACGACTAGGACTCTGCCACGGCAGAGCCAGTCTTGGCCGAGCCACTTGTGGCCGGTTTGTATCCAGGTTGGGTGGAACCAACTCGGGTTCCACCATAGGCCGCCGCCCTTTGGACCCATAAATAGATGGGGGAGTCGTAGGTTAGGGTTTAGACCACGTTAAAATATTTTGGAGTTGTTTCTTTCATAGAACCTCTGGAATTACCCTGTGTTCGAATCTACCAACTATAATTGAGTGTGATCTATTGTTCCATCAGGAATTAGTAGATTGCATACTACCGTTCGTGGTCACGGCTGCGTGCGCAAGAGCGTGGTGTTGTGAATATCCTATAAGGTTCGAGAGCTGTTGCATTGGCATCAGGGATCGAGCGGGAGAGTTCATAGCTACAGGCTAGTTATCTATCATCCACCATCACCATCGACAAGTGCTTGCTGAGAAGATCGGGCCACCCCATATCAATTGTACCCTCACGAAGCATGAGAGCAATACAACAAAGAAGGAGTAGGGGCTTTACCTCCTCATGAGGGTCCTGAACCTGGTTAAAAACCCCCGGTGTCACCTCTCTGACGTGTTTTTGCTCCTCCACCGCCGTCGTTGCTGAGTTCCTTCAGAATCGCATGTTCAGCCCCCTCACGAACCAAGGGATCGTTGGACCCTAGTTCCTCCACGGGACAAGTCTCTGACAGAGATTATTCGTTGGGTCCTGTTTGCAATGGAGATGCACTCTCTCAGATTTTATAGTTATGTAGGTTTTCGGGTACGCCCACGTGCGCCGCATGTTTTTGTGGCTTCTGTTGCATGTCTCTACTTCCGGTTTTTGTCCCGTACCGGCATTAGAGGTCAGAAATAAACACAGATCAGGTGTGTGCATTGCATTCATGCATAGAAAATCAGCATAATTTTCATGCTTTTGATTAAAACTTTTCAAATTGATTGAAGCTTTTCTTAACTTGGTGGAATCGAAGTAGATCATCAAGTGGATGTGATAAGTTTCAAGATGACTTTTGCTAAAACCTTGTTTTAGGTAAATGTGGTTTGATCTATGGGTTGATCAAATGGAATAAAACTAAACCACAACACGTTACTTAAGGATTAATACCATATCTTCTACTTATCATATCAAGGTATTCATTACAACAACTTATGGATACCAATAAAGTATATAACTCCAACACAAGAAATCTAGTAACTAAATCTTGATATAAATATTTTTCATAATAGTTCCTACCATGAGCATCATGGTAATTCTCAAACACTAACTCCTTAGCACACATATATGTAGTAGGAAGGAAGTAAAGTTAATACCATTCACCATATACCTTTCCTACCATCTTAATCCTTGTCATCCCTATTGAACCATGTTCGAATATCACTTGATCATCGATGATTGGATGATCAATTCTTGACCTGTCAACTCTTGACCTATTATATTTCTCTTTTCAAAGTCTTGAAGGAAATTAGTAATAAGAGAGAAAATAGATAGGATATATAGAATTTGTCATCCTCTTTAGGATGAGAGTCTTAGGAGGAATCAATCTATTTCATAATGGAGGAGTTAACTCACACATGGGTTAACTAGAAGAAGCATCTAGAACTAAGATATGAGATGATAATTAGGAGTTATGAGTCAACTAGTAAGGATAGAGTACCAAGGAGTAGTCTTATTGGAACCAATAGATCCAATAGGTGTAACTGGAGTACACTCTCTTAGTATGATAGAACTTCTAAGGTAATGCTTGTAATACAAGTTTAGTACTTAGTTGAGACCAGACCTTGACTAAACAATTGGAAACCTCAGCTTTGTGTGATCATAGAATGGTGGTCATTATTCTCAAGTTACTTGGGAGTAACTTACAAGGTGTTATAGAGTTGACATTGGTATAGCAAGCTAAGCCAAACCTTAAATAGTTAAGCCATTCTAGCTTGGTCATGAGAAGTCAAGCTAGTGTATGGTGAAGTATGGAGCATGAGTTACATGGAGTAGTTGAAGCCATGGTATTTTGACCAAGCCATTTAAGAGCAACCTTGAATTATATGAGTAGTATCATAACTCTTCTAGAGAGTGCCATCACTTGTGATATAATGAGAATTGTAGTCTTACCACCTTTGGGACAATATTGGGATGGATGCTAAGTGAGTTGATGTTAGAAGTTAGAAGCCATCATTTTAGTGAAGTTAAGGATATCACAAGTAGTTAGAGATAAGTAAGAGTGTCAGAGAGAAGTATATGACAAGACTCTAAGGTTCATAAGTAAGAATAAAATAAGTGGCTAGTGATGTGAGATTAGTTAAGAAGCGAGGTCATCATATTCAACCATGAGGATGGTGAATATGGAGTAATGGAATATACAGGAATAGTATTCCTTAGTTAGAAGCCAAGAATTATGAAGTATGGAAGATATGAAATTCTTGCTAAGCTTTTAACCAAGACCCATATTAAGCCATGTAAAATTCCATATCTATTTATATGACTTGATAAACAAATTGCATGCTACAATGATTCATAGGAATATTTCTTATGGTCATTTCTTTAATCTCTACTTGATTGATCCAAACACTAAAACCAAGTTTATTTGGGGATAATGAAAATCACATTAGAATATAACCTTGGATATCTTATTATAGATTTGAATACAATCCACAATCACAAAACCAAAGGCAATGTTCTTTAAACATAGCTCTTTGGAAAGATCCATGAATGAGTGTAATGTAGTAACTCCTCTAGTGTCCAAATAAAATACGTAGAATTTAGAAACCTTGCTAAAACGAATAATGCCACATGTAACGTGTGTCACATTTGTCACTAAAGTAATGATATGTAACCTTTTACCAAGAAAATCAGCCACACCTAAAAAGGCAGTGAACAATTAAAATATGAAATCATTCTTGTCTATTTAAAAATATCAAGTGACATTATTCATGACTAGACTTCTCTCTACGCCCCCGGGATGCGTTCGGTACATAGAACACTTTATGATATGATCGAGCTACATCTCCGTGCCAGAAAAAAGATCTGTTCTCGGAACACTAAGTAATAGCGCATTGTTCTTAAATCCCGTGTCTCGCTGCGACTAGAAACCGTTCTTTTTTTTGAAACTCTTGACTGTAGGTGTTGTCCTACTGTCTTTATATTACTTTAGGATTCCCCAAGTTGGGGAAACCTAGAAAGGTTACATGTGTTCCTGTGGCAGAAAGCAGATACAGGGGGTGGGGGTAAAGAGGAGTAGAGAGGAGTAAAGGAGTGAACTACAGAGAGTTACAAGTATTGTGTACCTCCTGATGAAATTCAGGTTTAGTCCTATGCACCAGGAGTCTAAAGTCCTGCTGAAATCTGTCCTTCCATGATTCAATAGATGGAGTAATATTGTTAAAGCACAGGTCATTCCTCTCTTTCCAGATGCTCCAGGTTGCCACAATAACAATTTCCATAAACAACTTGCTTGCTGAATTCTTTTTCCCTCTTTCAATGATGTGCAGTCGATCCCCACTGTTGTCCTAGTACATACCAAGAGCTTGCCAACATTGTTTACTGAAAGAGCAATCGAAGAAGAGATGTTCCGTAGTTTCTTCACAATTATTGTTACATATTAGACAGTCAAAAGTAGAAACACTATTGTAGTGTCTACGTTTGAGCATGTTTTTAGTATTCAATCTGTTTGAGAGTAATAGCCAGCAGATTTTTTTTTAACTTTGGTGTACATTTGCTCTTCCATAACCTGAAAGAAATGCATGCTTCCATCTCTCTGAAGCAGAATTGATAGAATGCTCTAGCTTGGTAGTTCTCTGATCCTGAAGTGTAACTCCAGATATCCTTTTTAGAATCAATAATTTCTACATTCCTGACTTTTTGTTGCAATTCTTTCAGTTCATCCATAGCCTGAGGCGAAATAGGTAAAGTAAAATTTGTGGCAAGGTCAGGGGCATTGAGAAATTCTGCAACCGAAGAATCCTCCTTAGATGTAAAAGAGAAGGCTCTGGGGAACATTTCAGCTGCCACCCCATCCAACCAGTTATCCTTCCACATCAACACCGTGTTCCCAGTTTTAACAGTACAGGAAGTTATCGCTCTGTAAATTGGGAAAAATTTAACAATATCCTTCCACTAGAAAGATCCACAGGGTCCAAAGGCATGCGGAATTTCCCACTATAATATGTGTCCCAGATTAAAGATACCCAAGGGGTGTCCATTTTGTTGTAGAATTTGTGTAGGAACTTCAGTAGCGGTGCATCATTCTGGATTTTAAGGTTTAGGACACCAATACCTCCTTTATTCTTTGGTCTACAAACCTTGTCCCAGGCAATTAAGGCATTACAATGCTCTCTTGCCTCATCTTTCTTATTCCACAGACAATGCCTCCTGGTCTTGTCCACATGTTCAATTATTTTTGCTGATATTTTAAGAGTGGACATTGGGAACATGAGAATGGAAGTTAACATTGAGTTTATAAGAGTTGTTCTACCACTATAAGACATCGGCATATAATTGGCAGAAAGATTCCTCTCAACTCTGTCCACAAGTGGCATAAGATCAGTCACAGAAGGCTTGGTAGTTCCCAGAGGCAAACCCAAGTAAGTAAAAGGCATTTTCCCAATTACACAGCCAAGAAGGGTAGCCAACTCCTTAGTAAATTGAGCATTAATATTCAAAGGAATCATAATAGATTTACTGTAGTTGATATGAAGACCAGTGGAAGCAACATAGGTATCAAGGATGTTTTTCATTGTAATAACTTGATTAATCTTGGCAGGCATGATAATGATGGTGTCATCAGCATATTGTACCACTGGGTAGTCCATATTTGGGTTGCATGGAATTGGTGATTCCAGTGTATTAATAGATAAGGCTCTATTGATTGCAGATTGAAGGAGGTCAGCAGCTAGAACAAAAATAAGAGGTGAGAGAGGATCCCCTTGTCTGACACCTCTTCTGTAGTGAAATTGTCTTCCAGGGACACCATTAAGCAGAACAGAAGATTTCCCAGAGTCAAAGATTATTTCAATCCACTTTAGCCATCTATCATCAAGGCCCATTTCTTTCATTATTTTAATCATTGCCTGGTGGTCAATTGTGTCAAAGGCCTTGGCAAAGTCTAGTTTGAGTAAGATTACTTCCTTCTTAGATTGCTCACATTGATGGATGAATTCAAATGCCCAGGATAAACAGTCTTGGATGGATCTTCCTTTAAGAAATCCATATTGGTTTTTATGCACTATTCCAAGTACCACCTTCTGTAATCTGTTTGCAAGAATTTTTGTGATGATTTTGAGGCAGCAATTGAGTAAAGTGATAGGTCTGTAATCATTAATAGATTCAGGTGTACCCTTTTTTGGGACAAGGGTAATATACCCCACATTTATGCTTTCCAAATTCAGGTTTCCAGTATGGAAGTCCTGGCATAACTTATAGATATCATCTTTTATGATATGCCAGCAAGTTTTGATAAAGTGGCCATTAAAGCCATCAGGACCTGGAGCTTTATCAGGAGGCATTTGTTTGACAACCAAATTAATCTCATCTACTATAAATGATTCAAAGAGTTTGTCAAGTCCCTCAATGGGCTGAATGAGGTCTGTCAGATCCATGATCATTTGAGGATTCTGTGTAGTACCCAATCTTTCCTTGAAAGAATGAAAAATAGCTTCCTCTTTGTCCTCATGAGAAGTTGCCACAGTACCATCATTCAAATTCAAATGGGATATGTTGTTTCTTCTGTATCTTTCAGTATCCATAGCATGAGAGAATTTGGAGTTTTCATCTCCAAACTTTGTCCATCTAACTGTACATCTAGCTTTCCAATACTGCCTTTTATAGTCAAGTAATTTAAGGATATGTTTCTTAATGATCTGTCTAAAATTTTCCTCAGGAATTGTTAACTGTCTTCTGTCCTCAATCTTATCTAGTTCCATGAGAGCTCTATTAGAATTATCAATACAGATAGATAATTTGGAGATCTATTTGCTCCAAAATTTCAGATCATATCGAAGTCTTTTAAATTTGGCATTCAATACTGCAACAATGTTCCCTTTAAAGACAAGCTTGTTCCAACTGGTAGCCACAATGTGAAAGAACCCAGAGTGAGCAGTCCAAAAGGATTCAAATCTAAAGATCTTAGATCTAGGAAATTTAGTCTGAATAGAGATAACACATGGGGTGTGATCAGAAGTAGGTTTACCCTGGGCCAAGACAGAAGTAGTAGGGTAAGACCCAGTCCAATGAAGAGATGAAAAAACCCAATCTAATTGCTCCAACAAAAGATCTGATTGCATATTACTCCAAGTGAACTTTTTGCCTTTTATTGGAATTTCAGTGAGTTTTTGAATTCTAATGAAATCATTGAAAGTTAACATATCTTAGACATTCCCTCTAGGTTTGTTTCTATTTTCTAGTGATCTTATGAAGTTGAAATCACCCATGATTAACCAATCCTCATTGTCTGGAATTTGAAGATGCATTAACCAATCAACAAAATCATCCCCGAGAGTACCATTGCAAGGACCATACACATTAACCAAAGTCTAGGCCATAGCAGATTGAGTAGATGTGAAATGCATAGAGATTGCAAAAGTTTCACAATGCATAATCATACCAGAGAAGACAGAGCTGTTCCAAATAATTATAAGACCACCAGAGGCACCATTAGATGGAATATAAACAAATTCATCAAACCTCTTAGGGCAACAAGACTTTATAAAGGCTAAATCAAAATGATGTTTCTTGGTTTCTTGCAAACAAACTACAACACAACCACTAGAATTTATGGCATTTAACAATGCCAGTTGCTTCTCTCTAGCATTAAGCCCTCTGATGTTCCAACACAAAACAATCCACTTTTTGGGATTATTCATTATAATATAAAGCTTATTTCTTAGCCGCCAAAAGCTCCTTAGCAGCGAGCTCAGCTTCAGGGACACCACAGAGCTTCGCACCAATATTCTGCAGCACAACTATAGGACTAGGTGGTGGAGGAAGAACCTCATCATCAGCATCATATGGGAGTCTTTAGAAGCACGTAGTGGACGGTTGAGTCGATGCCAATTCTATGCATCGCAATGTTGCTGTAGGTGCGCCATTATTTATCATGGACGATTCTTTATACCGTTTATTTCATCTCAGATGACATCACAACGACCATAGGCGTGACAACAAAGGATAACGATTTTTCCTTTTCGGTGTATTCTATGGTTGTCTAACGTGCATTCTAGGGTATACGATGCGTGTTCACAGTGGAGATAAATTTTCACATCCCAAAATCGTACGCACTTATATGGTTCTACTCATAGCACATGCGCGTCTATAATACAAACTGCAAGACGACAAGTCTAAACGGCAATATAGAAACACCATACAAATGTAAGAATCCAACAGATGTTTATGTAGTAAACATACATAGAATACACACACATGGCCTTCCTGTAAGACCACACTGCGAAACAGAAAGCCTAACTCAAGAAAAGTCTGAACGTCAAAACAGAAACACCGTACAAACGTAAGAACCCAGAAAGCACACGTAGTGTAAAGTAGTACACAAACTATTTTTATTTCATATAGGTATACATATTACAACTATCGTTCATGTGGTAAATGTATAGAACATGCACACATGGCTTATTTGTATAAATCATAGTACATATTCGCGAGTTAGATTAAATTTTGTCCTGCAAAATAGCAGAAAGTACGTAAGAAAAAATAAAGGGTACAATTTTAACAACTTGAACAGCCTTCACGTGGTGTGGTTGCAACAACCGCCGCCTGCCACCGATTGCAGCGAGAAGTCACAGAAAAACCTCCTCGGCAACGCACAATCACCATTTATCTTGGACGTTTCATATGGATCAACCGCGGCATCGGGGTGTTATGTAAATGGTTACAAAGCTGGCTGTCATTCGTGCCAGCAGACATCTATGACGTTCGACCACATCATTCGCGACAAGAGGTAGCTATCGTGTTTGATAACGTTTGCTCGTAATTTATGTCTACAAAGTTTGCTCGTCATTTATGTTTGCGAGAGTGGTACGCATTTATCGTGGTCCATCATATTTTATTATTATTGATGATCTATACTTTACATGTTTTATTCCTGATGCATACAAACGCGTAAAAAGCTGAAAAATCGTACAAAACTAGCAAGACAAACAAAAATAACACTAAGAAGTCCAAAAAGAAAAAAACACGAAAAAAAGCATAGAAAAATACATAGAAAATAAACAGGAGGCAAGGATGCTAGCGCCAAAAAGGAAAAAATCGAGAAAAGAAATAGAACTAAAAAAGAAAGAGAAAGCAAAACACAAAGAGAAGAGAAAAAAATAGAATAGTGAGAAAACGAAATAAAAGCTAAAAAGAAAAGGAGATAAACTAGGGCGCGAGAGCACTTACCGTACAAGAAACATGCAAACATCGCTGCCGCGCATCGGCGTGCTGAGAGCCACTAACAGATCACACTGGTCGGATGGATAGGCGTCGACATGTCAGCGGGCGCAGAGTCGTCGGACGTACAAAGGGAACTGAACATGCTTAGCGCATCATTACCACCTACACGCCGGTATACCTAATCTACCAAACTACCAAATCCGAGTAGCTATCCTATTTACGCAGCAAACGTCGGCAAGCTTTAGCTAGCGACACCATGTTCGCCTAAAACATATACCTAACCTATCTGTGCATTTTACGTCAGAACTCTCACTTGCGCCGTTCCGCCTAAAAGCTGAAGGGTTTTGTAGCAGAAAACAAAAAAATTCTATCTACTCGAACACTAATACCAGGATCTATACTATGTAGACATAAGTAACGGAAGAGAAAGACGGTATTCATACCTTTGAAGACCAAGGCACGCCTTACGCAGGAAGGCGTATATTGATGAAGACGAGCAGCACCTCAAGTGTGGTGCCTCCGAAGTTCGTCACACGTCTGGGTGTAGGAGACGTCAACCGGACTCCGATCTAGCCAAGCTGCAGAAGAAGTAGACGCCGGATCATTGATCACACGACAGTGGTGTGAAAGTGAAGAACTCACCCACGAAGTCCTCCCCAATATTCCGGGGAAGTCCTCAATGGATGAGACAAAGAGAATGAGAGGGAATGAGATGATTCCAAAGGGGAAGAGAAGACCCCTATATATAGTGGGAGGGGGCGCACCACCTAGAGGCTAAGCGGTGTGGGACTAATCCCCACACCTGCTGGCCACCTAGGGGCAGCCGCCGGCCCTAGGTGGGCCCTACTGGGCGGCCCACCAAGCCTAGGACGGCTGGCCCTCTCTCCCTGAGCGCCTTGCCTCTTGGGCTCCCCTTCGGGAGAGGCCCATTAGCATTGGGTTGTCTTTAATAATAAAATAAAAAATATATTTAATATTAATTCTCTAATTAGCATTCAGATACACATATTATCTTATTCCTTCACTCTGGAACACCTTCCGGACCCCTTCCGATCTCCATTAGATGTTACCTGGAACTATTCTGGTTTCTCTTTCTCCATTTCTCCTACGATACCTCATCTATCCTAAGCCTTCCTACCCTTAAGCGTGACATCCTTTGGTTCGGAAACACTCCGGACATGATCGAGACTACTCTCACATCAATGATCAACAGAGGGACCTGGATGGCCATGTGACCCCCATGCATTTCACGAATATAATCGCTCAAACCGTGAGATAGTCGTTTCTCGTTCCCTTTGTCATATGATACCTAATTCATTCGAGACTTGATCTTCGGTATCCCCAAACTTTAGTTCGGTCTCGTTACCAATGAACTTGTTTACTCGTTCCCATGTTGTTGCATTCCGTGACCAAGTCACATGCTTGCAAGCTTCATTAATGCAATGTCACCGAGATGGCCACATGTATCTATCTGTTACATGGATTAGACAAATCCTGGTCTTGATATGTACTCCTCTACGCATCCCTTTGGAAAATCTGAGTGGCACCTTTTTTATCATCCTGTTACGAGATGATACTTGATAACCATCTAAGTTTCCTCTAGAATGGTTATTTGCATTACCTCATAGTCAAAGGATCAGGTTGCGAGGTTCTTTGTGTTTTATCATCAATGATGAACTTTGCAACTGTTGGAAATATGCCCTACAGACAAATAATAATAAGGATTTCTATCATATTTCATAAAGTTTATGATTAAGTTTTATATCATGCTATAACTGTATTGAGAGGAGACATCAATGAACTTGTGACATACAAACAACCAGGGGTTCCCAGTGAAACTCTAGTCACTGGTTCATTGGTCAACATATGATCAAGTTTCCTGATCATGTGACATTTATGCCAGTTGGAAATGGAGTCAACTCATTCTAAGAATGAGATGATGAACCAATACCCAACCTAAACATCGTGACCCAATCATGTCACAAAGTTCAAGTTACGATGATTAGAAATGGATCCTCATAGACTATTCCTTAGACCGTGAGGCTATATCAATCACTGTCTCCCGAGAGTGCTTAGATAGCATCAAACGTCACTTGGTAATACAGTGACATAAAAGGAGTGTTCAGGTATTCAGAGGAACCGTAGAGGCAATATATGCCAAGAGCAGGATTTGTCCGTCCACGTGACGGAAAGATACTCAAGGGCCCACTCGGAGAAGTTATATCCAATAGCTGCGCAACGTGTGATTTGATCACAGGGATATCACTTGTCGAACGAGTCAAGTAGCATTGTTCGGTAACGAGATTGAACACGACATGGTGATGTCATTGATCCGATCTCGGGCAATACGAGTGTCGAGAGACAAAGGGAATAAGACACGACTATCCCGATTCAAACAACAAAAGATCTTCGTGGAATGCACAAGGGTCACATGGCCATCTAGGTCTCTTTGTCGATCATTGGTCCGGGAGTGTTCCGACCATGTCTGGAGTGTTCCCAAACCGTGGGGTATCACACTTAAGGGTTTGATGATGCTTAGAGAGTGTTTATAGGATCGGTAGAATCACTGAAGAATAGTATAGCAAAGCTGGAAGGGTTTCGGTAAGTCCGGAGGATGTTCGGAGTGGAGGTGGAAGGTATTCCATAGCCACGGAGATTGAATAATATGTGAATGAATGTTAAATATTGATTTAATCATTTATTCATAATTATTTAATAAAATAGAAAATCAATTAAAGATCAAAAGGCTTAATGGGACAATTCCCAGAGGGGAAAGGGCCCAAGAGGGGACCACACCCCTAGGAGAGGCCTAGGGGGTGGCCGACGGCCCTAGTGGGCCTGCCCCACGTGGGGCCCATGGGTGTGGGCTGGCCGGCGTGCCTTCCTACTCTCCCTCTACTTTAGTCCCACCCCGGGACTTTGAGGGAGGTAGTACCTCCCCTCCCACTATATATAGTGGGTATTTGGCCAAATAAATACACACAATATTCAATAAAGGTTTCCTCACCTTTAGGGAGACCTCCAATTCATATTCTCTCTCTCTCTCTCTCTCTCTCTCTCTCTCTCTCTCTCTCTCTCTCTCTCTCGTGACCGTGGTCCCAAGTTCGGACTGCGCGAACGAGAGACATCTTCACCGCGGAGCGCCGTCGCGCTGCGGGATTCGGATCCAGGATCTCTACTTCCACAACTGCTACTGGATCGGGGAAGCGCGAGTCATCGTTAGTAACCGAACGTGTGTAACTCCCCACGAGGTGTCACACTTGAGGCACTCAAGTCGTTGGAGCGGCAGGAGTGCAAGGACTTCATCACGATCTTGAGGTCGGCTTCGACTCGTCTAAGTCAACCACCCTCTCCTGAGCATTAACAACGCTTTTCGGTCTTCAAGGGTAAGTTCGCGAAAATACCCTCCCATTACTACATTACTAATAGATAGGTCCTGACAACATCAGGGATTCAGGGGCGTAGGGTAAAAATTTAGTGTTTTCATACGCGGAACCCCTTCAGTGGTATCAGAGCTAGATCTATGCGTAGTAATGCTAGTACGGGTAGAACACACGAGATGTACCATGTGGTCATTGATCTTTTAGTTGTTACCCTCCCACGTGTACTTGTGTATACTGCAGTAATGCTTGATGAAGCACCCCCAACCGACTTTACGTGTTCATTAGCGAAACTGGTCCATGCTTGACATATGGCTTGTACCGTATAAAGTGGCTTAGGAGGGTGTATGTCTCTCTCGCATTAGTTGGTATGCCATTTGCAACGGAGGGCCCCGAAAGGGGTGTAATATAGATAACTACTTGATCAGCATTGTGGTGATAGTTCATAGGTAAGAACGGTTCTTGTGCGAAAGCCCATTCAGCCACGTAAAATATGCAAAGATAAAGTAGAATCTAACTTTGTTTTGCAGGGGGCGTTGCTTTGTGATATGGTTGTGGTAAAGGTAAAGTAATTACCTTATGTTACGGACTACCACGCCGAAAAGACACCGGTACCCTAGTATCTACGACACTGGAACCCTGGCACCGGAATCCGCTGATGACGGATGGAGATCACGACATGAAGGACCATATCACACCGCATTTACATTCAATGTTATTGTTTGTATATCTTATTGTGTCCTAGTATTAGATACTCGACGGTAGCCTAATAAGATGATCCCTATTGAAAATTACTAATGGTTGTGTTCCCCCTTAGTGTGCACCACCAAGAAAGTTCTTCGGTATGAGGCAGGCCGTGATGAGCGGGTGTCAGACATATCTACGTTCACATACAATGGGTGTAAGCCATGTTGCACAGCGAATACACTAAGTTGAGTTGGCGAGCCTAGCACATTACAGAGACGTGGCCTCGGAATGCGGATGGTCGAAAGATCGAGCACGAGTCGCATGAATGATGTGACCGACGTTTAGCGTCCACCCTAGAACCCACATTGATGGCCGTGATGATCAAGGGAGATGTGGGGAAAAGGGGTTGTGTTATCACTAGAACCCTTCACGGGATAGGTGTTTCTGAGTGAAGTTATTATTAACTCATTTAATTATAAACTTAGTATAAATTACTTT
Organism: Avena insularis; assembly: GCA_023614405.1. Lineage (NCBI taxonomy): Eukaryota > Viridiplantae > Streptophyta > Magnoliopsida > Poales > Poaceae > Avena > Avena insularis. The sequence goes on along the minus strand of CM042684.1, from coordinate 269,908,112 downwards.
TGCAATTATAAATGTAGAAAATGGTTCTCCCTGATGCTACCTTTCCTGTTGATGATTGGTTAGAAGGAGAGAAGCTCAGGCTAAACGGATCAAACTTCTCTATAGGGGTTACGGTCTCCACGTTCTCCTTAGCGAGAATAACATGGTCGACTATATACTCAACGAGATGGATTTGGAGCAGCCCTATTTCTATGAGACCCCAGAACAGCGGGAAGACAACTATTACCGTCGTGATATGTCCACCTTCATATCAGTTATAATGTGCTACGGGATTGTGGATGAGTTGTGGCCAGTCGTGGGTAATCTTGACCCTCGTGCGACTATGGCACAACTTATGACACATTTCGTGGAACAAGCACGCATATGGGAGCATGAGCTGATGGGATACTTCCTCTGCATTAAGATGGAGGAGAACTCATCACTTGACAACCATTTGGAGCGCATGCATGATGCGTACATGAGGCCTGCATACTTCCTGGATAGCTGGATGACGGGCTCTTTTTGCAATGTTGTCTTTGTGCTGCCACCAAGCTACCAAGCACAAGTCAGGACTTTCATTATGAGAGGCGACGCGGAAATACATGATTTCCACGAGTTCATATCACATTTCAGAGATGTGATGGTTGAACCCGTTTTCGCTGAGATCATCAATGACAAAGGTATATATTTAATATACAATTTTATAAATGTTATAATCTTGCAAACACATTTGCAGTGTTAAGTATATTTGACACTTGTTCTATTTTACTGAAAACAGGTCCTTCTGCATAGAGGTGCTTGCTGGAGAGGAGGTGACGTTGCCTGTTGATGGCGAGCATAATGATGATGGCCAATGACACTCTCCCTCAACATTTATCATTTAGTTTATGTTTAGGATGATTATTTTAATCAAAATATTGTGAACTTCTCTAGTGTGTCTCACACTTTGTGAGACGGTTATTCATATGAGCTTGTAACAAATAGTTGTTCCACTTTTATGAATGATTTCTATTTGTGTTCATATCTTGTTTGATTATATGTGAATTATCCTTGTTATGAAACTAACTGATAATACATGAACATTTGTAAAATATTGAAATGCTTTGAAAATACCCAACTTAATGATATGTTCATTTTGAATGAAACCATTGTTTAAATTCAAAGTTATGTTGATAATATGTGAAATACATTCAATTTTTTGTCACATATAAATCATGCCTAAGTTCGGAAATATAACTTAAACACCGGGTATTACTCAAATAAAAGTGTTTGATGAATTGTTAAAAAGAATACATATTCGATGTATTATGTTTTAACAAAATGGTAATTATCATTATATGTTTGTTTAAATGTGTAAAGAAGTTTACCAAATGAAACATGAGTATGAAACTATTTGATATGATCAAAGTGTTTCATCAACAAAGGGTATGAATATAAAAGAGAATCTAATTTCTACGATTTGATCAATAGTAATGAAATTAAACTTTATAAGATTGGAATAAAAGAAATTGTGAAATGTAATGCGTTTGAAATGCAAAGCATCACAATATGATATTTGATATCAAGTGGGTGAATAGATGGTGCCAAATAAATCGTTGTAATGTATATGTAGAGACCATTAGTTAGAAATAGTTAGCACTCAATTAGAATATATAGTGAACCATATGGATTCATGAGATCGATGCCATATTTAGTATGGATCATCGTGAAAGTTTTGGGGTTATTAGATATAACCAAAACAATAGCGAATAAGTCCTTGTAGAGTATTCATTGGAAACTTTGAATATGAAATCCATAGCTGAAACCAAAAGAGAAGCAAAACAAGTATTGCTTGGATTTTGGTGTATTCTTGAGAAAGTTCACATTCAGTGATATTTCTCGATTATGGAGCAAATGGAAGATAGTGAAAAACACGATGAGGATTAAAAACCCTGCATCAGAGTATTGAGAAGCACACCAGAAAGTGTTCCTGAACAATTCTCTTCACAAAGGAAAGAATCAATGATACTGACCATTATGTTTTCCCGACTGGTGTTTTCACTACATGAAGTAGGATTCAAAATGTAACCCACATATTGTGTGGAAACATTTGTGAATCATTTGTCATGATTACCGGAATATGACATACCTACGAACTACTAAGGAAATAATGGTAAACTAGAATTATGAGAAATCCTAGAAGCAAAATTCCCTTGAGATTAGAAAGCAACTCGTTGCTGAATCTTACAAAGTAAAGGAGTTACTTGGAATTTTCCCAAATGACTGCAAATCCATAGTGGAAAAGGGGGTGAATGACAAAAGCACAATTTGTCAAGTATTGGACAAATTCAAATGAATTTGATTCAAGTGTGCTAAATGTCTAGTGGATTTAAAACTAGTAAAACTACTAGTATCTCATAGTAAATCTCCAAGTTTGATATTTGATCAAAGGATTTTGAAATCATTCAAAATAGTGAGTGGATATGCAATTTGCATGAAATTGAGTGGGAGCTATAAAAGTCTTCCTAAAACAATATGTGAATGACATTTTTTTGAGTGGGAGCAATATAAGTATCAAATTCAAATATGTAGGAACATAGTTTGAGTAAGAGTAGTGACTCATACCCAAATATGTTGGGTACATATTTTGAGTGGGAGCTTATAGGAGTGATTCTTAAGTGTGTTAAGAATAAAAGCGCAAGTACTGATAAATAATCATTTATAAGGGGTAGAAGTTGATAATAAGAGTATTATGATATAATGTAGTATTCCTTAAGGGATTCTGAAAAGGGTTTCAGAATAGAAGTTAATTAAGGAACTAGTCCTTAATAACTCAAATTAGGAATAGTATTAAGTTTAACATCAATGGTTGAAAGAAAGAAAAGGATGATCATCATCCACTATGTTGAGACATAGGTTCTATCTTAGAAAACCATGATGATAACTTAACATAATATATGATCCAATAAGAAACGTTTGAAAAGTGATTAATTTTGAATCACGAAACGTCAAGCTAAGTTTGTCCGCTGTGTCTAATAGAGAACTATAGACATGTTTTCCAAATCCATAAAGGATGACATATCTTAAAGCATAAAGGGTTATGTTATAAGGGAATATGTTGGAAACTCCTGTAAATACCGATTAAAGTCAAGTAGGAAGCGAGGTGAACAAAACATCGAAAGTTGCACAGAGTGCACTCTTGTTTTGATGAATACATTTGTATAATAGATAAGGGTACCATCTAAAGTGTTGTATAATGTTATGGCGGGGCTAGTTCGATTTTAACATAGAATGATGTCTCCTAGGGCACAGTGCCCATGAGAAAGCCCTCGAGGTTGATCTAAAGTCACTGTAGGCTCCTGGAATCCGGCCTCGTTATGCTGCCACAGCGATGATGCATACACACAGATGTTATCATGCGATGATAAAGTATTGATGTTAATCAAGGTGACATTAGTAAGTTGCAAAGGATTTGGGACTGTAAAGTACAGACCCAAGACTCAACCTCTTCCATGAGCAAGCATGTTCAGGGTACCGGATATATGGTGCCAATGATTAAGAACAAATACAGCTAGTTTATGTGTACTCTGAGACTATTGGAAATATGCACTAGAGACAAATAATAATTAGGATTTTTATCATATTTCATAAATTTTATGATTAAGTTTTATATCATGCTATAACTGTATTGTGAGGAAACATCAATGCACGTGTGATATATAAACAACCAGGGGTTCCCAGTGAAACTCTAGTCACTGGTTCATTGGTCAACAGATGATCAAGTTTCCTGATCATGTGGCATTTATGCCAGTTGGAAACAGAGTCGACTCATTCCGAGAATGAGATGATGAACCAATACCCAACCTAAACATCTTGACCCGATCATGTCATGAAGTTCAAGTTCGATGATTAGAAATGGATCCTCGTAGACTATTCCTTAGACCGTGAGGCTATATCAATCACTATCTCCTGAGAGTGCTTAGATAGCATCAAACATCACTTGGTAATACAGTGACAATAAAGGTGTGTTCAGGTATTCAGAGGAACCGTAGAGGCAATATATGCCAAGAGCGGCATTTTTCCGTCCACGTGATGGAAAGATACTCAAGGGCCCACTCGGAGAAGTTATATCCAATAGCTGCGCAGCGTGTGATTTGATCACACGGATATCACTTGTCGAACGAGTCAAGTAGCATTGTTCGGTAACGAGATTGAACACAACATGGTGATGTCATTGATCAGATCTCAGGCAATGCGAGTGTCGAGAGACAAAGGGAATAAGACATGACTGTCCCGGTTCAAACGACAAAATATATTCGTGGAATGTACAGGGGTCACATGGCCATCCAGGTCCCTCTATTGATCATTGGTCCGGGAGTGTCCCGACCATGTCTGGAGTGTTCCCAAACTATGGGGTATCACGCTTAAGGGTTTGATGATGCTTAGAGAGTGTTTATAGGATCGGTAGAATCGCCAAAGAATAGTAAAGAGAAAATCGGAAGGGTTTCGGTAAGTCCGGAGGATGTCCAGAGTGGAGGTGGAAGGTGTTCCATAGGCATGGAGATTGAATAATATGTGAATGAATGTTAAATATTTATTTAATCATTTATTCATAATTATTTAATAAAACAGAAAATCAATTAATGGTCAGAAGGCTTAATGGGCCAATTCCCGGAGGGGAAAGGGCCCAAGAGGGGACCACACCCGTAGGAGAGGCCTAGGCGGTGGCCAGCGGCCCTAGTGGGCCTGCCACACGTGGGGCCCATGGGTGGGGGATGGCCGGCGGGCCTCCCCTTCTCCCTCTCCTTTAGTCCCACCCCGGGTCTTTGAGGGAGGTAGTACCTCCCCTCCCACTATATATAGTGGGGTATTTGGACAGATAAATACACACAATATTCAATAAAGGTTTCCTCACCTTTAGGGAGACCTCCAATTGATACTCTCTCTCTCTCTCTTGTTACCGTGGTCCCAACTTCAGACTACGCGAACGAGAGACATATTCACCACGGAGCGCCGTCGCGCTGCGGGATTCAGATCCAGGAGCTCTAGTTCCGCAACTGCTGCTGGATCGGGGAAGCGGGAGTCATCGTCAGTAACTGGACGTGTGTAACTCCCCACGAGGTGTCACACTTGAGGCACTCAAGTCATTGGAGCCACATGAGCGCAAGGATTTCATCACGATCTTGAGGCCGGCTTCGGCTCGTCTACATCAACCACGCTCTCCTGAGTGTTGACAATGCTTTTTGGTCTTCAAGGGTAAGTTCGCGAAAATCCCCTCCTGTTACTGCATTACTAATAGATAGGTCCTGACAACATCAAGGATTCAGGGGCGTAGGGTAAAAAATTATTGTTTTCATACACGGAACCCCTACAGTGGTATCAAAGCTAGATCTATGCGTAGTAATGCTAGTACGGGTAGAACACACGAGATGTAGCATGTGGTCATTGATATTTTAGTTGTTACCCTCCCACGTGTACTTGTGTATGCTGCAGTAATGCTTGATGAAGCGGCCCCCAACCGACTTTACGTGTTCATTCGCGAGACTGGTCCACGCTTGACATATGGCTTGTACCGTATAAAGTGGCTTAGGGGGGTGTATGTCTCTCTCGCATTAGTTGGTATGCCATTTGCAACAGAGGGCTCCGAAAGGGGTGTAGTATAGATAACTACTTGATCAACGTTATTGTAACATCCCAAAACTTTAATCCAAGCTTATCAAGATCCAAATTATCAAAGTCAGGGTTAACAAAAACTTTTGCAATTGAAATTATCAAAGCATTCATATGTGTGTGCATTTAAAAAGAGGAGTTTTTTGAATTGCCCTGATTAAGTGATCCATTGCTTGTAAAATGATTCTTAGGTGAAATAAACATCATCTAGATCATTCCCAAACAAATCCCAAAGAAAAACAAATCAAAATGAATAATTGAAGTGAATGGTCATTTTGGCCAAATTAACTATCATGCCTACTTTGGCTATTCCTAGTACTCAGAACTTAACAGAAACAAATGTGGATCTTTGCACCCCTTGCTAGTACACATAATGAGGTACCAAGGCCCACTTTGTGATCTGCCAAAAACATTCAAACACTATATTTAAAAGGCATTGGAAAATTTAATCTATTTCATATGGGAAGATCCCACTATTTCAAAAACCACTCAAACCAACTCAATTTTCAAAACCCAAGCAACCACAGAGTCTCAAGATTAGTACTAGCACACCCACCAAAAATCTTTTCAAAATTCAAAAAGAATTTTCTTGCGGCCATTTCATCAAACACCTGGCAGGCAAGAATCTACCTCTAATCCTAGCTCACTGTTTTGAACAGAGTTTTGCCCCCATTTGATCTCCATTTAATCTCTTTGTCCCTCTTGATCTAACCAGACCCTTAACACCCATCCCCTACCCCGCTAGCAGCCATGCCATGCCAACCCGAGGACATGCTCGCCGGCCAAACCTTGCCCCGCTGCAGCAGACCATCTCCCCCTCTCCCTCCATGTCTAGCAGCTAGCCAGCACCTCACCGCCGCCCACTGTCCCCTCCCCGAGCCAGGTCAAGCAGTGGACCACCGACAAAACCCCGCGCCCATTGCCACCGCGCCATGCCGAGCACGCGCCAGAGTGCCGCACCCGGCACGATGCACAAGCGACCGCGACCACCGCATGCCAGCGTCGCCTGACGGAGCACACCGGACATGCCCGTTCGCCACCCAACTCCTCACAGCCACCGCTCGCCATGGATACTGCCGCTTCTGCCGCTCAGAGCGCGAGCTCTGCCCGACCGCATACCACCGTCCCTAAGCCCGCATTAAAGCCCTAGAGCACCGCCAGGAGACCGCGCGTCGATCGCCACCCGAAGCCATGCCGCTAGCAGCCCGTAGCCATGTTGCCACCGTCGACTGGCCATGCCGCGCTGTCTCGCCGTCGAGCCTATAAAAGGAGAGCACCCCCAGCCATTTGCAGCACACCACTCCACTCCCCTCACCTCAATGATCGTCCCACACCTCTAGCCGGAGCACGGGGAGCAGCAGCTCATCGGAATTGTACCAGAGCAAGCCGCCTCTAGAGGAGAAGGGCGCCGCTGATTGTGACCACCCCCGGAGCTGCCTCGACCATCCCTGAGCTCGCCGTCGACCACCAATCCGTTTGATCGCCTCGCCGTCGTTGCTGGAGCCCTGGTACGCCCCCTATGCACCCCCACTAAGCCGCTAGGGTTAGAGCTCGCCGACGACGATCCCCAGCTGTTGATCCCCACTCTAATCTAACGTCCCACATTGCCCCGTACCGCTTCACGCGTTATGAGCCGCTGACTTGTGGACCCCACATCGGCTGAGCCCAGCAGTGGAGTGACACTGGCCGGCCGATTAGCGTTCCATAACCAGTTAGTTTGAATTAGGATTTTTCTTTTTAGTTTAAACTTAGTTCTGTCCCCTAGTTTGAAAATCAATTTAGAGAGATTTACAAATCCAAATGAAGTGATTCCAATTTTGTTGGAAAGCTACTGAAAAGGTCTATCCAAGCCCGTTGGATTTAATTCATTTAGAGTTATAGATCTCTCCTAGTAAAAATAATAAACAGAAGCATTTGCACCTTGCAACATTTGTACAAAATCAACCAAGTTAGCTTTTGAGTTGATGCCCACTCTCAAAAACCACATTTCATCATACCTATCTGAATATGTAATAATATTAAGGATTACATGCAGTGACTTTGGACTAGTACCAAAATAATGCTATATAGGCATTTCTAGTCACTTTAAATCATTAAATAATGAACTTAAACCAAAGTAATTTTGATCCAACCCTTAAATTACATTTACACATGTTAGAATATGTGGTGATGACATGTGTCCACATGATCCCATATTTTAAGTGGTGAATATTAAATCTTAGTTAATTTTTCAATGAATAGAAATTACTTTTCTAACATAAAAAAGGAGGAAACTATTGAATAAAACTTGTGATGCTTGTGATGATAATAGATCATCAATTGTGTGCCTTAGAGTACTAATTAGACTAGTTAAGTATTGTTTGGTGATTGTGTACTCCGTATGTATTTATAGAAGATAGTACCGACCAAGCTTACGAGGAGGAGGAGTGCTACCAAGAAGAAGAAGAAAACTTCAACGACTGCACCAACCAAGGAAAGCTATTGTTAGCAAGCTAGAATTAAGCTAGATGAATGAGCAAAGATGCCTTAGGCATGCTTTGGTCACACCACTTTGACTATTACTACCCCAAGTATTACCTTACAAGCTTTACTTCCTTTACTTTACACAAAGCCCCTTACTTGTTTTGAAGGTTGCATAAAGAGTATAAAACTTGACCTATTTAGATAAGCTTTAGATGTCATTCTATGGCATGAGATTGAACCCATCATCTTCCCACCTTAGTGAACACTCTTAACTTAGTAGTTTAGAGTAGATCAAAACTTGAGTCACTTGAGATGGGATCAACTGGTGAAAATGAATTATGAAAACCTTGGTATGATGAGTCATTCTATTGAGATGTTTTGACATGTGTTGAGAAACACAAATGGTTTATGGTGATGAAAATGTTGAGGCATGAGCCTTAGCCCTTTTATAAAACTGATGGTTGGATTCGGATGCGATACCATTCCAAATTTACCGTACAACCACACTACCTGAATTGGGTAAGGCTTAGCCGAAAATTTATATGCATTAGTATTAGTTCCCTCGTGGGAGAGGTTTGAGCTGAGGCTACCTCTCAATGTTGTCCACCTATGCAGTGCCCAAGATGACTGATGGTCATGGTTGGGAGGCCATGCTCATAGGAGAGGTGCTTATACTAGGGTGTGTAAAGGGAAGGTTATGTTTGATTATCTGCATACTGAGTATGATGATTCAGGGTTATCCCTGACAGATGTATCGAATCTTGTGGTGAAAGTGTACCACCTCTGTAGAGTGTCAAACTATTCGAATAGCCGCGTCCGCGGTTATAGACAGTTGGAATGGCCATAGTGTTTCGTTGTCAGATGTTTTAAAAACAACTTATGAGATGAATGATGAATCTTGACTTAACCACAACAGGGTTGTGTTTATGATAATAGCTTCCCAACTTAAGTGATTCTAGAACTTTATTTTATCTTTCTTTGCTTCTGAACTCAGCTTTGGTTTCAAAGTTAACCTTATAGTTAAACTTAGATTTAGCACTTTAACTTAGAATTATACTACTTGTTAGTGGTAGTTTGCGAGTACTTAAAGAGTACTCATGGATTTTGTCCCTGGCTAGTCTCATGGCCAGACTATGAAGGAGACTACCAAGATGATGGCCAGCAGGACGGCTATGATAACTAGGACTATCTGCCTTCATCAGCATTGCCTGTGCCCGTGAAGATGAACCCCACCGCTACGCTTTATATTTATTTCCGCTGCTTGTTGTATTAAGACTGGATCATGAGATCCTTATTCGTGTAAGACCTTATGTATGGTTTGTAATGGATGATGTACTGTGATATCCAATCCGTTATGTCTCGCAAAAATGGTAATCCTGGGATTGCGAGGTATGGCATAACGGGCATCTGTGATTAAAAATCCGGGTGTTGACAGTTGTGGTGACAGTTCGTAGGTAAGAACGGTTCTTATGCGAAAGCCCATTCAGCCACGTAAAATATGCAAAGTTTAAGTAGAGGCGTCTAACTTTGTTTTGTAGGGGGCGTTGCTTTGTGATATGGTTGTGGTAAAACTAAAGTTATTACCTTATGTTACATAGTAGTAGATAGTCATGGAGGTGACGGACTACCACGCCAGAAAGACATCGGTACCCTGGTGTCTACGGCGCCGGATCCCTGGCACCGGAATCCAGTGACGACGGATGGAGATCACGACATGAAGGACCACATCACATCGCATTTACATTCAATGTTATTGTTTGTATATCTTATTGTGTGCTAGTATTAGATACTCGACGGTAGCCTAATAAGATGATCCCTTTTTAAAATTACCAATGATTGTGTTCCCCCTTAGTCTGCACCACCAAGAAAGTTCTTCGGTATGAGGCAGGCCATGATGAGCGGGTCTCAGACATATCTACGTTCGGATACAGTGGGTGTAAGCCATGTTGCACAACGAATACACTAAGTTGAGTTGGCGAGCCTAGCACATTACAGAGACGTGGCCTCGGAACATGGATGGTCGAAAGATCGAACACGAGTCGCATGAATGATGTGACCAACGTTTAGCGTCTACCCTAGAACCCACATTGATGGTCGTGATGATCGGGGGAGATGTGGGGAAAAGGGGTCGTGTTATCACTAGAACCCTTCACGGGATAGGTGTTTCTGAGTGTAGTTATTATTAACTCATTTAACTATAAACTTAGTCTAAATTCCTTTTGCAATTATAAATGTAGAAAATGGTTCTCCCTGATGCTACCTTTCCTGTTGACGATTGGTTAGAAGGAGAGAAGCTCAGGCTAGACGGATCAAACTTCTCTATAGGGGTTACGCGTCTCCACATTCTCCTTAGCGAGAATAACATGGTCGACTACATACTCAACGAGATGGATTTGGAGCAGCCCTGTCTCTATGAGACCCTAGAACAGCAGGAAGACAACTATTACCGTCGTGAGATGTCCACCTTCATATCAGTTATAATGTGCTACGGGATTGTGGATGAGTTGTGGCCAGTCGTGGGTAATCTTGACCCTCGTGCGACTATGGTACAACTTAGGACACATTTCGTGGAACAAGCACGCATATGGGAGCATGAGCTGATGGGATACTTCCACTCCATTAAGATGGAGGAGAACTCATCACTTGATGACCACTTGGAGCGCATGCATGATGCGTGCATGAGGCCTGCATACTCCTGGATAGCTGGATGATAGGCTCTTTTGCAAACGGTGTTGTGCTACGGTCGCTGCCACCAAGCTACCAAGCACAAGTCAGGACTTGCATTATGAGAGGCGACGCGAAAACACATGATTTCCACGAGTTCATATCACATTTTAGAGATGTGATGGTTGAACCCGTTTTCACTGAGGTCATCAATGACAAAGGTATATATTAGATATATAGTTTTATAAATGTTATAATCTTGCAAACACATTTGTAGTGTTAAGTATATTTGACACTTGTTCTGTTTTACTGAAAATAGGTCCTTCTGCATAGAGGTGCTTGCTAGAGAGGAGGTGACGTTGCGTGTTGATGGTGAGCATAATGATGATGGCCAATGACACTCTCCCTCAACATTTATCATTTAGTTTATGTTTAGGATGATTATTGTAATCAAAAGATTGTGAACTTCTCTAGTGTGTCTCACACTTTGTGAGACGGTTATTCATATGAGCTTGTAACAAACAGTTGTTCCACTTTTATGAATGATTTATATTTGTGTTCATATCTTGTTTGATTATATGTGAATTATCCTGGTTATGAAACTAATTGATAATACATGAACATTTGTAAAATATTGAAATGCTTTGAAAATACCCAACTTAATGATATGTTCATTTTGATTGAAACCATTGTTTAAATTCAAAGTTATGTTGATAATATGTGAAAGACATTCGATTTTTTGTCACATATAAATCATGCCTAAGTTCGGCAATATAACTTAAACACTGGGTATTACTTAAATACAAAGTGTTTGATGAATTGTTAAAAAGAATATATATTCGATGTATTGTGTTTTAACAAAATGGTAATTATCATTATATGTTTGTTTAAATGTGTAAAGAAGTTTACCAAAGGAAACATGAGTATGAAACTATTTGATATGATCAAAGTGTTTCATCAACAAAGGGTATGCATATAAAAGAGAATCTAATTACTACGATTTGATCAATAGTAATGAAATTCAACTTTATAAGATTGGCATAAAAGAAATTGTGAAATGCAATGCGTTTGAAATGCAAAGCATCAATATGATATTTGATATCAAGTGGGTGAATAGATGGTGCCAAATAAATCGTTGTAATGTATATGTGGAGACCATTAGTTAGAAATAGTTAGCACTTAATTAGAATATATAGTGAACCATCTGGATTCGTGAGATCGGCGCCATATTTAGTATGGATCTTCGTGAAAGTTTTGGGGTTATTTGATATAACCAAATAAATAGCGAATAAGTCCTTGTAGAGTATTCATTGGAAACTTTGAATACGAAATCCACAGCTGAAACCAAAAGAGAAGCGAAACAAGTATTGCTTGGATTTTGGTGCATCCTTGAGAAAGTTCACATTCAGTGATATTTCTCGATTATGGAACAAATGGAACATAGTGAAAAACACGATGAGGATTAAAAACCCTGCATCAGAGTATTGAGAAGCGCAACGGAATGTGTTCCTGAACAATTCTCTTCACAAAGGAAAGAATCAATGATAGTTACCATTATGTTTTCCCCATTAGTGTTTTCACTACATGAAGTAGGATTCAAAATGTAACCCATATCTTGTGTGGAAACATTTGTGAATCATTTGTCATGATTACTGGAATATGACATACCTACGAATTACTAAGGAAATAATGGTAAACTAGAATTATGAGAAATCCTAGAAGCAAAATTCCCTTGAGATTAGAAAGCAACTTGTTACTGAATCTTACAAAGTAAAGGAGTTAATTGGAATTTTCCCAAATGACTGAAAAGCCATAGTGGAAAAGGGGGTGAATAACAAAAGCACAATTTGTCAAGTATTGGACAAATTCAAATGAATATGATTCAAGTGTGCTAAATGTCTAGTGGATTTAAAACTAGTAAAGTACTAGTATCTCACAGTAAATCTCCAAGTTTGAAATTTGATCAAAGGATTTTGAAATCGTTCAAAATAGTGAGTGGATATGCAATTGGCATGAAATTGAGTGGGAGCTATAAATGTCTTCCTAAAACAATATGTGAATGCCATTTTTTTTTGAGTGGGAGCAATATATGTATCAAATTCAAATATGTAGGAACATAGTTTGAGTAAGAGTAGTGACTCATACCCAAATATGTTGGGAACATGTTTTGAGTGGGAGCTTATAGGAGTTATTCTTAAGTGTGTTAAGAATAAAAGTGCAAGTACCGATAAATAATGATTTATAAGGGGTAGAAGTTGATAATAAGTGTATTATGATATTATGTAGTATTCCTTAAGGGATTCTGAAAAGGGTTTCAGAATAGAAGTTAATTAAGGAACTAGTCCTTAATAACTCAAATTAGGAATAGTATTAAGTTTAACATCAATGGTTGAAAGAAATAAAAGGATGATCATCGTCCACTATGTTGAGACATAGGTTCTATCTTAGAAAACCATGATGATAACTTAACATAATGTATGATCCAATAAGAAACGTTAGAAAAGTGATTAAGTTTGAATCACGAAACGTCAAGCCAAGTTTGTCCGCAGTGTCTAATAGAGAGCTGTAGACATGTTTTCCAAATCCATAAAGGATGACATATCTTAAAGCATAAAGGGTTATGTTATAAGGGAATATGTTGGAAACTCCTATAAATACCGATTAAAGTCAAGTAGGAAGTGAGGTGAACAAAACATCGAAAGTTGCACAGAGTGCACTCGTGTTTTGATGAATACATTTATAATAATAGATAAGGGTACCATCTAAAGTGTTGTATAATGTTATGGCGGGGCTAGTTTGATTTTAACGTAGAATGATGTGTCCCAGGCCACAGTGCCCATGAGAAAGCCCTCGAGGTTGATCTAAAGTCACTATAGGCTCCTGGAATCCGGCCTTGTTCTGCTGCCATAGCGATGATGCATACACACAGATGTTATCATGTGATGATAAAGTATTAATGTCAATCAAGGTGACATTAGTAAGTTGCAAAGGATTTGGGACTATAAAGAACATACCCAAGACTCAACCTCTTCCATGAGCAAGCATGTTCAGGGTACCAGATATATGGTGTCAATGATTAAGAACAAATGCAGCTAGTTTATGTGTACTCTAGTGCAAGTGGGAGACTATTGGAAATATGTCCTAGAGACAAATAATAATAAGGATTGTTATCATATTTCATAAAGTTTATGATTAAGTTTTATATCATGCTATAACTGTATTGAGAGGAAACATCAATGCACGTGTGATATATAAACAACCAGGGGTTCCCAGTGAAATTCTAGTCACTGATTCATTGGTCAACAGATGATCAATTTTCCTGATCATGTGGCATTTATGCCAGTTGGAAACAGAGTCAATTCATTCTGAGAATGAGATGATGAACCAATACCCAACCTAAACATCGTGACCCGATCATGTCACGAAGTTCAAGTTACAATGATTAGAAATGGATCCTCGTAGACTATTCTTTAGACCATGAGGCTATATCAATCATTGTCTCCTGAGAGTGGTCAGATAGCATCAAACATCACTTGGTACTATAGTGACAATAAAGGTGTATTCAGGTATTCAGTGGAACCGTAGAGGCAATATATGCCAAGAGCTGGATTTGTCCATCCACGTGACGTAAACATACTCAAGGGCCCACTCGGAGAAGTTATATCCAATAGCTGCGCAACATGTGATTTGATCACAGGGATATCACTTGTCGAACGAGTCAAGTAGCATTGTTCGGTAACGAGATTGAAAACGACATGGTGATGTCATTGATCAGATCTCGGGCAATGTGAGTGTCGAGAGACAAAGGGAATAAGACATGTCTGTCCCGGTTCAAACGACAAAGATTCGTGGAATGCACATAGGTCACATGGCCATCCAGGTCCCTCTGTCGATCAATGGTCCGGGAGTGTCCCGACCATGTCTGGAGTGTTCCCGAACCGTGGGGTATCACACTTAAAGGTTTGATGATGCTTAGAGAGTGTTTATAGGATCAGGAGAATCACCAAAGAATAGTAGAGAGAAAACCGAAAGGGTTTCTTTCGGTAAGTCCGGAGGATGTCCGGAGTGGAGGTGGAAGGTGTGTCGTAGCCATGGAGATTGAATAATATGTGAATGACTGTTAAATATTGATTTAATAATTTATTCATAATTATTTAATAAAAGAGAAAATCAATTAATGGTTAGAAGGCTTAATGGGCCAATTCCCAGAGGGGAAAGGGCCCAAGAGGGGACCACACCCCTAGGAGAGGCCTAGGCGGTGGCCAGCGGCCCTAGTGGGCCTGTCCCACATGGGGCCCATGGGTGGGGGATGGCCGACGGGCCTCCCCCTCTCCCTCTCCTTTAGTACCACCCCGGGACTTTGAGGGAGGTAGTACCTCCCCCGCCTATATATAGTGGGGTATTTGGCCAGATAAATACACACAATATTCAATAAAGGTTTCCTCACCTTTGGGGAGACATCCAATTGATACTCTCTCTCTCTCTCTCTCTCTCTCTCTCTCTCTCTCGTGACCATGGTCCCAAGTTCGGACTGCACGAACGAGAGACATCTTCACCGTGGAGCACCATCGTGCTGCGGGATTCAGATCCAAGAGCTCTACTTTCGCAACTGCCGCTGGATCGGGGAAGCGGGAGTAATCGTGAGGCACCAGACATGTGTAACTCCCCGCGAGGTGTCATACTTGAGGCACTCAAGTCGTTGCAGCCACAGGAGCGCAAGGACTTTATCACGACCTTGAGGTTGGCTTCGGCTCGTCTACATCAACCACGCTCTCCTGAGCGTTGACAACGCTTTTCGGTCTTCAAGGGTAAGTTCTTGAAAATCCCCTCCCGTTACTGCATTACTAATAGATAGGTCCTGGCAACATCAGGGGTTTATGGGCGTAGGTTAAAAATTTATTGTTTTCATATGCGGAACCCTTACAGTAACTAGATCTCATTAAGATATAATGGTCAGATGTATGTCTATCATGTCATTTAACCAATGA
Organism: Avena insularis; assembly: GCA_023614405.1. Taxonomy (NCBI): domain Eukaryota; kingdom Viridiplantae; phylum Streptophyta; class Magnoliopsida; order Poales; family Poaceae; genus Avena; species Avena insularis. The sequence goes on along the minus strand of CM042684.1, from coordinate 269,892,369 downwards.
CATGACCTCATTGTCAATTGGCATAAATACCCATGATCTTGAAACCTAGATCATCCTCATGACCAATGAACTACTTTGTTAGAGGTAACTAGAGACACAGTTTGTTCACATACCACACGTGTATTAATGTTTCGTATTAACACAATTATAGCACAGTATGAAACGTATTATGAACATATAGGAGATATATCAAATAATACACTTTATTATTTGCCTCTAGGGCATAACTCCTTTAGTCTCCCACTTGCACTAGAGTACAAATAAAACTAGTTTACAATAGGCAAGAAGATAAGACCAATGGAATCTCGGTGTTATTTATGCTTGTCTTGTTGGAGAACTTTGGTCAAAGGATCTGCCATATTCAGTTCCGTATCTACTTTGAAAATCTTGACTTCACCTTCGTCAACATTCTGCTGGATGACGTGAAATCTAAGCTTGATGTGTTTGGCTGCAGAATGTGTCCTTGGTTCCTTTGCGTTTGCAATAGCTCCCATGTTATCACAATAGAACGTCATGGGGTCTTGTGCATTTGGAAAGACTCCTAGTTCGATGACGAAATTCCTTAGCCAAACAGCTTCATTCGGTGCATCAGCCGCATCAATGTATTCAGACTCCATTGAAGACTGGGCCACCACCGGCTGCTTCTTACTCTTCTAGCTTACCGCCCCACCATTCACTAGGAACACAAATCCCGTTTGAGAATTTGAGTCATCATGATCTGAGTTCTAGCTCGCATCCACGTAACCTGTTACGTTCAGAGCTTCATCATTTCCTCCATAGATTAGGAACATGTCCTTTGTTTTTTCAGATACTTTAGGATATGCTTCACAGCTGTCCAGTCACCAGGTCCTGGATTACTTTGGTATCGGCTCGTCAAACTAAGAGCCAATGCCACATCAGGTCGCGTACTTAACATTGCATACATGATAGATCCTATGGCTGAGGCATAGGGGGTGTAAAACATCTTTTCTCTATCATCATCCATTACCAGACATTGACTCGTACTCATTTTGCAATTCTTCATCATTGGTACAAAGCCCCTTTTGGTATTGTCCATTTTGAACCTCTTCAAAATCTTTTCGATGTAAGTACTCTGACTTAACACAATTAGGTGTCTTCATCTATCTCTATAGATCTTAATTCCTAATATGTATGCAGCTTCACCTAGGTCCTTCATGGAAAATTGACTACTCAAATATGCGTTCACGCTTCTCATAAGATCCACATCGTTTCCCATAAGTAGTATGTCATCCACATATACTACTAAGAAAACAACCGAGCTCCCACTAGCTTTCTTGTAAACACAGAACTCTTGTTGATTTTGGACAAATCCAAAACTCTTGATCACTTGATCAAAATGTTGGTTCCAGCTCCGAGATGCCTGCTTCAATCCATAAATGGACTGCTAAAGCTTGCACACCATTCCAGCATCCTTAGGATCAACAAAACCTTCCGGTTGCATCATATACAACTCTTCATCAATGTGACCATTGAGGAATGTGGTCTTGACATCCATCTGCCAAATTTCATAGTCAAAATGAGCAGCAATTTCTAGTAAAATCCGGATAGCCTTAAGCATCACTATGAGAGAATAAGTCTCATCGTAATCAACTCCCTGAATTTTCTAAAACCCCTTGGCGACAAGTCGAGCTTTGTGAATGGTCACATTACCATTCACATCTTTCTTTTTCTTAAAGATCCATTTATTCTCCATGGCCTTGCGGCCTTCCGGAAGATCTACCAAGGTCTAAAATTGGTTTTCATACATGGATCCTATTTAAAATTTCATGGCTTCTAGCCATTTCTCATAGTCAGCACTATCCATAGCTTCTTTGTAGTTTGCAGGTTCTTCCCATTCATCTAGGATGACAGGCATCACAAGGCTACAGTACCAATCAGGAGTGGCACGAACTCTTGTAGACTTGCAAACCTCAGGAGTCTCGATGTTGTTGTTTTGATCATCATCAATGGGCTCTTCCTCCATGTTGGAGAGCGGTTTCGGAACAGCTTCCATTGTGCTACTCAGAATTTGGAGAGAAGGGTCAACAACTTCATCTAACTCAATTTTCCTTCCACTAACTCCTTTAGCAAGAAACTCTTTCTCGAGAAAGGTGCCGGCTTTTGCGACAAACGTTTTGCATTCGGCCTGGTTGTAGAAAGTATACCCAACCGTTTCCCTTGGGTATCCTACAAAGATACATTTTTCCGACTTGGGTTCGAGTTTGTCAAGCTGTAGTTTCTTGACGTAAGCCTCACAGCCCAAACTTTTAGAAATGACAACTTTGGCTTCTGGCCATACCATATCTCATATGGAGTTGTCTCTGATACGTCCATTTTGCATCACTATTCTATATCATAATTCACTGTTATTCATTGATATATTTCATATTAAGAGATGATACTTATGTTATTTCATATGTTTTTGCATGGTTGATGAATTTTGGAGCATGGACCGCTGCAGTCAGGATTCTGATGGAAAAGGTGCTGTTTGGAGGCAAAATTCGCGAAGATCAGAAAATCCGGGAAAATATATGGAAAATCCTATTTTTCCAGAAGACGAAGACTGCCAGAAGGAGGAGTGGAGATGGGCCACAGGGGGCCCACACCACCCCCTGGCGCGGGCCACCCTAGTCCGCGCCACCAGGTGGTGTGGCCGCCCTGGCCCACCTCCAGCTCTCCCCTCTTGCTTATATTATCTCCATAGAACCCTAATACATGGGGAGCGACCACAGAAAGATTCTGCCGCATCTACGGGGCGGAAAACAGCAAGGGAGAAAGATCTCTTTGGCAAACAGATTTCTGCCAGGGGAATTCCTTCCCGGAGAAGAGAGATCGTCGCCATCAACACCACCATCAAGCTGGACTTCATCGGGATCATCATCATCATCATCACCACCATCATCACCATCAGCACCCTCATCACCATCTCCATATTGCTGTAACAACTAGGTTGAATCTTGCATAGTTCTTAGGGGAAGCTTTCCCGGTGTTGATTACTCTTTGCAGTTGATGCTATTGAGTGAACCATTGAATTATCGTTTATGTTCAGATTGTTATACATCATTATTCCATCTCTGATCATGATCCATATGATGTCTTGTGAGTAGTTCGTTTTGTTCTTGAGGACATGGGAGAAGTAATGTTGTTAGTAGTGGAATTGTGTTGAGAAAGATTCAATAGTTTGATATTTAAGTTGTGGTGTACTTCTTCTAGTGGTGTCATGTGAACGTCGACTACATGACACTTCACCTATATGGGCCTAGAGGAATGCATTGTGTATTTGGCTACTAATCGTAGGGGTTGCTGGAGTGACAGAAACCTGAACCATCATTAGGAAACCATTGCGCAAGGGACGTCAGGGTCTTAGAGTTTAAAGCTGTGGTTAGGTTTCTACCTTGATTACTTTCTTGTACTTACGGATGTTTGCAAGGGGTATAATCACAAGTATGTATTAGTCCTAGGAAGGTTGGTACATTAGCACAGGTTCACCCACACAACACTTAGCAGACTAAAGAAGATTTATCAACTATATGAAGCGAAAGCACTTGACAGAATTCCTGTGTGTCCTCGAGAACGTTTGGTCATCTTAAGTAATACAACCGGCTTGTCCTTTGCTAAATAAAGGATTGAGCCACTTGTTGCATTTGTTCTTATTGTATTTTATTTAATCGTACTTTATTTACTTGCATTATCAAAAACCCCTAAAAATCCATTTGCTAAGTATTTGCAGAGAATTCCTGATCCATACCACTAGCCAACACCTTCTGCTCCTCGTTGGGTTCGACACTCTTACTTATCAAAAATACTGCAATACACCCCCTATACTTGTGGGTCGTCAAGACTATTTTCTGGCGCTGTTGCCAGGGAGTGAAGCGCTATTGGAGAGTGGATCTGGTAAAGGAAACCTCTACTGTGAGTATTGTTTATTTCTGTTAGTTGCTTTATTTTCAATATGGATAATTCGCTGAGTTTCTTATTTTGTAATGCTACTACCACTGCTAAGGTAGTAGATGAACCACCACCTGCTGAGAATGATACTTTTAAATACCTACGAGAATTATTGATTGTGTTATGGATAACTATTATGTTGGGGATGGAACTGTCCATCCCGGTGATCATTTACTCTTTATACACGAATTATGCGGGTTGTTCAAGTGTGCAGGTATTACTACAGATCAAGTTAAGAAGAAGTTATTCTCATTGTCACTAAAAGGAAGAGCTGAGGAATGGTATAAGCTGCTGAAGAATGGTCAAGCTCTTGAATGGGAGGAAATAGTACCTCTCTTTTATTCAAAGTTTTATCCTCCTAGTGAGATTCATAAAGACTGGAATCAAATATACAACTTTTGGCCTCTTGATGGAGAGAGTACAACTCAAGCTTGGGGGAGATTGAAGTTACTAATGCTCAAATGTCCCATTCATGAGCTCCCCAACAATATTATTATCAATAACTTTTATGCAAGTCTTTCTCTTCATGATAAGGATTTATTGGATGCTTCGTGTGCTGGATCATTCACTCGCATGGAAGAATAAGCTAAATGGGATCTTTTGGACCATATTCAAGACAATGCTGAAGCATGGGAGAATGACAAAGGTAGAAAGTTAGTTATAAATTATGATTATGAATGCATTGAATCTTTTAGGGGAACTGATGACTTTCAAAATATTAAAAATGCTTATGGTCTAGACTCTCAAGCCATTGCTTCTTATTTTAAGGCTTTTGCTTCCTACATTGAAGTGCCTAAAAAGAAGTGGAATAAGTATCATGAACCTTATAAATATATTGCTAAGAGTGTTCCTGCAAGAAATACTGAAGTTTATACTGCTAATCATGTTTTATCTGAACCTTACATTGAGAAAATCCCTTTCCCAGTTAAGATAAAGGAACATTCTATGATAGCTATTATGGTTAATGAAAGTACAAATAAAGCTGTTGAACCTGATAAACAAATGGATGATGAACCTATAATAGCAAATGTGAAAGACTTTGTCACTAAATATGTAGAAGAGGGACACGCTATCCTCTGTAAGGATACCTCTAATATTATTTCACAAAGTAGTGTTATGAGAACTAGTATTCCTGTGTTTTCTGTTAGAATAAGTGATCATTGTTACGATGGTCCTTGTGATAGTTATATTGTTAAGTTTATGCATGATACTGAAAGTTACTATGAGAGAGGGAAAGTGTTCTTATGTATCTCAATAATATCAAGTTTCCTCGTTTTATGCTGAAAGTTTTTATGTTGCACTTCTTTTGCCTTCCTATGCTAGTGGTTTCGGGTTTCAACAAATTGTTTGTTTACCAAATTCCCTTGCATAGGAAGTGGGTTAGACTTAAACGTGTGTATTTTTGCTTCTTAAATGCTCTCTTTCACTTCAATTCGTATTCCTAAGTGAGCATCATCAAAATTATCATGCCCATCTTAATGGCTATAAAGAAAGAGCTTATTGGGAGACAACCCAATTTATTTTTGCTTTCAGTTTGTTTTTGTTTCTTTGAGTCTTGGAAGTTATTACTTTGGTAATAACCTCTCCTTGTCCTTTTTGTTTGGTTTTTGTGTCAAGATCAACCTCTAATGAGAGAGAAGTAAGATTTGGGGAAGTTGCTGTCCCGAAACAGATTTTTGTGCTTCACCGTAAAAATTCGTGCGAGATCTCTGTACGTCGGATTGAGATGTAATTTTTTGTGCTTCTGCCCCAGGTTGTTATTTAACTTTTGTTAGTTTTGTACTTTTTTGATTTGAGCAATAGAAGATTTTCGAAAAAATTGATCTTTACCTGCTCGTCTGTTTTGACAGATTTTGCCACTCTTGCATTTGCTTCTTTATTCGATCTCCTTTTTGAATTCTTTTTGTGTTTTCGGAAGGAGTTGCTACAGTAGCTTATGTTTTGATGGTTTTCAGTTGAAATTGGACTCAAAAGGCTTTATCACTTCACTTATACTAATGTTGCTAATGAGAACCGTGTGAAGTTTTGTGTGAAAGAAATTTCCAGGTAGGTGGAGAAAATGGTGTAATGAGAAAATGAAAGGTTTCATGACTCAAGCAATAAGTGTATGAAGATGAAGATATTGATATCATTCAAGTGGTGACTCCGGAAGAATCTACTAAATACCAAATTCAGAGACTTGCAGAGTCCATTTTCAAAAAGGTAACAGTTCTAGTAAGAAAAGTTCCGTGAAAGATCTGTCCAATTATATTTTTGCAGTTTTTATCCAACAAGGAAAGCTACGAAGCGAAAGAGGGACGGAAATGGAGCCAGGGTGGCTCACACCACCCTGTGGCGTGGGCCCACCCCTGGCCACGCCACCAGGTGGTGTGGCCACCTCGGACTCTGTCTCCGACCCGTTTTCTCCCAGTACCTTCCTTTTGTTGTGAAACTTCGTAATATATAATCCCCCGGATCCCGCGAGGTTCGTATATCGTGTTCTCGTCATGTTTTTGTTTCAATCTGTTTTTGCCAGGAACTATTCTTGAAAGTTTAGAAGCACAATGGTATCCGCCAAGGATAAAGGCAAGGATCCTATGGAGGAAGATCTCCAAGACCTCGAGCAGAAGAAGGTGGTCAAGAGTGAAGGTGAAGGGGAGACAAAGCAAGGCCAACATCCTCACACCGGCACTACCATTGCAAGAATTGGAGCGTTGGCAAGATCTGTCAGGGTCAGGAGGACTGCGTGGATGTCAACTGGAGGAAAAACTCCGCGTCACTGTTTATCTCCACAGTCACTTCCTCCATGCACCAAGAATCCTTTCCATACCCTTATTCATAAGCATCAACACCAGAATATGCCCAAGGAGAAATTACCCTCCAATTGGGACTTGCCTCGTTCTAGCCATGCAGAGAAAGAAGACTTCAAGGAGGCAGAGTGGGAAAAGAATTGCAAGAGCTGGGATCCACAATCTGACATGATCATGCACCGCATCGAGCACAACTGGGAGTTGATTCGTACTCTCACCTTTGAGATTGAGGACTTGGGGAAACTAATCAAAGAGCTCATCGCGAGGATACCACCACCACCGAAGGAGTAATTCGTCATCAGGTTTGTCATCCCCTTGGTTTGTTCCAAGCTTGGGGGAGTGTCGCGGTATCACATCACTATCTTCTATCTTTTTACCTTTTTAGTAGAGTCATATCATGAATAGAGAAGTTATCATGTAGGATGGTTTGCATTATGGAAGTGTCCCCTCTCTCGTTAGATATGTATCCCTTGGTGTGAGTAGCCATTATGGAATATTAATGAGAAGTTCTATCCTTTACTCTTTTGCATATCTTATATTAGTTTTCAATTCGTGGTTATATGATTGATCTTGTTGTTAGTATTGGCATCACCTTGGGATCATTGAGTTAATTTAGTTGGTTTTGGCAAACCTGGCTCAGTCAGTAGCAACACTATTTTTGAGAATTGAATGAAAAAGATAGAAGTACCCTGAAAGAAATATAATTTCATCATCTTTCTTTCTTGATTTGCTCATAAGTTTAGTATTCTCTAGTTAAGATCTTTTGTGTTTTCAAGGAAGATTGCATGTTTGTTTTTATCACTTGTATGTTTGCTTGTTTCCTTCAACTCTTATACTTGCTACCCAGCCTTGCTAGCCAAAAACCTGTACTGAGAGGGAATTCTTCTCGTGCATCCATTCAGTGTCCACCATACCTACCTATTAGCACTATTGCTATTCCAAGTAAATTCTTGTTTTTATCTACCTTCCAAATTAAACTTGCTATGTGAAAATTAGTGATTAAAGCTCTCATGACCTTGATGGCACACTTTACTTTCTTGCATTTAATAAACTTGAACCATTATGCCCATCTATATTGCGTATATGCTTGCGCTTTCTATGTTGTGAATTAGCAGAACCATGCTGTTATGGGGAACGCTTTCAACATTGCACTGGTACTTTGTACCTAGTTGATATCATGCTCTTTTGTCTATGGATGTCGTCGGTGTGAAATGAAAGGGGAGCTTGTAAGTCCATGGAGTTATGCATGTGTCATATAGAAACGCCTGGGCCGCCAGTCTAATCCATGCTGTCATGGTGGAAACCTGCAGCGTAACCATAATGAGCATTTGTGAAGCATTCTTCTTATAAAAAAAGAGATGGAGATTGAGAAAAAGAGGAAAAGAAAAAAAAGAGATGAGAAAAGAGGAAAGAGAGAAAAAAGCACCATATTCCCATGGTAAATAAGAATATTGCTGAGATGCTCGTTGTCTGCTTGCCTTGTCATTTTGATATGGGGATTCTTCCATATCATCGGGCAAGGGGTACCCCGTTGGCGGTTCTCCATGATACACATGTGCTTACTATGACAAGAACTTACCGGTGACTAAACTTGAGTAGCATGAGGAGCGGCCCTCGTATTCAAGGGGCATGAGATTATCAATTTACAACTTGTCAAGCATATCCTCGTATTTGATCACTTTAACCTTAATCACCTAAAGATGCCTATGATAGGGGCAATGAGAGCTAAAAGCTAATAAGTATCATAATTTTTGGGAGCTCTTTATGAAACTTGAAATCCCTGCTTCCCTCTGCGAAGGGCCTTTCTTTTACTTTTTAAGTTGAGTCAGTAAACCTATTCCCTTCTATCTCAGCAAGTATTTTGAGTTGTTGTGTTTCATTCATTCATATGATGATTTATTCAATCATGTTTCTTATGTTCCTTGTTTTGCACATTGCTCTTATCTTGGTGATTACTACTGTGAAAGCTATCATTGAAAATCAGTTATTTGTGAACTCTAGTAAATTGTCAACTATTGTTCGACCAAGAGCTAAGTTTGCCATTACCAATTATGATTCACTTTATGTATATTTATTGTGTTTCCTTTACTTATTGCAAGTTAAGTTATATAATAGTGAGTTTTCTTCTATTATGATCTATGTATTGATGAATGTGATGCTTCTTGACAGTATTATTTTTATCGACTCTTCACTCCATAAACCTGAGGCCATATTTATTGAGCTCAGTTTCGCTTGGGGACAAGCGAAGTCTAAGCTTCGGGGGAGTTGATACGTCCATTTCGCATCACTATTCTATATCATAATTCACTATTATTCATTGATATATTTCATATTAAGAGATGATACTTATGTTATTTCATCTATTTTTGCATGGTTGATGACTTTTGGAGCATGGACCACTCCAGTCAGGATTCTGATGGAAAAGGTGCTGTTTGGAGGCAAAATTCGCGAAGATCAGAAAATCCGGGAAAATATATGGAAAATCCTATTTTTCCAGAAGATGAAGACTGCTAGAAGGAGGAGTGGAGATGGGCCACGGGGGCCCACACCACCCCCTGGCACGGGCCACCCTAGGCCGCGCCACCAGGTGGTGTGGCCGCCTTGGCCCACCTCCAGCTCTCGCCTCTGGCATATATTATCTCCACGGAACCCTAATACCTGAGGAGCGACCACAGAAAGATTCCGCCGCCTCTACGGGGCGAAAAACACTAAGAGAGAAAGATCTCTTCGGCAGACAAATTTCTGCTGGGGGAATTCCTTCTCAGAGAGGGGAGATCATCGCCATCAACACCACCATCAAGCTGGACTTCATCCGGATCATCATCATCACCACCATCATCACCATCAGCACCCTCATCACCATCTCCATATTGCTGTAACAACTGGGTTGAATCTTGCATAGTTCTTAGGGGAAACTTTCCCAGTGTTGATTACTCTTTGCAGTTGAGGCTATTGCGTGAACCATTGAATTATCGTTTATGTTCAGATTGTTATACATGATTATTCCATCTCTGATCATGATCCATATGATGTCTTGTGAGTAGTTCGTTTTGTTCTTGAGGACATGGGAGAAGTCATGTTGTTAGTAGTGGAATTGTATTGAGAAAGATTCAATAGTTTGATATTTAAGTTGTGGTGTACTTCTTCTAGTGGTGTCATGTGAACATTGACTACATGACACTTCACCTTTATGGGCCTAGGGGAATGCATTGTGTATTTGGCTACTAATCATAGGGGTTGCCGGAGTGACAGAAACCTGAACACCCGTTAGGAAACCATTGCGCAAGGGACGTCAGGGTCTTAGAGTTTAAAGTTGTGGTTAGGTTTCTACCTTAATTACTTTCTTGTACTTACGGATGTTTGCAAGGGGTATAATCACAAGTATGTATTAGTCCTAGGAAGGTCTGTACTGTTGGGTCCGTAGCATAGAAAACAAAATTTTTCCTACGATGAGAACTACACGCCAAGATCTATCTACTAGGTACAAAGCAACGGGTGGACATACATCCAACGAGAACTTACCCTCGAAGACAACGAGTTTTGTTAACGAGTAGGAACTCATGGTTGATGTAGTCGTACACTTGCCGATCTCAAGATCGTGAGGAAGTCCGAGCGCCGCAACTCAGTAGCGCATCCGTACTCGCACACACGTTCAAGCCACCGGACAACCTCCACCTCCTCGCTCCAGTGATCCAGCGGAAGCAGCAACTCCTTCTAGACGAAATGCCACCGGGAACATGTATCTCGCTAATCTGAGACCATGGGGGAATAATTCTAGTGGGGGAGAGAGATCCTTCACAAGGAGGTGTGAGGAAGAAGTAGGAAGAGGGTGGCCTTTTATAGGAGGAGGGGGGTACCCCCTCTCTCCATGTCCGGCGCATGGGGGGGTGACCCCTCACCTCCCCCATTCATGTGGTGGTAACCCCTCCACATTAAAATGCCTCTTCACATTCCCCTTTAAAGTCCCTACTTTAAATGCATTAAAATTCTCCAAGTTTAATGCTCTCTCATTTAATAAAACTCTTTTATTAAATTTATTCAGAATTTTGGTAATTACTTTAATTAACAAACATTCACATATAGCCCCTTGCAATATTTCAATATCCCATGCAGAACCACTTTCTGCAATTTCAGCCGAAACAATTTCTAGGTTCTATCGAAACAATTCCTGCGCTTTGCAATTCTTTCATCTGAAACATATGTGCTCCAAAATGGTGTCCGGTAACTCTTAAGTGTGTCATCGTACGGTTCGCGGATAATGCAGACATGATTGAGACTCCTCTCAGATCAATAGTCAGAAGCGGGACCTAGAGATCCGTACTGACTCCTGCATATTCAACGATGACTTCTGTGATCGTGAGAACCTTTAACGCTTGTAATTTAATCCCTTTGTCTCATGATATAACACATGTCCGAGATTCGATCATCTGTATCCAAATACCTAGTTTTATCTCGTCACCGACATGCACTCTTTTCTCGTTCCCGTGATATAACATTCTAGTGATCACATCACTTGCTTGGAAGCTATCTCAATGTGATATCACCGAGAGGGCCCAGAGTATATCTATCCGTCATCAGGATTGACAAATTCCACTCTTGATCCATGAGCCTCAACATAACACCTTCGTAGTACTGAACCCATCTTTATAGTCACCCTGTTACGGTGTGATGTTTGATGTTATCAAGATACTCTTCAGGTGTTAACAATTAACATCATCTCATGGTCTAAGGATAAAGATTACTTCGTATGATGTTATAGCAATATAAACATAATGACTTGATCGTAATGCTATACTTTGGATGAATGTTCATCACATCATTCCACAAATGGTGTGACCTTGTTATTAACAACATCCAATGTCCATGATCAGGAAACCTTGATCATCTTGTTAATCAACAAGCTAGTCTATAAGAGAGGCATAACTAGGAACCCTTTTTTTATTAAACACACATGTATTGATGTTTCCGATCAATACAATTCTAGCATGCAAAATAAACATCTATCATATATAAGGAATACATAATAACAACTTTATTATTGCCTCTCAGGGCATATTTCCTTCAGTCTCCCACTTGCACTAGAGACAATAATCTAGTTCACATAGTGATAAATCTAACACCCATGGAGTTTTGGTGTTGATCATGTTTTGCCCTAGGGAGAGCTATAGTCAACGGATCTGCTACATTTAGGCCCGTGTGTAGTTTACAAATCTTTATATCTCCATCCTTGACATGCTCACGGATGGAGTGAAACCGGCGCTTAATATGCTTGGAATTCTTGTGAGACCTCGGTTCCTTTGCGTTGGCTATGGCTCCATTGTTGTAACAATAGATCACCATTGGGTCCAATGCACTAGGAACCACACCTAGTTCCGTAATGAACTCTTTCATCCAAACCGCTTCCTGCGCCGCTTCTGAAGCAGCAACATATTGTGCCTCCGTCGTTGATCCAGCCACCACAGGTTGTTTGGAACTCCTCCAACTAACTGTTGCTCCGTTCAAGAGAAATACGTATCCGGATTGAGACTTAGAGTCATCCGGATCAGTGTCAAAGCTAGCATCGACATAACACTTAGCGACTAGCTCTTCTTCACCTCCGTATATAAGAAACATATCCCTAGTTCTTCTCAAGTACTTGAGGATGTTCTTGACCGCTATCCGGTTCAACCTGGATCAGATTGGTACCTACTGGTCAAACTAATAGCATGTGCCACATCCGGTCTTGTACATAGCATGGCATACATAATAGAGCCTATGGCCGAGGCATAGGGTATCTTATCCATCATCTCTTTCTTCCGTCAGAATGGCGGACTTTGAGTCTTACTCAATGTCTTGCCTTGCAACATAGGTAAGAACCCCTTCTTACTTTCGTCCATATTAAACTTCTTTAATATCTTATCAAGGTATGTACTCTGCGATAGCCCAATTAGGCGCCTTGATCTATCTCTATAGATTTTAATGCCTAATATATATGATGCTTCACCAAGGTCTTTCATCGAAAATTTGCTGTTTAGATAACTTTTAACACTGTTTAAAAGATATATATCATTTATAATCAATAACATGTCATCCACATATAATATCATAAATGCCATATTGCTCCCACTCACTTTCCTGTAAATACAAGCCTCTCCATAAGTTTGGACAAATCCAAACTCTTTGATCACCTCATCAAAGCGGAGATTCCAACCCCGGGATGCTTGCTTCAGTCCATAGATGGATCGCTGAAGTTTGCATACCTTATTAGCATCCTTAGGATCGAAAAAACCCTTAGGTTGTATCATATACAACTCTTCTTCAATATTACCATTGAGGAACGCAGTTTTGACATCCATCTGCCATATTTCATAATCGAAATATGCAGCAATTGCTAACATAATCCTAACCGACTTAAGCATCGCTACGGGAGAGAATGTCTCATCGTAGTCAACTCCTTGAATTTGTCGAAACCCCTTTGCGACAAGTCGAGCCTTATAGATGGTCACATTACCATTAGCATCAATTTTTCTTTTGAAAATCCATTTATTCTCAACGGCCTTTCGATCGTGAGGTAAGTCCACCAAGGTCCAAACTTGGTTCTCGTACATGGATTCCATCTCGGATTTCATGGCTTATAGCCATTTGTTGGAATCCAGGCTCATCATCGCTTCTTCATACGTCGCAGGGTCATCCATTTCATCAACCATGAAATTCACAACAGGATTGCCGTACAGTTCAGGGGCTGCACGTGTCCCGCTTGACCTGCGAGGTTTGGTAGTGTCCTCTTTCGGAGTTTCATGATCAATATCATTAGCTCTCTCTTCATTAGGTGAAGTCAACTCCGAAACAACTTCCGGTGCTGCGCTACTCGCCATTTCATGAAGAGAAGGTTCAAAAACCTCTTCGAGTTCTACCTTCCGACTACTCACACCTTTCACGAGAAAATCCTCTCAAGAAAGGATCCATTCTTGGCAACAAAAACCTTGCCCTCGGATCTGTGATAGAAGGTATACCCAATCGTTTCCTTAGGGTATCCTATGAAGACGCATTTTTCCGCTTTGGGTTCGAGTTTATCCGACTGAAGTTTCTTCACATAAACATCGCATCCCCAAACTTTAAGAAATGACAACTTAGGTTTGTTTCCAAACCATAATTCATATGGTGTCGTTTCAACGGATTTAGATGGTGCCCGATTTGAAGTGAATGCAGCTGTTTCTAGTGCATAACCGCAAAATGACAGTGGCAAGTTAGTCAGAGACATCATAGATCGAACCATATCCAATAAGGTACGATTACGACGTTCCGACACACCATTACGTTGTGGTGTTCCGGCAGGCGTGAGTTGTGAAACTATTCCACGGTCTTTCATGTGTGTGCTAAACTCGTAACTAAGATACTCTCGTCCATGGTCGGACCGCAGAAATTTGATCTTTCTGTTACGATGATTTTCCACTTCATTCTGAAATTCTTTGAACCTTTCAGAGGTTTCAGACTTATGTTTTATCAAATAGATATACCAGTATCTACTCAAATCATCCGTGAAAGTAACAAAATAACGATATCCACCTCGTGCCGACACACTCATTGGTCCACACACATCAGTATGTATGATTTCCAATAAATCTGTCGCCCGTTCCATTGAACCGGAAAACGACGTTCTAGTCATCTTGCCCATAAGGCATGGCTCACATGTATCAAATGATTCAAAATCAAGTGATTCCAAAAGTCCATCAGAATGGATTTTCTTCATGCGTTTAACGCCAATATGACCTAGACGGCAGTGCCACATATATGCAGATATATCATCATCAAGTTTAATCTTTTTAGCATTAACATTATGAATGTGCGTAATATTACTATCGAGATCCATCAAAAATAAACCATTCAACATAGGTGCATGACCATAAAAGATATTATCCATGTAAATCGAACAACCATTGTTTTCAGATTTAAACGAATAACCACTTTGCATCAAACACGATCCGGATACAATGTTCATGCTAAGTGCAGGCACCAAATAACAATTATTCAGGTTTATAACTAATCCCGATGGCATATGGAGAGGCAACGTTCCGACGGCGATCACATCAACTCTTGATCCATTGCCGACCCGCATTATGACCTCATCCCTTGCTAGTTGTCGCTTGTTTCGCAGCCCCTGAATCGAGTTACATATATTAGCAACCGATCCCGTATCAAATACCCAGGTGCTACTGCGAGTACTAGTCAAGTACACATCAATAACATGTATATCATATATACCTTTGTTTGCCTTGATGGACTTCTTGTCCACCAAATACTTGGGGCGCGATTCTTCTTCAATGGCGATCCCTTGCAATAGTAGCACTCGGTGTCAGACTTAGGGCCAGCTCGGGGTTTCTTTTCAGGTGCGGCAACATATTTGCCACCCTTCTTTCCCTTGTGCTTTCCTTTCTTGTCCTTCTTGAAACCGGTGGTCCTATTGATCATCAACACTTGATGTTCTTTCCTAATCTCCACTTTTGTAGTCTTAAGCATTGACAGAAGCTCGGGAAGAGTCTTCTTCATGCCCTGCATATTATAGTTCATCACAAAGCTCTTGTAGCTAGGTGGCCGAGATTGGAGAACAC
Source organism: Avena insularis (assembly GCA_023614405.1). Classification (NCBI taxonomy): domain Eukaryota; kingdom Viridiplantae; phylum Streptophyta; class Magnoliopsida; order Poales; family Poaceae; genus Avena; species Avena insularis. The sequence goes on along the minus strand of CM042684.1, from coordinate 269,877,044 downwards.
GATGTATGCCCAAGTCAATGGGAATCGTTATTCCCAAGGACACAAGCTTATCAGCGTACCCAGACATTTTGAGACATGCTCACTAACGGAGCTGTTCTCCTCCATCATGCAGCTAAAGAACTTTCAGTAGAATTATAACTCTCTACAGCAGCATGGGTATCGAAAATCATTTTCAATTCTCCCATGGTATCAAAGGCATTGCCATTTTCGAAACGCTTTCGAAGTTCTGGCTCTAGCCCATACAGTATGCCGCAATGAACTAAGTTGTGGTCCTCCTGACGAGTCACATAGACATTCTTTTCCTCGTTAGGGGCATCAGGAGCTGGTGGGGGCACAAGCATCTAGCACATATTCCTTTTGTGCAGCAGTGAGGAGAATCCTCAAATTCATAGCCCAGTTGGTGAAGTTGCTACCATTCGCAGCAAGTTTCTCTTTCTCCATGAACACATTGAAATTAAAAGCAGGTGGTGCCATCTAAATTGAATTTGTAAAGTTTATTTATACTAAGTTTATGATAGATTGAGTTCAACTAATCCAAATTACTAATGAACTCCCACTCAAAAACGACATCCCTCGTGTCCTTTTGGTGATTACATGGACCAAATCCACTACACCAAGTCCGATCATCACGTGAGTCGGTGTAGCTTCAAAGGCGAGCATCTATATGGGCATCATATCAACTAGATGACTCATGCTTAACCTTTTGGTCCGTGTTCTGAGGCCATGTCTGTACATGCTAGGCTCACCAAGTAAGAACCTTAGTACTCGCGTGTGTAAAACTGTCTTACACCCGTTGTATGAAAGCGTAGAGTCGAGTACACCCGATCATCACGTGATGTCTCGAAACACGATCCATAGAACGGTGCATACTCAAGGAAGAACACATTTTATCTTGATATCTAAATGAGGGATCATCTTACAATGCTACCAAAAGCGCCAAACTAGCATTATAAGATGCTAACATCTAATGTGTAAAGTGAGATGATATGGTCCATGCATTTGATCTCTATCATTTGCATCGTGGTATGATCTCTATCATTCCTTTGTGTGTAAGGCCAAGGTCTATGGAACTTACACGTTGAATGTGTTGTAAGAGTATATATCATACATCTACTTACAACAATACCATATCAATACACTAGCCCAGCAACGATCTAAACTAGACGCCTCTAATTTATCAATTGCAAGTTTTACGTGGCTTAGGGCTTTCGGAGATAGAACCGTTCTCACCTACGAACATGAACCACAACGAAGATAACCAAGTTATTAGCAACTCGTTGCAAATCAGATATTGACTATAGTAGGAGAGACAGACACCCGCCAGCCACTTATGCAAAACAAGTTGCATGTCAGTCGTGGAACCGGTCTCATGTACGATGACATGTAAGGTTGGTCCGGTCCGCTTCATCCCACTATGCCACCAATATCCAAAATACATAGAAGATGCAATAACATGATCATCATTGCCCACATATAAACATATGTGTATTACCCGTGCAAAGCACCTACGCATAGATCAGGCTCTGATACCACTGTTGGGTCCGCAGCATAGAAAACAAAATTTTTCCTACGATGAGAACTACACGCCAAGATCTATCTACTAGGTACAAAGCAACGGGTGGACATATATCCAACGAGAACTTACCCTCGAAGACAACGAGTTTTGTTAACGAGTAGGAACTCGTGGTTGATGTAGTCGTATACTTGCCGATCTCAAGATCGTGAGGAAGTCCGAGCGCCGCAACTCATCAGCGCATCCGTACTCGCACACACGTTCAAGCCATCGGACAACCTCCACCTCCTCGCTCTAGTGATCCAGCGGAAGCAGCAACTCCTTCTAGACGAAATGCCACCAGGAACATGTATCTCGCTAATCTGAGACCATGGGGGAATAATTCTAGAGGGGGAGAGAGATCCTTCACAAAGAGGTGTGAGGAATAAGGAGGAAGAGGGTGGCCTTTTATAGGAGGAGGGGGTACCCCCTCTCTCCATGGCCGGCGCATGGGGGGAGGGGGGTTGACCCCTCACCTCCCCCATTCATGTGGTGGTAACCCCTCCACATTAAAATGCCTCTTCACATTCCCCTTTAAAGTCCCTACTTTAAATGCATTAAAATTCTCCAAGTTTAATGCTCTCTCATTTAAGAAAACTCTTTTATTAAATTTATTCAGAATTTTGTTAATTACTTTAATTAAAAAACATTCACATATAGCCCCTTGCAATATTTCAATATCACATGCAGAACCACTTTCTGCAATTTCACCCGAAACAATTTCCGGTTTCTATCAAAACAATTCCTGCGCTTTGCAATTATTTCGTCTGAAACATATGTGCTCCAAAATGGTGTCCGGTAACTCTTAAGTGTGTCACCCTACGGTTCGCGAATAATGCAGACATGATTGAGACTCCTCTCAGATCAATAGTCAAGCGGACACGGAGATCCGTCTGACTCACATATTCAACGATGACTTCTATGATCGTGAGAACCTTTAACGCTTGTAATTTAATCCCTTTGTCTCATGATATAATACATGTCCGAGATTCGATCATCGGTATCCAAATACCTAGTTTGATCTCGTTACTGACATGCACTCTTTTCTCGTTCCCGTGATATAACATTCTAGTGATCACATCACTTGCTTGCAAGCTATCTCAATGTGATATCACCGAGAGGGCCCAGAGTATATCTATCCGTCATCGGGATTGACAAAGTCCACTTTTGATCCATGAGCCTCAACATAACACCTTCGCAGTACTGAACCCATCTTTATAGTCACCCTGTTACAGTGTGACGTTTGATGTTATCAAGATACTCTTCAGGTGTTAGCAATTAATATGATCTCAGGGTCTAAGGATAAAGATTACTTCGTATGATTTTATAGCAATATAAACATAATGACTTGATCATAATGCTATACTTCAGATGAATGTTCATCACATCATTCCACCAATGGTGTGACCTTGTTATTAACAACATCCAATGTCCATGATCAGGAAACCTTGATCATCTTGTTAATCAACGAGCTAATCTATAAGAGAGGCATAACTAGGAACCCTTTTTGTTTATTAAACACACATGTATTGATGTTTCCGATCAATACAATTCTAGCATGCAAAATAAACATCTATCATATATAAGGAATACATAATAACAACTTTATTATTGCCTCTCAGGGCATATTTCCTTTAGGTACATTAGCACAGGTTCACCCACACAACACTTGGCAGACTAAAGAAGATTGATCAACTATATGAAGCGAAAGCACTTGACAGAATTCCCGTGTGTCCTCGAGAACGTTTGGTCATCTTAAGTAATACAACCGACTTGTCCTTTGCTGAATAAAGGATTGGGCCACTTGTTGCATTTGTTCTTATTGTATTTTATTTACTCGTACTTTATTTACTTGCATTATCAAAACCCCCTAAAAATCCGTTTGCTAAGTATTTGCAGAGAATTCCTGATCCATACCACTAGCCAGCACCTTCTGCTCCTCGTTGGGTTCGACACTCTTACTTATCGAAAATACTGCGATACACCCCCTATACTTGTGGGTAATTAGTCTCCACGGATTTGGATGGTGCTCGGTTTAAAATAAAAGCAGCGGTTTCCAACACGTATCCCCAAAACGACACAAACAAATCAGTTAAAGACATCATGGACCTCACGCTATCCAATAGGGTTCGGTTACATCGTTCCGACACACCATTACGCTGTGGTGTTCCGGCTGGCATAAGCTGTGGGATAATCGCACAGTCCTTCAAGTGCATGTTAAACTCATAACTCAAATACTCGCCTCCCCGATCCGATCGGAGATGCTTGATTCTCTTGTTAAGCTGATTTTCTACCTCTTTCTGAAATTCCTTGAACTTTTCAAAGGTTTCAGATTTGTGCTTCATCGAGTAGATATATCCATATCTACTTAAGTCTTCACTAAAGGTAACAAAGTAACGATAACCATTGCGTGTTGAGACACTCATTGGTCCACATACATCCGTATGTATGATTCCCAGTAGGTCTACAACTCTCTCCACTGTCCCGGAGAATGGTGTCCTAGTCATCTTGCCCATGAGGCATGGCTCACATGTATCAAGGGATTCAAAATCCAATGATCCAAGAAGCCCTTCCGAATGAAGCTTCTTCATGCGTTTTACGCCAATGTGCCAAGACGGCAATGCCGCATAAACATGGAATTATCATCATTTTGCTTACAACGTTTTGCATCAACACTATGGATGTGTGTATCACAATCAATATCAAGTAAGAATAAACCATCACACACAGGAGCATGAACATAGAAAATATCATTCATATAAATTGAACAACCATTTGTTCCTGATTTAAATGAATAATGATGTTGCAACAAGCAAGACCCACTCACAATATTCATACTCAATGCGGGTACATAGTAGCATTTATTCAAAACCAAGAATAATCTTGATGGTAGACGAAGATGCAGGGTGCCGACGGCCATCACTTCGACTCTCGAACCATTGCTGGCGCGCATCGTCACGTCGTCCTTCCTCAGGCGCCTCCTACTCTATAGATCCTGCTGAGAGTTACAAATGTGAGCAACAGAACCGGTATCAAATACCAAGGTGTTACTCCTGGCGCTTGTAAGAAACACATCAATAACATGTATATCACATATACCTTTGTCCTTGGCAGCTATCTTGCCGGCTTTCTTGTCTTCAAGGTACTTGGGGTAGTTGCATTTCCAGTGCTCATCCCCTTTGTAGTAGTAGCACGTAGTGCCGGGCTTAGGGCCAGGCTTGGCAGTCTTTGAGGTACTGGCAATGAACTTGCCATCCTTTTTGGACTTCTTTCCCTTGCCTTTTCCCTTTTGCCCCGACTTCTTAAAGTTGGTGGTCTTATTGACCATCAACACTGTGTGCTCCTTCTTGGTTTCTACCTCAGCAGTTTTGAGCATGGCGAACACCTCAGCAAGGGTCTTAGTCATCCCTAACATGTTGTAGTTCATCACAAAGCTCTTATAGCTAGGGGAAGCGAGTGCAGCACCCTATCAATTGTGAGCTCCTCCAGGATTTTACAATCCAGGGCATTCAAACGCTTAACATAGCCAGACATTTTGACTACATGCTCACTAATACTGCTGTGCTCTTCCATTTTAGCAGATAAGAAGATCTCGGAAGCATCATACCTCTCTACACGAGCCTACGAAGCAAAGACAGCCTTGAGATCCTCAATGATCTCAAAAGCATTCATCTTCTCAAAATGCTTTTGAAGCTCCGGCTCCATGGTGTAGAGCATTCCACTCTAGATGAGGGAGAAATCGTCCGCCTTGGACTGCCAGACATTATTTTTGTCCTGGGAGGCGGAATCTGCAGGCTTAGCCAGAAGCTCAGCCTCGATGACATAAGTCAACTTGTAGGGGACTAGGAGGATACTAAGATTGTGGAACCATGCGGTGAAGTTGGTTCCATTAGTTTTCAGCTTGTCCTTGTCGAGGAAAGTGCTAAGGTTGAAGGTGGGTGGGCGAGACATTTACAATGGATTTGCAAAGTGTTTAGACCATGTTCATAATAATGAGTTCAAGTTTTAATTATACTATCATACTTAAAACAAAAGAACTCCCACTCAAACAAACATCCCTCCACTCGTTTAGTGATCACATGATCCCAATCCCCTGCACCTCCCCCGATCATCACGGCCATCAATGCAGTATCAAAGGTGGACATTCCCTAATGTTGATCACATCAACCATGTGATTCATGCTCGACCTGTCGGTCTCCTATATTTCGAGGCCATGTCTGTCACATGCTAGGCTTGCTAGTTCTAACCTGTGTGTATTCGCAGTGCAACATGGCCTACACCCACTCTATGCGAACGTAGACATGTCTGACACCCGATTATCATGACCCGCCTCATACTGATAAAATTTCTTGGTGGTGCACACACAAGGGGAATACGATAACTGGAATACTATGAGGGATTATCTTATTATGCTACCTTCGAATGTATATAATTACACTAGCATAATAAGTAATACTTCATAAAGTAAAGTGTTATGACGTGGTTAAAGCATCTTGATCATCATCAATAGCTTCAATGAAAGTTTCATAAACTCGTCATTACCATGTCTCAACACATGCCCCTATGCAATAATAAAAATAGACGCTTCTATATTATCTATTGCAAGTTTTACGGGGCTTTAGGGCTTTCGCAGTAGAACCCCTTCCCACCTACGAACGTGGAGCCACAACATGGATTTAATGATTGCCGTTCTTCTTCCCTTTTTAGGGCCCTCCAATGCCGATGCCATATGAACTACTGCAGAGAGACAAACACCTCCTAAGCCACTTTTATTCGTGGACCGGTCTCGTGAATCACCACGTGAGGTCGGTTGGGGCCCGCTTCATCAAGCAATGCCACGATATGAACAAGAACATAAAAGAGGGTAGCAACTAGAGAATCAATGCCCACATATTGCTATATGTTCTATCCATACGACATGTCTACCCATAGACCCGCTTTGATACCACTGAAGGGTTCTGTAGCAGAAAACAAAAAAATTCTATCTACTCGAACACTAATACCAGGATCTATACTATGTAGACATAAGTAACGGAAGCGAAAGATGGTATTCATACCTTTGAAGACCGAGGCACGCCTTACGCAGGAGGGCGTATATTGATGAAGACGAGTAACACCTTAAGTGTGGTGCCTCCGAAGTTCGTCACACGTCTGGTGTAGGAGACGTCAACCGGACTCCGATCTAGCCGAGCAGCGGAAGAAGTAGACGCCGGATCATTGATCACATGACGGTGGTGTGAAAGTGGATAACTCACACACGAAGTCCTCCCCAACATTCCGAGGAAGTCCTCAATGGATGAGAGAGAGAATGAGAGGGAATGGGATGACTCCAAAGGGGAAGGGGTGACCCCTATATATAGTGGGAGGGGGGGCGCACCACCTAGAGGCCAGGCGGTGTGGGACTAATCCCCACACCCGCCAGCCACCTAGGGGAAGCCACCGGCCCTAGGTGGGCCCCACTGGGGCGGCCCACCAAGCCCAGGCCGGCTGGCCCCTCTCCCTAGGCGTCTTGCCTCTTGGGCCTCCCCTTTGGGAGAGGCCCATTAGCATTGGGCTGCCTTTAATAATAAAATAAAAAATATATTTAATATTAGTTCTCCAATTAACATTCAAATACACATATTATCTTATTCCTTCACTCTGGAACACCTTCCGGACCCCTTCTGATCTCCATCGGATGTTACCTGGAACTATTCCGGTTTCTCTTTCTCTATTTCTCCTACGATACCTCATCTACCCTGAGCCTCCCTACCCTTAAGCGTGACATCCTTCGGTTCAGAAACACTCCGGACATGATCGAGACTACTCTCACATCAATGATCAACAGAGGGATCTGGATGGCCATGTGACCCCCCGTGCATTTCACGAATATAATCGCTTGAACCGTGTGATAGTCGTTTCCCGTTCCCTTTGTCATATGATACCTAATTCATTCGAGACTTGATCTTCGGTAGCCCCATAGCTTAGTTCGGTCTCGTTACCAATGAACTTGTTTACTCGTTCTCATGTCGTTGCATTTCGTGACCAAGTCACATGCTTGCAAGCTTCATTAATGCAACGTCACCGAGATGACCACATGTATCTATCCGTTACATGGATTAGACAAATCCTAATCTTGATATGTACTCCTCTACGCATCCCTTTGGAAAACCTGAGTGGTACCTTTTTGATCACCCTGTTACGAGATGATACTTGATAGCCATCTAAGATTCCTCTAGAGTGGTGATTTGCATTACCTCATAGTCAAAGGATCAGGTTACGAGGTTCTCTGTGTTTTATCATCAATGGTGAACTTTGTAACTAGATCTCATTAAGATATAAGGTCGGATGTATGTCTATCATGTCATTCAACCAATGACATGACCTTATTATCAATTGGCATAAATGCCCATGATCTTAAAACCCAGATCATCCTCATGACCAATGAACTAGTTCACTAGAGGTAACTAGAGACACGGTTTGTTCACATATCACACGTGTATTAAAGTTTCGTATAAACACAGTTATAGCACAATATGAAACATATTATACACAGATAGGAGATATATCAAATAATACACTTTATTATTTGCCTCTAGGGCATAACTCCTTTAAAAGCAACCACGCCGGCAGCCAGAACACATCGGATATGGCTATGCCGTCGTTCAGGTGGTCGAGCCTGGCTACCTAAAGGACGGCGCGCTGCCAAAGCTAAGCGGTAGCGAGGAAAAAGAAAAAAACGGTGTGAGAAGTAACGAAGAGGAGGATGTTTTATAGCCGCATGAGCGAGACATGGACCCTATAGTGCATTCTATGCAGGGGAGATGCACTCTCTCACGCAAGCGGGACCCACCGTACTATATGGCCATGAGAACATGTGCCATCCTATATAGTCTACTCGTTCACGTCTTATCTTCGCCGCGAGAAACTGAGACGCATACATCATATGCTGCCAGCTCGTCCGTCCGGCGCGTAGAAGCGTTACTAGTGAGATTCTATGCCGCCATGTCGCCAGCGGCCATGTAAACCTGCGTATGTCTATAGCCTATGCACCCATCTCGGTTGTAGCCCGCCCGCAAAAAACCGGGTGTGTTTATAGCCTATGGTCGAAGCTCACCTGTAAACGTTCACGAAAACCCGCGGACGTCTATGGCCTACACTACAAAGAAAGATCTCCGCCACTGAAACTGATTTTGTCCATGACTTCGGACACGCCACGTCGGGTCTTGGCGGGGCCCGTAACACAACGGGTCCAAAGCATTGTCGCGAAGGAAACGCCTCTCACTGTGCATGTTTCAACCTACGTACTCTAATGGTGGGCCCATGTCGTGCGCGCGTCCCACCTTCCAGCGACACGGGGTATGACGGCGCGTGGTACACCCGTCCGTGTTACGAAATATTTTACCCTGGTCTGCAGCAGGACCCACCTCAGAGGATAGCAGGGCTCCATTGCAACGTCTCCACATGTCCTTCTTGGCGTCCATCCGACGTCCAAAAAGAATCGGGACGACGTGGATAATAGTTTGAGCCGAAACAGTCTAGCGCTAGTATTTACTCTTATTAACACCCTAACAATAATGAATATTAAGCCTTGCTAAATTCTATACCTATTTTAGATATATTATTAAAACCATTTCCCATGTATAATTACCTACAAGAATATTCGTATGGGTATGTTTTGAAAACTCTATTTTTTATGCCTAAATATAAAAAAGCAAATGGGTTTTAAATAAGTGTGATCAAAATTTTGGGAACTACAAGATTTAAAGCATCATAAGGTTTATGTTAATTATTATGGGAGGCCATATCAAGAATCCTTGTGACCATCATTAAATCACAACTCTAACTCTTTGCATTTCACTTGTCAAATGATAAATGAAATCATATTTTAAAAGGTCCCTAAATAATAGACAAAACCTTAAACCCTAAACTACTAATTATTCTTTCTCATGCAAATCTCTCAAATAATTATGAATTATGAAAACTAGACTTCTCTATGCGCCCTCAGAGAGCGGTCGGTAGGCTGAACACTTGATGATATGATAGCGCTACATGTTAACGCAAGAGAAAAGACCTTGAGAAGCAGAACATGGTAAACATGTCGATAAAAAAGTAGTCAATGACCAAATTGTTTGAATCCGTCAACCATAGATTTTACAACTGTCGATGAAGTAAAGAAAGTAAACTCTTATAGTTTCATGTGACCATGATCGTTATGAAAGTAAAAAACATACCCGAGTGAGACCTCTCTAGAATGTCGAGATAAGACTCACACGGACATCATACACGACGTATGTATGAGAAAATGCTTATTAGGGACATTAAAACTGAGACAAAAGGGAGCTCCTCGCGCTATCTATGTCTAGAACCATTGATTCCGCGATTTGAACATCGGTCACCATCAGATTTTTGTGGCTCTTCCTCCGTAAAGCCCGATAGTTGCCACAAAGTGTGCTGGATGTCCCTATGGGCCGCTTCTTTTGTCGTGAAATCCGAGGTCTGTGGTTAACTTATCTTCACGGGTTTGTGGCTCGGCGAACGCAGCGGTCGCTTGGCGGTGGACCGGTGGTGGCCTCTCGCGCACTTTCCCGTAATGACCGCATCTCCGAACCTCTCCACACCCCTCACCTCACACCGTGATGCCTAGGGAAGTGACGACAACAGCGACGTATTTCTCTCCTCACCGATAGCTCCCTCTATAGCCCATTCCTATTCAGGCATGACGGTGATGCGATGAGGTCCTTCTACAAACCAGATGCTACTCTAAACAATTGTTACCTGAGGTCAGCTAGGCACAATACTACTTGGCCGGGTGTTACTAATTGTGGTTATTTACTATTTATAATTTTATTTTTTCAATGTCACATCTTTATTCTGGCAACCATGTCTCTTTCTTTTCTATAGATTATATGTATCTTGTTTGGCCATGGAAATACGAGGTAAAATCTATAGAGAAAAACTCTTGAACCAGCGTTTGTTCTTCCTTTTTATGAAGTACCATTGTAAATTGTGATGCAATTCTATTTATTGTCTGTTGTGCTGTTGCAGAATTCAAATAAACTAAACTATTTTCCCTATCTGAAGATTGCAGAACCCGTGGTGAAATGGTGCGTCCCTCTCTCGTCTGAGGTTTGCATTCATCATGTTTCTTTGATGTTTTGTAAAGTATACTCTACAAAGTGTTGTCTATTCCCTACTTCTTTAATAGAAATGGTAATTTCAATCTTAGTATATGAAGTTTAATTATCCTTGAAAAAGAACCATTTTCTTGTTGACAATTCTTGCATTTCTCAAACATAAGTACATTCATCATCTGGAGCTGGAACCTTGGAAGTCGGATAAGCTTTCGAGGCTACACTTAGCATTCTCTGTTTTGGTCCTCATGCTACCGTTCCACATACATTTTTAATGTTTTCTAACGGTACTTACTCTATGGGGTCTCATTGTATAACTAAGTTAGGTTCTTTTGGCGTAGGCTTAATTTGGCATAATGCTTATATATATTCCTGCTTTTCAGAAAACTCTACCCATCTGTATTTGTTTCATTAGTTTTATTTCATGCACAACTACATATTTTTGTCTCAAACTTGCCTCTCACAATGGCAATGCTAGCAAATTGTTGGTTTGTATCACTATTTCAGTTTTGCTTCCATAGTCTACTATGGAGAAGATTGTTGCTGTTGTAATACATTGTTGGATGATGCAAAGAAACAAACGTATGGTTGGCAGATCTAGGATGATGCTATATATTATCAATTCATCTTGCCAATTCTACATAAATTCCTATCAATCTATTGCACAAATGGACGGGCGTGACAACACACGCCATCATGATCTAGTAATGATATAAGAGACGAACCCTACCTATGATGCAATCTCTGTAGTTCAAATCGAACTAAAGCCGGAAAGTTGACCATCGAAAAATCGGCAGCCGAAAAGTCAAAGTGTTGTATGAAGAAGTAAACGGACGAAACATGGCTAGCAAGAAAACACATTAACCAACGCTCATATTTTATTGATTATTTAATCCGAAGCCAATAATTAGAAAACCAAAGTTCTCACAGACACATACACGTAAAATGGTGGCAATTTATTTATTCAATCTGATTATAAAGGTAAGTATAAGTATTACAAAGACAATGATCCGATTACAAAGTTACGCGTTAGAAAAGTGCTTTTTTCTTAGTCTCGCGCAAAAGAACACATGATGCGATGACTTTTTTTTCCAATTACAAACCAAAGTATCACAAAGACGATATTTCCAATAGCTAAACACAAAATCAATTGAAAAACAAAGCCTACAAAACACACATTTTCTTTAATCTGACACAAATAAACACATTACAGAACAATTTTTTATTTCTTGCCTCAGATTACAAACCTAACTATTACACAGGCACAAATTTTACACCAAATTAAGCGAGTAAAAAGTCATATGGGACATGCTACCCCTACTCCTAGCTACCCCTACTCCTACTCCAAGTACCAGAACGGTCAGAAGAAGCTAGCTCTAGAAGATCGCCGTCTGTGAGATCCAGGAACATGGCTTAATATGATTGATATGATACCCATACCAACAAGTTGCAACTTCTTTTTCGGAAGCTCATCTGAAAAGAACTCTGAGGTCAAGCGTGCTTGGCCTAGAGAAATTGAAGGATAGGTGACCGACCGAGAAGTGGGTACCGGGTGCGCATGAGTGAGGATAAAGTGCATAGAAAAGACTACTGTTGGTCTTTGGGACTAGTCTAGAGATCCTATGGAGCTGCCAGGTGTGACACCCCCGGGGCCGACGTTTGTACGGGGTGTTACCAAGTTGTATCAGAGCCGATCCTCGCGGTTACACATGCGTATGTGGGTCAGTGGTGGGACATGTGGAGAATGACGCGTGTGGCCTAGAGTGGAGACGACATGACACATGAGCCGATACTGGACGAACAAACATGTGCCAAGAGAGGACATTCCTAGCTTGTGCTTGATCGATGAGGGCATCGATCTTCTAAGGGTGGGTGTATGTGAGATGCAGACACATGGCTTAATAGGATTGATAGGATACCCATACCAACAAGTTGCAACTTATTTTCCGGAAGCTCATCTGAAAAGGACTCTAAGGTTAAGAGTGCTTGGCCTAGAGAATTTTGAGGATGGGTGACCGACCAAGATGTGGGTACCGAGCGCGCACGAGTGAGAACAAAGTGCGTAGAAAAGACTAGTGTTGGTCTATGGGGCTAGTATAGAGATCCTATGGAGCTGCCAGGAGTGACACCCCTGGGACCGGTGTTTGGACGGGGTGTTACACCGTCCATGACCGCAGGCGTGATGACTTGTTTGTGGAAGCGATAGGGAACGCAGATGGTCTATGAATTCTCCTAAAGCACCGTATGTTGTCCTATAGCATCGAATACCATAAATGATGTAGCAGGTAAGCTACCAACCAACACGAAAGAAGATTCAGGGAGAGACGCGTGGACGATCCTGGTGTGGTTCTTGAGGAGATGACGCTCGTCCTCTCCATCCTCGCTACTTACCCACGTCACTGGAATCAGAGCATTTGTGAGCATGGACAAAGAAACGAAGTAAGAATCTAAAAATGGAGTGAGCATGACATGGAAGCACAAAAAAAGAGACGGGAGAGCATATTAACAGTGTTGCAACGAAGGAAGAAGCGGACAATACCGAGACAACCATGGAGTCAGTATCGTGGCTGGATTGTTCGTCTTGTCATCGATGTGGTTCTAGCCATGCATCATGTTTAACCTCATCGGTGATGACGGAAGCTAAATGCTATAGTTATAGAAACATGACGGAGGTGGGAGAGAAGAAAGACTATATAATGCATAGAGGAGGAAGGAGTTGGCGCTCGGTGTTTTATAGCTAATGCGTGGGTGAGAAAACCTTGGATGATGCAAGATTAGATCTCCACGCGATAACCCGCGACCACCTATAGTCTAGGAAGCCAGCTGGGCTCTCACCCGTGAGAACCCGTGTCCGTAACCTTGGCCACGACGGCTCTGGATGGGACCACCGTACGACCACGCCGCGGGAAAGCGCGGGCACCTATGCCCTATGATGTTGGCTCTGCTATCAGCAGGAACAATCGTATGATATCACCGTGAGCAAACATAGATCCCTACGATCCATGTTGCCATCTCACCTCTCCGCCACGAGAACCAACATCTGCCCATGCCTTCTGATGTGAGCTCGCCTCTCCGCCACGAAAACCCACATTCGTCGACGGCCCATGGCACCACGTATGCTCGTTAAGGGTCCCAAGATCCGGCGGCTGATGATTCGCCCCGCGGAGCAAATGCCTCTCACCGAGTATGATCTTGCCCGTGTACGTTGACGGCGGACCCATGTCGCACGTGCGGTCGACCGTATGGTGATGTGGGGTACAACCACGTGTGCGACATCCGTACGTGATCTGAAATCTTTTGTCCTAGCCTGCAGCTGGTCTCGCCTCACGGGATAGCAGGGCTTCGTTGTGATCTCGCCGCGTGTCCTTTTCGGCCTCCATCGCACAATCGAAAAGAATCGGGACAATGTGGATAACAGTTTGAGCCAAAACAACCTAGCGCTATTTTTTACTCCTGATACCAAAAATGATGTAAAACCAACTAGTTACAATGGCCCCTTCAATGTTTTAAATATTTCACAAGAGTTTTTGGTATTTTAAATCTGGTAGAAATCAAGTTTGAGATGGTTTTGTGAAAAACAGAAAATAGAAAAAGCAAAATGAAAAAAGAAAAGGACCAAGCAAAGCAATTCTGGTGACAACCCGTTTACCTCTTATTACTATCTATCGCCCGCGTGTGCCTCCCTTAGCCCAGCACCAGCCCGCTATGGCCCAGCGCACCTTACCCGTCCATTCGAATTATTGTCATCGTCCACCTCTCGCAGCGGCCGAAGCAACAGCGTCTCGCGAGCGCTTTCTATCACCTAAGAAGGATAAGACCGCACCGATGCCTCCCCCTCTTGTCCTCATCCATTTCCTTCCTTTCCCGCATGACGATCTCTCTAACGAATAGGACTCCTAACCCTAGCCTTAGACCTCTCCAGCGCCTCACCATTCCCTCGCTTCCCTCGCTCAGTTGAGATAACCACCATGTGCATCGTACTGATAGCTGTGAGATTCGACACATTTTTGATGGTTTTTACTAATGGTTTTCTCTTGGATTTGATTGTTTTCTAGCTTTACCTAACACTAATACTTCGGTAGCAAAGAAAACTTGGTTTTTAATGTGTGTTTTAGGTTTTGAACATCAACAGAAGGTTTTAACAAGAGAAACACAGTATTCAGGCGAAAACAAGCAAGTCTCTCTTTGGAAGCAATCGAGGAAAGAATACAGAAGCTTTAACGAGCAACTATACGACGGGAATATTTTTCCGACCGTATAGTTCCCGCCATATAGCTACCGCCACCTCCGTCTTGTCAAAAGGGACAACTTCCGTGAAGAGGCCAGACGCGAAATCATAACACAATAGCCGCCATCCCATCTAGAAAGGAGATAGAGGAGATGCAGAGAAGAAGGGGAGACGTTCTTCATCTCGCTCCACGATGTTCGACGTTCTTGCCATCACACCCCCATAGCCATTACTTGTACTTGATAGAGAGAGATCTTCACCTTGTAAGATTAGGTGTTGAGATTGTTTCTTCCTATCTTGAACTGTGTTGGATTACTTTTCCATTTTTATTATGGATTTCCATGGTAATATCGAGAAGAACTCCCTTTATTTAATTATATCGATGATGCTTTCTTCTCTCATGTGTGAGTAAGTTCCTTGGGCATGGGAGATGTAAGGGATTGGTGAGATGTGATGTGCCTCCATATATTTTCCATTAGTTTGCGATTGATTCTAATTACTATATTATGTGTGCTTGACTATCTGTGGGATGCCTAATGCTTGTTGTCCAATTAAGGATCCAGACAACATGATGCTTTGTTCTACATAGATAGGATCTTGTTTGCTAGCAGACCGACGACCCTCGAGTGACATGGGGATATCAATGGGAAACTAGTTGACTCAAGGATAACGAGGAACCACTATGCTTATTTCATTAGTCTGATCCAAGGAGCTTAATTGCTAAGCAACCTGAAGGGTCTTTATCGTCTAGTGTCTGACCATGGTTTTGGTAATAGACTAGTAGGATTATTGAAGTTGGGATGAAATCTACCAAGAGGAGTTCCGGATAATTATGGGGTGCTCGCCTACACATATACGTATAAGATTACAATTTTTACATTTATCACTCGTCTACCTGGCACAATCACTATCACCATGAACTGTATCTCCCCACGCCTTTTCCGTCATCTGCAGAAAACAACAAACAACCGAATCATTATTTACTTTTATGCTTTTAATTTTTGAAGTTTACATTTTAGTTTTATTTAAATACATTCAGTTTAATCCAAATTTCATTCTTATTTCTACACTTGCAGTCAATTTAATCGAAGACCTGTGACAACTTTGAGTGTGACAGAGACTTCGCCCATAAACACTTACCTTTGGGCTCCCTGTGGGATCGATATCTATACTTCGAAACTAGCTACAAACGATATGTGCACTTGCAGACATCAAGCTATTTTCTGGTGTTGTTGCCGGGGAGCTAAGCGCTAAGTGTTTGTCTCTTGACATTTCAGGTGTTACTACTACAAAATGGTCTCCCTAGGAGACAAAGGGTCTACACGCTCTGGTAGGACCTATTTACCAGATTATTTTGAGCATGTTCCTATTCAGAGGCGCGAAGAAATTATTGAAAAACTTTTAAGATCAGACAAGGTTGAAGTTGAAAACCTGAGTGGTATTATGAAAATCATGTATACTTACAGAACAACTCCCAAGAAACCTGAGAAAACTCTCAGAGAATACAGTGCTCCAAACTCTGCTTTCCTTAACAACCAATTGAGTTTCCTAACCCTGGAGTTAGAGAATATCGATTTGATGGTGGAATTATTAAAAATTTATAGGGAAAAGCTTTTAGTGGAAGGGAAGATGAAGACCCAGGGAGACATATTAGAGAGTTTGATGATTTGATGACAACACTTGGATCAAAAGGTTTGCCAAGAGATTTCTCTCGTCTATTTTTTTTCGTTGGTCTCTTAAAGGTAAAGCTCTAGACTGGTTATATTCTCTCCCTCTCCATTACATTAAATGTTGGGAAAACTATATTGTCAAATTTATAACCAGGTTTAATCCTTTTAAAAAGGTAACTAAAACTAGAAAGAGCATAGGCAACTTTAGTCAGAATGTGGGAGAAAACTACCCACAAGCCTGGGATAGATTCTTTGGAATGATCAATAAAGTTCCTAATCATGGCTATTCTGAATCAACTATTTGCCATTTATTTTACCATGGTCTTAATACTCAAAGAAGAGAGTTGCTTGATTTATCAGCAGGAGGATTGGTAAATACTTTAACTGTTAAAGCATGTTTGGAATTGATGTCTACTAGGGCTAAGAATGATTCTTTATACAATCCTAATTTTGACACTAAGATAGAAAAATGGATGCTTCATATAAATCCTGATCTTATGCCTGAAGTACGCAAAACAATGAAAGAAAAAGGTATACCTTCTGAACTTGTTAAGGAAAACAAAGTAGACTTGTTACAAGTTTTTACTGAAGAAGATGAGACTAGAAAAGTTTTTCAAAATTAAAACATCGACAAGCAAAATCTCACAATAACCTACATAAACATTTTCAAAAACATAAAAAGATTTTGGCAGAACTCACAAAAAATTATGATGAGATTGGCCAAGAAATAAAATTATTTCACAAGTATCTTAGTATGATTGAAACTCAATGCGAACAAATAGCATCTGGTTATCAAATTTTTCTTCAAGATGATATAGATGTTCCCGTTTCTACTAATGTTGTTACAAGAAGAGGTACAGTTGTTACAGGACCATTAGGACCACCCGAATATGGAGATGAGAAAGAGCAAAAAGAAAAAGCGTTGCTCAAAGCAAGCCAAGAATATGATACACTGGTGGATCCTCAAGATGAAACTGCTTAAGAAACACAAGATCAAACCAAGGAGGACCAAAATGATGCACAAGATGACCGTTATGACTCTGATGTAGAGACGGTTGATCCAACAGAAGAAAAAGAGACAAGCAATGAAGATGAAGTTGTTGTAGTAGAAAAGATGAAAAGTGATAAGCAACAACAAAAGAAAGCAACAGAAGAGCCTGATCCCCCACAAAAGGTAAAAGAGAAAAATAAGAAAGGTGAGCAAAAGCTTCCTTATCCAGATCGAAAAAAGAAAGCACCAGACCAGGTAATCTATGATTCTTTCAAAAAACACTTGGTGATCTTCGTCTATAAATTCCATTTGCAGATGCAATAAAAGTTCCCACCTATTCTAAATTCCTCCGTGATATTCTTAGTACAAAGAAACAAATAACTAAAACCGTTGCCATGGTGACTAGTTATCCTGCTAATGGGAAGCTATTGTCTAAATCGGGAGATCCCGAAATACCAACTATTTCATTCTCAATTGGCAAAACTGATATTCACAATGCCTTGTGTGATTTAGGTGCAGGAGTTAGTGTAATGCCATATTTCCTCTATAAAAGGTTAGGATTAGGGGAGTATTCCCCTACTACTACCACTTTATAGATGGCTGACAAATCCACTAAACAACCCATTGGTATGATTGAGGATGTTCTACTTAGAATAGATGAGCATGTTATTCCCACTGATTTTATTATTCTTGAAATGCCAAAGGATCAAAAATTATCTATAATACTTGGAAGACCTTTCCTTAGTACTACATGAGCATCAGTTAATTGTGCTAAAGGAAAAATAATCTTCAATGTTTATGATGCTGAAATCATCCGATATTTTCCAAAGAAGTCAGAAGTAGGAGACAAATATATTCCACTGGCAAAACGA
This sequence comes from Avena insularis, assembly GCA_023614405.1. Classification (NCBI taxonomy): domain Eukaryota; kingdom Viridiplantae; phylum Streptophyta; class Magnoliopsida; order Poales; family Poaceae; genus Avena; species Avena insularis. The sequence continues at coordinate 269,858,618 of CM042684.1, read as the reverse complement.
GTTCATGTGGTAAGTGCCTTTGATAAAGGGTAACCCAAGGTAAGAATTCGAGAACAGAGAAGGGGTTGATTTATTCAACCATGCTTAATAAAATGCTTAATGGGATTCAACCCATCACATTAATAAAACAAACTATAGAATAAAATGTTCATCGTGTTCCTAGAACTTTTTCATAGACATTTTTGTGGAAGCGTGCCCGTGAAGATGTAGTTGTTAAAAGTAGTAGAAATATTGATTGAACAAGTGTAGAATAAGTATAAAAATAAAAGTTTGAGTTTTTTCTACAAAAACTAGCTTAATCATTTTAGTCAAGATCAAAAAGTGAACCTCTAGTTGAGGATAAGAAGATAGGTAGAGCTAGATATTCTGCTCCATACATGCTGTTTTTGGTCGATATTTTCAACTATCATTTTTCTGTCAAAAACAAAGCGTTTCGCTGAGTTTCAGGATAAGAACGTATTCTTGAAGAAATGGATTTTTTTTCATGAGTACTGATGGTTTAACGACAAACTATACGGCGGGAATAAAAATTTCAGCCATATAGTTTGGCCGTATAGATATCTTTGCCATCAACAAATTTTCTTACGTGGTCATAGAGAATTTAAGGACCAACTATACGGTGGAAATAAAAGTTCCGGACGTATAGGTCCGATCGTATAGATATCAATGCCTTCGTACATTTTCTTCTCAAAAGTACAGATGGTTTAACGACCAACTATACAACAGGAATAAAAATTCCGGCCGTATAGCTCCGATCGTATAGATATCGATGCCTATTTTAGAAAATTTATCGCGAGGATTCAGACGGTTTGACGACCAACTATATGGCAGGATCATTATGATCCGGCCGTATAGTTGCGGCCGTATAGCTGTGTTCTGCATAAAGAAACCCTAGTTGGTAGCGCCGCCGCGACTACACGGCGGGAAAAACATATCCCACCCGTATAGTTGCGGCCGTATAGTTCGGCGCAACCTCATAATCATGCTAAGGCGGCTAGGTTTTTCTCCCTCCTCACTTTTTTCTCATATTCTCTCTCGAAACCTCTCCAAACCCACCTAGAACTCTTGATTCTTCACGGATTTCATTCGTTTGAGTGAGGGAATCAACATATCGGTATGTTTCTCTCCCTATCCATGCTTTATTTCTAGATTTCCATGGTTGAAACTCTTACATTGATCTAGTGGATGAACTCAAGCTTATTTTGCTTTTTCTCTTAATTTCTCACGTTAGGATTAAATTTTTCCACGTAGAATCGTTCATATATCATGTAGAAACTATATGCCTAAGGTTCTATGGTGAAAATTTTCAGTGCATCAAGATGAACAAAATTGGTAGCATTTTTCGCAAGGGAAAGCGCCAACGTGGCGAGAGTTCGTGGCACTGGGCCGAGCTCAACCCCAAGCAGGTCGTATTTTCATCAAGGAGGATGCTACCCACACCTTGGGCCGATGATAGCTTTCCCACCACGGCAGGGTTGAGGGCGGACTTCGACCTCATGTGTGCAAATTCAAGACTTGCGGTACTCGCCTATGCAAGCCACAACACCTACGCTGAGATCACCTATGAGTTCCTTGCCTCCTTCTATGATGATTACAAGGAGAAAGGTAATGCGTGCACGGTAAGCTTCACCATGAACCAGCAACCTTATTACATAACTTTTGAACAATTTTGCAATTCTTTCGGCTCCCCTCTCGATAGGGAGGCAAATGTTACTAACCTACACAACATCACAAGTGGAGAAACTTGGGAGGTTGTTTCTGTTAATGGTGGCAGTGAATTCTACCAGAAGAAGATGTCCACCATTTAGAACCCAACAATTTGCTACTATGCCTTGTTCCTCGCCAACACACTGCTGGGAAGAGGAGATACCGGTTCCATGGCCAATGCGGACATGGCAATGATCACCAAGGCACTCTTCCCCAATGCCCCGCAAAGTCCCAAACCAGGGGCTCTACTCATCCAACACTTCCGTCACTAGAGCAACAAGAAGAAAGGTGACATTCACATTACTGGATTGGTAACCCACCTTGCTCATCAATTAAACATTGTCTTACCTATGATGCAACCTGTTGATGGCTCCAAACTTATGGATGTCAAATACTTGACTGCTTGTGGCTTCCTCGGTGTTTACCGAGCTAACAGGAGGCTCCGAGCATATCAGTTTGGTTATCCTGGTGATGCGCAGGTTGAGCAGGTTCCATTGCCCTATCCCCAAGCCTTCTCAATTGTGGAGAAGGACACCTAGATTCTCACCAAGGATCAGGTGGCGGAGATCATGGCTGATTCCAGCTTGATCAAGAGGAAGATGAAGAAGGAGGGGAGCAGGACGAGGATGAGCAGGAGCAAGAGAAGGAGCAGCAATACAACCCTGCTTGGGAGGGACAGCAGCAGGGGGACCCTGGGACCCGTGGCCCAATCCTCCGCAACAGGGGTTCAACTATGTCCCTATCAAGAATTTCAGTAGCTCAACCAGCGCGTTGGGGAGATTAACCACACTCTACAAGGAGTGAATGAAGATGTGAGTGCCTTAACTCAAAACTTCAGTCACTTCATGACCAACTTCCCCAACTACTATCAGGTATCCACTTTAGCTTGAATGGCGCAACAATGAGCACAGCAATAGCCTAATCTTGGGGGAGGTTTGAAAACCTCCAAACCTTGCATTCATATTTTTATTTCTTATTTTGATTTATTTTACTTCTTCAAAATTGCATGTTTACTTTCAGTTTGCATTCCTAAACTAAAAATACAAAAAAATTAGTTGTAACCTTTATTGCAAATTCGTTTCTTTGTTTCTCTCAGAGATTGCTCAATTTCAGGTGACTTGCCAATAGGTAAATATAGAGGGGGTTCGACTCAAGTACCAGAACGAAGAAAGAAAGAGGGGGTATCACATTACTTTCGTCACCTTTTCTGCAACCTTGAATTGATCCTATAATTATTTACTCGCTTGCACTGGAGTCACTCCCCACTTAGCTTGCTATCCTATAAATTATATTCCTTTGCTAGTGTCTCCTTTTTAGCTCTGAAGCAATGATCAATGAACTTGGTTAAAAATACTTCCTACATTTTTACAACAAGAAAAAGCATCTAAAAGATGACTTGAGTCCATGTTTGGCCCAAAGGATTTGATTTTAGAACCGCTCCATCCCATTTGAGCTTAATGTAAATAGACTCGATAGTACCCTTGAATGAAATTGTCTGATAAAATGGATGCTTCGAAGTAGTAGAGATTATGCCACTGCTTTTTCTAATAATTACCGCAAGATATTGCTTTATGCGTGTCATTACAACACTGTCGTGCTCCATGGGGAACTATTAACTCCGCTGGCCAACGAACGATCTAAATGTGGGAAACCACTTGATTTTGGCTATTGAGTTATGTAAATGTCTGTAGCAGCAATGCTATGACGGGTAAAATTTTAGTCTCCTCGTGGTTTCACGTTCCAAGTGAAGTTGTAGTACTCCTCTGACCCACTATTGCTCAACAATTATTTATTGGCATGGTCACGAGTGCACAACACAGTCCCAATTAACATGTTAAAAATAGTGGCATGATTTCTCTATGAAAGAGCTGAAGTTTTTGAAAGGAAAGTAAAGGAAAAAGGTGCTTTGAGAGTATTGAAATTTTGACATGGGCATATATGAGGTGTTCTTAAATTGAATGTTTTGGTGCCAACTTGAGTAATCTTAATTGATTAAAGAAACAAAAGCAAAAAGTTTTCATCTCTCAACAAAGAGAGACACCAAAAGAATTTGTCTCACCTTCCTAGCTAAACTTTTAACACTTGCTCGGGCCTATGATTTATTTGCTAGCAAGATATACGTGGTTAGGAAGTGGACTCAGTGTAATCTTGTGAATACTTGTATGATCATGTTTAAGATTGCAGGAATTATGAAGAAAATAATTTGACACTAATTCAAGCTTGTAAGTTCTTTTATTTCAGTATCGAATCTCTGCTATTCTTCCTTATTTCCTTGTCACTCGAGGGCGATCAACATCTAAGCTTGGGGGAGTTGATAGATGTGAGATTCGACACATTTTTGATGGTTTTTACTAATGGCTTTCTCTCGGATTTGATTGTTTTCTAGCTTTACCTAATGCTAATACTTCGGTAGCGAAGAAACCTTGGTTTTTAATGTGTGTTTCAGGTTCTGAACGTCAATAGAAGGTTTTAACAAGAGAAACACAATATTCAGGCAAAAACAAGCAAGTCTCTCTTTGGAAGCAATCGAGGGAAGCATACAGAGGCTTTAACGAGCAACTATATGGCGGGAACATTTTTCTGGCCATATAGTTCTCGCCGTATAGCTGCCGCCGCCTCCGTCTTGTCAAAAGGGACAACTTCCGTGAAGAGCCCAGCCGTGAAATCATAACACAACAGCTTCCATCCCATCCAGAAAGGAGATAGAGGAGATCCGGAGAAGAAGGGGGAGACATTCTTCATCTCGCTCCACGATCTTCGACCTCCTAGCCATCACACCCCCATAGCCATACTTGTACTTGAGAGAGAGAGAGCAATCTTCACCTTGCGATATTAGGGTTTGAGATTGTTTCTTCCTATCTTGAATTGTGTTGGATTACTTTTTCATTATTATTGTGGATCTCCACGGTAATATCAAGAACTCCTTTTATTTAATTATGTCGATGATGCTTTCTTCTCTTATGTGTGACTAAGTTCCTTGGGCGTGGGAGATGTAAGGGATTGGTGAGATGTGATGTGCCTCCATATATTTTCCATTAGTTTGTGATTAATTCTAATTACTAATTATGTGTGCTTGAGTATCTATGGGATGCCTAATGCTTGTTGTCCAATGAAGGGCCCAAACAACATGATTCTTTGTTCTACATAGATATGATCTTGTTTGCTAGCAGACCGGCGACCCTCGAGTGACACGGGGATATCAATGGGAAACTAGTTGACTTGAGTATAACAAGGAACCACTGTTCTTATTGTATTAGTCCGATCCAAGGAGCTTAATTGCTAAGCAACCTGAAAGGTCTTAATCGTCTAGTGTCTGACCATGGTTTTGGTAAGAGACTAATAGGATTATTGAAGTTGGGATGAAATCTACCAAGACGAGTTCCGACTAATTATGGGTTCCTCATCTACACATATACTTATAAGATTACAATTGTTACATTTATCACTCGTCCACCTGGCACAGTCATTATCACCATGAACTGTATCTCCCCGTGCCTTTTCCGTCATCTGCAGAAAACAACAAACAACCGAATCGTTATTTACTTTTATGCTTTTAATTTCTAAAGTTTACATTTTAGTTTTATTTAAATACATCAAGTTTAATCCAAATTTTTTTATTATTTCCACACTTGTAGTCAATTCACTCGAAGACCTGTGACAACTTTGAGTGTGACAGACTTCACGCATAAACACTTACCTTTGGGCTCCCTGTGGGATCGATATCTATACTTCAAAACTAGCTACAAACAATCTGTGCACTAGCAGACATCACGTGCTTGCCTCGATTGATCGACCCCTCCCGTAGAAGATGACAAAGCCCTGGATGCCTCAATCGTTACCTCCATCTCTAACGCTGGCCACCGCTCTTCCATTAATTCTAGTTGTGCCTCGCCTCGCCGACCACACTGCGAGCACCACGGTGAGCTACTGATCCTCTTGATGCCCTTCACTACTCCTTTTGCTTCTTGAATTAGCCGCATGTCATGGAACTGTCACCGTTGCCGCTCGTCACCATCGCAACCATTATTCCACGACCATTAGGTAACGACGCCCCCACCATCTAGTTCCTCACATCGTGCTGGGTCGAAAGTGACTAACCGTACTTCCTTGCAAGCTCCCATTCGCCGTTCCCTTCCACTGTCTGCCACATCCACCAGCGAGACAACGTGGGATTGATGTGGAACCCATTGGAACCAACATGGTGTCCACATGGGCACTGACAAGCTTTACCATGGTGGCATCCATCGTGGCCACAGGGTCCACCAGTCAGTGAGTGGGGCTATCCCATTCTCGATAGAAAACAGTTCAATGACCGTGCTGATATTAGGGTGATGTCAGCCTGACCTAATAAATAGTTTTAACCATTTTAAATAATTCAGTAAATGATGAAATCTTATAAAATCAATATCTTTTATTCTATAGCTCGGAAAAATATGTACTCCCTCCGTCTAGAAATAACTGACTTAGGTTTGTCGAGATTCGAATGTATCTATACACGAAAATGCATCTAGATACATTTGAATCTAGACAAACCCAAGTCAGTTATTTCTGGATAGAGGGAGTATAATATATCCAAATCTATAGAAAAATAAGATCTACAATTTAAATAAATTTTCATACAATGCCAAGTAACATAATATAATAATTTTACTATTTACTATATATTCCATAAATAATAAAACTTTATAAAAATCATATCTTATTAATTTAAAATAAAAAAATATATTTAATATACCAAAATGATCACAAAAGTAATATCTACATGTTCAAAATATAATATTCCACTTTTAAAGTAGATAAAAATTTACTATTCTAATAAATCTTGTTTAAACCATTTTATTTATGTTATTAATTCATAATAAGTTATATAAAATTGCTTATGCCTTCACCATTATTCACTTAAGATTTAATTGTAGTAATAATCAAAATTGTTATATTTATGAAGTAAAAACAGTTCAAATAATCTTAAATGCATTTTCTAAAATTATCATTTAAAATAATTGCATATTATTTTCCAAAAAACTCTTATCAATTATAAAATCATCAAAAATGGTATTTTTGACTTATTAAACATTTTCTTATCATTTATTTTACAAATCTACAAATTCATTTCAACCCAAAGAAAATTCTTAAGTAGTTAAGATAATACAATTTCCTTATTTGTGAAATATAATTACTAATTTCTATATTAATAAAATATTTCATTAACTTCTAATAGTAATAAAACTTAGCTCAAATAAAAGTAATGTTACTAGAATAAAATTTTATGGAATCTCATTAAGTGAACATAGTATAGTAATAACTTCTATCAAAGATTTCTAGATCTCAATACAAGTAATCTCCTTAGTTCAGTTATGGTAGTAATTTTCTTCAATAGTAATTAAAGTTAAGATAATCCGTAAAAGTAGCTTTCTATAAGTGTAAATACTTTTACTTCACCAAGTAAGTTTTCTTCAAAAGTAATTCTTTTACAAGAAGTTTGTAAGCAAACTTTCATTATCTCTTTAAGCCCAACATGAATAACAATCTTTATATAAGAAGTTTCTGGATATTTACCAACATCTATGTATTTATATTGTTGTATACTACTTTATTGTACTTGTAAGTCATTTCATAATGTCTCACGAGCATAATAAGAAGCACAAGCGTGAATTGATCTAAAAGGACAACGTATCCCAATGAAATCATCACAAGTTTACAAAACCTAGATCATCGATGTTTATTCCAGGGGTTTTGAGTTTAGAACGATTGCATCACATTCCTTATGCATACTAGCATATTACTTCTTTAAACATTAGTACTTACCAGACCAATGATGTAGTTTCTAGATATTGAAGTTTATATTGTCTTGAAGACCTTGGCTTCATAATCTTGTGGTCGAAAAGATAAGTTCATACAGGCTCATGTCCTTTGTTATTTTCTATCTATTATTTACAATCTATTATTGTTATCACTTGCATCTTGAAAAGGATGACAACAAAGACTATTTTCATAATAATATGACTTATTGGTTATCGGCCTAAGTAGTGGTAACCTAGTATGACAGGAAAATGGAACCATGGTATGATATATACGGTTGGTGGAGGTTACATTTCCACTGAAAAGTATCATCTAGGACTTAATAATCAATGTCGTCAGTGATTCTAGCGTCATATATTACGCGTTAACCCTAAGATCTTGAATGGGACGGAGAAGTCAGCTTGATCTTCTTGCTTTCACATGTTGACGGATGTGTAGGCCATGGCTATAATCCTTGGACCGTGAGTGTAAATATGAGAGGATTTACAGTAGATGGGTGGGATCCCTAAACGTCTCGTGCTATTTCTGGCATCTACGATGGATTGTATGTTCCAGTGTCGTATTTTGAAAGGTGTGCCTAGCGTACGAAAGGGTGGGCATGTGGGGTTATGGAGAAATGTAGTGGTTGTCTTGGATCATCTACTAGGCCGCACATCACATAATAGTGGGGGGGATAAGCTGCCCGGTTGTACAAGAAGGATTTGATCTCTTATAGGTAAAGTAAAGCACCTCTGCAGAGTGGAAAATTGTGACATGTTACTCCCTGTTCTAGGAAGGAGTTACAAACGCGACATGAAAGGAACTCTATGAAGTTATGGTAAACCTATGAAGGCTAACAGACATAGTTTTTCAGAATAAAGGCAACCTTTGAAGATTTGTTTATGAAAACCTACATAGCCTACGACCTATGGTCTATGGCTATAGAATAAAAATAATCATCTTTAATGAATTTATTGAGTATGATCGTACTCAATCGTACCTTTTTAACCCTTACTAGATTCTAAAGCCATTGAAGGAGTTGTGAACACCAACCGATGCTAAGAAGGATTCTACAAGAAGCCAAAGTTATTCAATTAAGTCAACAGAGATAACACCTACATCAAATGAAGTGAAAACAAAGTTCTAGATTAGATAGGAGTATAATCTCTAGCTCATAGAACCAATTTCTATAGAGCATTGCTGTAGTAGCAATCGTCAGCCAGATAGTGTTAAACATAGACTTATTCGTAGTTTAGGTCTTGAAATGTTACTTGTAGTTTTTCCTTTATAGTATATTTTCTTCCTCTCTATACTTAAGAGTCTATCTGGATCTTTTGTAAAGCTTTGAGTTGTAATCTAGTCATATCTTGGACTCACGATACTTCTATTGTACGACTCTAAGGGATGTAATGCTTGTGGAATGCTGTTTCATTGGTGTTATGCCAATGACTTGCATGCTACACCATGAAGTGGTATGCTGGGTCACCGCAACTGGTATTAGAGAAAACACTTTAACCTTAGGATTAAAATCCTGTTAGGAGATCCGTAGGTTGGATAGTGACTATAAGAAACCATCTTATCTAAACCATGTGTTCTTATAACCTATTATGGATATCCACTTGAGGATAACTCTATCACATTTAAGTAGGATGACTTTGTTCATATTTCCTAGGAATATAAACTTATCTATTTTCCTTCAGAGAAAGTACTGCTTTAGTGTCTCTCTGAGCAGGTATAACACCATTAAGGTATCTTAAGTGAGCCAGTTTACCAGAGTAGATTATGATTAAGTTAAGGATATCCTATGAACAAGTATTAGTGTTCTAGTCCTATAAAGGGAATCCATGTAAGGTAGTAGAATCCTATCATTAGTTAATAATGGTAGATACTATGGAGATATAATGAAGACCATAGCGCATACAGTTGTAGTGGGGAGTAAAGCATGATAGATTCACTTGAGAATGTCACATGATGGAGTGGAATTTTATTAAGAATCGTGATAGCACGATGATAAGAAAGGTAATCGTGGTGAGTTTAGCTCTGAAACCATGATGAATAGGAAAATCATAACAAGATCATGGTGAGTCTAGCTCTTAAACCATGATAAATATGTAATTATGGTAATTACCTAGTAAATAACTTTGAAGATGAAGTATGAAAGAATGGTGTTGGACCATGACGGAAGTAATAGAGGTCATATAGGTTCAACAGTTTTTAGCCTAGAGGTACCAAATATAATTGGGTTAGTCCTCTAGAGAGATCATGTAAGGTTATTTTTCATTATAATGGAATGTAAGTTATGGTTAGTAGTCCCAAAAGTAAGGTAATAAGTTAGCTGTAGCCAATTTGAGACCTCTTTGCTCAAAACTATCCATTTGCAATTGAGCAGTTTGGGTAAATATTGAGATAAAGAGTAGTATGACCTAGGCATGCTATATGTCACGAAGTAAACCTATAGTAGGAGGTGATATATAATACACATCTAAGCCCGAATTCTAGAGATGTTTTATTTAATTACTATATTACAGGCTTAGAATAATGTGTGTTATATGTACCGTATTTGGATTCCTTGGTTTTCTTGAATTTTCTTGATTGACTAGATCTGTACATGAAGTTTGATTTAGTGTGAAAATGCATGTTGCATCGTCGAGTTCATACTTGGTGTTATAGATCTAGATAGGAGATGAATTCGGGTAAGGGAGAAATGAGGTCCAAAGGCTAAGATGAATACTTGCATGAATAATGAAGTAAAGTATAAGGAGTATAAATTCTACTTTGGAGGAAGGATTAATTCCAAATCATTATTAGTCAGTTATAATAAGGAATATTAGTGCATACAAGGTATGGAGCAACATGAAGGGATGAACTTAGGTTCACTCGAAGTAGGTGTTAGTACTGTGGAGCTAATGAAGTAGTAGTACCTAGGTTCATGGAAGTATCAAGAAATGGTGCAAAGGAGTGTTGGAACACTAATGGTACTCGAGCTCTCAAATCTCAGAGAGAATACCAAGAGTAAGTTGAAAATTTGTAGGGTGATCCATAGTCCATACACACTAAGATGATTCATAGCTGGTATTTTCTTATTTCAGTTAATCGGGTCATGTTCATATGACATGAAGAGCATAAAACTTAGCCTATGTTAGGATTGATAGTGATGATAGACTGTGTTGTCACCTAATTTAAGACCTCTTAGGTAAGATATCTACTTTTAGAAGATATAAATAACCCTTATATAGGTGAATAGTTGTTCGGAGGATTTGTTCCGGATATCCACAATTGTGTGGGTGCACCACAAGTTCCTTCATAAGACCTTACATAGGTATAATGTAAGTTGGATAAAGATCAGTATCCTAATCATGGAGTCAATGGTTGATATACGTGGAGGTTAGAGACCATTGGAAATTCCCAAGGGGGAGAGTAAATGGTAACCTCGAAGTATTGAGAGTCAATATTCCAAGTAAATATTGGATAAGAAGTACTAAACTATGATGAAATTAGACCTTAAGTGGAGGAATAAAGGAAGTTGAAGAAGTAATAAGGAGATGTATAGATATCTACTAAAGCTTAGTAAGGTTAGAAATTGATGGAGGTAAAGTAGTTTGACCCTAGACATACCAGTTTTAAATGTACTAATTCTCAAATTGTCCTTAATACTAAATTTAGTGTACCAAAATAAACCAGTGTGGAGGAAAACACTACAAGAAAAGTTGGCTTTTATAATGGACAATTTTCGTGGTTAAAAAGTCTTCTATGATGGATGGCCTTGGTGGTCAAAGCCCCGTCACAAAAGAATCTACCACGGTTTTTTTGACCGTGGCAGATTGCACCCTTTAGCCATGAAAACTTGTTCCATCGTAGATTTGTTCGCCTGCCATGTTGACTGCTGCCGTCATGCAAACCGCCATGTGGCAAATGCTGTTAATGCCTAGGTACCGCCATTAACGGTCATAGAAACCGTGGTAGAAGCCTGACCCAACCAAGGCCTGCTAATTATTAAGTGGGCCAGCCCATGAGGAGAGCCCAATAAGATTACGGCCCTTTACTATTTTGTCCTGCACTATTTAAATTGGGCCCATTAATGCAGCCAACCATGGCCCACGAACTTTCGGAACCAATACTATTTCGGCCTACAGAAGGCTCACATTGGTCGAATACTGTGCAAACCGTTAGTAGCCTGCGTCAAGTCGCTCCGATAATGTTAAGGCCTACGGCCTACCATACATCTTTTTCTCTCTCGTCTAGATGACTACTAATGGCCCATCTTTGATAAGGTTCATTACTGTTCTGACCTTTTACTGTTTCGTCCATCAACAATTCAGGCCCACAGGTAGCCTGTTACTATTCTGGTCTGGTAAATTTTTTCCTATTACTGTTCTTGTCTAGTAAAATTTTTCGGTCTATTACTGTTCTAGCTTGTTACTGTTCTAGCCCTTTATTGTTCTGGTCCAGTACGGTTGTGGTCATTCTTTATCTGGCTAGTTTAGTACTTCTCGCCTACCACTGCTCGGCTCACATTATTATGGTCTATCACTGTTGTGATGCATTCGCTCGCCTATTACCGCTTTGGCCTGCTTCGTTCTAGTCTATTACTATGCTGGCCTACTAGTGTTCTGTCCTGTTACTATTATGGCCTTTTAGTGTTCTGTCCCGATACTGTTATTACTTGATAATTGTGGGTAGGCCCATTACGTTTATGGACATCTACAGTTTCGGCCTTTATGAATCCCATGCCAATATCATAAAATGTGTATAATTAACGATCATCTTTTACTGTTCATGGTAGGCCCAATACAAGACATGCCAATAACAAAGCCCAATATTGTTCCCTAATCGACCTGGCTGGCGTAGTTATGGTACCGCCTGCCACCATGCGTGGATGGCGTCAACTAAATCCCTACATGGCCTATGCGAGTTATCTGGATATTACATCAGCTACAAACTTCTTAAAATATTACATATTATCAACACAAGGGAAAGAAAATTCAGCATTTCAGTTGACAATCAAGTTGATAGCAGAGTTCTCAATTTGCTTTCTCAAACTATCAACTGCATCTCCCTTTGAGTGTGATAGCTACATTGGAAAACCACCATGAGACATGATGTTGCATCCACCTCTTTGGTGGCGATAGCAATAATTGCAGTCTGAAACTAAGTAAAAACAAATTAATACATCAAACAAGACAAACTACTCATTTGACTAATTTGACAGGAGTTATGAACTGGAGTTTACTACTGGTAAATGGTTCAATTATTGACCAACATGTCAAACAAACATGACAAGCAAGCATGCATTAAACAAGTGTACCTACCATGGAACGAGCAATCAAAAAATGTGTGTGGGTGTGGCTTAGAATTTCAGTAAATATAAACTAGCCATGTCATTTCAACAAATATATATGAAAGCAGTTGTACACCCTAGAATGCATGAGACGTTGGGTGACTTAGAATTTGCGCTGAGCTACACAATGGCATGCAATTACTGTCGTAGCTAAGAATGAACCAGATAGAAATTATAACCGCATCATATGAGAACTTGTAGAGTAGGAATGTAAACCACGAATGAACTATATAGTATAGGATAGTTATGTCGCTGCTTAGGACGAACCAAAACTAGATACGAGATAGAATGGCATGGCTTGTGAACCTATAGAATATGACAAACAAGCATTAGACAAGTGTGCCTACAATAAAATGAGCAACCAAACAAAGTGTTTCTTAGAATTTTAGCAAATATAAACTAGCCAGGTCATTTCAGCAAATATATATGGAAGCAGTGGTATCTCTTGGAATGCAAGAGATGTTGGGTGACTCGGAATTTTTGGTGAGCTACACAATGGCATGCAGTTACTGTCTTAGCTAAGAATGAACCACATAGAAATTATTACCGCGTCATACTAGAACTTTTTGAGTAGGAATGAAAAACATGAATGAACTATACAGTAGAGAATAGTTATGCCATTTCTTAGGACGACCCAGCACCAAATACAGAATATAATGACATCGCTGGTAAACCTGTAGAAGAGGCTGTGCAAACCAACATGTTCAGTGTTCCCTTTTTGAGCTTTACGCAAATAAAAATAAAATAGTCAATGTTGCAGCTTTTGAAGAACCAGATGGCAACAACAAAACTATAATCGGACTACTACAAAGAGTTTGAAGGGGTACTATAGGATAGAAGAACGATGCCAGGGAGGAAATGATAGAAGGAACTTAGCTCAGGAATAATCAGATAGATTCAGTAACTCTGGAGCAGAGAATCCACACTAATATTTTCCATTGACATTACATTTTGCAAGAACTACACAATATCAAGCAATTACTATTGTACGGAGTAGCTAAGAACATATGCATGACAAAATAACAGACATGTGCATAACTTGAAATTTGTAGAGCAGCGAATGCAAACCAACATGTCTAATGACCTTGTATGTACTAGCACGAAGAACAGGTGTGCCCAGTGACCTGTATGTACTAGCACGATTACAAAAATGCAGTTCATTGCGACATGCTTGAACCTGCTATACTGCTGGCAAAACAAAAATGGGTTGGAGATTCGGTTACCTTGGTCAGAGAGGCATTTAAGCATCGTCGATACCATACGAGTGACATCTAGGTCACTATGGTTGCTGCAGTTGCAGCAGCTGTTAGTGTCGGGGAAGAAAATCATAGGCCATCGATGCCGGTGCAGTCAACGGCGACGCCCGTGCAGCTAGTCTGGAGCGTTGTACATGGAACTCGTTGAACTACATCCTGTTTGGTGGACAATGGTGAAGTGGCTCTGGTACGGTTGGGTAGCTTTCGGAGGCAGGGAAACAGAGTGTGGGCAGTCTACGACGCCATAGGCACGGTCAACAAGACCACAACTCTGGTGGAGTAGCAGAGAGACCCGGTGAACTAGATCTAATGGGGTGGGCGTTAGTGAAGCGGCTCCGGGGCGGTGCACGAGACCGCAACTCAAGCGGCTCCGGCTGCCGTGGAATTGCCACCGACCGGTGCGCGTTTTGGTCGTGGAGGTGAGGGCGTGTGAGAGAAGCCTGAGATTTTGGGAGCACCAGCGGAAAAAACTATGCAGATCAGGACTATGGGGGTGAATAGAAAAATAATTACGATCGTGCCCCCAAGCTACCGGCTTTAGCATGACCATAGGGCGTCTGAACAATGGGTAGAATGAGAATTTTAAAGTCAAAAGTTTTTGAAATGGAGGGGCGCAAAATGCTTCAAAGTCGGTGTGTGATTTAGCCGCTCGATTGAGATTTTGAATTTGGCTAGCGTCCATCTAATAATAGTAGGAAAATGGTACTCCTCCAGCGGGAGATTTGGCCTCAAAGTTTTTGAAACGATGGGGCAGGAAATGCTTCAAGGTTGGTGTGTGATTTTGCCGCTCGATTATATTTTGAATTTGGCTATCAGCCAAATAATAATAATAGAAAAATTGTACTCCCCGGTGGGAGATTTGGCCATAAAGTTTTTGGAACGGTGGGGTGGGAAATGCTTCAAGGTCGGTGTGTGATTTTTCTGCTCGACAGAGATTTTAAATTTGGCTACCAGCAAAACAATAATAGAAAAATGGTACTCCCTGGTGGGAGATTTTGTCTCAAGGTTTTTGAAACAGTGGGGCGGGAAATGCTTCAAGGTCGATGTATTATTTTGCCACTCGACACAGATTTTGAATTTGGCTATCGGCCAAATAATAATAATAGAAAAATGGTACTCCCGGTTGGAGATTTGGCCTCAAAGTTTTTGAAACAGTGGGGCAGGAAATTCTTCAAGGTCGGTGTGTGATTTTTTCCTCTCGACAGAGATTTTGAATTTGGCTACCAGCCAAATAATAATAATAATAATAATAGAAAAATGGTACTCCCCGGTGGGAGATTTTGCCTCAAAGTTTTTGAAACTATGGGACAGGAAATGCTTCAAGGTTGGGGTGTGATTTTGCCGCTCGATTGAGATTTTGATATTGGCTACTGGCCAAATAATATTTTAAAAAAGCTAGTAGTTTGTTGTAACACCCCAAAAATATTAATCAAGATTATCAAGTTCTAATCACCCAAGTTTAGGGTTAATAAAAACTTTTATTACTAAATTGAATATGAGTGTATGTTATTTTCATTAGTGTATGATTGAGTGAAATTGCCATGTGTGTTTGATACAAATGATAAGAAATGGTTTAAAGATGAATACTACATCATCTAGGCCAATTACAAACAAAATACAAAGAAAAAGAAATCAAATATAAATCATATGATCAAATGGTCATTTTGACCAAAATTAACCACTAGGGCACTTTGTGAGTTCCTAGTAAAGAATTTCTAACAGAAACATTTCCATTCCTTTTCACCCCTTGCTAGACCAAGTAAAAGTGAACCCAAGCCCACTTTACAAACTCACAGAAACTATTTTCAAATCTATTTAAAGGACAATTCAAAATTGAATCAAGTGTATGTACTAAGATCACCATTTTTGCAAAAACCACTGAAATCAATTCACCTTGGCAAACCCAAGCAACCATAGACACTCAAGCATAAGATCAAAACACTCACCAAATTTCATTCAGAAATTTCAAACATAAGTTCATGCGGCCATTTGGTTGAACACATTGTAGACATAGATCAAACCCTGCCTAACTCTACTGTTTTGAGCAGTGATAACTCGACCATTTGTCCCCTCTTCACTCCCCTGGTCTCCCCCAGCACCTAACAACGTAGTGGACAACCTCCCCCCTTTGATGTTGCACCAGTGCAGCACCGCCCGAAGCTTGCCATGCCGGCCTACCATGGACAACTCGCCACAGACCGTGCCGCCCTCGTCTATGAGGTCCAGGAGGCAGGCCACCGTCCACCGCCACCCCCTATCCACCCCTCGATCGCAGGCAAACCATGGACCACCAGAAAACCTCCGCACCCACTTTCTCTGTGCCATGTCGAGAGCACGATAGAGTGCTGCAGCCGACCAGCTCGCACACGCTGCGCCTCGCCCTCTCCGCGTGTGCACACACTCGCCATGACCCTAGCTAGCTCCCAGACATCCCCGTTCGCTACTGGGCGATCTCTAGCCCCCGTGCGCCGTCTCGAACGCCGCCAGTTCCGCGCAGAGCACCGCCCATGCCCGACTATTCTCGACCGCCCCGTGCATCGCCTTTAAGCCCGTGACGACCCCTACCCTTAGCCACGCCAATAGCTCACTATACCGCCATTGTTGGAGGAGCCAGCCCATGCCGCAATGCCCCTCTCGCCGGTGTATAAATAGAGGCCCCCTCCGCCTCAATTCACCACACCATCTCACTCCCCACTCCTCACAGAACCTCCCACACCTCTCCCCGGAGCAAGGCGAGCACCACCTCACTGGAATTTGGCCGGAGTCCTCCGCTGCAGAGGAGAAGAGGAGCCGTTGATTAGAGCCGCCCCAGGAGCTGCCGCGACCACCGTTCGAACCGCCGTCGTCTACCACGTCGTTCGCCCCATCACTGATCCTAGCTGGAGCCCTGGTGAGCCTCACATGACCCCCACCGCCGCGTTAGGGTTCAGTTCTCGCTGGAGCTATTCGACGTAGGAGATGAACCTCATCCGTTAGATCGCATTCTAATCGTTGACCGCAGATTGAAACATACCCTTTCGGGTTTGATGAACCACTGACTAGTGGGACCCCCTGTCAGCAGCCCACCGCGCCAGCGTAGGGCAGTTGGGCCGGCCCATTTACTTTCCCGCGCATAGCCCAGTGATTCAAATAGATAATTTCCATTTTAGTTGAAACTAGATTCTGTCCATAGATTCAAAAATAAATTCAAAGAGATTCATTGAACCAAATTGCATGATACCAATTTTGTTAGAAAGATATTTAAATTATCTATCCACGTCCATTGGATTCAAACCATTTGAAATTATAGATCACCTATAGTAAACATAACAAGAACGATACTTTTCTAACTTCAAATATTTTTCAAAAATCAACTATAAATGCTTTTGAGTTGATTCCAACTCTCAAAAATCACATTTGACAAGATCTATCTGAATATATAAAAATATTTAGGTTTACATGCAGTGACATTGGACTAGTACCAAAAGAATACTATATAGGCATTTCTAGTCAATTTAATTCTATTAATGGATAATCTTAAATTTTATAAGATATGACCAACACTTTAAATCACATTCCCATGTATTATAATATGTGGTGATGACATGGGTTAACATGATCACATATTTTAATTGGAGAATATTAAATCTTAAGTATTTTCAATGAGTAGAAATTACTTTTCTAAAATAAGATAAATAAGACTAAGTCTTTATTTCATGTGATGATTGTGATGATGCTAGATCATCAAGTGTGAGCCTTGGTGTGCTAAATAGAAATAGTTAAGTATTGTTTGGTGATTGTGTACCTTGTATTCATTTATAGATGATAGTACCGACCCGGGATACGAGGAGGAGGAGTACTACCAAGAAGAAGAAGAAAACTTCAATCACTGCACTACTCAAGGCAAGCCATCACTAATTGCAAGCTAGAACTATGCAAGTTAACATTTGAAAACTTGATAACCAAAGCAAGATGCACTAGGCATGCTTGATTATCCAACTTTGATTATATCAATCCCAAGTTTTACTTGCAAGCTTTATTCTTTTACTTTACCAAAGTTCTTTATTTTTAGTTAGTGCTTGATGAGTATTGGACAAATAGGATAGATACCATAAAGAGTATAAAACTAGGCCTAACTAGTTATACTTAGATGTCATCCCAAGGCATGAGATTAGAGTTGGATAGTTACCCTTGATTAGCACCCCTCATTACTGAATACCCTCAACTTTAGTGGCTAGTGCTAAGCTTAAAAGTTGATCACTTTAGATGGGAATACTTGGTGAAAATGATTATGAAAACCTTGGAATGAGGATTCATTCTATTGAAATGTTTTGACATGTTTGAGAAACACAAAAGGATTTGATGGTGAAGATGTTGAGGCATGAGCCTTAGCCCTTTATAAAAACTAATGGTTGGGTTCGGATGCGATACCATTCCAATTTTACCGTATAACCACAATACCCGAATTGGGTAGGGCTTAACTGGAAGTTTATAGGCCTTAGTATGGGTTCCCTCGGTGAGCTGAGGCTACCTCGTGAATGTTAATGTCCACCTATGTAGTGCCCAGGATGGTAGATGGCCATGGCTGGGAGGCCAAGCTCATAGGGGAGGTGCCTATACTAGAGTGTGTAATTGAAAGGTTATGATTGATTATCCACATACTAAGTATGATGATTCAGGGTTATCCCTGACGGATGTATTGAATTTTGTGGTGAAAGTGTACCACCTCTACAGAGTGTCAAACTATTCGAATAGCCGTGCCTGCAGTTATGGATAGTTGGAGTGGCCATACTGTTCCGTCGGCAGATGTTTTCAAAATGACTTGTGAATTGAACTATGACTTTGACCTGACCACAACAGGGCTATGAACATGAAAATTAGGTTCCCACTTAGGTGATTTAGAACATTAACTTAGTTTTCTTTACTTCTAAACTCAGTATTAGATAAACCTAGCTTTTTGCAAATAACCTAGAGCTTATGATTCCTACTAGAACTACCTTACTTGTTAGTGATAGTTTGCGAGTACTTAAAGAGTACTCATGGCTTTGTCCTTGGATATTCCCGTGGCCAGACTATGAGGAGGACTACCAGGATGATGGACAGCAGGAGGTCTACGACAACTACGATCATCTCCCATCGTCAGCATTGCTTGTGACCCTAAAGATGGAGCCCCTACTATGTTTATTTTCCGCTTCTTTGATTGTATTAAGACTGGATCATGAGATCCTTTACCTGTAAGACCTTATTATGGTTTGTAATGGATGATATACTGTGGTACCATTTCTGTTATGTCTCGCAAAAATGGTTATACTAGGATTGCGAGGTATGGCATAACAGGCATCTGGGATTAAAAATCCGGGTGTTGACAAGTTGGTATCAGAGCCATCCTGACCATAGGAGACCCTAGTTAGAATGTACTGTTGGAGATATGCCCAAGAGGCAATAATAAAAGAGGTTATTATTATATCTTTGTGTTTATGATGAATGTTTACATCCCATGCTATAATTGTATTATTAGGAAACACTAATACTTGTGTGTTTTGTAAACATAAAAGAGTCCCTAGTAAGCCTCTTGTTGAACTAGCTTGTTGATTGATTGATGATCATGGTTTCCTGATCATAGACATTGGATGTGATTAATAACAAGGTTATATCATTAGGAGAATGATGTGATGGACACACACCCATAGTAAGCGTAGCATAAGATCAAGTCATTAAGTTCGTATTGCTGTAAGCTTTGAAATACATAGTAACCTAATCCTTCGACCATGAGGTTATGTTAATCACCATCACCGGATGGGTACTTTGATGACATCAAACACCGCTTCGTAACTGGGCGGTCATAAAGGTGTCATTGGGTATTCTGAAAGTATGTGTTGAAGCGCATAGACCAAGATTGGGATTTTTCCATCCATATGACGGATAGATATACTCTGGGCCCTCTCGGTGGAATGTCATCTAGATAGCTTGCAAGCATGTGACTAGGTCACAAGGGATGACATAACATGGAGCAGTAAAGAGTACTTATCGATGTGAGGAAGAACCAGGTATGAAGATACTGACGATCAAACCTCGGATAAGTAGAATGTCGCGAGACAAAGGGAATTGTTTTTGTATGTTAATTGGTTCAATCGATCACGAAGTAATCGTTGAGTATGTGGGAGCCGTTATGGATCTCCAGATCCCGCTGATGGTTATTTATGGGAAAGGTGTCTTCATCATGTCTGCATATTCACGAACCGTAGGGTGACACACTTAAGGTTCGAATTTGTTTGAAGTAGATATGGAATTTGCGTTGGAGACCAAATGTTGTTCGGAGTCTCGGAATGGATCCGGGACATCACGAGGAGATCCAGAATGGTCCAGAGAATAAGATTCATATATTGGGAATCATTTTCTAAGTTAGGAAATGTTCTGGAGTGTTTGTATGGAGATTCTAGAAGGTTTCGGAATGTTCTAGAAGGTTCTAGAGGATTTCTTGGAGTTTGCTTGAAAACCAAGAAAGGGATCGAAGAAACCAAGTGGGGTACTACACGGATTCGTGGGGGAGGGGCGCCCCCTCTTGCACCTTGTCTCATAACTCCCAATCTCCGCCGCCTCTCTCCTCCACGTTTCTTCTGCACAGGCATAGGCGAAGCCCTGCAGAATTCTCATCTCCACCACCACCACGCCGTCGTGCTGCTGGAATTCCGTGGAGAAGATCTACTACCTCCGCTGCTCGCTGGAACGGGGAGAGGAAGGTCTGCTTCGACTCCGCACGTGTGACTGACTGCGGAAGCGCTGCCGGAAGGATCGTCCACACGATCTTGAGATCGGCAAGTGATCGACTACATCATCCACGAGATCTAATCTCGTTAACGCTTTCGGTTCTACGAGGGTTAGTACCGATATATCTCGTTGCTCATGTCTAATAGATTAGATCTTGGCTTTTATCTAGATTAGATCTGGGTTTTGTTCGTTCTTGCGGTAGAAATTTTTTGTTTTCCATGCTACGAACCCATCAATGGTATCAGAGCCTTGTCTATGCGTCGATCTGTTGCACGAGTAGAACACAATGAGGTTGTGGGCGTTGGTGCTCGTGCCGTCTTTTGCTATGTGTGTACTTTGCATCTTGCGGTATGGTGGGATGAAGCGGCTTGGGCTAACATTACATGTCATCAGACATGAGACTTGCTCCACGCTTGATGTGCAACTCATATTGCACACGTGGCTTTGCGGGTGTCTGTCTCTCCCATCATAGTATAGATCAAATCTACACTTTGCACTTGATAGCACTTGTATCAACGTTGTGGTTCAGTTTCGTAGGTAAGATGCGTTCTTAGTCGAAAGACCCAAGCCACGTAAAACTTGCAAAGAAAATTAGAGGCGTCTAACTTGTTTTTGCAGGGGTTTTGTGATGTGATATGGCCTACATGTGATTGTGATTGTATTTGATGTATGCAATGATCCTTGTTGTAATATGGCAACCGGCAGGAGCCTAATGGTTGTCTTTAATTCTGTTAAGACCTACGTGTCGATTCATCTTGTAATAGCTTTGTTCCAAGTAGTTGTAATAGTTGCTACTGATGATGGACAACCATGAAGCGGCGCCACGGACCTTGACGCAATGCTGGTGATGATGGAGATCATGTCCGTGCTTTGGAGATGGAGATCGAAGGCATAAGAAGAAAGGGCCATATCTTATCACACTAATTATGAATTGCCTGTGATGTTAATCCTTTATGCATCTTGTATTGCTTAGATCGCGACGGTAGCATTATAAGATGATCCCTCTCACTAAATATCAAGTAATAAAGTGTTCGTCCTTAGTTGGCACCGTTGCTAAGACTCGTCGTTTCGAAGCATCTCGTGATGATCGGGTGTGATAGACTATACGTGTGCATACAACAGGTGCAAGCCAGATTTGCACATGCGGAAACTAAGGTTAATCTTGACGAGCCTAGCATGTACAAACATGGTATCGGAACACGGAATACCGAAAGGTAGAGCATGAGTCATATGATTGATATGATGAACATGAAGATTGTTCGCTGATGAAGCTACATCATCTCACGTGATGATCGGACTTGGTGTAGTGGATTTGGTTCGTGTAATCACTAAAACAACTGCGAGGGATGTTGTTTTGAGTGGGAGTTCACCTAGTTGATTTAAGAATTAAATTTGAACACTATTTCTCATAAACTTAGTCTAAATTACTTGCAAATTTGTTGTAGATTATGGCGAACATTTCCATCAATTTCAATGCGTTCCTAGAGAAAGAAAAGCTTAAGAACAATGGAAGCAATTTCACGGACTGGTTCCGTGGACTGAAGATCGTCCTCAGGGCTGGTCAGTTGACCTATGTGCTCGAAGCACCGCTAGGTGACCCACCTGCAGAAGATGCCACCGATGACGTAAAGAATGTTTATGCCACTCGGAAACATCACTACTCCACAGTTCATTGTGCCATCCTGTATGGTTTAGAATCGGAGCTTCAAAAGCGTTTTGAGCACCATGAACCATTTGAAATCATTAAGGAGCTCAAACTCATATTTGAGACTCGCGCGGCCATGGAAAGCTATGAAGCTTCCGAGAAGTTCTTTACCTGCAAGATGGAAGAGGGTAGCTCTGTTAGCAAGCACGTGCTCACCATGTCTGGGCACGCAAACAAACTCCGAGAGTTGGGGATACCGATTCCTAATGAATTGGGGATTCACCGTGTCCTCCAATCACTGCCACCAAGTTACAAGAACTTTGTGATGAACTACAATATGCACTGCATGAACAAGACGTTGCCTGAACTATCGTCCATGCTGAAAACTGCTGAAGTGGATATCATGAAAGAACACCAAGTGTTGATGGTCAATAAGACCACCAATTTCAAGAAACGGGGCAAGCCTAAGAACAAGGGCAACTTCAAGAATGACGGCAAGAAAGCTGCCGCACCTACTAAGAAGCCCAAGGCTGGTCCTAAACCTGAAACTGAGTGCTTCTACTGCAAGGGTGCTGGTCATCGAAGCGAATCGCCCCAAATACCGGCGATCAAGAACGGCAACATCAAGAAGAAAAGTATATTCGATATACATGTTATAGATGTGTATCTTACTAGTAATCGTAGTAGTGCCTGGGTATTTGATACTGGTTCGGTTGCTCATATTTGTAACTCAAACAGAGTCTGGAATAAACGAAGACCGGCAAGAGACGAGGTGACGATGCGCGTTGAAATGGCTCCAAGGTTGATGTGAGCGCCAAGACGCCTCCTCTACATCTACCATCGGGATTAGTTTTAAATTTAAATAATTGTTATTTGGTGCCTGCGTTAAGCATGAACATTATTCTAGATCTTGTTTATTGCAAGACGGTTACTCTTTTAAGTCTGAGAATAAAGGTTGTTCGATTTATATGAGTAATATCTTTTATGGTTATGCACCTGAGATGAATGGTTTATTCTTATTGAATCTCGATAGTAGTGATACACATGTTCACAACATAGATGCTAAACGAATAAAATTGAATGATAATTCTACATACATGTGGTAATCGCTGCCTTGGTCACATTGGAGTGAAGCGTATGAAGAAACTCCATTCTGATGGACTTCTTGAATCACTTGAAAGATGTGAAGCATGTCTAATGGGAAAAATGACTAAGACTCCATTCTTTGGTATAATGGAGCGAGCTACAGACTCATTGGAAATAATACATACCGATGTGTGCGGTCCAATGAGTGTAGCATCGCGTGGTGGATATCGTTATGTTCTCACTTTCACGGATGACTTGAGTAGATATGGGTATGTCTACTTTATGAAACATAAATCCGAAACTTTCGAGAAGTTTAAGGAATTTCAAAGTGAAGTGGAAAATCATCGTAACAAGAAGATTAAGTTTCCGTTACGACCATGAGGTGAATATTTGAGTTATGAGTTTGGCATGCATTTAAAGAAATGTGGAATACTTTCACAGTTGACACCGCCGGGAACACCACAGCGTAATGGTGTGTCCGAACATCGTAATCGAACTCTCTTAGATATGGTTCGGTCTATGATGTCTCTTACAGATTTACCGTTATCATTTTGGGGCTATGCATTAGAGATAGCCGCATTCACTTTAAATAGGGCACCATCTAAATCCGTTGAAACGACACCGCATTTAATTGTGGTTTGGTAAGAAACCTAAGTTGTCGTTCCTTAAAGTTTGGGGTTGCGAAGCATATGTAAAGAAGTTACAGCCTGATAAGCTTGAACCCAAAGCGGAGAAATGCGTCTTCATAGGATACCCTAAAGAAACAATTGGGTATACCTTCTATCATAGATCCGAAGGCAAAGTTTTCATTGCTAAGAATGGATCCTTTCTGGAGAAGGAATTTCTCTCGAAAGAAGTGACTGGAAGGAAAGTAGAACTCGACGAGGTTGTTGAACCTTCTTTCGGAGTTGAGAGTAGCGCAGCACCGGAAGATGTTTCTGTGCCGCCTGCACCAACTGGAGAGGAAGCTAATGATGATGATCATGAAACTTCGAACGAAGTTACTACTGAACCTCGCAGGTCAACGAGGGTTCCTACCACTCCTGATTGGTATGGCTCTGCCTTGAACGTCATGTTAGTGGACAACACTGATGACCCTGCGACGTATGAAGAAGCTATGGTGAGCCTAGATTCCGACAAATGGCTAGAAGCCATGAAATCTGAAATGGGATCCATGTACGAAAACCAAGTATGGACTTTGGTGGACTTACCGGATGGCCGTAAGGCTGTCAAGAACAAATGGATTTTCAAAAGAAAAACAGATGCTGATGGTAATGTTACCGTCTATAAAGCTCGACTTATCGCAAAAGGGTTCCGACAAATTCAAGGAGTTGACTACGATGAGACTTTCTCACCAGTAGCGAAGCTAAAGTCTGTGAGGATTATGTTAGCAATCGCTGCATATTTCGATTATGAAATTTGGCAAATGGATGTCAAAACGGCGTTCCTTAATGGTGACATGGAGGGAGAGTTGTATATGGTACAACCCAAGGGTTTTGTCGATCCTAAAGATGCTGACAAGGTATGCAAACTTCAGCGCTCCATTTATGGACTGAAGCAAGCATCCCGGAGTTGGAATCAATGTTTTGATAAAGTAATCAAAAACTTTGGATTTATACAAACTTATGGAGAAGCTTGTATTTACAAGAAAGTGAGTGGGAGCTCTGTAGTATTCCTAGTACTATATGTAGATGACATATTGTTGATTGGGAATGACATAGAACTTCTTAATAGCGTCAAAACCTATTTGAATAATAGTTTTTCCATGAAGGATCTTGGCGAAGCGGCATATATTCTAGGCATCAAGATTTATAGAGATAGATCAAGACGCCTAATAGCGCTTTCACAAAGTACATACTTAGACAAAGTTCTAAAGAAGTTTAGAATGGAAGAGAGCAAGAAAGGGTTCGTGCCCATGTTGTCAGGTAAGACCTTGAGTAAAACTCAAAGTCCGGCTACGGCAGAAGATAGAGAAAAGATGAATAAAATTCCCTATGCCTTGGCCATAGGTTCTATCATGTATGCCATGCTATGTACGAGACCGGATATAGCACATGCTGTTAGTTTGACTAGCAGATATCAAAGTGATCCTGGAATGGAACATCGGATGGTCAAGAATATCCTAAAGTACCTAAATAGGACTAAGGATATGGTTCTTTCTTATGGAGGTGATGAACAACTTGTTGTAAACGGTTACACTGATGCTAGTTGGAACACCGATCCAGATGAATCGAAGTCACAATCTGGATACGTATTTATTTTGAATGGTGCTGCAATAAGCTGGAGGAGTGCCAAGCAGAGTGTTGTGGCGAAATCTTCAACTGAATCGGAATACATAGCTGCTTCGGAGGCTGCACAAGAAGCCATATGGATGAAGGAGTTCAATACTGAACTTGGCGTGGTTCCCAGTGCGTTAGACCTGATGGCCATCTATCGTGACAACACAAAGCCATAGCTAATGCACAGGAGCCAAGGTCACATAGCAAGCTGAAGGACATCAAGCTACGTTTTCATGCTATTCGCGAGTATGTCCAAGATGGTGACATAAAGATTTGCAAAGTACACACTGATCTGAATGTAGCAGATCCGTTGACTAAACCTCTCCCTAGAGCAAAGCATGACCAACACCAAAACGCCATGGGTGTTCGGTATATTACCATGTAATCTAGATTATTGACTCTAGTGCAAGTGGGAGACTGTTAGAGATATGCCCAAGAGGCAATAATAAAAGAGGTTATTATTATATCTTTGTGTTTATGATGAATGTTTACATCCCATGCTATAATTGTATTATTAGGAAACACTAATACTTGTGTGTTTTGTAAACATAAAAGAGTCCCTAGTAAGCCTTTTGTTGAACTAGCTTGTTGATTGATTGATGATCATGGTTTCCTGATCATAGACATTGGATGTGATTAATAACAAGGTTATATCATTAGGAGAATGATGTGATGGACACACACCCATAGTAAGCGTAGCATAAGATCAAGTCATTAAGTTCGTATTGCTGTAAGCTTTGAAATACATAGTAACCTAATCCTTCGACCATGAGGTTATGTTAATCACCATCACCGGATGGGTACTTTGATGACATCAAACGCCGCCAGAATCGGGCGGTTATAAAGGTGTCATTGGGTATTCTGAAAGTATGTGTTGAAGCGCATAGACCAAGATTGGGATTTGTCCATCCATATGACAGATAGATATACTCTGGGCCCTCTCGGTGGAATGTCATCTAGATAGCTTGCAAGCATGTGACTAGGTCACAAGGGATGACATAACATGTAACGAGTAAAGAGTACTTATCAGTAACGAGGAAGAACCAGGTATGAAGATACTGACGATCAAACCTCGGATAAGTAGAATGTCACGAGACAAAGGGAATTGGTTTCGTATGTTAATTGGTTCAATCGATCACGAAGTAATCGTTGAGTATGTGGGAGCCGTTATGGATCTCCAGATCGCACGGATGGTTATTGATGGGAAAGGTGTCTTCATCATGTCTGCATATTCACGAACCGTAGGGTGACACACTTAAGGTTCGAAGTTGTTTGAAGTAGATATGGAATTTGTGTTGGAGACCGAATGTTGTTCGGAGTCTCAGAATGGATCCGGGACATCACGAGGAGATCCGGAATGGTCCGGAGAATAAGATTCATATATTGGGAATCATTTTCTAAGTTAGGAAATGTTCCGGAGTGTTTGTATGGAGATTCTAGAAGGTTTCGGAATGTTCTGGAAGGTTCTAGAGGATTTCTTGGAGTTTGCTTGAAAACCAAGAAAGGGATCAAAGAAACCAAGTGGGGTACTACACGGATTCGTGGGGGAGGAGGACTCCTCCCCCAACCCTTGACCCAAGGAGGAGGAGTCCTACTAGGATCGCCTCCCTCAGCGCCTCCCTCCCTTAAATAGAAGGGAGGGGCGCCCCCTCTTGCACCTTGTCTCATAACTCCCAATCTCCGCCGTCTCTCTCCTCCACGTTTCTTCTGCACAGGCATAGGCGAAGCCCTGCAGAATTCTCATCTCCACCACCACCACCACGCCATCGTGCTGCTGGAATTCCGTGGAGAAGATCTACTACCTCCGCTGCTCGCTGGAACGGGGAGAGGAAGGTCTGCCGACTCACTCCGCGTGTGACCGTCTGCGGAAGCGCCTTGACGCGGAAGGATCGTCCACACGATCTTGAGATCCACAAGTGATCGACTACATCATCCACGAGATCTAATCTCGTTAACGCTTTCGGTTCTACGAGGGTTAGTACCGATCTATCTCGTTGCTCATGTCTAGTAGATTAGATCTTGGCTTTTATCTAGATTAGATCTGGGTTTTGTTCGTTCTTGCGGTAGAAATTTTTTGTTTTCCATGCTACGAACCCATCATGTACGTCCGAATAAAAACTTAGTTTCAAAACAAAGGAAGTGAGTATTTATGAATACCTATTCCCACTCTTGTCCTTGAGATTCTTTCAAAAAATAATCATGTTCCTCAAAAATTATTGCATTCCTACATAAAATTTGACACACTTGATCACCTCACTAACTTACTCACCCTAAATTCTTATAGATGGAAGTCCAGTATTGCAAATTCTACCAGTTGGGCAACAGAGGCCACCTAATCTTTGAGAGGGATCTAGATGCACTGTCAGAGTATCTTGAGCGCCCGCACCCAGAATTCTTCGGGGCACAACTCAACGATCACGTAGGAGGAGATCTACAATGGTTGATAGTTGCAGATCTCAGAGGCAAGATGGAATCACCTGAAGGGGATCCGTCATAGAAAACAAAAAATTTCCTACGTTGGAACCCCAAAACTGCCTAGGATCTATCTATGTAGTAATGCGATAACGGCCAATGCGTAGAGAATACATACCCTTATAGACCGTATGCGGTTAACGTTCCACGGGGAACATGGTTGAAGTAGTCGTACTCGTAGCCGACCTCAAGGTCACGAAGCTCCTCGCAGGTCACCCCTTGCTCCTTCTTCATTGTGCAGCAGCTCCGGCTCACGACATTTAAGGGCACAAGTGTTGCGCCTCGTGTCTTCGTACACATCCGGTGCACGATGAGACCTCCGGCTCCCCGATCCCGCCGGGAGTGCGGAAGTTGATATCCAGCTAGGAATCACTGCAAGGCAACGGCGTACTGCAGGTGTGGCTTGTTCGCACATCCCAGACTTGGGGCCATGGTCACAAGGGCTAGAGAGAGAGGAAAGGAGGAAGTCAACCAAAGGACTTCTCCAATTGATGGTATGTCAAATCCCACCCATGGGCACCCCTTTATATAGGAGGAGGGGGTGTGCCCTCCCCTTTGGGTTTCCCATGTGGGACTAATCAAGGGAGAGGGGGGAGGCGCATGGGCCCTTAGGACACCATGGGCCGGCCAGCCAGGGGTGGGCCCCACCCCGCGCACAGCCCTAGGCAGGCTGGGTGGGCCCCCTTGAGGCACCTAGGCCTTGGCCCTTTGGCCCTTGGCCCTTCCCTCCTTCGGTTTTCCCTCATGGTCCCTTTTTCTCTAGGAAGTTTGGCCCATTAGTGGAATACCCCTTCAAATTAGATTTTAATATTATATTTAATATTAATTACATTAATTAATATGTAAATACATATTACAAAATTCGTCTTGACCCGAAACACCTTTCGGTTCCCTTTTGATTTCCTCCGAACGACTTCGGATCCTTCTGCGGAACAATTCCGACTTTCTATTTCTCTACTATGATTCCGTCTTACGAATGATCACTCTCATCGTACCCTTAAGTGTATCCTCTCACAACTTAGGAATGCTCTAGACATTGTATTGTAGTTTGAACAGGGATATCCATGTGACCCCTATGCATTCCTGATGACAATGTCGTTTGAACCGCTAAATGTAGCATCCAATTCCTTTTGTTTCTTGATACGACTTGTCCGAGATCCGATCATTGGTATCACATACCTTGTTCAATCTCGTCCACAACAAGTTATGTTTTCTTGTTACCGTGATATTACATCCCCGTGACCGAGTCACATGTTGCAACATTTATGGATGTAATCTCACCAAGCCAACCGTATGTATCTTTACCCGTCATTTCGGTGAACAAATCCTGGTCTTGCAGTCACATGTCATCAATTGTTGCTTTGGAATATCCAACATACACCTTTATGGCCACCGTATTACCAGATGACGGTTGATGCAGTCAAAGCAGCCTCGGGAAATAGTGAGTAATATGAGCTCACGGTCTAAGGAAAAGGAGTCTAGGTGTAGCTGTTGCAACAATGAACTATATGACTTGATCGTGTTGCAATCCTTCGAGGAATGTCCATCACATCATTCTCCAATGATATGACCCTGTTGTCAATTGGCATAAATGCCCATGATCTTGAAACCCAGATCATCCTCATGACCAACAAACTAGTATGAATAGAGGCTACTAGGGACTTGGTTGTTTCATACCACACCTGTATCGATGTTTCTACTTGGCACAGTTATAGCACAATATGAAACTATTGTAAACTAATTGAGATATGACAATAAACACCTATTTATTATTTGCCTCTAGGGCATATCTCCTTCAGCACCCACTTCGGAGAAGATTCAATTCGCCTTGCGTGAGAACAATTGGCTAGATGGATTAGCCAGGGCTATGCATGAAGCTCTTGCCCGTCTGTGTGGGCAAAACATCAACCAGATCCAGGGAACTCGCTTTGCTCACTACGCAAGGCATGATTCTATGGGAATGCCCTTGGAGATGCCAGGACACCCGGAGCTGAAGCACCAGGTGGACAATCTTGACTTCATGTTGTATGATAGGCAGAAGGAGTTGGACAACGCCCGTGCCTACGCCAACCACAACCAGGCCATTATAGTCAAGAAGGACCAGACCCTCGCCATTCTCGCCAAGGAATGCCAATCACTTCATCGTCAGCGTGACAAGAAGGATCGCACCATCGATCGTCTTCGCAAGAAGGTGGCCACTCTCGAAAAGACCATCCGTGAACAGGAAATCTAGCTTGAAGCGAAGGAGGAGGAAGGTGAAGATATCCAGGGAGATCTTTACTCTTACCTCAGTGATGACAATGACTACCTGGAGGATGATGCCATGGAGTTCCACACTGATGATGATGATTCTGACTTCATTGATGATGATTAGATGCACTTAAGCACTACCGTAGGAATGAGTTGTATCCGGTCCCATTGTATTGTAGTTTCACTGAAGGGTTCTTAAAACCATCTATTTCCTATTTGTGTTGTGGTGTGTGTTTGTATGGTGTGCTTTGAATGAATGAATGAGAGGAAGTTGTTAGTTTGCAAAACCTAAGTCAAACTCAAAGTTTAAAGATTTTGAAACAAAACCATGAACCCTAGAGATTTCCCTCTTATCTCATTATCTATCTCAATCTTCAGATGACTCGTGAAAATCCCGGAGGAAGTAGTTCATCTTAGGACCCGATGCTGCAGATTCTGCAAATGCTAGTTTCTGATCGTGAAGCTAGTAGAGCTGAACGCCAAGCCAACCTAGCCACTCTTCAACAGATAGCTCAGATGGCCCACAATAATCAAGGTCACGGAAACCAGGATCACCATGGATCCAAGCTCAAAAACTTTCAGAATACCAACCCACCTATCTTTCGTAAGTCTGAGGATCCCTTAGATGCTGATGACTGGCTGCAAACCATGGAGAAAAACTTGGAGGTCGTAGGAGTTAAATCCAATGAAAAAGTACTGTTTGCCACCCATTATCTGGTAGGAGATGCAAGAGCCTGGTGGAATAGCACCTGTACCATGAACGAAGGTCAGATGATGACTTGGGAAGCATTCAAGATCAAGTTCAGCCGGACCCATGTGCCCCAAGGTTTGGTCACCAGGATGAGGGATGAGTTCAGGGAACTGAAGCAAGGAAGGATGATGGTAGTTGAGTACCATGACAAATTCCTGTCACTAGCTTGATCTGCCCCTAATGAGATTAACACCAAAGCAAAGAAGAAGGAAAGGTTCCTAAATGGATTACATGATGAGATGTAGACTGTGTTAGTCAACATCCGTTTTGTAGATCTAGAAGAGCTAGTAGACTCTGCCATTCAGATGGAAGGGAAGATAAACCAAGCCAATGACAATCGCAAGCGCATGATGATGAACCAGCCTGGATCCCACAATACCCAGAAATATCGCCCCAACCCGTCTGCAGGATACGCCCTAAGAAACAACAGCCCCCCTATGTCCCATCCAAACTATCCCAATCGTAGCGGAGGAAACCATAACAACAACCCTAAAAACTCCAATAACTTCAACCGTGCACCGCCCAAGTCCAACAACAACAACAACAATACTGCCCCAAGGACTAGAAGCAATGTTGTGTCTGTTGCAGGAAAAGACAAGTCCTAGATTACTTGCTTTGAATGTGGAGTGAAGTGTCACTACTCCAATGAGTGCCCCAAGAAGCTTGCAGCAGCCACCAATTTGAATGCACCCGCTCAGCAGCAACGCCATGTTCAGCATGGAAGGAGATTTGCCCCAGGGAATTCGCTCAACCGCAATGGTTGTCTATTCCACATGAATGCTGAAGAAGCTCAGGAAGCGCCCAATGTTGTGTTGGGTATGTTTTATGTTAACTCAGTACTTACAAGAGTGTTGTTTGATTCTAGAGCATCGCACTCGTTTTTTACAGAAGAATTTGAATGACTAGTAAGATTCAACCAACAAAATTTAAGCATGTTATGATAGTTCAAATACCTATTCAACCACCAAAGCTAGAAAAAATTGCAAAGTTGTACCTATCAGAATCCATGGAATAGATTTTTATGCCAATCTAATAGTACTTGGAACCAAAGGTTTGGAAGTAGTACTAGGAATGGATTGGATGTCAAAACATAAAGGATTGATGGACTGTGCCAAGAAAGCCATAACCATGACCAGTAGCTTTGGAGTATCAGTAGAGCATGTATTTGAGACTTTGCCCCGTCAATTCAAATGCAACAAGAGTCTAGCCCAACCAACCCTAGAACAAGTCAGAGTAGTCTGTGAATACCCCGACGTATTCCCAGATGAATTGCCCGATATGCCCCCAGATCGGGATATCGAGTTCATCATTGAACTAATTCTTGGAATTGGACCCATAGCTCAGAGACCTTATAGTATGAAACCATCTGAATTAGTGGAGCTGAAGAAACAACTTGATGCTATGTTGGAGAATGGTCTGATTCAACCAAGAGCATCGCCATGGAGATGGCCTGTTTTGTTTGTGGATAAGAAAGATGGAGGTAACCGTTTGTGCACGGATTACCGAAAGCTGAATGATGTCACCATCAAGACAAGTACCCACTATCAAAGATAGAGGATCTGTTTGACCAGTTGACTGGTGCCAGAGTGTTTTCTAAGATTGTTCTTAGAACTGGTTATCATCAACTCAAGATTCGTGCAACGGATATCCCAAAGACCGCCTTTACCACCAGATATGGATTGTATGAGTATACGGTCATGTATTTTGGATTAACCAATGCCCCTGCTTATTTCATGAATCTCATGAATAAGATTTTTATGAACTTCCTGGATAAGTTTGTCGTTGTTTTTATCGATGATATTCTGATCTATTCCAAGTTAGAAGAAGACCATGAGCTACACCTGAGAACCATCCTTGAAACCCTTAGAGAACATCAGTTGTATGCCAAGTTTAGCAAATGTGAGTTCTGGTTAAAGGAAGTAGGATTCCTAGGATATATCGTGTCAGGAGGAGGAGTCGCTGTCGATCCTGCCAAGATCAAAGATGTTGAAGAATGGAAAGCCCCAACCACTCAAACCCAAGTCCGTGCATTTCTCGGATTAGCTGGATATTACCGCAAGTTTGTTGAAGGATTTTCGAGCATCGCAAGACCAATGACCAAGTTGTTGAAGAAATATAAGAAGTTTGAATGGACGGATAAATGTGAAGCAAGTTTTCAAGAGCTCAAGAAGAGATTGATTTCAGCCCCAATCTTGATTATGCCAGATATCAAGAAGCCTTTTGATGTGTATTGTGATGCATCCAAGATTGGTCTCGGATGTGTGTTGATGTAGGAAGGCAAAGTCATAGCATATCTGTCCCAACAACTGAAGCAACATGAGCAAAACTACCCTACCCATGACTTTGAACTAGCAGCCGTAGTTTTAGCATTGAAGACATGGCATCATTACCTTATGGGTAACCGCTGTGAGATTTATTCGGATAACAAGATTCTGAAGTATATTTTCACCCAGAAGGAGATGAATATGAGGCAAATGATATGGATAGAGTTAATCAAGGATTATGACCTTGACATTCACTATCACCCCGGCAAAGCCAATGTGGTAGCGGATGCTCTTAGCAGATTGTCGTGTAGATTAAACACCATGATTAAAGAAGCCTAGCCTAGTTTGCATGAAGAGTTGGAACAGTTTAGAATGGAGCTAGTTAGCAAAGGATTTTTAGCTAGCATTAAACTTCAACCCACTTTGATCAGTCAAATCAAGGAGGCGAAGAAAAGAAATGGAAGTATCGACGGAACCAAGCGTCGTATCGGTACAGGGAAGGTACCTGGATTCACCAAAGATGAAGAAGGAGTTTTGTGGTACAAAGGACGTATCTATATGCCAGCAGATTCCGAGCTGAAGCAAGTTATCATGAAGGAAGCTCATGATACTCTTTATTCTATCCATCCCGGAGGAACGAAGATGTATCAGGATTTGAAGGAGCAATTTTGGTGGCACAAGATGAAGAGAGAAATCAGAAGCTACATAGCCAAGTGTGATATCTGTCAGAGAGTCAAAGCGGAACATCAGAGACCCGCAGGACTTTTGCAACCATTGAAGATTCCGGAATGGAAATGGGATTCTGTCGGAATGGATTTTATCACCGGTTTGCCTACTTATAGTAGGGGAAATGACTCTATTTGGGTCATAGTTGATAGACTGTCCAAGGTAGCCCATTTCATACCTGTCAAGACTACCTACCAGAGTTCGAAGCTAGTAGAGATGTACATTGATAGAATCATCAGTTTGCATGGAACCCCTAAGACTATAGTATCGGATCGAGGAATCCAGTTTACCTCAAGATTTTGGTAGAAAGTCCAAGAGGGATTAGGAACCAAGCTGAACTTCAGCACAGCTTATCACTCGCAGACCGATGGACAAACTGAAAGAGTCAACCAAATCTTAGAAGATATGTTGAGAGCTTGTGTGTTAGAATATGGATCAAAATGGGAATATTGTATGCCTTTCGCAGAATTCTCATACACCAAAAGTTATCAAGTTAGTTTGAAAATGGCCCCATTTGAATTTCTGTATGGAAGGAAGTGTCGTACCCCTTGAATTGGTCGCAAGTAGGAGAGAGTCAGATTTTCGGACCCGACATCCTACGAGAAGCCGAAGAGAAGGTTCACAAAGTCCGTGAACACCTCAAGACTGCCCAATCCAGACAAAAGAGTTATGCTGACAAGAGACATAGAGACCTGACCTTCAATGTCAGAGATTTTGTGTACCTCAAAATATCGCCCTTGAAGGGAATGCAACATTTTCGTCTGAAAGGAAAGTTAGCCCCCAGATATATTGGACCCTTCAAGATTTTGAATCGCCGAGGAGAAGTATCATATCAACTGGAACTGCCAGAGGAGATGTCATCCATACATAATGTGTTCCATATCTTGTTACTTCGCAAATGCCTAGAAGTTCTGGAGAAGACCGAAGTGTTCAAGAACATCGATCACCAAGCCATAGGTATCAACAAGGATCTGACGTATCGGGAAGTACCCATTCGTATTTTGGAAGAAGCCTTCAGAACCACCAGGACCCGGAGTATCAAGTTTCTCAAGATCCAGTGGAGAAACCATACTGAAGAAGAAGCTACTTGGGAGCGAGAAGATTACATTAGGACTGAGTTTCCAAATCTCTTTAGTTCCTAGTTTTTCTTAAATCTCGGGACAAGATTTTGTTTAAGGAGGGAAGGTTTGTAACACCCAAAAAATATTAATCAAGATTATCAAGTTCTAATCACCCAAGTTTAGGGTTAACAAAAACTTTTATTACTAAATTGAATATGAGTGTATGTGTGATTTGCATTAGTGTATGATTGAGTGAAATTGCCATGTGTGTTTGCTATAAATGATAAGAAATGGTTTAAAGATGAATACTACATCATCTAGGCCAATTACAAAGAAAATCCTAAGAAAAAGAAATCAAATATAAATCATATGATCAAATGGTCATTTTGACCAAAATTAACCACTAGGCCACTTTGTGAGTTCCTAGTAAAGAATTTCTAACAGAAACATTTCCATTTATTTTCACCCCCTGCTAGACCAAGTAAAAATGAACCCAAGCCCACTTTACAAACTCACTGAACCTATTTTCAAATATCTTTAAAGGACAATTCAAAATTGAATCAAATGTATGTACTAAGATCACCATTTTTGCAAAAACCACTCAAATCAATTCACCTTGGCAAACCCAAGCAACCATAGACACTCAAGCATAAGATCAAAACACTCACCAAATTTCATTCAAAAATTTCAATCTTAAGTTCATGCGGCCATTTGGTCGAACATATTGCAGACACAGATCAAACCCTGCCTAACTCTACTATTTTGAGCAGTGATCACTCGACCATTTGTCCCCTCTTCACTTCTCTGGTCTCCCCAACACCTAGCAACGCAGTGGACAACCTCCACCTTTGCCGTTGCGCCAGTGCAGCGCCGCCCGAAGCTTGCCACGCCGACCGACCATGGACAACTCACCACAGACCGCGCCGCCCTCGTCCATGATGTCCAGGAGGCAGGCCACCATCCACCCCCACCCCCTGTCCAACCATCGATCGCAAGAAAACAATGGACCACCAGAAAACCGCCGTGCCCACTTTCTCTGCGCCATGCCGAGAGCACGCCAGAGCGCCGCAGCCGACCAGCTCGCACATGCCGCACCTTGCCCTCTCCGTGCATGCACACACTCTCCATGACCCTAGCTAGCTCCCAGACATCCTCGTTCGCCGCCGCGCGACCCGTAGCCCCAGTGCACCGTCTCGAACGCCGTCAGTTCCGCGCAGAGCACCGCCCACGCCCGACCATTCTCGACCGCCCCGTGCCTCGCCTTTAAGCCCGTGATGACCACCAGGAAACACTGCGGTGCCCCTACCCTCAGCCACACCAATAGCTCGCTGTACCGCCGTTGCCGGAGGAGCCAACCCATGCCGCAATGCCCCTCTCGCTAGTGTATAAATAGAGGCCCCTCCGCCTCAATTCACCACACCATCTCACTCCCTACTCCTCACAGAACCTCCCACACCTCTCCCCGGAGCAAGGCGAGCACCACCTTGCCGGAATTTGGCCAGAGTCCGCTGCTGTAGAGGAGAAGAGGAGCCGTTGATTAGAGCTGCCCCAGGAGCCGCTGCGAGTACCGTTCGAACCACCATCGTCTACCACGTTGTTCGCGCCCATCGGCGACCCTAGCTAGAGCCCTGGTGAGCCTCACATGACCCCCACCACCGCGTTAGGGTTTAGTTCTCGCCGGAGCTATTCGATGTAGGAGATGAACATCAGCCGTTAGATCGCATTCTAATCGTAGGGCGCAGATTGAAACATACCGTTTCAGGTTAGATGAGCCACTAACTAGTGGTACCCCTGTCAAGAACTCACAAGGCCCAGTATGAACAGCGATTAGTGCTTACTTTCCCGCGCATAGCCCAGTGATTCAAATAGTTATTTTCCATTTTAGCTGAAACCAGATTCTGTTAGTAGATTCAAAAATCAATTCAAAGAGATTCACTAAACAAAATTGCATGATTCCAATTTTGTTAGAAAGATATTTAAATTATCTATCCAAGTTCGTTGGATTCAAACTATTTTAAATTATAGATCACCTATAGTAAAAATAACAAGACAGAGACTTTTCAAACTTCAAACATTTTTCAAATATCAACCATAAATGCTTTTGAGTTGATTCCAACTCTCAAAAATCACATTTGACAAGATCTATCTAAATATATAAAAATATTTAGGTTTCCACGTAGTGACATTGGAATAGTACCAAAAGAATGCTATATAGGCATTTCTAGTCACTTTAATTCTATTAAAGGATAATCTTAAATTTTATAAGATATGACCAACATTTTAAATCACATTCCTATGTATTAGAATATGTGGTGATGACATGTGTCAACATGATCCCATATTTTAATTGGAGAATATTAAATCTTAAGTATTTTCAATGAGTAGAAATTACTTTTCTAAATAAGATAAATAAGACTAAGTCTTTATTTCATGTGATGATTGTGATCATGCTAGATCATCAAGTGTGAGCCTTAGTGTGCTAAATAGAAATAGTTAAGTATTGTTTGGTGATTGTGTACCTCGTATTCATTTATAGACAATAGTACCGACCCAGGATACGAGGAGGAGGAGTACTACCAAGAAGAAGAAGAAAACTTCAATCACTGCACTACTCAAGGCAAGCCATCACTAATTGCAAGCTAGAACTATGCAAGTTAACACTTGCAAACTTGATAACCTAAGCAAGATGCATTAGGCATGCTTGGTTATCCAACTTTGATTATACCAATCCCAAGTTTTACTTGCAAGCT
Organism: Avena insularis; assembly: GCA_023614405.1. Lineage (NCBI taxonomy): Eukaryota > Viridiplantae > Streptophyta > Magnoliopsida > Poales > Poaceae > Avena > Avena insularis. The sequence goes on along the minus strand of CM042684.1, from coordinate 269,820,508 downwards.
TTATTCTTTTACTTTACCAAAGTTCTTTACTTTTAGTTAGTGCTTGGTGAGTATTGGACAAATAAGATAGATACCATAAAGAGTATAAAACTAGGCCTAACTAGTTATACTTAGATGTCATCCCAAGGCATGAGATTAGAGTTGGATAGTTACCCTTGATTAGCACCCCTCATTAGTGAATACCCTCAACTTTAGTGGCTAGTGCTAAGCTTAAAAGTTGATCACTGTAGATGGGAATACTTGGTGAAAATGATTATGAAAACCTTGGAATGATGATTCATTCTATTGAAATGTTTTGACATGTGTTGAGAAACACAAAAGGACTTCATGGTGAAAATGTTGAGGCATGAGCCTTAGCCCTTTATAAAAACTGATGGTTGGGTTCGGATGCGATACCATTCCAATTTTACTATACAACCACAATAGCTGAATTGGGTAGGGCTTAACTGGAAGTTTATAGGCCTTAGTATGAGTTCCCTCACGGAAAGAGGTGAGCTGAGGCTACCTCGTGAATGTGAATGTCCACCTATGCAGTGCCCAGGATGGCAGATGGCCATGGCTGGGAGGCCAAGCTCATAGGGGAGGTGCATATACTAGAGTGTGTAATTGAAAGGTTATGATTGATTATCCGCATACTAAGTATGATGATTCAGGGTTATCCATGACGGATGTATCGAATTTTGTGGTGAAAGTGTACCACCTCTACAGAGTGTAAAACTATTCAAATAGCCGCGTCCATGGTCATGGGCAGTTGGATTGGCCATACTGTTCTGTCATCAAATGTTTTCAAAATGACTTGTGAATTGAACTATGACTTTGACCTGACCACAACAGGGTTGTGAACATGAAAATTAGGTTCCCACTTAGGTGATTTAGAACATTAACTTAGTTGAAACTGAGTATTACTGGCTTTTTGCAAATAAACCTAGAGCTTATGATTCCTACTAGAACTACATTACTTGTTAGTGATAGTTTGCGAGTACTTAAAGAGTACTCATGGCTTTGTCCCTGGCTATTTCCGTGGCCAGACTATGAGGAGGACTACCAGGATGATGGACAGCAGGAGGTCTACGAATACTAGGATCATCTTCCATCGTCAGTATTGCCTGTGACCCTGAAGATGGAGCCCCTACTACATTTATTTTCCGCTGCTTTGATTGTATTAAGACTGGATCATGAGATCCTTTACTTGTAAGACCTTATTATGGTTTGTAATGGATGATGTATTGTGGTACCACTTCTGTTATGTCTCACAAAAATGGTAATCCTGGGATTGCGAGGTATGGCATAACAGGCATCTGGGATTAAAAATCCGGGTGTTGACATCCGTACGCTATCTGTAAAGAAATTCAAGCCCGAGAGTCACATCAACTAATCATCCATGAGCATAATAATTGCGTAGGATACTTTGAATTTGGCCAGCGTCAAAATCGAGTAGACTGGGCTTTTAAGAAAAGAAAACTTCTTCCACCTATATAAAGGGGCGCCCACGGGATGGATTAAACACACCAATCAAGATATTCCCTAAGGCACTTTTCCTTAGAGAAAATCCCCTATCTCTTTGAGTTGCCTTTGCGGTGGCATGGTTCTGGATAAAGACTATACACGCAAATTCAACACCATCGTGGCACACCATTGTACCGTAGGGATTCCGGTCAGGAGTTCTAGTTCCACAACCTCGGCAAGGATCAGATCCCAGGAGCCGTTATCTTGCACCGTATGTGTGCAATAACTTGGGGGAGCTACCAATAGTAGAGACATGACCATCGTGTAAGGACCTAGACAAGGGATGATGTGCGAGGAGCTGCGTGGCCTTGAGCTTGAATGGCTACGACTACATCATCTATTTTCTTGCATGAGCGTAACGATATCTCGGTCTACAAGGGTATGGTACCATTGTCATTCTCTATTAGTGCATTACTTACTAGATAGATCCTGTACATTAGGGCGTTCTGCATAGTAATTTTTTTTGTTTTCTTCCTCGGAACCCCTTCATACAGCACACGTGGCCGGCTTGGGATAGATGTTTTCTTGCCTGCGATCAAATGCAGCCATCTCAAGTTTCCTTAGGCATGACGCCTCCGAAATGGGACCCATAGCACGATCGTCCCGCGATAACCCACGGACATCTATTGTCTACAGTGCAAGATCGGCTTACTCCATGCTATATGCTCACGCACGGAATCATTTTATGGCGCCACATCGTATTTGCATGGGCCCAACATACGCCAGAAATTGTGGACGACATGGGTTTACGACGCCATGTCCGCAATGGGCGCCCCCTCATCGACGAGAATACAGCGCCATGTAGGTTATCTGCGGGCCATGCGTCCCGATTATCCACACCCGGCATGGGCTCGCACCGCCACATCAGCTCTCATCGGGCACCACACCCCGGCGGGTGCAGAGCACTGTCACATCGGGAACGCCTCTCACAACGCATGTTCTACCCCACGTACGCTGACAGCAGGCCCATGTCGCGTGTGCGGGCCACCTTCTAGCGACACGGGGTACGACGACTCGCGGTAGACCCATCCGTGGTATGGAATCTTTCGCCTTGGCCTGCAGCAGGACCCGTGTCACGAGATAGAATGGCTCCGTTGAGATGTTGTCGCATGTCCTCCTTAGCGTCCATCCCATGACCGAAAAGAATCGGAACGATGTGGATAGTAGTTTGAGCCGGAAAAATCTAGCGCTATTATTTACTCCTGATAATTATTTATATATTATCTAATAATTTACTGATCTTCCTTTTTAGATGTATGATGCAACATAGGTTATTAGGTTTTTTTTATTCATCGAATTTGTTATCCCAAAGCACCCTGCGGACATTACCTTCCATATGATCTTTATTCTGCAATAATGGCTACTAGCGACGAAGTCCAAGGATAATGAAGCACGAGCTAACTCAAGACTCTTCATGCTTCATCCAATCCTTTGGTGAAATGTTTGTGGTTCCATGATCTGGTCAATGATATTATTAGTCAAAGATCTTGGTGGCTGATTGGCATATGACATAGGCCAAAGCTGTGTCGTGGGTGTGGCCCATGTTCGCTTGTAAATTAACTTTCTATCAATGAATAAAAGATTTTTTCACTTGGCTATCTAATGACGTCTTCTCTCGTAACGAACTTCTGTATGATGTTAGTTAACACACTGCATCAGATACGACGAATATGTCCAAGTTAAGAAATGGCTCTCTCCTCCACCTCTCCCCAACCTCTCCCGGTGAGCCATGGCATCTAGGGTGATTCCTCCATGGAAGACCTTCTCCATTAGGATTTTTCGCCTGGCCTTGCTGTCGAGGCTCAGGTGCATCGTCGGTTTAGTCCACCATTCATTTCTCCTATCGTCGGACTGAAGACAAGTATCCATGAGGGGGTCCTCGGGGCGTGGAACGACGTGGGGTGTGAAATATACGGTCGTCCGGGACAGTGAGCACATAAGCTTACCCAGGTTCGAATGCGCCTGCGGTGGACGGATCCTACTCCTGTTATCAATCCATTAATACGGAAGATCCAGAAGTATAAACTACAAAAGAAGTTTCGCCTATGCAAGTTGAGGTTGATTGTCTAGTTTCTATAAAGGTCAATCCCTAGGATGGCTTATATAGTTATCCGGTCCTAGGGTTATAGGAGAGTCCTATCCGGCTATAATACAGAGTCGGTTACATAGTACATCTTGAATTACAAGTATTCCTACAAGCCTAAGTCAGTAAATCTTTTAGGCCTTCCCGTAGCCGGATGGGCCTCCAACTACTCTCCCTGTCTGGGTCGCCCGTGAAGCATAGCTCTAACCCAAAGTGGGAGACCCTAGTCAACGAGTCACATTGGGTATACCCGAAAAGTATATCCCCAACAGTAGCTCCATGAAGCCTCCAAGATCCAAAGTCAGATTTCATCGTCTAGCTTGATTCTTCTTTGGCTGTAGAATCTTGAAGGATTCCCAAACGTCCAAAACAAAAAGTAGGAACCAAGTCTCAAAAAATGAGTAGGACCTATTAATATCTCACTGTTATTTCCCTGCTCGATTTCAAAGTGAGATAGAACTTGGTATGTGACACAACCTGACGTCATTCTAGGTCTCGTCTTATTACTGACAAATGTTCTGTCAGTGTGACCGTTGGTGGGTCTGGAATGCGCGGAACTGAGGCACAGTTTCAATGCATGCATGGAAAAACTGAGGCAGCATATCCCTCGTGAGGAAGATGCTCTGATCGTTCTATGACATGTGGCGTAATTTTCGCGTGTTTACATTAATCTTGGCGCATGGAAGCTTATAAGGGGTAACATCTCCTCATTTTTCTTCCACCTATGCCCTCGTCTTCCTTCTCCCCAATAAAAAACTCGTGCCCCCATCTTCCCTTCTCTCTGCCCCCAATCACAATAGCGCCACCAACCCAAGGTCACTCCTACGGCGAGATGGTCGAAGCATAAAGCTCTGGCGGCGTGATGTCGTCGGCAGTGGTAGAGGATAAGCAGTACCGTGGGGTCTAGTGAAGGAGTTATGCCCTAGAGGAAAATAATAAAGTGTATTATTTGATATATCTCCTATATGTTCATAATACGTTTCATACTGTGCTATAACTATGTTAATACGAAACATTAATACACGTGTGGTATGTAAACAAATCGTGTCTCTAGGTACCTCTAGCAAACTAGTTCATTGGTCATGAGGATAATCTGGGTTTCAAGATCATGGGCATTTATGCCAATTGACAATGAGGTCATGTCATTAGTTGAATGACATGATAGACATACATCCAACCGTTATATCTTAATGAGATCTAGTTACAAAGTTCACAATTGATGATAAAACATAGAGAACCTCACAACCTGATCCTTTGACTGTGAGGTAATGCAAATCACCATTCCGGAGGAATCTTAGATGGTTATCAAGAATCATCTCGTAACAAGGTGATAAAAAAAGGTGCCACTCAGGTTTTCCAAAGGGATGCATAGAGGAGTACATATCAAGACGAGGATTTGTCTAATCCATGTAACGGATAGATACATGTGGCCATCTTGGTGACGTTGCATTAATGAAGCTTGCAAGCATGTGACTTGATCACGGAATGCAACGACATGAGAACGAGTAAACAAGTTCATTGGTAACGAGACCGAACTAAGGTATGGGGATACCGAATATCAAGTCCTGAATGAATTAGGTATCGTATGACAAAGGAAACGGGAAATGACTATCTCACGGTTCGAGCGATTATATTCGTGAAACGCACAGGGGTCACGTGGCCATCTAGGTCCCTCTGTTGATCATTGATGTGAGAGTAGTCTCGATCATGTCTGGAGTGTTTTCAAACCGAAGGATGTCACGCGTAAGGGTAGGGACGCTTAGGGTAGATGAGGTATCATAGGAGAAATAGAGAAAGAGAAACCAGAATAGTTCTGGGTAACATCCGTTGAAGATCGGAAGGGGTCTAGAAGGTGTTCCGGAGTAAAGGAATAATATAATATGTGTATTTTAATGTTAATTGGAGAACTAATATAAATATATATTTTATTTTATTATTAAATGCTTCATAATGCTAATGGTCCTCACCCGAAGGGAGGCCCAATAAGGCATGCCGCCTAGGGAGAGGGGGCCAGACGGCCTGGGCTTGGTGGGCCGCCCTAGTGGGGCCCACCTAGGGCCGGCGGCTGCCCCTAGGTGGCTGGCGGGTGTGGGGATTAGTCCTACACCGCCTGGCCCCTGGGTGGCGCGCCCCCCTTCCCACTATATATAGGGGTGTCCCCTCCCCCTTTGGAATCATCCCATTCCCTCTCATTCTCTCTCTCATCCATGAGGACTTCTCCATAATATTGGGGAAGACCTCATGGTTGAGTTCTCCACCTTGACACCACCATCGTGTGATCAGCGATCCGGTGTGTACTTCTTCTGCTGCTCGGCTAGATAGAAGTCCGGTTGACGTCTCCTACACCGGACGTGTGACGAACTTCGGAGGAAACACACTTGGGGTGCTGCTCGTCTTCATAAATATACGCCTTCCCGCGTAAGGCATGCCTCGGTCTTCAAATGGTATGAATACTGTCTTTCTCTGCCGTTGCTTATGTCTACATAGTATAGATCTTGGTATTAGTGTTCGAGTAGATATAATTTTTTTGTTTTCTACTACAGAACCCTTTAGTGGTATCAGAGCGGGTCTATTGGTAGACATGTCGTACGGCTAGAACACATAGCAATATGTGGGCATTGATTCTTTAGTTGCTACCCTATTTTAATGTTCTTGTTCATATCGCGACACTGTTTGATGAAGTGGCCCCCAACCGACCTCACGTGGTGATTCACGAGACTGGTCCACGAATAAAAGTAGCTTAGGGGGATGTCTGTCTCTCTGCACTAGTTGATATGGCATCGACATTGGAGGGCCCTGAAAAGGGAAGAAGAACGACAATCACTGAATCCATGTTGTGGCTCCACGTTCGTAGGTGGGAAGGGGTTCTACCACGAAAGTCCTAAAGCCGCGTAAAACTTGCAATAGATAATATAGATGCGTCTATTCTTATTATTGCATAGGGGCATGTGTTGAGACATGGTAATGACGAGTTTATGAAACTTTCATTGAAGCTATTGATGATGATCGAGATGCTTTGACCACGTCACAACACTTTACTTTATGAAGTATTACTTATTATGCTTGTGTAATAATATGTACGTTCGATGGCAGCATAATAAGATAATCCCTCACAGTATTCCAGTTATCGTATTCCCCTTTTGTGTGCACAACCAAGAAAGTTCTTTGTTATGAGGCCGACCATGATGATCGGGGGTCAGACATATCTACGTTCGCATATAGTGGGTGTAAGCCATGTTGCACAGCAAATACACACAAGTTAGAACTGGCAAGCCTAGCATGTGACAGACATGGCCTCAGAATATAGGAGACCGAAAGGTCGAGCATGAATCACATGGTTGATGTGATCGACATTAGGGAATGTCCACCTTTGATACTGCACTGATGGTCGTGATGATCAGGGGAGGTGCAGGGGATTGGGATCATGTGATCACTGAACGAGTAAAGGGATGTTCGTTTGAGTGGGAGTTCTTTAGTTTTAAGTTCGATAACATAATTAAAACTTGAACTCATTATTATGAACATGGTCTAAACACTTTGCAAATCCATTGTAGATGTCTCGCCCACCCACCTTCAACCTTACCACTTTCCTCAAGAAGGACAAGCTGAAAACTGATGGAACTAACTTCACCGTGTGGTTCCGCAATCTTAGGATCCTCCTAGTCTCCTACAAGTTGACTTATGTCATCGAGTCTGAGCTTCCGGCTAAGCCTGTAGATTCCGCCTCCCAGGATGAAAAGAATGTATGGCAGTCCAAGGCGGACGATTTCTCCCTCATCCAGAGTGGAATGCTCTATGCCATGGAGCTGGAGCTTCAAAAGAATTTTGAGAAGATGAATGCTTTTGAGATCATTGAGGATCTCAAGGTTGTCTTTACTCCACAGGCCCGTGCAGAGAGGTATGATGCTTCCGAGCTCTTCTTCTCTGTGAAATGGAGGAGCAGAACAGTATTAGTGAGCATGTAGTCAAAATGTCTAGCTATGTTAAGCGTTTGAATGCCCTGGATTGCAAAATCCCGGAGGAGCTCGCAATTGATAGGGTGCTGCACTCGCTGCCCCTAGCTATAAGAGCTTTGTGATGAACTACAACATTCAAGGGATGACTAAGACCCTTGCTGAGGTGTTCACGATGCTCAAAACTACTGAGGATAAAATCAAGAAGGAGCACACAATGTTGATGGTCAATAAGACCACCAATTTTAAGAAGCCGGAGCAAAAGGGAAAAGGCAAGGGCAAGAAGTCTAAGAAGGATGGCAAGTTCGTTGCCAGTACCTCAAAGACTGCCAAGCCTGGCCCTACGCCCGGCACTACGTGCTACTACTGCAAAGGGGATGGGCACTGGAAATGCAATTGCCCCAAGTACCTTGAAGACAAGAAAGCCGACAAGATATCCGCCAAGGACAAAGGTATATGTGATATACATGTTATTGATGTGTTCCTTACAAGCGCCATGAGTAACACCTGGGTATTTGATACTAGATCTATTGCTCACATTTGTAACTCTTAGCAGGATCTGCAGAGTAGGAGGCGCCTGAGGAAGGACGAGGTGACGATGCGCGTCGGCAATGGTTCGAGAGTCGAAGTGATGGCCGTCGGCACCCTTCATCTCCATCTACCATCAAGATTGTTTTTGGTTTTGAATAAATGCTACAATGTACCCGCATTGAGTATGAATATTGTGAGTAGGTCTTGCTTGTTGCAAGATCATTATTCGTTTAAATCAGGAATAAATGGTTGTTCAATTTATATGAATGATGTTTTCTATGTTCATGCCCCTATGTGTGATGGTTTATTCTTACTTGGTCTTGATCGTGATACACACATCCATAGTGTTGATGCTAAATGTTGTAAGAAAAATGATGATAATTTCATGTTTATGTGGCATTGCCGTCTTGGTCACATTGGCATAAAACGCATGAAGAAACTTCATTCGGAAGGGCTCCTTGGATCATTGGATTTTGAATCCCTTGATACATGTGAGCCATGCCTCATGGGTAAGATGACTAGGACACCATTCTCCGGGACAATGGAGAGAGTTGTAGACCTACTAGGAATCATACATACGGATGTTTGTGGACCAATGAGCGTCTCAACACGCAATGGTTATCGTTACTTTGTTACCTTTACTGACAACTTAAGTAGATATGGATATATCTACTTAATGAAGCACAAGTCTGAAACCTTTGAAAAGTTCAAGGAATTTTAGAAAGAGGTAGAGAATCAACTTAACAAGAGAATTAAGCATCTTCGATCGGATCGGGGAGGCGAGTATTTGAGTTATGAGTTTAACATGCACTTGAAGGACTGTGGGATCATCCCACAGCTTACGCCAGCCGGAACACCACATCGTAATGGTGTGTCGGAAAGACGTAACCAAACCCTATTGGATAGTGTGCGGTCCATGATGTCTTTAACTAATTTGTCTGTGTCTTTTTGGCGGTACGTGTTGGAAACCGCTGCTTTTATTTTAAACCGAGCACCATCCAAATCTGTGGAGACAACTCCATATGAGATATGGTATGGCCAGAAGCCAAAGTTGTCATTTCTAAAAGTTTGGGGCTGTGAAGCTTATGTCAAGAAACTACAGTCTGAAAAACTCGAACCCAAGTCGGAAAAATGTATCTTTGTAGGATACCCAAGGGAAACTATTGGGTATACTTTCTACAACCAGGCCGAAGGAAAAATGTTTGTCGCAAAAGCCGGCACCTTTCTCGAGAAAGAGTTTCTTGCTAAAGGAGTTAGTGGAAGGAAAATTGAGTTAGATGAAGTTGTTGACCCTTCTCTCCAAATTCCGAGTAGCGCAACGGAAGCTGTTCCAAAACCGCTCTCCAACATGGAAGATGAGCCCAATGATGATGATCAAAACAACAACATCGAGACTCCTGAGGTTCGCAAGTCTACAAGAGTTCGTGCCACTCCTAACTGGTACAGTAGCCTTGTGATGTCTATTATCCTAGATGAACAGGAAGAACCTGCAAACTACAAAGAAGCTATGGATAGTGCTGACTCCGAGAAATGGCTAGAAGCCATGAAATCCAAAATAGGATCCATATATGAAAACTAAGTTTGGACCTTGGTAGATCTTCTAGAAGGCCGCAAGGCCGTGGAAAATAAATTGATGTTTAAGAAAAAGACAGATGCGAATGGTAATGTGACCATTCACAAAGCTCGACTTTTTGCAAAGGGGATTCGACAAATTCAAGGAGTTCATTATGATGAGACTTATTCTCCCATAGTGACACTTAAGGCTGTCCGGATTTTACTATCAATTGCTGCTCATTTCGACTATGAAATTTGGCAGATGGATGTCAAGACCGCATTCCTCAATGGTCACATTGATGAAGAGTTGTATATGATGCAACCGGAAGGTTTTGTTGATCCTAAGGATGCTATAAAGGTGTGCAAGCTTCAGCGGTCCATTTATGGATTGAAGTAGGCATCTCGGAGCTGGAACCAACGTTTTGATCAAGTGATCAAGAGTTTTGGATTTGTCCAAAATCAACAAGAGTTATGTGTTTACAAGAAAGCGAGTGGGAGCTCAGTTGTTTTCTTAGTAGTATATGTGGATGACATACTACTTATGAGAAACGATGTGGATCTTATGAGAAGCGTGAAAGCATATTTGAGTAGTCAATTTTCCATGAAGGACCTAGGTGAAGCTGCATATATATTAGGAATCAAGATCTATAGAGATAGATCAAGACACCTAATTGCATTAAGTCAGAGTACTTACATCAAAAAGATTTTGAAGAGGTTCAAAGTGCACAATACCAAAACGGGGTTTGTACCAATGATGAAGAATTGCAAAATGAGTATGACTCAGTGTCCGGTAACGGATGATGATAGAGAAAATATGTCTTACATCCCCTATGCCTCAGCCATAGGATCTATCATGTATGCAATGTTAAGTACGCGACCTGATGTGGCATTGTCTCTTAGTTTAACGATTCGATAGCAAAGTAATCTAGGACCGGATCACTGGACAGCTGTGAAGAATATCCTAAAGTATCTAAAAAGAACAAAGGATATGTTCCTAATCTATGGAGGAAGTGATGAAGCTCTAAACATAACAGGTTACGTAGATGCGAGCTAGAACTCAGATCATGATGACTCGAAGTCTCAAACAGGATTTGTGTTCCTAGTGAATGGTGGGGCGGTAAGCTGGAAGAGTAAGAAGCAGCCGGTGGTGGCGCAGTCTTCAATGGAGTCTGAATACATTGATGCGGCAGATGTAGCGAATGAAGCTGTTTGGCTAAGGAATTTCATCATCGAACTAGAAGTTTTTCCAAATGCACAAGACCCCGTGACGATCTATTGTGATAACACGGGAGCTATTGCAAACGCAAAGGAACCAAGGACTCATTCCGCAGCAAAACACGTCAAGCTTAGATTTCACATCATCCGGTAGAATGTTGACAAAGGTGAAGTCAAGATTTGCAAATAGATATGGAACTGAATATAGAAGATCCTTTGACCAAAGCTCTCCATCAAGAAAAGCACGAACAACACTGAGATTCAATTGGTGTTAGGTTCCTGCCTATTGTAAACTAGTTTTATTTCTACTCTAGTGCAAGTGGGAGACTGAAGGAGTTATGCCCTAGAGGCAAATAATAAAGTGTATTATTTGATATATCTACTATATGTTCATAATACGTTTCATACTGTGTTATAACTATGTTAATACGAAACATTAATACACCTGTGGTATGTAAACAAATCGTGTCTCTAGTTACCTCTAGCAAACTAGTTCATTGGTCATGAGGATGATCTGGGTTTCAAGATCATGGGAATTTATGCCAATTGACAATGAGGTCATATGATTACTTGAATGACATGATAGACATACATCCGACCGTTATATCTTAATGATATGTAGTTATAAAGTTCACCATTGATGATAAAACACAGAGAACCTCACAACCCGATCCTTTGACTGTGAGGTAATGCAAATCACCATTTCGGAGGAACCTTAGATAGTTATCAAGAATCATCTCGTAACAGGGTGATCAAAAAGGTGCCACTCAGGTTTTCCAAAGGGATGCGTAGAGGAGTATATATCAAGACCAGGATTTGTCTAATCCATTTGAAGGATAGATACATATGGCCATCTCGGTGACGTTGCATTAATGAAGCTTGCAAGCATGTGACTTGGTCACGGAATGCAATGACATGAGAATGAGTAAACAAGTTCATTGGTAACAAGACCGAACTAAGGTATGGGGATACCGAAGATCAAGTCCCAAATGAATTAGGTATTGTATGACAAAGGGAACGAGAAACAACTCTCTCACGGTTCGAGCGATTATATTCATGAAACGCACGGGGGTCACAAGGCCATCCAGGTCCCTCTGTTGATCATTGATGTGAGAGTAGTCTCGATCATGTCCGGAGTGTTTCCGAACCGAAGGATGTCACACTTAAGGGTAGGGACGTTTAGGGTAGATGAGGTATCGTAGGAGAAATAGAGAAAGAGAAATCGGAATAGTTCCGGGTAATATCCGACGAAGATCAGAAGGGGTCCGGAAGGTGTTCCGGAGTAAAGGAATAATATAATATGTGTATTTGAATGTTAATTGGAGAAATAATATTAAATATATATTTTATTTTATTATTAAAGGCTTCATAATGCTAATGGGCCTCACTCGAAGGGAGGCCCAATAGGGCATGGCACCTAGGGAGAGGGGGCCAGCCGGCCTGGGCTTAGTGGACCGCCCAAGTGGGGCCCACCTAGGGCTGGCGGCTGCCCCTAGGTGGCCGGCGGGTGTGGAGATTAGTACCACACCACCTGGCCCCTAGGTGGTGTGCCCCCCTTCCCACTATATAGGTGACATGGGGTGGCCCGATCTTCTCAGTAACCGGATGGCAATGATAATGGTGGATGATAGATAACTAGCCTGTAGCTATGAACTCTCCCGCTCGATCCCTGATGCCAATGCAACAGCTCTCGAACCTTGTAGGATATTCACAACACCACGCTCTTGCGCATGCAGCCGTGACCACGAACGGTAGTATGCAATCTACTAATTCCCAATGGAACAACAGATCACACTCAATTATAGTTGGTAGATTCGAACATAGAGTAATTCTAGAGGTTCTATGAAAAAAACAACTCCAAAATATTTTAATGTTGTCTAAACCCTAACTAGAGGTCGTCCCATAGCTTATAAGGGCGGCTAGAGCGACCAGAAACCAAAACTAAATGCAAACGACTCAAACTGATACAAACCGACTCGGACCAGATTCGGTCGATGGGCGGACACTCCGGTCGATTCAGGACAGTCCGTCAGCCGACATTTCGGTGAAGTGTCTTGACGGTCGGTCTGGCCGAAACTTTGAAGTTTCCGGTGGCGTCCGTAGTGTCCGAATGGCATATCGAAAGTCCACGCCGGTTGCCTCTCGACCACCCGGACAGTCCGGTGGATCGGCTTGGACACTCACGTGGCGAGATCTTTTGCCTTCGTCTTGATGATCTTCTCTTGCGCCTTCCTCCCGCTCCTCCCTCGCGCATCCTTGGGCGTTCATCATGTTGGGCTTCTCTTGTAGCCTTTCTCCTCCTCGCGCCATGCTTGTTTCTCCAACGAACCTGATCACACATAAATGCATAGACTTAGGCAGTATAAAGTTCTCATCAATCAAAGTACCAGATTCGTTTAGGACTAAATTCACCTGTTGTTCCAGTAGCTTAGCACGAGCTCTTGTAATAGGTCCAATTCTAATCTGATTGGACTGATCCTTTCTTGCAACAATTGTAGCATCTTCAGTAGTCATTGGGGTAGGTGTAATTGTAGGGATGTCCTCATCAATAGGGGTCTCCCCCCTTTGGAATCATCCCATTCCCTCTCACTCTCTCTCTCATCATTGAGGACTTCTCCATAATATTGGGGAAGACCTCGTGGGCGAGTCCTCCACCTTCACAAAACCGGCGTGTGATCAGCAATCTGGCCTCTACTTCTTCCTCTGCTCGGCTGGATCGGAGTCCGGTTGACATCTCCTACACCGGACGTGTGACGAACTTTGAAGGCACCACACTTGGGGTGCCGCTCGTCTTCATCAATATATGCCTTCTTGCGTAAGGCGTGCCTTGGTCTTCAAAAGGTATGAATACCGTCTTTCTCTTTCGTTGCTTATGTCTACATAGTATAGATCTTGGTATTAGTGTTCGAGTAGATAGAATTTTTTTGTTTTCTGCTACAGAACCCTTCATCTAGATCCCATATGTACTGTACGATGAGAAGCTCCAAGGCATCGAGGAGGAGGGTCTTCTCCGTGCTGGCGAGTGGTGGAGCAGCTTCGGCGAGCCTCTTCCTGCTCCCCACAATGATGAGTGGGTTCACTTTGGGACCCATATGGATTGAGGTTTGAGCTTGCCGTCGTTAGAGTTTTTCTTTAAGGAACTTTCCTATTATGGTGTGCAGATCCATAATCTTCCTCCAAATTCTATTCTTGAGCTAAGTGCCCATGTCTCACTTTGTGTGGGTTATCTCGGAATTCGGCCAAGTCTTACTTTGTTCCGGTACTATTTTAGTACTAGGAAAAGTTCTATCACTATCAGCATTCCATACAATACCGGAACCCTTAGCCTAGTCCTTAGGAGAGACCGTGTCTATCCCAACATCATAGCTAGTGAATCAGTGAAGAGGCGGTCATCTACCTTTTTCTATCATAAGGATAAGAGAACTCCCGGTAAGCAGGAAATCTTGCCGGTTTTTGTTAACGGTGCCTTCACCCACCAAGAGTCTCAGGGTGCGGAGGCACCGACTCTTACTGCTGACTTTATCCGTGCCAAGAGGCGAACTGAGTTTTTTATGAAGCATAAAGGACTAAGGGGATCCGACTTAGTCCATTGCTGGATAGCTCGTCGGATTTATCCCCTGCAACATTGTGGGGACCGGTTGATGCACACGATCACCACTAACAAGAAGGACAGCCTGAGAGTGAGTCGGAACCCAATTCCATCCAAGGAATATGAGACCTAGGTCAAGTGGTTGATCAAGGAGCGATTAAACCAGAAAATTCTGGAGATATCCATGGACATGTTCATAGTAGAGAACACCTTGACCCTAGTAAAATTTTTGACTGACCCATCATGTACTTGCTCATTTATATATGTTTTATTTGCAATGCTGATATATTCCAACTTTCAGCTTGCTAACCTCCCGGAGTTGAAGCTAGTACCTCTTGAGGTATATCCACCAAAGGACCCAATTCCTCAGGAGAATGAAGAACTTGAAGTGCTGCCAGAAACACTCACCCAGAAGCATAAAACTATAGTTTAGTCAGGTGGCCCACAAACAATGCTAGTCGTCAAGAAGTAAGTTCTTCCATCAGACTTTGTATTTTTGTTCATATTTTCTAGTTTATAATGATCTTAATCTGTTACTGTCTAGAACTAAACCTTCAGTGAAAGGACTGGCAAAGCCGAGGAAGACTCTACGCTACTAGAAGATAACTTTGGTATCACCCGCTGTTGTGCCTCCGAATCCTAACCCAACCTCATCGTCAGTGCCGGAGGATATTCCGTATCCGTGCACTGAGGATGTTGTGGCTCAATCTGAAGATCCAGTGAACCAAGGTTCACAAACCGACATCACCATGGGTGACTTGGAAACTGATAAGGGTGAACCCTGTAAGGGTAATGATCCCTCAGATAAAAACTTCTGCGATGATCCTCTGAAGATCCCTGGTGGCCTCACTAGGAAAAGTGCAGAAGAGCTTCAGAAGCTTGCCCTGAACTGCCTCGAGACCAGAACTATAACTGCTAAAGAAGAGGCTCAGGAAGCTGAAGATGTGAAACTTGCTAATAATCTGGATCAAGTTCGTTTCCGCGATGATAAGTTAAAGGCTGGTGTGGTTCCTCCTCCACCTATCATTCCTTTAACTCTGGCCGAGAATGTTTCTACTAAAATCAACAACTGCCTCAACAAATTGCAACATGAGCATTTTGTAAGTCATTTTTTGACTCTTTTTACTGTATTTATATCATATCCTCTTGCCCCCAAGGATGAAGTTAGATAGAGACTAGAAATATGAGTTTATGATTTTATAGGATGCCAAAGAACGAAGTAGTGTAGCCCCCAAGGCTCGTGCTAAAATTTAACTTATTTAAAATAGCAGCCCGAGCCTTAGTAGCTTTTCTAGCTCTGGTTACCATTTTGACTTAAACAAAGTTAATGTTTACAACCAGGAATTACTGAAGAACATCTGTAACAAGCGGATAGAAGTCAAGGCTCTCCATCTTGAAAATTCTCAGCTTAAAGTTGAGAAGGATGAAGCCAAAAGTATGTTTTCCGGCTATATCTTCTCGGAATTTGAGCTGAATTGTGAATTCAACTAACTTTGTCCTTCTTACTCCAAGCTTGCTGACTCAATCCTGCAAGCTTGTGTAGGACACTAAACTTCAAGGACTTAGAGTTCGACAACGCGGGCTTGTGCGAGAAACTTAAAAACTGTGGGAGGACCATGAACGCAGTGTCAACAATATCCTTGAATCCAGCAACATGACCACCGAAGAACGTGATCGGACCATTACTAGGCAAGGTAAGGAAATCTCAGATTTGAAAGCATAGATGGATAGGCAGAATGAACCACTCGGGCCTTACGGGATGAACTATGGATTTTGCGAGAGGAGAAGACCGAAGTAGATGAAGCTATCTTTGGTATGTTTGCTGCCATTCCGTCTCCTTGTTGATTTTTCTGACTTTTCCATGCAGATTTTTTGTTAATGATGGTCCTTTTTACAGGAGTTGTCAACCTCCTAGATTCGTCTTTGACTGAGCCACGCACCAGCCAACTTGTCGTAGTCGGAGATTTGTTTCATGATTTCTGCCAATCTCTTGAAGAGATTTGTGAGACCGTTAATCTCTCCGACCTAAACAAGCTATCGGCCTTTGAAGTGTGTGACAGAGCGAAGGATATCCCGTAGATGGTCGAGGATTGGAAAATGTCCTACACCCACATAGCGGTGCGAAATGCCCTCACTTTGGTAATGAGCCACCATGGCAAAATGGAAATCTGGCAAGTTATCAAGGGTTATTCGACTGTTGATGAAGATGGCAAGTTTCAGAATGTTTGTGAGATATGGGATTCTTGTCTCGGATACTCTTGTCACGTGGCTGATGCTACCAACTACGAGAAGCCATTTTTCAAATTCGTCGGAGTGCCTCCAAGCCCCTCAGCCGAAGATGATGAATTTCCCAACAACGACGACGGCGAAGAGACAGAATCCGACATCCTCATCTCGGAGAAAGATCAGGGTGACTTGGGTGGTTACACTAGTGGGCCGATAAATCCTTCTCCTTCAACATGAAATTTGCAAGAAAAAAATCTGTATTGTTCTGAAACATGCTTGATGTAATGTTTAAACTTATTTATTTTGTGGTGCTGTTATGTAAGAACTGATGCTTTAGTCCTAGAACGTATGTTTTTTTGTTTTGTCCTTGAAAAATACTTAAGCACTTTTTGTTCATACTTATTGTTTATCCGTATTTCTACCTCGTCCCTTTCGTGAGCCAGCAAACCTTTAGCATAGACACTTCGCCGAGCAACGGAGCTCAATTGCTAAACCAGTTTAAACCCGGAATCAAAGCTGACCTCCAGTACCAAAAAATCACTACTCGGAAAATACCCACGTCTAGCAATCAGACAAAAACAAAAGTATAAACATAAAATGGGACTTACACCCAAAGGTAACTTTTATTTAAAATCGGAAATCTAACCAGAACAAACATGAGCATGAAATACATTCAAGTAACCTGGGATTTTCGACTATGACATGATCATTCGGAAATAAGATGGTACTTAAAACTTCTCACAAAAAACATTGAGGGGACCAATATGTTATTTCTTTAAACATGTACATTGATATGATTACAAAGAAAGAAATTTTAAGAATAAGAGGGACGTAGCTAAGCACTATTCCATGGATAGTCTACCTCATTCGGATCTATACTACCTCTAGATCTCTTCCTATTCTTTGTAGAGGGTCTTTGTTTGTCTGGCCTCATGTATGTTAGGTAGTACGAACCATTGTGCAATACTCTACTAACCATAAAGGGCCCTTCCCACGTTGGGGGAAAGTTTGTGCTTTCTTTTTTGCACTAGTCAGATAACTAGATCGCCCTTTGTGAAAGACTGATTTTTGACTCCCTGATGTAGCATCCCAATTGTCTAACAATTGCAATGCTACTAGCCTAGTCTATATATATGCTACCTTCCTACATATAATTGTTGCATCATAATTATATCATGCTCATGTCATCATGCCACCTTGCATTTGAGCATCATATAAAACCCTTTTCTTTTGGATCTTGTCTCATATGCATTTATCAATTGTATTTGGTTCTTAATAAATTGTATTTGGTTCTTGATAAATGCTTGGTGCCCAAGTTGAGTTGGGGGCATATCTTTTATTTAACTCCACCACCTTTTCTTGTCACCACCCCATAATTCCACCATCCAACTATATGTGAGCTTTGCATTTTATTTGGGTTTACCTCTAGATCATGTGGGTTGGGATGGATCCACTTCTATTTACACATGCTCCCATACATGCCTCATGTTGTTTTCACATTGTTGATATGTGGAGAGCCACATGGCCACCTTCGCATGCATGTGGTTAGTTTCACTGGTTCTATCTTCCATATGGTTTGTTTTGGGAATAATTGAGCATTGTTTAAATATAATTGTGGCCAAATGATCTTCTAGTGGGACATACACACAAGCTTGGACACCTTATATTCATGCATGATCTTTTATTTAGTCCATGTGGTAAACAAGCTCTCTTTTATTTTGTTGGTCCTTATTTCAAAATTCTTGAAACCTTACTTATATAAATGCCATGAGTTATTCTAGTGGTTTTCACTACTAGAGAATGCATTTACTATTATGCATGGACCATCCAAGATCATCATCTACTCTCTTAATTTGGCAATTTCTTGGATTTTTGAGTGGAGCATGGGTCTTTTGGAATCAATTCAAGATGGCTCAAGTTTGTTTGATCTCCACCATCCTAGGGCATCTACTCCTTGTTTTGTTTGTAAGCCTCATGGCATGCATGCACCACATGGGATATATGCTGTCCCTCTTAACCAAGACCTCTTCCTTCCTACCCCAAAACCTTTTCCCTAACCTCTTTTTCACCACCATGCATGCATGGATGTGATCTTGTTTGTCTCATACCAACGAAACCATACACCTATCTCTCACTTCTTCTTTTCCTTGGTTTGGGTTCAAATCAAATCCTACCCATCTAGCTTGTGCTTTTGATTTACACTTCTCTCTCCCTACCTTTGTCTCATACCATATCAAACCCTAACTCCCTCCATCACCTTATCACCCCATGCTTGATCTAGGGAGGGCATTAAAAACCCTAACCTCAACCCCTTACTCCTAGCCTCGGCTAAGACTAACCCCCTACCCTTTCCACTCCTTGCCGAGCCACCCCCCTCTAACCTAAACCCTAGGCCGAGCCCTAGCTCGACAACACCTAACCGAGACCCTCTCTTTCCTCTCTCCCTCGCTGACAGGAAGCCCCCACCCGAGCCACCTATGCCTCCCCTCTGGCCCCAGCGGTGCAACCCCAGCCAACCTCGACCCTTCCCCAGTCCACCGACCCGTGTGAGAGTGGAGAAAACGTGCACCACCACCTTTTCACCCCCGACCCCATGTGCAACCCCTCCCGACCTTATCTACCCCTCCCTCTCGTACCTGGCATCGCCCCAGATCCACCCAGGGCCATGCCCTTCTACTCCTCCTTCCCCATCTGCTGCTGCCTTCCTACCCTCTCCCTTCTACACCCACCGTCGGCATCCTCTCGGCTACACCATACCAGGTAGCGGGCGTGGCGTCTGGCTGTTGGGGAAGACCTAGGCAAGCACCTGCATCGCCCCTATCCACGCCGACAAGGAGGAGGAGGACCCGCCCTGCTACACGCAGACGTGACCGGGCAAAACCCTAATCGGCCGGTCGTCAGCTCCCCCGGCGATCCCCTGCGCTCCAGGACGAACCACCACCACCAACCTCCCCGCGGTGAGCCCCTGCGCCTCCCAGACATCTCCTATGGCGCCTTCTCTTCCTGGACGCATAGATCGCTCCGTCGAGCACCCTCTGTGCGTGTCGTCGTTTTTGCTATGCGCCGCAACAGCCTCATCTGGTCACGCCGCCGGTTCCTAGCATCAAACCCCCTCAGCGGCAGCGGTAGCCGCCGCCGCGCACGCGCTAGATCGCAAGATCGAACCCCCACCACGTCCTATCGTTCCGCGGCTTCAGTTTCGTCAGATAGCGGAGAGAAGAAAAACAGTGCGCGGTGGCACTTTCTCAAAAAACCCCTGGCTTTTTGTTTCACTCAACCCGCGCTCCACCTGGTCCCACCTGTCTGCCTCTGTGTAACTTTTACAGAAAGGCACCCGGTTTTTGTTGCGCCATCACAAGTGTGCCCTTGTCCCTGCCGCGTGGCACGCCCTGGCTGGGTCATGGCAGATGGCCCCCGCCAACCTCAGGCCCGCAAGTCGTCTCTCTGGGCCGGCGCCTCGGTGCGAAAAGTCCAGATGAGCGTCCCGCTGTCCCCGCACTGACTCAGCTTCTCGGTCCCATCCGTCAGCGGCTGTGGCTAGCTGCCCTCGGTGTGCAAAAAGTCTCTGTGTTTATCTGTTTAATAAAAATGATTTCAGAAATTGTTAAATATGATTTTAAATCCAGTTTTAAATAACTTTTAATTGGCAAACCCAAATAATACAAATAATATATGTTTTTGAATCAGAAAAATGTGAGGATTTCAAATATGCCATCCAAATAATGTTTGACCACTTTAAATTTTTCGAGAGGATTATATTGCAATAAAAATGCTTTTTCTCAATTAATTAATAACTTTAATTCTATAACTCCAAATTTGGCAAGTAATATGTCTAAATCGATCAGCGCGACGAGACCGTTATGCTCATGCATTCCATGATATGAATTGAAGCATGCATCATGTCATTATTAAATCAGAACTGTTTATGGCAATAAAACTTGACCAAATAATTAATAAAATGATTTATTCTTGTCCCACACCTCACCCTTGCCATGCTACATTATTGCCATGTAATTTGTGCATCATTCATCATGGCATGCTTGTTTGCTTGTCGCATTTTATTTATAAGCTTGTGCACTTTATTTATGTTGGCCCTTTTTTGTTTGGTTCTTCTTTCGAATAGACGCCGAGCAGGGGACATATCAGGAATCCTAGGAGTACTACCCAGATCCATCTCTCACTTCAACTGAGATGCCAGGCAAGCACTACCACATGCTTGCATACATATAGTACCTATTGCCTCTATCTTATTCTTGCATCATTGGGTCGCGAATGCATTAAATTGAATCCCAAGTACTGCATAGCCTTTACTTTTAAACCCCACCGAGCTTGTTCCTACATCCCATGAGCCATTACTACATGAGTTGTTTGAGCCATGCGAGTCGTAGAACAGCATGTGTAGGGTATGTGAGTGTCTGATGGATAACGAGGTACCTAAACAACTTAACCTGAGTAGTAATGGGATAACTAATGAAAGAGGCATTAGTGGGCAATATCTGTCATTTGGTTTTTATGCCCACTTGTGTCCCATAGGACCCCGAGTACTTGATTCCTGTTCCTTGACTATTCGCACTATCCACATCCAGGAGGCCTTATGGACCCCCCTGAGCCAGAGCTTGATTCATTTCTATTTCTTGGGGCCACAAAGTAGTTTGGGGCTTTATTACTATCTTGTACTTATGCCATGCTTTACTGTTTTATTTAAGATTGTGCATGGAGCACCTGTACTATTTTGGATGCGGAGTGTTTTCGCGGTATCGACAAGCCCAGTCACATTTTCGGGTTCCCAGTCGTTTACAGCCATTGACGCAAACCTTGGGTCCATCTCGGAGTCGGCCAACTTCGTTGCGGGTAGCTTAATGGGGTGGTCCCCTGAAATATTTAATGAATCTTGTGATCGCTTTGTCGTGAATGCCTCGTTGGGTTTTGAGTTGGTTTTTCCGAGGTTGATCGAGTGTGTGTTGCTATTTGTGCACCCCTGTAGGGTAAATCTTTCTGAAAGCCATGTCCACGGTTATGGATGACTTGGAGCACCATTTCTGGATCATAGACAAGCATAACTAAAGTACCGCTTTTAATTTGAATAGTAATTAGTGCAATACTCATGGAATGGTTAATAAAACTGCCAACTGATGGGTTGTTCGTCCGCTTTCTCATTGGTAAGCGAGAAGGAGGATGGATCTGTTACTTTATACTGTTATAACTATTGTTTCTAATTAACGGACATCCGCCTATCATTGGTTAGGCGGATGGTTAGCGAGTATCTATAGACTTGTTAGTTATTATCTTTTGTTGCAATTGCGTCACCTCAGGTTATGTCCCCTTTAGAGTCATAAAGACTTTCTAAGTACCCCTAGGGTCTCACATGATAAATTGTTTGATTCAGATAAACAGGTGTTTTCGCAAGATGGATACTGGGTGGAGGAGACAGATGATGTTGGCAACGATCACTCGGTGTAGAGATTCTGGGGATGGGGATCTGTGAGATCTGTGGGCGGGATGTGCTTAGTTATGTGGCATCTTATGACGATTTGCTTCTTATCCGTACTCGGATCTTGTTTCCCGCTTCCGCTTGATACTCTGTTGATTGATGTATGACGAGCTATCCTACATTATTATCTCTATCTAGGATATTTGGATCTTGCCGTATGGCGTTGCAATATTTCTATTTCTTTTAGATGGTATGGCTCTGAGAACTGTTGTAAGGTAGCTTGCATACATACTCACTTGTGTATGTATTTGATCTCTTCGCCTGTTGCCTACGCCGCTCGCTCTTGTCCCGATGTTCTTGGAAGTGGTTAGGGCGGCCGACGGGCCTACACGTGGGTGGCCCTGGGCCCCCGCTGTACTTCCTTAACCACTTTTGGTTCATCCAGGCTTGAACTTAGAGCGTAGGGTCCGAGGTTGTTACACCTGACTATGGTACCTGCGTAACTTCTGTTGATAGGCTGTAGATCTCTGCTCAGCAACGACGCGAACTTCCTCGAGTACATCAAGGTCATCTTGTTGAGAAACTTCGGCATCTTCTTCGATGTACATGGCGACTCAGGGATAAATATGGATAAGATCACTCTAAAGAACTACCTCTACAATGTAGACCAAGAATAAAGGTGTGTATCTGGTTGACCTGTTAGGAGTAGTTTGTAAACTCCATACAATAGTCCACAATTCATCCGCCCAAGCCCCCGCAGCATGATGAAGTGGTGCTTCGAGCCTAAGATGGAGGCCTTGAAGAATTAAACCATTCGCCCATTCGACTTGTCCATTGGCCTGTGGATGTACGACTGATGAAATATCAAGTCGGATCCCTTGGTCTTCGCAAAATTCGGCAAGTTCTCCCATTTATAAGTTCCTCCCATTGTCTCTAATAATACTATGTGGATAGTCGAATCAGATATAATGTCCTCGACGAATATTTTGGCTGTAGCTCCATCACAACTTGTGACAGGTTTAGCGTCAATCCATTTTTTAAATTTATCCACCATCACAAGTAGGTGAGTCAATACACTTGGAACCCATTTAAACGGTCCTACCATGTCAAGCCCCCAGACCGCAAAGGGCCATGTAATCAGAATTATTCACAGCTAATCAGCCGGAACATGGGTTTGTTTGGCATATTTTTGGCAGCCTTTGCACGTCTCGACCAGTTTGTCGGCATCAGCCTTAGCTGTAAGCCAGAAGAATCCATGTCGAAAAGCTTTTGCCACTAAAGATTTGGCTCCAGCGTGATGTCCGAATTTGCCTTCATGGATTTCCCTTAGGATTTCCACTCCTTCCGAAGAAACACAGTGCTAAAAACCCTAGATACACTCCGCTTATAGAGCTCACCGCTAATTACTGTATAGGATTTCGATCATCGGACAATCTACTGGCTCAGAACTTCTTCTTCGGGTAATTTTCCTTCTACCAAGAATTCGAGGTAGGGTTTTGTCTAGATTGGAATTGTGGGCTCCCCGGATTATTCATCCGAGAAATCCCTGTTATGCATACACGTTCCCATGATCAGTGAGCCGTGGAACATAACCGACAAGTATCATTACAACATCCGAAACATAACGAATTACAAGACTTACATAAATGCCATTATGGCTACACCATCATTAGCAGCGGAACAACATCATGAGCAGAGCCCAATCATGCCTCAACCTACAGGCAGCTGACTGGGAAGACACTCTAGCTCCCTAGACGTTACCTTAATCTTCCGATGTCGAACCTCTGAAAGTCTGGCCAAGTAAATAGCCAGGGACAGAGCCGTGAATACTTTTGAATGTACTCGCAAACCACCAGGATAAATGAAATAAGGAAATGCAAGTGTGGCTGTGGCGAGATAGGTCTATCTAGGGTTGTTCTTGAAAAACCTAGACTACCTCTTGTAGTTATGGCATCTCCACATCTTTGTTGAAAAAGAGTTTTGAAAACATGTTTCTGTTTTATAAGTCAAGAAATCTCCATATCTTTGTTGAAAAAGAGTTTTCAAAATAGTTTTGGAGTAAAAACCCTTTGTAAACCTATTTGACCACCTCGGGTCAAAGCAAAGCTTTCAAACTCGGGTTCCCCCGGAACCTTCATCCTTCCATCCGTTCGTTCCAAACAAACACCGTTTGGGTACTCCTAGCCAACACCTTTACAACTGTCCTTGACCGTGGACACGGCTATTCGAATAGATTATACTCTACATAGTTTGCGCACTTTCCCCACAAGAATCAATATGTCAACACCCGGATTTTTAATCCCAGATGCCCGTTCTGCCATACCTCGCAATCCCAGGATTACCATTTTTGCGATAGATAACGGATTGGATATCACAATACATCATCCATTACAAACCATACATAAGTCCTTACACAAATAAGGATCTGATGATCCAGTCTTTAATACAACAAGCAGAGGAAATAAAAGATAAGCATAGAGGTGGGGTCCATCTTCAGGGGCACAGGCAATGCTGACGAAGGCAGATAGTCCTAGTTATCATAGCCGTCCTCATGACTATCCTCCTGACAGTCTCCTTCATAGTCTGGCCATGAGAATAGCCAGGGACAAAAGCCATGAGTACTCTTTAAGTACTCGCAAAGTACTAATAACAGGTACTATAGTTCTAAATTAAAGTGCTAAATCTAAGTTTAACTATAAAGTTAAGTTTGAAACTTAAGCTGAGTTCAGAAGCAAAGAAAGATAAGATAAAGTTCTAGAATCACTTAAGTTGGGAAGCCGTTATCATAAACACAACCCTGTTGTGGTCAAGTCAAAGTTCATCATTCATATCACGTTATTTACAAAACATCTGGCAACGAAACAATATGGCCATTCCAACTGTCCATAACCGCGGACGCGGCTATTCGAATAGTTTGACACTCTGCAGAGGTGGTACACTTTCACCACAAGATTCGATACATCTGTCAGGGATAATCCTGAATCATCATACTTAGTATGCAGATAATCAAACATAACCTTGCCTTTAAACACCCTAGTACAAGCACCTCTCCTATGGGCATGGCCTCCCAACCATGACCATCAGTCATCTTGGGCACTGCATAGGTGGACATCATGAGAGGTAGCCTCAACTAAAACCTCTCCCGTGAGGGAACTAATACTAATGCATATAAATTTCCAGCTAAGTCTTACCCAATTCAGGTAATGTGGTTGTACGGTAAATTTGGAATGGTATCGCATCCGAATCCAACCATCAGTTTTATAAAAGGGTTAAGGCTCATGCCTCATCATTTTCATCATCATAAACCAGTTGTGTTTCTCAACGCATGTCAAAACATCTCAATAGAATGACTCATCATTCCAAGGTTTTCACAATTCATTTTCACCACTTGTTCCCATCTAAAGTGACTCAAGTTTTTGATCTACTCTAACTACTAAGTTAAGAGTGTTCACTAAGGTGGAAGGATGGGATCAATCTCATGCCATAGAATGACATCTAAAGGTTTCTATGTAGGTCAAGTTTTATACCTTTTATGCTACCTTCAAAACAGGTAAAGAACTTTGTGTAAACTAAGGGAGGTAAAACTTGTCAATAAGACTTGAGGTACTAATAGTTAAAGGGGTGTGATCAAAGCATGCTTAAGGCATCTTTGCTAAACCATCTAGTTTGTTTCTAGTTTGCTAAGCACTAAACTTGCAAGGGTTAAACTTGGTTATTGCTAGCTTGCTAAGGGTAGCTTGCACTGTTAATGGTGGCTTGCCTTGGTTGGTGCAGTGGTTGAAGTTTTCTTCGTCTTCTTCTTCTTGGTAGAACTCCTCATCCTCGAAAGCTTGGTCGGTACTAGCGTCTATAAATACATAGGGAGTGCACAATCACCAAACAATACTTCACTAGGATAAGTAGCATTCTAAGACACACAATTGATGATCTATTATCATCACAAGTATTACAAGTTTAATTCAATAGTTTCAACCTTTTTAATTTAGAAAAGTAATTTCTACTCATTGAAATATTAACTAAAATTTAATATTCACCACCAAAATATGGGATCATGTTGACACATGTCATCACCACATATTCTAACATGTGGGAATGAGATTTAAGGGTTGGACCAATATTACTTTGCTTTAAGTTCATTATTTAATGATTTAAAGTGAATAGAAATGCCTATATAGCATTATTTTGGTAATAGTCCAAAGTCACTGCATGTAAACCTTAATATTATTACATATTTAGATAGATATAATGAAATGTGATTTTTGAGAGTTGGAATCAACTCAAATGCTAACTTGGTTGATTTTATAAAAATGTTGCAAGTTGCAAATGCTTCTGTTTTGTTATTTTTATTAGGAGAGATCTATAACTCTAATTGAATTAAATCCAACGGGCTTGGATATATCATCTTAATACCTTTCAGACAAAATTGGTTTCATGCAATTTGGATTTCTAAAACTCTCTGAATTGATTTTCGAACTAGGGGACAGAAATTAGATTTAACTAAAAAGAAAAATCCAGATTTGAATGGGTGGGCTAGCGCGGGAAAAGAAATGGGCCGGCCCAGTGGCGCTCCGCGGTGCGGAGCTCAGCTGACAGGGGGTCCCGCTTGTCAGCGACACTTAAAACGCGAAACGGGTACACGCGCTGTGGGCCGTAGGATTAGAAGGGAAATCTACGGCTGAGGGTCATCATCGACGATGAACAGGTTGCCAGCGAGCTCAAACCCTAGCGGCTCGGTGGGGGTCGGCTGGGAACGTACCAGGGCTCCAGCGGGGTCGGCGAGGTGGGCAAACGAACTGGAAGACAACGGCGAGGCAAGGCGCGGTTGCGGCGGAGCTTGGGGTGGTCGCAATCAGCGGCGCCCTTCTCCTCCAGAGGCGGCTGCTCCGGCTCCAATTCCGGCGAGCTGCTGCTCTCTTTGCTCTAGCGAGAGGTGGGTGAGGTTCAGAGAGGTGAGGGGAGTGGAATGGTGTGGAGAGAAGAGGCTGGGGAGGGATCCTTTTATAGGCCCGACGGTGAGACCGAGCGAGATGGGCAGGCGATGGTGGCGACATGGCTACGGCAGGGTAGAGGCATGGCTGGGGGTGGCGATCGATGGGCGGTTCCCTGGCGGTACTCTAGGAATTGAATGCGGTCGTAGGGGCGGTGGCACGCGGTCGGGGCGAGGTGGCGCTCTGAGAGGCGGAGGCAGCGGTGTCCATGGTGAGCGGTGGCTGTGAGGCGTTGGGCGGCCAGCGGGGGTGTCTGGGGTGTTCTCCAAGTCGAGGCGGTGGCAGCGGTGGCTGCTGCCAAGGGCGATCTCAGGAAGGGGACCGAAGGCGTGCTGGGGCAGCACTAGCATGGTGCGGTGGCACTGGGCGCGGTTTGTGCTCGGTGGTCCACTGCTGCTCTTGGCTCGGGCAAGGGACAGGGGGTGGCGGTGAGCTTCTGGCTACCTCCTAGACATGGCGAGGGAAGAGGGAATGGTCTGCTGCAGCGGGGCAAGGGTTGGCCGGCGAGGCATGGCTCGGCATGGCATGGCATGGGGACTAGGGACGAGCGAGAGGGGTGTTAGGGGTTTGGTTAGATCAAGAGGGGACAGAGGAGATAAATGAAGATCATTTGGGGGCAAAACCCTGTAGTAAACAGTGAGCTAGGATTAGAGTAGAGATTATGCATGCCAAGTGTTTGATTAAATGGCCGCATGAAAGAAAGTTTTGAATTTTGGTTTCAAAATTTTTGAGTGATCTCCACTAGTGATAGGTAGTCTCTGGTTGCAAGGGTTTTGAAAGTGGAGCTCAAAGAGATGGTTTTTGAAATAGGGGTGATCTATGCATATGTATTAGATTCAATTTTAAACTGTCATTTAAAATAGTTAACAGAATGTTTTTAGCGGATCAAAAGGTGGGCCTTGGTACCTCATTATGTGTACTAGCAAGGGGTACAAAGATCAAGAATTGTTTCTGTTAAGAATTGAGTACTAGGAATAGCCAAAGTAGTGTAGTGGATTAAAATGGCCAAAATGATCATTCCTCATTTTTAATTCTTTTTGATTTGATTTTATTTAGGAAAAGTTTGGGGATGATGTAGATGATGTTTAAATCACCTAAGAAATATTTTACAAGCATTGGATCACACAATCATGGAAATTCAAAACAACTCATATTTTAAATGCACACACATATGAATGCTTTCATTTTAAATTTGGAAAAGTTTTTGTTAACCCTATTTTTGATGATTTAGATCTTGATAAGCTTGGATTGAAGTTTTGGGATGCTACACAATACATCCATCGGGATACAACCACGACCCACTACCACTGTAGATGGGGGTCCGGATAATCAAACCTAACCTTTCGCTTGTCGACTCTAGCAAAGGCTGCTTTTCCTTTTGGGTTTGTTCTCCCCGGCAACGAGTATGTGGCTCCCAGCCATAGTCCTGCCTTCCGTACACGCGCATACCCAAGCCACAACTTGGCGTATACCTTAATCTGGTGACTCCACTTCCTTCCGTACTCCTAAGTCATACCGTCCGCGGGAGACCCAATTGTTGCACCGGCACTCCTGCCAGAACAGGCTCACTCTTGCCGAAGCAAGCAACAAGGCTTCAGATCCGAGATCTGGTAGCGCCTGCCCAGAATTCAAGGAATCTCTCCCTGTAAGCATTGTACAAGCTGCCTCGGCTAATGAAGACAAACTACGAGTTAAGCCCCAGCACCCGGGGTAATGTGGTTGCACTGATAAAATTGTTCCGGTAAAGGCGTAGAACATCCCTTCTTTTCCTCATTTCTCATCATCACCATTTTTGTAGTTTAAAACATCCGCTGGGAATGATGCCTCTTCCCAAGGGTTTTACCAAAATAGTTTGTAAACATTTTGTAGTAGGGTAAATCCCAAAACAGTTCATTTTCTCAAAGCCAGGGTTTTCAACGAGGTAGGATGCTAACCATCGTACTCTCAGTCTAAAGGGATAAAATGGTAGGTACATCAATGTGGTACCACGAGGGACACAAAGTCATAACTTGGAGGAGCCAAGTTATTAGCGCAATATTTATAAAACAAGACATACTGATAAATAATGCAATTTATAAAGAGGATACAAAACAGGTAATAAAGAGAGTAGGACAAGTATCATAATTCGGGAATGGTGGCTTTCCTGTGATCAGCAATAAGGCCCTGGACTTCTTTAGATAACCAAGAATACCCAATAAATATAATAAGAAGTCCCTTCCTTCTTGACGTCAAACACTCATACTATCGTCGTCATCGAGTATACATGCAAGCAGACAAGTCCACAATCAATACAAGGCACTCATGCAACAAACCATACAGCAAACAAACATAAGGAATCCTACTTAACTGAGTAGGTTTTGGAGGAGTGGGATACTAGGAGTGGAATTTACTAGATTGCCATTGGGGTGTTTTTCTCATGGGGGATAGTTGTCAAGGCCAAATACCTTGAACTTGGATTGGGGTTCTGAGGTCTGTAGGATAACAATGTGCAACAATGATATCCTCAGATAGGTTTTGACAAAGCAAAACCAATACAAGTGGTTTCACTTGATTACCAATTACCTAGATTTAATGAGGATTTTTTTATAGTGGTAATAATTCTAGTTTGAGGAAATATTTCACCAGAATTTATCTGGAGCTCCAAAAATTATTTCCTTGGGTGGTTAGGGAGTGTTTGATGTACTGAACCACCTAGAAGTGGAATCAAGTCAAAACAATTACCAGAATGCCCTCAGGAAATTCCTAAAGGCAGTTCTGTAAGGTTTTTCTCTTTTTCACCGGATTAATTCTACCAAAGCTATTGAGTTGATTCCAAGGGAAGGTGGTAGGAATTTAGAATACCTTTTTGTAGGAATTGGATTCACTCCTTTTGGAGTTTCCATACTCCTGGAGTGATTTAATTAGTTAAAATACCACTTACAGAAGTATTTAAATCACTAAAATTCAACCACAACTCAATAAATTATGAGCTGCTAGGATTTCATAGATGCTGATTCTAGGAGGTATCGGGAGGTGGAATCAGGTCCATACCACATTTTGTTTGACCTAGAGAATTTATCCAAGGCAGATAAAGGCTATTTTTGTTAAAGATACACCTCTGTTCACCTTGGTATAAGACCTGTGCTAGAAAATAGGTATATCAAATACCTTCCAGTAGAGTCTTGGTTCTTGCTAAATGGAGATATAAAACTCTCTGAGGAATTTATTTAGTGCATAGGACAAGCTTTAGTGGATTAATTTATAATCAATAATAAAAATTATTTTAGGCAAGGGACCATTTCTCCATGTTGCACCAAACATCTAGGATCATGATGAAAATTAGTTCTGGTCAATTGGAGTTGGTTTCCATTTTCAAGATGATTTAAACTGGGGAACAAATTCTAGGTCTGGATAGAAATGAATAAAAGAAAAGGGTTCGGGACATGGAACTGGGGCCTGGGCGGGCCGGAGGGAATCGGTCCAAGAAGGCAGCACGGGCGACGCGGAGCTGGCTTGAACCCAGCTGTGCAGTCTGGGGTCGACTGAGAGGCGGCCGAAGGGTATTACGGATCTCGGCCGTCGGTTTAAGTTGTGATGGACGGCGGAGCGTCGTCGTCCTCGACAGAATAGAGTCCACGGTGGAGGAACCCTAGCTCGTCGGAGAGGGAAGCGAGAGCTCACCAGAGGGCTTGGGAGGCGATGGGAAGGGTGCAGGGCGACACGGTTGACGATGCTGAGCAGATCGAGGGATGGCACGGTGGAGGTGGTCCACGGGAAGCAGCTCGCGTGACGGTGGTCGAGGATGACCTCGTCGGAGCTCACTGGCGAGGATGGAGGAATCGTTCCTGGACAAAAAGAAGGGCACAGTCAGATAGAGGAGGAGGGGAACTCATGGGCCAACATGCAGAGGAAGGGGAGCAAGGGGGAGAGAGCCTTGCTCGGTTTTGTGAGGAGGCCGAGAGCTCCTCCTTCTTCTTCTCCTGGACAACACAGGGCAGAGGAGAGGGAGTGGAGCTTGGGGAGAGGGAGTGGAGGGGAGAGGGAGCAAATGAGGGGCAGGGGCTCGCTGGGGGAGGCCTCTGGCCATTTATACCGAGGGGGAGGAGTAGATGATGTAATTGTCCACTTTGGACATGGGGGAGGGGTAGAGCTAGCCAGGGATTGGCCTAGGGAATGGTGGGGAGGGGTAGGAAGGGTATTGGTTTGGGCAAAGAGGGCTGGGACAGCTGGGGTAATTAGTTGGGGTAAATCTTGTAAGATTTTGTTGGTCTCTCTCTCTCTCTACTAGTACAAGGGTAAAATGGGCAAGGGTAAGGGTGGAGTTACAAAGGTGTCGACCTGGGATTTGTTGGGTGCTGTGGGGGAGTGCTTGACAAGCTTTGGTGGCAATTTGGTCCTAGTTTTGTCCAAGTTTTCTTGGTTTGCAAAAATTTTTGGGATTTTTCAAAGGAGTTATAGACCACTTAACCCTATTTATTAAAAAAGGGCAGAAGTAGTTTCTAGAGGATCATTTGATAAATTTACATTGGACAGGGTTGGTTTTTGATGTGAGAGGGTCCTAAATGTGAATACACACTTAGGGGAATTTTCCCAATATTTATTGAGGCATAGAAGTATGTAAAACAATTATTATTCCAATTCAACAATTTAAGAAAATGGGCAAAAAGAAATAATAAAGCTTCTCAAAAATATTTATTTTTGAGATGGGAAGATAGGGTATGATATATGGAACTCACATGAGCACAAAGTTGGAGAAGTGTTTTGGCAAAAACTAAACTTTCCTTTATGGAAGATGTTTTGGAGATTTTGACTATTTAAGGAATTTAATAGATTTGGAGCTATAATAATTAGGGATAATTATTGATAAATCTTGATGATCAAGGTAGATGAGGTATACAAGGTGTAGCAAGCATTTTCAGCCTTATGGAATGGAATTCCAACTTGAATTAGATAGAGAAACCTGGAAGTGAGGATCTAGGGTGATGTTATTATCATACCATCAAAACATGGTTGTATCTTGGAGTTCAGAGTTCACCTTGATGCAAAGGTTGGATGAGTAGATATACCAAGTCATATGTATGAGCATGGCAGGAAGGCTTTGAATTAATTGCATTTGAGGTGATCTAGAAATGGTGGCAAACTTTGTTGAAAATAAGGCTGCCATACCAAAGAGTTATGATGCCTTATAAACCAAGTGGGTTTAATAAGCACAAGGATCCAATTGGAACAAATGAAGCAGATGTTGATATACCAATATGAGTATATCACAACCATGCAAAGATTTGGTCCATAGAAGGTTGGATGATGGTGTGAGCTTCTACCAAAGTAGGCATGATGACTAGATTTGCGGGAAAAGTTATTTTCTTGCCTGCAAAACCATCAAGAACAAGTAGGTTGGAGGATGATCTAACCAAGGGAAGAAGTGGGCATTGGTAGTCCTTAGGATGGTTAACAAGATGGTTCAGGTGCATTTCCAAAAATGCACATGGGTTGAGAAAGGGGTGCATTCTAAAAGGTGATGTTGGAACAGTTTCCAGACTTGGTCAAATTTGGCAGTTTTGAGGATTTTGACTAGAGTAAGAGAGGGAATGTTTTTGGAGGGGTTGCAAGGTACCAAATCATCATCAAGTGGATGATTTTGAAGTGTAGATTGATTAGAAGGGATCCATGCTTGATATTGGCCTTCAAGGACTAGGAAGCTTCTAGAATGGATCACTGCAAATTTGATCTGGCTAAGGGTTTTAGATGATCACTTAGTATCTAGAGATTTGATCTTGCTTTGCAAACTTGCTTAGGGTGTGTGTGGGGGGGGGGGGGGTTGGAAACCTCTTGATCCTAGTGATGAGCTCCTAGAGTAGCTCATACTACCTCCTAAGCAAACAAGTTAAACAGTAGCTCAAGGCAACTCATCAGACAGCATATCAACTACTACTAGGGTTACCATCAAGCTTAGCTTGAGGTAAGGATGGGTGTTTTGAATTGGTTGGAGTTGAACAAGGTAAGAGTCCTTGGTATCTCTACCAATAGTGGGAATCAAAGTTTTCAAAAGAGGTTTTGGGAAATCTAAGGAGAAGAGTAGCTGAGGGTTCTGTCTTGAAAACATAAGGAGATTGTATTATATATCTCTCCATAGTTTTATCAATAGAAGATACTAACATAGTTTTGGTTGCATAAGCATCTTGGCTCATGTTTTGAAATGTTAGAATGTTTGAGAATATGTAAGTTGAGCCAGGATAGTTTTGGTAAATAGCTTTTGTCAACTGAGGGTGAGGTAAGGAGTAGCATATGGTATACACTCACATGCACAAGCACAAACAATCAACAAGCAAACACTGCACCAATGAACAAAAAAAAGTTTTTGTTCCCCCTGATTTTTTGCATTCTGGACAACTAATCAGGGTTGTTGAAATTGGGATGTGACAGGAATTATAGACAGAACTGCTATGATCTATGAGTCGGATACTCCTCATCAACTCAAGTGATAGAGGGAACTCTAAGGTGCTCCAGAAAAGCACCATCCAGGACCTTTTTCCGTCCAGAGCCTATCCTTGATAGTGCATCTTCTTCCTCATTTTCTGTTCGAGGAATGTGTTGAACTTCAAACCCTTTGACAATTTTTCTAGTTCATCCATGACAACTCGATATGCTTCCATGTGCTTGTTTTCCCTACATATGTCGGATACTTGCTGAGCAAGTAAATCTGAGTCTCCATAGAACATGAGTCGGCAAATGCCGATGTCTTTTGTGATTCGAATTGCATGTAGCAGGGCTTCATATTCAGCAATGTTATTTGTCTCCGTGAAGTGAATCTGAAATACATAGAGTAGTTTGTCTCTTTGGGGTGATTTGAGTACCACACTAGCCCCACTACAAGAAAAATTAGCTTTTACAACAGACGATTTTCGTGGTTGAAGGACCTTTTTTGTGGCCAAAGAGTCTTGCGCGATGGATGATCTTCGTGGTAAAAGCCCCATCACAAATGAATTAACCATGTTTTTTTTTGACTGTGGCGTATCGTACCCTTCACCCACGAAAACTTGTTCTATCATAGATCTGTTCGCCAGCCACGCTGACGGCTGACGTCATGCAAACTGCCAAGTGGTAGCCGCTGTTAGCGGCTGGGTACCGCCATTAATGGTCATAGAAACCGTGGCAGAAGCCAGGCCCAACCAAGGACTGCTAAATACTAACTAGGCCGACCCATCAGGGGAGCCCAACAAGAAGATGGCCCGTTACTGTTTTGTCCTGCACTGTTTGAAATGGGCCCAAAAATGCAGCCAGCAGCGGCCCGCAAACTTTTAGGCCCGATTATATTTTGACCTACAGAAGTCCCATGTTGGTCCAACACTGTCCTACCACTTGAGGCCTGCACAAAACCGGTCCGACACTATTCAGGCTTGTTGCCAATTTAGCCTTTTACTGTTCGGTCCTGTTACTATTCGAGCCTTTTAGGAATTTTGACCCATTACTATTTAGGCCCTTTAGTGTTTGGGCTTTTGCCTATTCAGTCCGGCACTGTTTGGCCTATTACTGTACTGTCCTACCATCGTACTGGCCTTTTGCTGTTGATACCTTTTACGGTTCTGGCATTTCACTATTCCGGCCTTTTCTCTATTTTGGCCTTTTTTTACTGATACAGCCTTTTACTTTTCTATCCTTTTACTATACTGGCCTTTTATTGTACTGGCCATTTACTGGTCTAGCCTTTTCCTGTTCTGGCCTTTTACTGTTCTGTCCTTTTACTATTCTGATCTTTTTGGGCCGTCCATGCGCATGTTGTTTCAACGTTCAGTACTACTGCTCCATCATGTTACGGTTTCGGTCTTTTTTTTGCTAGCGCCTACTTTTCGCAGAACAGGTGAATATCAAGACATCAATTAATAAACACACAGAAATTAAAATTACTTATTACATAATAATAAAAGTTTGTTACAATAGATTATACAACAAGGTCGTAATTCCGACAGATTACAACGTGTTAGTACCATCAATAAGAGATCGGTACATGGCGATTTGCTTCAATGTATCATCTGTCCTCTTCTTCAACATTTCAGCTACAGATCTAAGAGCAGCTACACGCTTTTGTTCTGCATGCAATACATCATTTATATATTTATCACCTGCAGGAGTTGTTCTAGGTGGACAGTTAAGTAAGTTGTTTGCTTCGGCAATCGAATGGGAGGATGAATGGGACGAGGGATCATAACTTTCAGTCCTGCCTTCCAAGGACTCCTACTGGGTTTTAACTACACTCTGCTAAAATATGGTGAAACAGGTTAAAAACAACAACAAGGGAAACAAGTAGTATTATATAAAGTAGAGATCATTTAAAGTAAGTATGAACTTACAGTAGCACATTCAGGCTGATAGTAGATCCTTCTCGAGCGGGTGCCACTCCTAGTCAATCTGCCAAAAGAATCTGAGCAGAGCAATTGGAACTCTGGTCATTGTACTCCATTGTCATTTCTCTGCATAACATTTGAAACCAAGTTGGTTGGTTTGGAAGGATGAAAACTCTTGAAAAACACCAAAAACATAGCATTAAAAATTATCAGATGTATGTTTCAAACTAGATAGCTGGTTTGGAAGGATGAAAGCAGGTGAAAACACCAACATATAGCATTAAGAATGACCAGATATATCATCCAAACTAGATGGACATTTTCCGAATTAAGCATTCGAACATATATTCACAATTGAACACAAATGCAAATGTCATGGCAAGTTCTTAGGTAGAATGACTTATTAACTTATTAGGCATGAAGGTTATACAACTAATTAACATGACAAGAAACTGGCCTAAGTAACACAAGGAAACCTCACGATTTAGCCTTGCTGGGTGTCAAATTGTCAGTGTTGGATCCTATATGAGCTGTTTGCATGACCCGTGCCCGCGCTCGGAAAGAATAGAATCTATGAGTTCGTGTTCGAGGATTAAACCGATAGCGTGAGAATAAAGAAAGGGAATAAATGCAAGAAGCTAATGAGATGGATAGGACCTACAAGATGAAGGGTGCAAATGAAATGGCAATAGCATCTAGGATATTGAGCAACATACTAAAAATTCCGTAGCTTACAAGTACCAAAAATATAGCAAACGGGCATGAGAAATTACCGCTGCACGGCGAGGACAGGTGGGATGGGCAAGTGGGCGGCAGCTCAGCATTTCAGGGTCAGCAACGAATGATTCAGTGAAGCAGCCCCGGTAGGGTAGACGAAAACGTTGGCAAAGTAGATCTGGTGCTGCGAGGGAGTCGGTGAAATAGTTCCAGTGAAGAGCGCATGCAGTGGAAGAGCTCCGGTGTGGAAGAGAGGGCCGGCGGTGAAGCAACTAGAGGAAGGTCGAGGTTGGAGGGGTGTGGGCAGGGAAGAGATGTTGGGGGATATAGGTGGGATGACACACATTTACGACCTATACCCCTCTATTATTGTAGTACTCCCATGGTCCTTGTTTCTAGAGCAGGGATAGAAGAGGAATTTTGCATTTGCAAAAAGTGGGGCGGGATATTTGAATAGATGCGCGGGATATTTGAATAGATGTGCACGGGTGTTTTGGTGCCATGCGGAAATTTTGTGGTTGAAGCTTCCGACGTACGCTACTCCGACGCGGCCGCTCTCACGTGTTGGCCCCGTCTAGACCCACAAGCCAGCGACAATATGCTTACCAACATATAAATGAGTTTCTACACATTTGCCGAAATTGATAAACAATATATTTTGAAGGCTTTCATACAAGATGACCAAGGTCACAACCATATCTCTGTTATAGTTTATAATAGCGTGTCCATATCTGGTAGATAGCTGCATCTTGGCATTTCAAAAGAAGATTCTAGATTTCATGGACAATGCCCAACTTTCATGGATTTCCAAACTTTCTAGCTAAATCTACGCAATAAAATGACATTTTGATAATCTGAAGTAAATATGTCTAATTTCGAACTAGAAAGTGTGTGATATACCTTGATCTTGACTTTTTAAAATAATTCAAAGATATCAAGTAGTCAAATATTAGAGAACCACAGAGAGTTTCGGAAAATTCAACTTTTTGATATGAATGGTAGTGACACCTAATTTCAGCCATTTTAAAAAATATAAAGAAACAAAATATAAAAAGAAATGCATCCATTATTTTCTCTCTTTGTGTCTCACTATGTGCACTAGCTAATTTCCATGGAAAAATATAATCTTGAAAATTGATAATTTCCGAGAAAAAATTGTATCACAACATATGGAGTACCATGTAAGAATATGCATGGCTTTCAAACTAGATGACCAACGTCATGGCCATATCTTTTCTATAATTTGTAATAACCTATGCATATTTGTTATGCTGTGTATTGGCATTTAAAATATTATTTACAAAGGAAGCTTCTGAATTGGAAGTTATTTCAATTTTCTAAGGCACACCAATGGCTTTAGTCATGAAGCTACTACAAAACATGGCTTAAAATCCCATTGCCCTGGTTTTCACTCAAAGTATATATAGCCTAGGGTTAAGTTTAGGGTTCGGGGTTTTATTTTGGGTTGAGGGTTTAAGGGTTCAGGGTTTAGGATTTTAGGGTTTAGGCTTTTAGGGTTTAGTGGTTTAGGGTTCATGATTTAGGGTTTAGGGTTGTTCAAGGTTTTAGGGTTTATGATTGTTTAGGTTTTAGGGTTTAGGGAATTTTCAATAATAATGTTCAAGCTTTATATATATGGTTATATTCATGGAATATAATGGCGTTATCGCAATTTAATAAAATTATTTCAAAATTTGATCTATAAGTGCATTATACCTCCTTGGTAAGGGTTTAGGGTTCTAGGGTTAGGAAGTTAGAGTTCTAGGGTTAGGAGGTTATTAGGGTTTATGGTTAAGGGTTTTTGTTTTTCAATAATGTTCAAGCTTTATGCTTATATTCATGTAATAAAATGGTGTTACCACAATTTAACGAAAGTATCTCAATTTTTGATCTATAAGTGCACGGTACCTGCTGGTTTAGGGTTTATGGGTAGATGATTTAGGGTCTTACGGTTTAGGTTTTATGGGTTGTTTAGGGTTTAGGGATTAGCGATTTTTCAATAATGCTCAAAGATTTATGCTTATATTTGTCAAATAGAATGGTGTTACCTGCTTTAATGAAATTATCACAAATGTTGATCTATAAGTGCATGATACCTGCTTGGTTAGGGTTTTACAGTTTAGGTTTTATCGTTGTATAGGGTTTAGAGTTAGCGAATTTATAATAATGCTGAAGCTTTATTGTTATATTCGTCGAATAGAATAACGTTACCTAATTTATTGAAAGTATCTCAAATTTTGATCTATAAAGTGCATGATACCTGCTTGGTTAGTGTTTATGGGTTGAGGGTTTGGGGTTTTAGGGGTTTGATACGTCCATTTTGCATGACTATTCTATATCATAATTTACTGTTATTCATTGATATATTTCATATTAAGAGATGATACTTATGTTATTTCATCTGTTTTTGCATGGTTGATGACTTTTGGAGCATGGACCGCTGCAGTCAGGATTCTGATGGAAAAGGTGCTGTTTGGAGGCGAAATTCGTGAAGATCAGAAAATACGGGAAAATACGTGGAAAATCCTATTTTTCCAGAAGACGAAGATTACCAGAAAGGGGAGTGGAGATGGGCCTCAGGGGGGCCACACCACCCCCTGGCGCGGACTACCCTAGGCCACGCCAGCAGCTGGTGTGGCCCCCCTGGCCCACTCCAGGGTCCCCCCTCTACCGTATATTATCCTCCCGAAACCCTAAGATTCGGGGAGCGACCATAGAAATATTCTGCCGCCTTTGCGGGGAGGAAAACACCGAGAGACAAAGATCTCTCCAACAGACAGAATTCTACCAGGGGAATTCCTTCCCGGAGAGGGGATATCGTCACCATCAACACCACCATCAAGCTGGACTTTATCGGGATCATCATCATAATCATCACCACCATCATCTCCACCAGCACCATCGTCACCACTTCATACCGCTGTAACAATTGGGTTGAATCTTGCATAGTTCTTAGGGGAAACTTTCCCGGTGTTGATTACTCCTTGTAGTTGATGCTATTGAGTGAACCACTGAATTATCGTTTATGTTCAGATTGTTACACATCATTATTTCATATCTGATCATGATCCATATGATGTCTTGTGAGTAGTTTGTTTTGTTCTTGAGGACATGGGAGAAGTCATGTTGTTAGTAGTGGAATTGTGTTGAGAAAGATTCAATAGTTTGATATTTAAGTTGTGGTGTATTTCTTCTAGTGGTGTCATTTGAACATCGACTACATGACACTTCACCTATATGGGCCTAGGGGAATGCATTATGTATTTGGCTACTAATCGTAGGGGTTGCCGGAGTGACAGAAACCTGAACCCCCGTTAGGAAACCTTTGCACGAGGGACGTCAGAGTCTTAGAGCTTAAAGCCATAGTTAGGTTTCTACCTTAATTACTTTCTTGTACTTGTGGATGCTTGCAACGGGTATAATCACAAGTATGTATTAGTCCTAGGAAGGTCAGTACATTAGCACAGGTTCACCCACACAACACTTAGCAAACTAAACAAGATTAATCAACTATACAAAGCGAAAGCACTTGACGATATTCCCATGTGTCCTCGAGAACATTTGGTCATCTTAAGTAATACAACCGGCTTGTCCTTTGCTAAAGAAAGGATTGGACCACTTGCTACATTTATTCTTATTGTCTTTTATTCACTCGTACTTTATTTACCTGCATTATAAAAACCCCTAAAATCCATTTACTAAGTATTTACAGATAATTTCTGCTCCAAGCCATTCACCAACACCTTCTGCTCCTTGTTGGGTTCGACACTCTTACTTATCGAAAATACTGCGATACACCCCCTATACTTGTGGGTCATTATGACTATTTTCTGGCACCGTTGCCGGGGAGTGAAGCGCTATTGGAGAGTGGAACTGGTAAAAGGAACTTCTACTGTGAGTATTGTTTACTTCTGTTAGTTGCTTTATTTCAATATGGATAATTCGCTGAGTTTCTTATTTCGTAATGCTACTACCACTACTAAGGTAGTAGATGAACCACCACCTGCTGGGAATGATACTTTTAAAATACCTACAAGAATTATTGATCGTGTTATGGATAACTATTATGTTGGAGATGGAACTGTCCATCCTGGTGATCATTTGCTCTTTATACACGAATTATGCGGGTTGTTTAAGTGTGCAAGCATTACAATAGATCAAGTCAAGAAGAAGTTATTCTCATTATCACTAAAAGGAAGAGCTGAAGAATGGTGTAAGCGGATGAAGAATGGTCAAGCTCTTGAATGGGAGGAAGTAGTACCTCTCTTTTATTATAAATTTTATCCTCCTAGTGAGATTCATAAAGATCGGAATCAAATATACAACTTTTGGCCTCTTGATGGAGAGAGTATGGATCAAGCTTGGGGGAGATTGAAGTTACTAATGCTCAAATGTCCCATTCATGAGCTCCCCAACAATATTATTATCAATAACTTTTATGCAAGGCTTTCTCTTCATGATAAGGATTTATTGGATGCTTCTTGTGCTGGATCATTTACACGCATGGACAAAGAAGCTAAATGGGATCTTCTAGACCGTATTCAAGACAATGCTGAAGCATGGGAGAATGACAAAGGAAGAAAGTTAGTTATAAATTATGATTATGAATGCATTGAATCTTTTATGGGAACTGATGACTTTCAAAATATTAAAAATGCTTATGGTCTAGACTCTCAAGCTATTGAAACTTATTTTAAGGCTTTTGCTTCCTAT
Source organism: Avena insularis (assembly GCA_023614405.1). Classification (NCBI taxonomy): domain Eukaryota; kingdom Viridiplantae; phylum Streptophyta; class Magnoliopsida; order Poales; family Poaceae; genus Avena; species Avena insularis. Next base: position 269,779,681 of record CM042684.1, on the reverse strand, counting down.
ATTGAAGTTCCTAAAAAGAAGTGGAATAAGTATCATAAACCATATAAAGATGTTGCTAAGTATGTTCCTGCAAGAAATACTGAAGTTTATACTGCTAATCATGTTTACCTGAACCTTATATTGAGAAAACGCCTTTCCCAGTTAAGATAAAGGAACATTCTATGATAGCTAGTGTGGTTAATGAAAGTACAAATAAAGCTGTTGAACCTGATAAACAAATGGATGATGAACCTATAATAGCAAATGTGAAAGATTTTGTCACTAAATATGTAGAAGAGGGACACACTATCCTTTGTAAGGATACCTCTAATATTGTTTCGCAAAGTAGTGTTATGAGAGCTAGTGTCCATGTGTTTTCTGTTAGGATAAGGGATCATTGCTACAACCATTCTTGTGATAGTTATATTATTAAATTTATGCATGATACTGAAAGTTATTATGAGAGAGGAAAAACGGTTCTAATGCATCTCAATAATATCCAGTTTCCATGTTTTATGCTTAAAGTCTTTATGTTGCACTTGTTTTGCCTTCTTATGCCTGTAGCCTCTGGTTTCAACAACTTGTTTGTTTACAAAATTCCCATGCATAGGAAGTGGGTTAGACTTAAACATGTGTATTTTTGCTTCTTGATGCTCTCTTTTACTTCAATTCATATCTTATGTGAGCACCATTGAAATTATCATGCCCATCTTAATGGCTATAAAGAAAGAGCTTATTGGGAGACAACCCAATTTATTTTTGCTTTCAGTTAGTTTTTGTTTCTTTGAGTCTTGGAAGTTATTACTTTGGTAATAACCTCTCCTTATCCTTTTTGTTTGGTTTTTGTGTCAAGATCAACCTCTAATGAGAGAGAAGTAAGATTTGGGGAAGTTGCTGTCCTGAACTAGATTTTTGTGCTTCACCGTAAAAATTCATGAGAGATCTCTGTACGTCGGATTGATATGTAATTTTTTGTGCTTCTGCCCCAGGTTGTTATTTAACTTTTGTTAGTTTTGCACTTTTTTTATTTGAGCAACATAAGATTTTCAAAAAAATTGATCTTTACCTGCTAGTCTGTTTTGACAGATTTTGCCACTCTTGCATTTGCTTCTTAAATCGATTTCCTTTTTTAATTCTTTTTGGGTTTTCGAAAGGAGTTGTTTCAGTAGCTTATGTTTTGATGGATTTCAGTTGAAATTGAACCTAAAAGGTTTATTACCTCGCTTACACTAATGTTGCTAATGAGAATTGTGTAAAGTTTTGTGTGAAAGAAATTTCCATGTTAGTGGAGAAAATGGTGTAATAAGAAAGTGAAAGGTTTCATGGCTCAAGAAATATGTGTATGAAGATGAAGATATTGATGTTATTCAGGCGGTGACTCTGGAAGAATCTACTAAATACCAAGTTCAGACACCTGTATAGTCTGTTTTTGAATAGCTAATAGTTCTGGTAAGAAAAGTTCCACAAAAATTCAGTCCAGTTATATATTTGCAGTTTTTATCCAACAAGGAAAGCAACGGTTTAAAGAGGGATGGAACGGAGCAGTGGGCTCACACCACCTGGCGTGCCCCCCCTGGCCACGCCAGCAGGTGGTGTGGCTGCCCCGGATTTCGTCTCCGACCCATTTTCTCCCAGTACCTTCCTTTTGTTGTAAAACTTCGTAATATATAATCCCCTGGATCCCCCGAGGTTCATATATCTTGTTCTCGTCGTGTTTTCGTTTCGATCTATTTCTGCAAGGAACTATTCTTAATGTTTAGAAGCACAATGGTCTCCGCCAAGGATAAGGAAAGGAGCCTGCGGAGGAGGATACCCAAGACCCCGGGCAGGAGATGGAGATCGATGAAGAGGAGGCAAGGAAAAGCCAGCATCCGCACACCGGCACTACCATTGCAAGCATTGGAGTGTTGGCAAACACTGTCAGGATTAAAAGGACTGCACGGATGTCAACTGGAGGGAAGCCTCCGCATCACTGTTTGGCTCCACGGTCACTTCCTCCATGCACCAAGAATCCCTTCCATACCCTTATCCATGAGCATCAATTCCAGAATATGCCCAAGGAGAAACTACCCTCCAATTGGGATATGCCTCGTTCTAACCAGGCAGGAAAAGAAGACTTCAAGGAGGAAGAGTGGGGAAAGAATCGCAAGAGCTGGAATTCGCAACCCGACATGATCATGAGCCGCATTGAGCAAAACTCGGAGTTGATTACTCTCACGAGATTGAGGACTTGGGAAAATTGATCAAAAATCTCATCGAGAGAATACCACCACCACCGAAGGAGTAATTCGTCATCAGGTTTTGGCATCCCCTTGGTTTATTCCAAGCTTGGGGGAGTGCTGCAGTATCACATCACTATCTTCTATCTTTTTACCTTTTTAGTAGAGTCATATCATGAATAGAGAAGTTATCATTTAGGATGGTTTGCATTATGGAAGTGTCCCCCCTCTCGTTAGATATCTATGTATCCGTTGGTGTGAATTGCCGTTATGGAATATTAATGAGAAGTTCTATCATTTACTCTTTTGCATATCTTATAATAGTTTTCAATTCATGGTTATATGATTGATCTTGTCATGAGTATTGGTATCACTTTGGGATCATTGAGTTAATTTAGTTGGTTTTGGCAAACCTAGCTCGGTCAGTAGAAACACTATTTTGATAATTGAATGAAAAAGATAAAAGTACTCTAAAGAAATATAATTTCATCATCTTTCTTTCTTGATTTGCTCATAAATCTAGTATTCTCTAGTTAAGATCTTTTGTGCTTCCAAGGAATATTGCATGTTTGTTTTTATCACTTGTATGTTTGTTTGTTTCCTTCAACTCTTATTCTTGCTACCCAGCCTTGCTACCCAAAAACCTGTACTGAGAGGGAATGCTTCTCGTGCATCCAATCCTTAAACCAAAACCAATGCCATTTGTGTCCACCATACCTACCTATTAGCAATATTTCTATTCCAAGTAAATTCATGTTTTTATCTACCTTCCAAATTAAACTTGTTATGTGAAAATTAGTGATTAAAGCTCTCACGAACTTGATGGCTCACTTTACTTTCTTGCATTTAATAAACTTGAACCATTATGCCCATCTATGTTGCGTATATGCTTGCGCTTTGTAAGTTGTAAATTAGCAGAACCATGATGTCATGGGGAACGCTTTCAACATTGCACCGGTACTTTGTACCTAGTTGATATCATGTTCTTTTGTCTATGGATGTCGTCGGTGTGAAATGAAAGGGGATCTTGTAAGTCCATGGAGTTATGTATATGTGTTAGAGAAACTCCTGGGCCGCTGGTCTAATCCATGCCTAATCATGGTGGAAACCTGCAGCGTAACCATAATGAGCATCTATGAAGCATTCTTCTTATAAAAAAAGAGATAGAGATTGAGAAAAAGAGAAAAAGAAAAAAATATGAGAAAAGAGGAAAGAGAGAAAAAGCACCATATTCCCATGGTAAATAAGAAGATTGCTGAGATGCTTGTTGTCTGTTTGCCTTGTCATTTTGATATGGGGATTCTTCCATATCATCGGGCAAGGGTTACCCCGTTGGAGGTTCTCTATGGTACACATATACTTACTATGACAAGAACTTACCGGTAACTAAACTTGATTAGCATGAGGAGCGGCCCTCGTATTCAAGGGACATGAGATTTTCAACTTGCAACTTGTCAAGTATATCCTCATATTTGATCACTTTAACCTTAATCACCTAAAGATTCTTATGATAGGGGCAATGAGAGCTGAAAGCTAATAAGTACCATAATTTTTGGAAGCTCTTTATGAAACTTGAAATCCCTGCTTTCCTCTGCGAAGGGCCTTTCTTTTAGTTTTTAGTTGAGTCACTAAACCTATTCCCTTCTACCTCAGCAAGTATTTTGAGTTGTTGTGTTTCATTCATTCATATGATGATTTATTCAATCATGTTTCTTATGTTCCTTGTTTTGCACATTGCTCTTATCTTAGTGTCTACTACTTTGAAAGCTATCATTGAAAACTATTTACTTGTTAACTCCTGCAAATTGTCAACTACTCTTCGACCAAGAGCTAAGTTTGCCGTTACCAATTATGATTTACTTTATGTATCTTTATTGTGTTTCCTTTACTTATTGCAAGTTAAGTTATACAATAGTGAGTTGTCTTCTATTATGATTTATGTATTGATGAATGTGATGCTTCTTGTCCGTATTCTTTTATCGAATCTTCACTCCATAAACCTGAGGTCATGTTTATTGAGCTCAGTTTTTGGGGACAAGCGAAGTCTAAGCTTGGGGGGAGTTGATACGTCCATTTTGCATCACTATTCTATATCATAATTTACTGTTATTCATTGATATATTTCATATTAAGAGATGATACTTAAGTTATTTCATCTGTTTTTGCATGGCTGATGACTTTTGGAGCATGGACCGCTGCAGTCAGGATTCTAATGGAAAACGTGTTGTTTGGAGGCAAAATTCACGAAGATCATAAAATCCGGGAAAATACATGGAAAATCCTATTTTTCGAGAAGACGAAGATTGCCAGAAGGGGGAGTGGAGATGGGCCATACGGGGCCAACACCACCCCCTGGCGTGGGCCACCCTAGGCTGTGCCAGCAGGTGGTGTGGCCACCCTGGCCCACTCGAGGCTCTCCCCTCTGGCGTATATTATCCTCCCGAACCCTAAGACTCGGGGAGCAACTAGAGAAAGATCCTGCCGCCTCTGCGGGGCGAAAAACACCGAGAGAGAAAGATCTCTCCGACAAACAGAATTCTGCTGGGGCAATTCCTTCCCGGAGAGGGGATATCATCGCCATTAACACCACCATCAAGCTGGACTTCATCGGGATCATCATCATCATCATCTCCACCAGTAGCATCATCACCACTTCATACCGCTGTAACAATTGGGTTGAATCTTGCATAGTTGTTAGGGGAAACTTTTTCGGTGTTGATTACTCCTTGTAGTTGATGTTATTGAGTGAACCATTGAATTATTGTTTATGTTCAGATTGTTCCACATCATTATTTCATCTCTGATCATGATCCATATGATGTCTTGTGAGTAGTTTGTTTTGTTCTTGAGGACATGGGAGAATTCATGTTGTTAGTAGTGGAATTGTGTTGAGAAAGATTCAATAGTTTGATATTTAAGTTGTGGTGTATTTCTTCTAGTGGTGTCATGTGAACGTCGTCTACATGACACTACACCTATATGGGCCTAGGGGAATGCATTGTGTATTTGGCTACTAATCATAGGGGTTGCCGGAGTGACAGAAACATGAACCCCCGTTAGGAAATCTTTGCACAAGGTACGTTAGGGTCTTAGAGTTTAAAGCTGTGGTTAGGTTTCTATCTTAATTACTTTCTTGTACTTGCGGATGCTTGCAAGGGGTATGATCACAAGTATGTATTAGTCCTAGGAAGGTCGGTACATTAGCACAGGTTCACCCACACAACACTTAGAAAACTAAAGAAGATTAATCAACTATATGAAGCAAAAGCACTTGACGATATTCCCATGTGTCCTCGAGAACATTTGGCCATCTTAAATAATACAACCGGCGTATCCTTTGCTAAAGAAAGGATTGGTACACTTGCTGCATTTATTCTTATTGTCTTTTATTCACTCGTACTTTATTTACCTGCATTATAAAAAATCCCTAAAAATCCGTTTGCTAAGTATTTACAGAGAATTCCTGCTCCAGGCCATTCACCAACACCTTCTGCTCCTCGTTGGGTTCGACACTCTTACTTATCAAAAATACTGCGATACACCCCCTATACTTGTGGGTCATCAGGGTTGTTTAGGGTTTAGGGTTTATGGAATTTTCGATAATGCTCAAGATTTATGTTTATATTTGTCGAATAAAATGGCCTTACCAAATTAAATGAAAGTATATCAAATTTTGATCTATAAGTGCATGCTACGTGCTTGGTAAGGGTTTAGGGTTTCGGGTTTTAGGGGTTTAGGGTTTTAGGAATTTTCAATAATGTTCAAGTTGTTTTATGCTTATATTCGTTGAATAGAATGGCATTACATCAATTTATTGAAATTATCTCAAATTTTGATGTATAAGTGCAGAATACCTGCTTTGGTTAGGGTTTATGGGTCGAGGGTTTAGGGTTATAGGTTTTTACGGTTTAGTTTTATGGGTTGTTTAGGGTTTAGGGTTTAGTGAATTTTCAATAATGCTCAAGATTTATGCTTATACTCGTAGAACAGAATGGGTGTTAGCTGATTTAATGAAAGTATCTCAAATTTTGATCATTGTGTGCTTGACACCTGCTTGGTTAGGGTTTATGGCTGAGGGTCTAGGGCTTTAGGGTTTAGGGTTTAAGTTTTAGGGGTTGTTTAGGGTTTAGGGAAATTTTGATATTACTTAGGATTTATGCTTATATTAATCAAATAGAATGGCGTTACCCAATTTAACAAAATTATCTTAAATTTTGATCTATAAGTGCATGCTACGTGCTTGGTGAGGGTTTAGGGTTTAATGTTATAGGGTTTCGGGGTTTAGGATTTGGGTTTTAGGGGTTTCGGTTTTCGGGAATTTTCAATAATGTTCAAACTTTATTGATATATTCGTGGAATAGAATAGCGTTACCGGAATTTAATGAAACATCGAATCTCAGATTTTGATCTATAAGTCCATGATACCTGCTTGTTTAGGGTTTATATGGGTCAAGGGTTTAGGGTTTTAGGGTTTTACGTTTTAGGTTTTATGGATTGAATAGTGTTTAAGGGGTTTATCGAATTTTCAATAATACTCAAGCTTTATGCTTATATTCATCGAATAGAATATATATGGCGTTACCTAACTCATTGAAAGTATCTCCAAATTTGATCTATAAGTGCATGATACCTGATCTGTTAGGGTTTATAGTTGAGGGTTTGGCGTTTTAGGTTTAGGTTTTATTAGGGGTTGTTTAAGGTATTTTCGATAATGCTCAAGATTTATGCTTATATTCATCGAATAGAATGGAGTTAGTAGTTTAATGAAAATATATCAATTTGTGATCGATAAGTGCATGCTACGTGTTTGGTAAGGATTTAGGGTTTAGTGTTTAGATTTTAGGGTTCAGGAATTTTAAATAATGTTCAAGCTTTATGCTTATATTCGTGGAATAGAATGGTGTTACCGCAATTTAATGAAAGTATCTCAAATTTTGATATATAAGTGCACGGTACCTGCTTGATTAGGGTTTATGGGTTGAGGTTTTAGGGTTTTACAATTTAGTTTTATGGGTTGTTTCTGGTTTAGGGTTCAGAGAATTTTTGGTAATGCTCAGGATTTATGCTTATATTCATCTAATAGAATGGCGTTACCTAATTTAACAAAAGTATCTCAATTTTTGATCTATAGTTGCATGATACCTGCTTGGTCAGGGTTTAGGGGTTTAGATTTTATGGTTTAGGATTCCATGAATTCTCAATAATATTTTCAAAGTTTATGGTTATATATATATTCATGGAATAGAATGGTGTTACCGCAATTTAATGAAAGTATCTCAAAAATTGATCTACAAGTCGATCATATCCTGCTTGGTCCTATTTTTTGTTAAATAAAATTGAAGGTACCCAAGTACTAAAACAAGGGAGAAACAGTCAGAGTTCCTTGAGATTTAGGCGCTGTTTGGTTGGGCTCTAATTCTGGCTTTTGATTTTTGGCTTATAAAGCTACGAACGTGTTTTTGGCTTTGTTTATTTAGTTTTTACTCTGACATAGTGGAATGATAGTATAAGCCAGGTTGGATGAATTTAACTATTTTATCTCGGTTTAGCGAAAAATGTTCTAATTTTGAACAACAAGCGATGTGAATCTCTACTTCCCGTAATTCTGGCTCACTGACATGTGGGTCACTTGCATTGTGGGTCGAAAAAGTCAGTGTAGGTCGGAGTGGGCGGGCAGGTAAATATTGAAGAAGGACTGGGAAACGTGGATGGGGTGATGCACTTGGGAGAACGCAAATTTACCACCTATATCCCGCTGTTATTGTAGTGCTCCCTTGGATTCTTGTTTCCGGAGTAGTGATAGAAGAGGAATTTTGTATTCTAGAAAGAGGTGAAGCATGTTTGAATGGCTGCGCGGGATATTTTAATGGAATGGTGCAATGTTTGGGCACCGTACCAAATTTTGAGGTTGAAGCTTCTAGCATACGCTACTCCGGCGTGGGGCCTCTCAGATGCGCTATCATCGTCTAGGCCCACACGCCAACGAGGGTTGCTTCCCAGCATTTAAACGAGTTTCTAGGCATTTGCTGAAATTTTCGAAAAAGTTAAGGCTTTCAAGAAGATAACCAGCATCCAAAAAAAGGTGACTAAGGTCATGGAAATAGTTTATGATGACGTGTCCGTATTTGGTAAATCGGTGCATCTTTGCAAATCAACCAATATGTCTGCTTCCAAATTTGAAGTTTATTTTCGAATTTCCAAGTAACAACAACGTGTTTTATTGTGAAGCAACTACAAAGATGATGGGTCAAAATGCCACCACCCCATTTTTTGCACAATGTATAACGCCCTTTCAAGCTTCTAGGCTAAATTTGTGCAATAAAATAATTTTTGGGGTTGGATGTTTGAATGGATGGGCGGGATGTTTGAATGGGTGGGCAGGATATTTTGGCGCTTTGCCAAAATATTGAAGTTGAAGCTTCTAATGTATGCTATTCCCACTTGGGATGATGTCCTCGTCAGATAGACCCACAGGCCTGTATGCTTTCCAGCATTTAATGAGTTTATAGACATCTGCCGAAATTAATGAACATTAATTCAAGTCTTTCAAACAAGAGGAGCAATTTCACATCCATAGTTTCTGTACCTTTTTCATGTTTTGTACTACTCCGTACATTGAAGCATTTTCGCCAACCAAGCTCACAAACCTATCCATATTTGGTAGATCGGTGCATCTTGGCATTTCAAGCAATTGTTTACAAAAGAGATTCCAGATTTGATGGATAATGCCCTACTTTCATGAGTTTCCAAGCTTCCTAGCTAAAGATGCTGAAATTAAATAACTTATTGACATAAAGCCATTCGTTCGCAAAGTGCAATGCTATGTGCGTTAGTTTCCATGGTAAAACATAAACTTGTATTTTGATAAGTTTTGGATCAATTTTGTTCTATGGTGACTGGCAGGTGGGCCACGTATATGGTGGTGCCCAAAGCAGGGTAGGTCAGAATTTCCAAAGTTACTCCTCCGCACCCCTTCGCGATGTGTATTAACTTCCACCCCTCGCCACCTAGGCCTCACCCCTTTCCCACAAAACAGATGCGCTTACGACCGCTCCTCATCACCAACATGTGCGAAGAAGCTTTCCCTATCCGTCGGTCTTCTTGAGACATACCGGTGGGCACGTCGATCCCACGATAGTCCTTCTATCTCTAGCTCTATCTGGTTGGAATTTTATTGCCCTTTCAAATACTCCTACGTAGTTTAATTTGTCCTCAATCTACATGGTCATAGTTTATTCTGCGCTGGATCTGTGTTCCTAAATACCTTCGGCGATTTTTGCTGTCAATATGTTTGGTGAAATGCATAGGCATATATAGTTTTTGTACTCCATCTATATGTTTCGTGCTTTTCTTTTAATAATAACCAACCTTGTATGTCATAATTAAATAGACGGTCAGATTTTGGATAGAGATTGCTCCATTAGGCAGCGCTAAACGTATCCTTGATGTTCTATGATTTGTGGGATTTGTTAGAGCTCATTGTGACAACTTAAAAGTACATTGCCCCTGCCTGGTGTGTGCGAATCATAGGGTGCTGCCTCAAATTATAATGGAAGACCATATTTTTACATTTGGGATGCTAATCACATATGTTAGATGGGTATTTCATGGTGAACCATATGATCCTCCATATGAACCTGGGGAAGCACATATTTATCATCAAGATCAAGTAGGGGAAGCAGATGTTGATCAACTAGATCAACTGACAGAGGCAGCTCCGAAGCATCTAGATCAACTTGGAGAAGGGGGAGAGAAAAAGCGCAAGCTGCATGAAACAAGTTTCATTTCTGGTACTACCGATATGCCAGATGATAAGGTATATCTGTAGAACGATAAATGTTCTGGTTGTGTGTCTTTGATGTTTCTCTATAAACATATCTATTAATCTACTAATTGTAGAAGCAGACGACCGAAGAGGACTTTGATGGTAATGACGATGACCTGTTCATTGATGATCCTATACCTGAGGCTGTGGATCAGGTACACTGCTTCTGGTTGGATTTGATGCAGGGCTGCTGATCATCGGGGGTGTACTTTTGGTGCCGTTCATGACCACTAGCCCAGCTGCAAAACTCTTGGGGTGTAGAGCTATCCCATGATTGGTTTTCTACTGTCGTAGTTCTGTAATATGGAGCTACCTTATTATGATTTCTAGGCCTTTGTTAGCAGAACTATAATTGGAAACTATTCCGTATATTAGTATATACGAAGTATATGTGTGTTTGTGTGTGTTTCTAGTCTGAAATTTGAGCTTATCATTTTATTGGTTCCTAGACTGATTTTGAGGCCCCAGCGCTAGTGCCCTATGCTACAACTACCTCCGTCTTGTCCACTGCTCCGTGAGACGAATCAGCAAAAGGATAATAAGCTGGGATCAATTTGATTCGAAGAGGGGCGATTTTCTCTGTCCTTGGAGAGGAACCCAGGAGAACTAGTACTGGTACCAAGGGAAGGAGGAGGTTGGCTCGGTCAATTATCTCACCAACTTGATGTGGGACATTCTTTAACTCACCCCTGACGTGGGTCCCGCTTGAAATAGCTGTAGGCCACCACGTGATAGCTGGCATCAAAAATTATGGATTCTCTCCCGGGAAAATGTTCCCGCCACTGCCACTTAAAAATACTTACTGTAGAAAAAAAGTGTACTGCCCAGCCCTACTACTACTAGTACTACTACTCCCCTGCCCATGCCTTTCTACCAATGACAAGACAAGAAACCATCACTAGCTAGCTCACATCTAGCAAGCAACTGTTGGAACTGGTGCAACCTCTGATTGGGGAGTTCTTGTTGAAATAGGTGGGTGTATTTGCTCACCTTGAAATTCGGCTTTGCTTAATTTGCTTCCGATTGGGCCATTGGGGGTACTATTAGTACTAGGAGTAGTAGTATTCAGTATGCTTTGATTGTGGAGTTCTTGCTTATTGCTCACCTCGGAATCACCTAATCATGATATTTTTCCTCTTCTCTAATCGATTGGGTCATTTGGGTGGGGTGGTGGTGGTGGTGGGGATGGGGGTGGGGGTGGGGGGAGGTGGTACTGATTTCGTATGGATTCCGGATCAGGGCATGGTCACCGCTATTCTGATTGGGGCATTTGGTCGGGTTCGATTTCGGTGTTCTTCACTTCTGTAACCCTTAGTTGCTACTCATACTGTGCAATGGATTTTGCGTTAGATTAAGTACGGAGAACTATTGGCCAGTGGCGTGCACGGCCACTACGGACATAGATGGTCCCGTCAGTTCCCTTAAAAGTTGCCTAAAAAAGGTAATGTAGTAGTATATTTGTTGCGTTCTTCCATTCTTTCAATGATGAAAGTGGTTGGCTGCAACCTGGATGTATCCATGTGCTAAAAGTTGTCTCTGTCTGTATCCTGTTTTTGTGGAATCCTCATGACACCATCTCTTCTTTATTTACTGTAGCACGGTGGTACATACCTGCGAGCGTGCGGTGCTCCAGGTGCGGCAAACAGGATGGTACCCCCACATGCCGCAGGATCAGACGAGTACCACTAGTCACCAAAAAACAAGCGCAAGGCCACCGACCAGCTGGGAGGGCCCAGCTTAAAGAGAAAGGTAGTTGTTCTTAATACCCTTATTACCATGGTGCAGACAGATTTAAGTATTACTCGCTTGGTGTGATGCATGCTTATCAGATGTTCAGAAATATATGTGTGATTTTATTAATTCTAGCACTGTGTTTATGTGAATCTAGATCTGGATCTGTCAGCGTGTCTCATACAGTCAGTATATGACTACTATGTACTGTACTCCCTCCGTCCCAAGCTTAGGCATATACTGTATTTTTTGAAAAGTCAAGCATGGAAAGTTTGACCAAACTTTACATAGTATTGAACTGTTGAGCTCTGTTGCTATTTTTATGCAGATTGAAGGTGCTGCTGCGGAGGCTGAGGCTGCTATAGAGGCTAGTAGATTTTTGATGTCCGCACCAAAAGAGGACACCCTCTACACAACGAGGAATCGCCAACACAGTAGCCAGGTGGGCAGTGACCTCTCTAAGAAGTGGTTATAATTTGGAAATCCACAATTTCACATGTTATGATTTTCCATGTTATTGTTATCAGCTAGTACTATATGTTTACGCTCATTAGAAGTTCACAAAAATAAAATCTATTTGCATTACAGGCAATGGTTTTGTCTTATATTATTAGATTTACTTGCTCTTTACATAATTTAACCTTTCCACTTAATTTCAATCAGTACCAGGCACCAGTTGCTCAGCCCTTTCTGCTACCCTCCTCTTGTCAAGCTTGTGGATTGAAAGGGGGGCCCTGTATGCCATTCCAAAGGCAGAGGGATGAAAAATGGTGCATGGCCACCCTTCGCAAAGGGTACCCATGGTATCAGGTATGGATTCCAAGTGGTTTAGACCGACTTGATGTAAGATCTTATATCTCACTTTTTTTGCTGTCGCCTTACTTCTCTATCAATTTTCTCAGGAAGGCTGTCCCTTGTGTCGCTCGCCCCATTATAAATAAGATGTTTGGAAATGACAAGTTTCTAACTCTGTATAGTGAGGGCCCTAAAGGCATGTGGCAACTATATGATGTGGATGTCTCCCAAACGATGGCCACCACCTATTTGGGGCTGAGGTTGGTCCAAGTATGTCCATGAGAATGGTCTGAAGCAGGGGACGAGGTAACATTCGATTTTAGCAAGCCTGGGCAGATATTTGCACGCCATCGTACACCTGTTGATCGAAGGACCAAGAATAGAGGTAGTACTAATTAATTTGATTCTGTACTCATCACAACCTCTAATGATTTTCTTGTGACTAACTGTTCTGCACCATTGTCTTTACTCATCATATGACCCTGACCACTTCTGCAGTCCGCTTCCCCTTATGTACCACCCAGAAGGGTGCCACCATCAAGCTGTTGGCACCAGCACCAGCACCGACCCTAGTTCCTGCAACGCACCTATTAACCTTAGTAGGAGAAAGAATAGAGGTAGTAACTTAATTCGCTTGTATACTCTCATCTCTGTCTAGGAGTTACTATTGTATAAGAAACCATTTTGCTTGTCCACATCTCATATGCCTCTCTGACCACTCCTGTAGTCCCCTTACCTACCCCTCAGAAGGTAACTAGCACCAAGCTGCTGGCACCCCCAACGGCACTGGCCCTAGTTCCTGCTCCGGCACCTGTTGACCTAAGTAGAAAGAATGGAGGTAGTACCTTAATTTGCTTGTATACTCATCATATCCTCTGATCATTGTCTTGTGAGTAACTGTTGTATAAGAGACCATTTTGCTTGTACACTTCTCATATGCCTCTACCATCCCTGCAGTCAGCTTAGCTACCCCTCAGAAGGAATCTAGCATCAAGTTGTTGGTGCTGACACCGGTTCTGGGCCTTCTGGCTCCTGCACCAGCCCCTCTATAATTAGTGACACCATCTCCTGCACCAGCACCAGCCCCATCACAGGCACCGGCACAAGCTCCTTCATCACTCTTGGCAGCACCTTGTTAGACCATATCCTACACATGTGTCATCACAAGGTCGCACCAGATTATGTTTGTGAGTATATGGAGGCAGATAAACTGTTCTGAATGTCTTCCCAAGTTTCACATGATTCAGTGCATCGCTCTTAGTAATTATGCGTCTATCTCTTGCTTTGACTCAGAAATTGCCTAAGAGTGCCACCAAGCAACTCCAGGCCAGATGAAAGGGCACAATAGTATTCACGATGTAGAGCGAAGGTGTAACATCCCAAAACTTTAATCCAAGATATAAAGATCCAAATCACCCAATTTAGGGTTAACAAAAACTTTTTATTATTAAAAACATTTAAGCATGCTTATGTGTGTTGCCTTAATATGGAATTGTTTTGAATTGCCATGTTTGTTTGTTCTAATGGTTGTAAAATGATTCAAAGATGAATGCCACATCATCTAGATCACTCCCAAGCAAAATCCAAAGAAAAAGAAATCAAATAGAATTAATAAAGGAAAATGGTCACGTTTGCCATTTTAATCAACTATGTCACTTTGGGTGTTCCTAGAACTCAAATTCAAACAGAAACAATTATGGATCTTTGCACCGCTTGATAGTACAAGTAAAGATGTACCAAGGCCCACTTTGAAATCTTACAAAAACATTCAAACTCTAAATTTAAATGACAATTGAAAATGGAATCAAGTGTATGTACCTAGATCCCACTTTTTCAAAAACCAATCGAATGAATTCAATTTGACAATCCCTAGCAACCATAGACTACCAAGCAACAGTGAAGATCACTCAAAAAAATTCATTCAAAAATTTCAAAGTTGAATTCTTTCGGCCATTTTGTCAAACACCTTAGGTGCACAAATCTGGCAAAAATCACAAACATTATTGTGAGCAGGGTTCTGGCCATTTTGGTCTCCCATTTTGCAACCAAAGCGCTCCCAGTACACCACCTACCCTGTACCAGCACGGCCACCCACTGTGCACACGACCAAATGGTCATGGCCACCATGGCCGAGCCCATTTAGCACCCCCACCGTCGACAGCACGACCCTAGCACCGCCAGCCTCGCCTACCATGTCTAGCGCGTCGCCCGTGCTCCACTTCCTCCTCCAGGCCAGCCCTAGCTCAAGGACAGAGAGATGAGGAGCCAGGAACGCCATCCTCGGGCCGTGTCTGCCATGCCGACGCCGCACCCGCCATTCATGCCTGTCTCCGCTCAACCCGACCTCACCTTGCTCCCGCAGCCAGCCTACACGATCACCAGTGTCCCAGGAGGCCAACAGACATGCCTGTTCCCTCGACAGTGCCCCGTAGCTGTCAGACGCCGCGAAACTCGCCGTCTACCGAGGCAGCGTGCGCGTAGCGACGCTCGCTTCTCCCGACCACATTGCACTACACGAGCACCTCCGTGACGATCGCCAAGGAACCGCCCACCGTCCTAGCCCCCGAACCATGCCTATTGCTCGTTGTGTCATCGCCCCCGTCGAGCTCCACCCATGCCGTGATGCACCCCTCGCCCCGCTATAAAAAGGAAGCCCCCCGGCACCAATTCTTCACACCACCTCCCTCCACTCCACCTTAGAGACCTCCCAGAGCCCCACCGGAGCAAGCCGCTGCTCGTAGCACCCCAATTTTGCCAGAGACCGCTACGGAAGGAGGAGAAGGGCGCCACTGATCCAAGCCATCTCCAGGGACGCCGCCGGTACCAGGAGAACCGCCGTCCTCGACACGTCTAGTTGCCCGCCTCACCGACCCTCGCCGGAGCGCCGGTAAGCCTCCCCAGACCCTCACTAACCGTGCTAGGGTTCCTCCCCGTCGTGTACTGTTCCAGTGAGGACGCTGGTTGTGAGCCGTTGATCTAGGATCTAATCCTACGGTCACCCTCCTCCCATACCTGTTTGGCATCCCCTATCCCACTAATAGGTGGGGCCATCGCTTAACTCAATTCTGTCCTTTAGTTCAAAAATCATTTTAGAGAGTTCTACCTCACCAAAATTAATGATTCCAATTTTGTTGGAAAGATAATTAAAATCTCTATCCAAGCCCGTTGGATTTAAATAAATTAGAGGTAGAGATCTCTCCTAGAAAATATAACAAGACAAAGGCGTTTTCACATTCAAACATTTTTCAAAAATCAACCATAATAGCTTTTGAGTTGATTCCAACTCTCAAAAATCACATTTGACCATACCTATCTAAATATGTAATAATATTAAGGTTTGCATGAAGTGACTTTGGACTAGTACCAAAATAATGCTATATAGTCATTTCTAGTCACTTTTAATCATTAAAATATTAATCTTAGACTTTATAAATTGTGATCCAACATTTAAATCACATTCCCGTGTATTAGAATATGTGGTGATGACATGTGTCCACATGATCCCATATTTTAATTGGAGAATATTAAATCTTATTTATTTTCAATGAGTAGAAATTACTTTTCTCAAATAAAATAAATGAAACTAGTTCTTTAAATCTTGTGATGAATGTGATGATACTAGATCATCAAGTGTGTGCCTTAGTGTGCTAAATAGACTAGTTACGTATTGTTTGGTGATTGTGTATTTTGTATATATTTATAGATGATAGTACTGACCAATTCTACAAGGAGGAGGAGTTCTACCCCGAAGAAGACGAGGAGAATTTCAACCACTGCACCAATCAAGGAAAGCCATCATTAACAATGCAAGCTAATACTTGCAAGCTATCATTAACAATGCAAGCTAACCCTTGCAAGCTAGATAACCTAAGCAAGATGCAATAGGCATGCTTGGTTATACATTTTGACTTATACCTACTCCAAGTTTTATTTACAAGCTTTACCTTCTTTTACTTTACCAAAGTTCCTTACTTGTTTATAGATAACATAACGAGTATAAAACTTGGCCTATCTAGTTAGACTCAGATGTCATTCTATGGCATGAGATTGAGATTAGCATCCCACCTTAGTGAACACTCTTAACTTAGTGATTAGAGCTAAACCAAAAACTTGATCACTCTACATGGGAATACTTGGTGAAATGACTTATGAAAACCTTGGAATGATGAGCCATTCTATTGAGATGTTTTGAAATGTGTTGAGAAACACAAATGGTTTATGATGCTAATGAAAATATTGAGGCATGAGCCTTAGCCCTTTTATAAAAACTGATGGTTGGGTTCGGATGCGATACGATTCTAATTTTTCCGTACAACCACAATACCTGAATTGGGTAAGGCTTAGCCAGAAGTTTATATGCATTAGTATTAGTTCCCTCACGGGAGAGGTTTGAGCTGAGGCTACCTCTCAATGTTATCCACCTATGCAGTGCCCAGGATGGCAGATGGCCATGGCTGGGAGGCCAAGCTCATAGGAGAGGTGCTTCTACTAGAGTGTGTAAATGAAAGGTTATGTTTGATTATCTGCATACTAAGTATGATGACTCAGGGTTATCCCTGACAGATGTATCGAATTTTGTGGTGAAAGTGTACCACCTCTACAGAGTGTCAAACTATTTGAATAGCGTCATGATTATGGACGATTAGTGGCCATACTGTTCCGTTGTCACATGTTTTCAAAATGACTTATGAAATTAACTGTGACATGACTTGACCACAACATGGTTGTGACTATGACAACTAAGTTCCCACTTAGGTGATTTAGAACTTTATTTTATCTTTCTTTGTTTCTGAACTCAGCTTAGGTTTCAAACTTAACTTTACAAATAAACCCAAGACTTAGCATTCCTATTAGAACTACCTTACTTGTTAGTGATAGTTTGCGGGTACTTAAAGAGTACTCATGGTTTTGTCCCTGGCTATTCCCGTGGCCAGACTATGAGGAGGACTATCCGGAAGAAGGACAGCAGGATGGCTACGACAACTAGGATCATCTCGCATCGTCAGCATTGCCTGTGACACTTAAGATGGAACCCACCGCTACGCTATTTATTCTGCTACTTGTTTGTACTAAGACTGGATCATGAGATCCTTTATTTGTGTAAGACCTTATTATGGTTTGTAATAGATGATGTACTGTGATATCCAATCTATTATGTCTCCCAAAAATGGTAATCCTGGGATTGCGATGTATGGCATAACAGGCATCTAGGATTAAAAATCCGGGTGTTGATAAGTTGGTATCAGATCCATCCTGACCATAGGAGACCCTAGTTAGAATGGACGTCCGAACGAAAACTTAGTTTCAAAAACCAAGAAGTGAGTATTTATGAAAACATATTTCCTCTCTTACCCTTGTGATTCTTTCTCTCAAAAGAATACATGTTTCCTCAAAAATTCTTACATTACTACATAAAATTTTGACACACTTGATCACTTCACTAACTTTCTCATCCTAAATTCTTATAGATGGAAGTTCAGTACTGCAAGTTCTAACAGTTGGGCAACGGAGGCCAACTGATCTTCGAGAGGGATCTTGATGCACTGTCTGAGTACCTTGAGCGCCCACATCCGGAATTCTTTGGAGTTCAACTCAATGGTCCCCCAGGAGGAGATTTACAATGGCCAGTAGTTGCTGATCTTCGAGGCAATATAGAGGCACCTCTTTCTGATAAGATTCAACTCACCATGAGAGAGAACAACTAGCTAGATGGATTAGCCAGGGCAATGCATGAAGCTCTCGCTCGTCTTTGCACACGGAATGTCAACCTGATCCAAGGAACCCGCTTTGCTCACTATGCAAGGCGTGATTCTATGGGAATGCCTCTGGAGATGCCAAGTCACCCGGAGTTGAAGCGTCAAGTGGAGAACCTCGACTTCCTACTGTATGACAGACAGAAGGAATTGGATAATGCTAGAGAGTTTGCCAACCAAAACCTTGCCATTGCCGCCCAGAAGGCCCAGACGTTCTCACTGCTCGTCAAGGATCATCAGTCACTTCGCCGTCAACGCGCAAAGAAGGATCGCACCATCGACCGTCTTCCCAAGAAGGTGGCCGACCTCGAGAAGACCATCAAGGAGCAAGAAGCTCAGCTTGCAGCAAGAGAAGAAGAGGAGGAAGGTGAAGACATCCAAGGGGATATTCACTCGTACCTCAGCAATGATGATGACTACCTGGAGGATGATGCCATGGACTTCTACACAAACGATGATGACTCCGACTTCATAGATGATGAGTAGATGCACCAGAGCACTATCGTAAGAGTGAGAAGTATCGGTCCCATTGTATCTTAGCTTACAAAATGGTTCTTAAAACCATCTGTTTTCCTTTCATGTTGTGGTGTGTGTGTGTTTGTATCATGTGCTTTGCTTGAATGAATGAAAAGAAGTTAGTTACAAAACCTGAGTCAAACTCAAAGTTTTAGCTTTGAAACCAAAACCATGAACCTTAGAACTTTCCCTCTTACCCCATTATCTATCTCAATCTTTAGATGACTCATGGAAACCAAGGAGGGAGCAACTCATCGCAAGACCCAATGCTGCAGATTCTGCAGACACTCATTGCAGACCATGAAGCTAGTAGGGCAGAGTGCCAAGCAAATCTAGCCACACTACAGTAGATCGCCTAGATGGCTCACAACAATCAGGTCCATGGAATTCAGGATCATCATCGATCCAAACTCAAAAACTTCCAGAATACCGATCCCCCAATCTTTAGCAAGTCTGAAGACCCGCTGGATGCTGATGATTGGTTACAGACCATGGAGAACAACTTAGAGGTCGCCGGAGTGGATGCCAATGAGAAAGTTATGTTCGCCACCCACTATCTGGTAGGAGATGCAAGAGCATGGTGGAATAGCACCCGCACAATGAACCACGGTCAAGTGATGACGTGGGAAGCCTTCAAAGTCAAGTTCAGTCGCACCCATGTGCCGTAGGGTTTAGCCACCAGAATGAGAGATGAATTCAGAGAACTAAAGCAAGGCAGAATGACTGTAGTAGAGTACCGTGACAGATTCTTGTCCCTCGCCAGGTATGCACCTGATGAGATCAACACGGAGGCCAAGAAGAAGGAGTTATTCCTGAACGGACTACATGATGAGATGCAGATTGTACTCGTCAACATCCGTTTCGAGGATCTCGAAGAGCTAGTCGACTCTGCCATTCATATGGAGGGGAAGATTAATCAAGCGAACGACAACCGCAAACGTCGGATGATGCACCAAGATGGATCCAACAGTCACCAGAAGTATCGTCCCAATCCGTCTGCCGGATATGCCCCGTAGAACAATCGACCCCAATGTCTCGGCCAAGCTACCCCAACCGCAGTGGAGGAAATGTGAAGTCCGGAGGAAACAACAACAACCACCCCGGCAACTCCAGCAATTTCAACTGTGGACCGCCCAAGCCCCACAACAACAACAACCCTGCACCGAGAATTGGAAGCAATGTTGTGCCTATTGCAGCAAAAGACAAGTCTCAGATTATTTGTTTCGAGTGTGGAGTGAAGGGTCACTACTCCAATGAGTGTCCCAAGAAGATTGCCGCCACTGCCAATGTGAATGCCCTAGCTCAATAGCAGTGTCGTGTTCAGCCCGGAAGAAGATTCTCCCTAGGGAACCCTCACAACCACAACGGCCGTCTCTTCCACATGAACACCGAAGAAGCCCAAGAAGTGCCAGATGTCGTGCTGGGTATGTTTTCTGTCAACTCAGTTTTAGCAAGAGTGTTCTTTGATTCTAGAGCATCGCACTCATTTGTCACCGAAGAATTTGCATGCACTAGTAAGATTCACCCAACCAACTTGAAGCATGACATGATAGTTCAAATACCCGGTTCAACCACAAAAGCTAGAAAAATTTGCAAAGCTGTGCCTATCAGAATACATGGGATAGATTTTTATGCCAATCTAATAGTACTTGGAACCAAAGGTTTGGAAGTAGTACTAGGAATGGATTGGATGTCGGAGCATAAATGATTGATTGACTGTGCCAAGAAAGCCATCACCATGACCAGTAGTTCTGGAGTATCAGTAGAGCATATATCTGAAACCTTGCCCCGTCAATTCAAGTGCAACAAGAGTCTAGCCCTACCCATCATAGACCAAGTTAGAGTAGTTGGTGAATACCCTGACGTATTCCCAGATGAATTGCCCGGTATGCCCCCGGATAGGGATATTGAGTTCATCATTGAACTAATTCCTGGAACCGGACCCATAGCTCAAAGACCCTATAGTATGAACCCATCAGAGTTAGTGGAGCTGAAGAAGCAGTTGGATGCTATGTTGGCAACATGCTTGATTCAACCAAGCGCATTGCCATGGAGATCGCCCGTGTTGTTCGTCGAAAAGAAGGATGGAGGGAACCATTTGTGCACATATTACAGGAAGTTGAATGACGTCACCATCAAGAACAAGTACCCATTGCCAAAGATAGAGGATCTATTTGATCAGTTGGCTGGTGCCAGAGTGTTCTCTAAGATTGATCTTAGGACTGGTTATCACCAACTTAAGATTCATGCAACGGATATTCCAAAGACCGCCTTTACCACCAGATATGGATTATATGAGTATACGGTCATGTCTTTTGGATTAACCAATGTTCCCGCTTATTTCATGAATCTCATGAATAAGATCTTTATGAATTTTCTAGATAAGTTTGTCGCTGTGTTTATCGACGATATTCGTTTCTACTCCAAGTCAGAAGAAGACCATGAGCAACATCTGAGAATCATTCTTGAAACCCTTAGAGAGCATTAGTTGTATGCCAAGTTCCGCAAATGTGAGTTTTGGCTGAAAGAAGTAGGATTCCTCGAACATATTGTGTCTGCAGAAGGAGTCGCTGTTGATCCCGCCAAGATCAAAGATGTTGAAGAATGGGAAGCCCCGACCACTCAAACCCAAGTCCGTGCATTTCTCGGATTAGCAGGATATTACCGCAAGTTCATAGAAGGATTTTCGAGCATAGCCAGACCCATGACCCAATTGTTGAAGAAGGACAAGAAGTTTGAATGGACTGACAAATGTGAAGCAAGTTTCCAAGAGCTCAAGAAGAGATTGATTTCAGCCCCAATATTGATTATGCCAGATATCAAGAAGTCGTTTGATGTGTATTGTGATGCATCCAAGATTGGTCTAGGATGTGTATTGATGCAAGAAGGCAAATTCATCGCATATCTGTCTCGACAGCTGAAGAAGCATGAGCAAAACTATCCTACCCATGACCTTGAGTTAGCAGCCGTAGTTTTAGCCTTGAAGACATGGCGTCATTACCTTATGGGTAACCGCTGTGAGATTTACTCAGATCACAAGAGCTTGAAGTATATTTTCACCCAGAAAGAGCTGAATATGAGGCAAAGGAGATGGATAGAGTTAATCAAGGATTATGACCTTGACATTCACTATCACCCTGGCAAAGCCAATGTGGTAGCGGATGCTCTTAGCAGATTGCCGTGTAGGCTAAACACTATGATCAAGGAGAAGCAACCAAGTTTGCATGAGGAGTTGGAGCAGTTTAGAACTGAGCTAGTTAGCAAAGGATTTTTAGCTAGCATTGAACTTCAACCCACTTTGTTTAGCCAAATCAAGGAAACCTAGAAGGGAAATGCAAGTATCGACGGAATCAAGCGTCGTATTGGTACATGAAAGGTACCTGGATTCACGGAAGACGAAGAAGGAGTTCTATGGTACAAAGGATGTATCTGTGTGCCAGCAGATTCGGAGCTGAAGCAGGTTATCATGCAAGAAGCTCATGATACTCTTTATTCTATCCACCCCGGAGGAACAAAGATGTATCAGGATTTGAAGGAGCAATTTTGGTGGCACAAGATGAAGAGAGAAATGGGAAGCTACATCGCCAAGTGTGATATCTATCAAAGAGTCAAAGCGGAACATCAGAGACCCACAGGACTATTGCAACCATTGCAGATTCCAGAATGGAAATGGGATTCCGTCGGAATGGGCTTTATCACCGGTTTGCCTACTTCTAGTAGGGGAAATGACTCTATCTGGGTCATCGTTGATAGACTGTCCAAAGTAGCCCATTTTATACCTGTCAAGACAACCTACCAGAGTTCGAAGCTAGCAGAGTTGTACATTTCTAGGATCATCAGTTTGCATGGAACCCCCAAGACCATATTATCGGATCAAGGAACCCAATTTACCTCGAGATTTTGGCAAAAAGTCCAAGAAGAATTAGGAACCAAGTTGAATTTCAGCACGTCTTAGCACCCGCAAACTGATGGACAGACTGAGAGAGTAAACCAAATCTTCAAGGATATGTTGAGGGCTTGTGTGTTAAAGTATGGATCAAAATGGGAAGATTGCCTACCTTTCGCAGAATTCTCATACAACAACATTTATCAAGCCAGTTTGCAAATGACCCCATTTGAGTTCTTATATGGAAGAAAGGGTCATACCCCTTTGAATTGGTCGCAAGTAGGAGAGAGTCAGATTTTCGGACCCGACATCCTACGAGAAGATGAAGAGAAGGTTCACAAAGTCCGTGAGCACCTCAAGACCGCTCAATCCAGACAGAAGAGTTATGCATACAAGAGAAGGAGAGACCTGACTTTCAATGTCAGAGATTTTGTGTATCTCAAATTTTCGCCATTGAAGTGAACGCAACGTTTTCGTCTAAAAGGAAAGTTAGCCCCCAGATATATCAGACCCTTCAAGATTCTGAATCGCCGAGGAGAAGTATCGTATCAACTGGAACATCCTGAGGAGATGTCTGCCATCCACAATGTGTTCCATATCTCGTTACTTCTCAAATGCCTAGAAGTGCCGGAGAAGGCCGAAGTTTTCAAGAACATCAATCACCGAGCCGTTGATATCAACAAGGATCTAACGTATCGTGAAGTGCCCATCCGTATCTTGGAGGAAGCTTACAGAACCACTAGGACCCGGAGTATCAAATTTCTCAATATCCAATGGAGCAACCACACCGAAGAAGAAGCCACTTGGGAGCGAGAAGATTACATTATGACTGAGTTCCCAAATCTCTTTAGTTCCTAGTTTTCTTTCTTAAATCTCGGCACAAGATTTTGTTTAAGGGGGGAAGGTTTGTAACATCCCAAAACTTTATTCCAAGATATCAAGATCCAAATCACCCAATTTAGGGTTAACACAAACTTTTTATTATTAAAAACATTTAAGCATGGATATGTGTGTTGCCTTAATATGGAATTGTTTTGAATTGCCATGTTTGTTTGTTCTAATGGTTGTAAAATGATTCAAAGATGAATGCCACATCATCTAGATCACTCCCAAGCAAAATCCAAAGAAAAAGAAATCAAATAGAATTAATAAAGGAAAATGGTCACGTTTGCCATTTTAATCAACTAGGTCACTTTGGGTGTTCCTAGAACTCAAATTCAAACAGAAACAATTATGGATCTTTGCACCGCTTGATAGTACAAGTAAAGATGTACCAAGGCCCACTTTGAAATCTTACAAAAACATTCAAACTCTAAATTTAAATGACAATTGAAAATGGAATCAAGTGTATGTACCTAGATCCCACTTTTTCAAAAACCAATCGAATGAATTCAATTTGACAATCCCTAGCAACCATAGACTACCAAGCAACAGTGAAGATCACTCAAAAAAATTCATTCAAAAATTTCAAAGTTGAATTCTTTCGGCCATTTTTTCAAACACCTTAGGTGCACAAATCTGGCAAAAATCACAAACATTATTGTGAGCAGGGTTCTGGCCATTTTGGTCTCCCATTTTGCAACCAAAGCGCTCCCAGTACACCCCCTACCCTGTACCAGCACGGCTACCCACTGTGCACACGACCAAATGGTCATGGCCGCCAGCCTTGCCTACCATGTCTAGCGCGTTGCCCGTGCTCCACTTCTTCCTTCATGCCATCCCTAGCTCAAAGACAGAGAGAGGAGGAGCCAGGAATGCCGTTCCTGGGCCGTGTCTGCCATGCCGATGCCGCACCCGCCGTTCACGCCTGTCCCTGCTCAACCTGACCTCGCCTTGCTCCTGAAGCCAGCCTACACGATCACTAGTGTCCCAAGAGGCCAACGGACATGCCCGTTCCCTCAATCGTGCCCCGTAGCCGCCGGACGCCGCGAAACTCGCCGTCGACCGAGGCAGCGTGCGTGCAGCGACGCTCGCTTCTCCCGACCAGATTGCACTACACGAGCACCTCCGTGACGATCTCCAGGGAACCGCCCACCGTCCTAGCCCCCAAACCATGCATATAGCTCGCTGTGTCGTCGCCCCCGTCGAGCTCCGCCCATGCCATGATGCACCACTTGCCCCGCTATAAAAAGGAAGCCCCCCGGCACCAATTCTTCACACCACCTCTCTCCACTCCACCTCAGAGACCTCCCAGAGCCCCACCGGAGCAAGCCGCTGCCTGTAGCACCCCAATTTCACCGGAGACCGCCGCAGAAGGAGGAGAAGGGCGCCGCTGATCCAAGCCATCTCCAGGGACGCCGCCATTACTAGGATAACCGTCGTCCTCGACACGCCCAGTTGCCCACCTCACCGACCCTCGCTGGAGCTCCGGTAAGCCTCCCCAGACCCTCACCGACCGGGCTAGGGTTCCTCCCTGTCGTGTACTGTTCCAGTGAGGACGATGGTTGTGAGTCGTTGATCCAGGATCTAATCCTACTGTCACCCTCCTCCCATACCTGTTCGGCATCCCCTGTCCCACTAACAGGTGGGGCCATCGCTTAAGACAGCCCAGGCACTGCCCGGAACGCAGTGGGATGGCCCATTTCTTTCCTGCACAACCTAGTAGATTCAAATAAATGTTTTTCAATTTTGGCTTAAACTCAATTCTATCCTTTAGTTCAAAAATCATTTCAGAGAGTTCTACCTCACCAAAATTAATGATTCCATTTTTTTGGAAAGATAATTAAAATCTCTATCCAAGCTCATTGGATTTAAATCAATTAGAGTTAGAGATCTCTCCTAGCAAAAATAACAAGACAGAGGCTCAAAATCAACCATAATAACTTTTGAGTTGATTCCAACTCTCAAAAATCACATTTGACCATACCTATCTAAATATGTAATAATATTAAGGTTTGCATGCAACGACTTTGGACTAGTACCAAAATAATGCTATATAGGCATTTCTAGTCACTTTTAATCATTAAATATTAATCTTAGACTTTATAAATTGTGATCCAACATTTAAATCACATTCCCATGTATTAGAATATGTGGTGATGACATGTGTCCACATGATCCCATATTTTAATTGGAGAATATTAAATCTTAGTTATTTTCAATGAGTAAAAATTACTTTTCTCAAATAAAATAAATGAAACTAGTTCTTTAAATCTTGTGATGAATGTGATGATACTAGATCATCAAGTGTGTGTATTAGTGTGATAAATATACTAGTTAAGTATTGTTTGGCGATTGTGTATTCCGTATATATTTATAGATGATAGTACCGACCAAGTCTACGAGGAGGAGGAGTTCTACCATGAAGAAGACGAGGAGAATTCAACCACTACACCAATACAGGCAAGCTATTATTAGCAAGCTAATACTTGCAAGCCATCATTAACAATGCAAGCTAACCCTTGCAAGCTAGATAACCTAAGCAAGATGCAATAGGGATGCTTGGTTATACATTTTGACTTATACCTAACCCAAGTTTTATTTACAAGCTTTACCTTCTTTTACTTTACCAAAGTTCCTTACTTGTTTATAGATAGCATAAAGAGTATAAAACTTGGCCTATCTAGTTAGACTTAGATGTCATTCTATGGCATGAGATTGAGATTAGCATCCCACCTGAGTGAACACTCTTAACTTAGTGATTAGAGCTAAACCAAAAACTTGATCACTCTAGATGGGAATACTTGGTGAAAATGACTTATGAAAACCTTGGAATGCTGAGTCATTCTATTGAGATGTTTTTACATGTGTTGAGAAACACAAATGGTTTATGATGATGATGAAAATGTTGAGGCATGAGCCTTAGCCCTTTTATAAAAGCTGATGGTTGGGTTCGTATGTATATACCATTCTAATTTTACCGTACAACCACAATACCCGAATTGGGTAAGGCTTAGCCGAAAGTTTATATGCATTACTATTAGTTCCCTCACGAGAGAGGTTTGAGATGAGGCTACCTCTCAATTTTGTCCACCTATGCAGTGCCCAGGATGGCAGATGGCCATGGCTGGGAGGCCAAGCTCATAGGAGAGGTGCTTATACTAGAGTGTGTAAAGGAAAGGTTATTTTTGATTATCTGCATATTAAGTATGATGATTCAGGGTTATCCCTGACAGATGTATCAAATTTTATGGTGAAAGTGTACCACCTTTGCAGAGTGTCAAACTATTCGAATAGCCGCGTCCGCGGTTATGGACAGTTGGAGTGGCCATACTATTCTATTGTCAGATGTTTTCAAAATGACTTATGAAATGAATTGTGACATGACTTGACCACACCATGGTTGTGACTATGATAACTAAGTTCCCACTTAGGTGATTTAGAACATTATTTTATCTTTCTTTGTTTCTGAACTCAGCTTAGGTTTCAAACTTAACTATACAAATAAACCTAGGACTTAGCATTCCTATTAGAACTACCTTACTTGTTAGTGATAGTTTGCGAGTACTTAAAGCGTACTCATGGTTTTGTCCCTGTCTATTCCCATGGCCAGACTATAAGGAGGACTATTCGGAAGAAGGACAGCAGGACGGCTACGACAACTAGGATCATCTCCCATCGTCAGCATTGCCTGTGACACTAAAGATGGAGCCCACCGCTACGCTATTTATTTCGCTACTTGTTTGTACTAAGACTGGATCATGAGATCGTTTATTTGTGTAAGACCTTATTATGGTTTGTAATGGATGATGTACTGTGATATCCAATCTGTTATGTCTCGCAAAAATGGTAATCCTGAGATTGCGATGTATGGCATAACAGGCATCTAGGATTAAAAATCCGGGTGTTGATAGAACGACTGCGAATCGACGGACGCTACGCCATTAATTCGACTGATTGGCGCTTGGCATCTACTTCTATGTGGATCAAGTTCCAGAAAGCAACCAAACTTACTATTGGAAGAACGGTCAAGGTCGATTTATCTCACTGCCCTGAATGCGGCACGCTGTTCATGAACTTCCTAGCTGTCTAGCTCTTTGGCCGCATGTTATTGTAATCAATTGTGGTTGTCTTATCTCCACTGATCATATATGGGTGGTAAAACTGTGATAACCTTTTGCTGGATTGGAGCTATGCTAGTACGTACTGGTATGGTATATCTGTATCTATATGACCATATATTATGACAATGATTGTGTTCCAGTGATCGAGTGTGTTTGGAGAAAAGGGCAAACTAATCGCATGGCATGGTTTTTAGAGCTAAAATAAGAATTGTCTCTCTCTATAGTGATATTGAATTTCAGTGTTTGTATTGCTGAATCAGTCACTTTGAAATGTTTCTGAATTGGTCAAGTGCTGCTGAATATGAACTAGGAATCTATCAATTTTTTATGTCTTATTATTCTGTACTCCTTAATCTTTCAAATGGTATTGAATTTGTCAAAAGTTCTGTCGTTGCTGCTGGCTGCTTGCTCTAGAGCTTTTGCCTTTGTGTCATCGGAACCTTTGGATGCATTTTGGACAGAGATGAGAGGGTAAAGATATACAGCATGATTTCACCAAGTGAAGTCATTGGATACCAACCCTGTTTTGGCGCATGTGGTGTGTGTTCATTAGATATTTTTACATGAATATCTATCAAAGGAATTATCGCTTTTTTCCTCCCTCGAAGAGGTCTGTGTTTGAATATGGCGACACACATCCCAATGAAATTTGAGATAGGAGCCCATTGACCATAGCCCAAAAAAAATTTAATTTGGCCTTTTTGGCATTGCCCCACACCTCTAAAAAACTCTGCCTACCCATGTTTTTAAGAAACTAATCCATTATGTGGCTTTTTATAAATCGAGGTTCCAGTAGCACTGCTCTTTTATTTTAAGAGAGGTAAGATGGAAACACGACAATATTTTTTAGAAGACTGATACATAAGTTGTAGTACTAATACAAGTTTAATGATTCAATTTCTAGTAGTATCTTTGGTATTGTGGCAAAACACTCAGTTTATGTCTATTTGATTTGATTTGAAGGTCTTTAGTTCGAATCCACTGTGTGTATATATTTATATATATATATCTTGGGTTTACTTTTTTTAGAAAGGGTATACTTTTTAATATCGCACTACAGAGAGGCTGACTCGCGGACCCACCAGCCTGCAGCATCCCTCGAGTTTAATGGTCGAGTTTGAACAAAAAGTTAAATACGTGTCCAGAGAGGCTGGCATCAGGGACCCACCCGCCAGAACATACAATAGAGGGTGACATGGGGGCCTCAGCAGCAAGACCATACACGACTATCACATCAAGCAAAGTTGCCAAGGTCAAAATAGCGGACGCGGCCGAAAAAATTCCATCATACGCAGGTTTGATATATATAGAGAGACCGACATGTGGGACCCAGTAGCGCGGCCTTATACAGGTTCTGCCTCGAGCGATGTTACCAAGTTCGAAACAGGGAGGCGTGAACGAGAAAAAAGTCCCACATGCACATGTTTCTTCTAATGAGAGGCTCACATGGGGGACTCGGCAGCGTGGAAAAACGGCTGATGCATCGAGCAATGCTATCAAGTTCGAAAACGGAGCCGCGACCGAGAGCAAAAATTCCATCATACACATGTTTCTTCTAATGAGTGTATGACATGTGAGGGTGGGGCCCTGCATCATGATTAAATGGTAGATGCAGCGAGAAACGCTATCAATTTTGGAACACGGAGGCGCAACCGAGGGAAAAAATTCTATCATACACACGTTTCTTCTAATGAGAGGATGACATGTGAGGTCTAGGAGTTTGTTTAAACGGTAGATGCATCGAGCAGCGCTATCAAGTTCGGAATAGGGTAGCGTGAGCAAAGAAAAAAATTCCATCATACACATGATTCTTATAATGTGAGGCTGATATGGAGGACCCAGCAGCGTGACTAGACGGCAGATAGATCAAGCAACATTATCGAGTTGTTATTAGGGAGGCAATAGCCAAGGGAAAAAATTCCATTATACACATGTTTCTTCTAATGAGAGGATGACATGTGGGTCCCAGGAGGTTGATTAAACGGTAGATGCATCGAGCAGTGCTATAAACTTAAGAATAGGGTAGCGCGAGCGAAGGAAAAAAATTCCATCATACACATGGTCCTTCTAATGAGAGGCTGACATGTGGGACCTAGCAGCCTGACTAAACGGCAGATGCATCGAGCAACGTTATCAAGTTCAAATCAGGGAGGTGCGACCGAAAAGTATGGTCCGCTAGAGACACTGACATCCAGGACCAACACGCCTCAAAATACTTCGGCGAGTCAACATCACGAGAGGAAACGAAAATCTTGCTTCTGCCATGCGCCAACTGAGCTTCCTCCATGTTTTTAGCAGATCCGTCGTAGTAGAGGGCCGTGAAACCGGAAAAAAAAGTTTTCCATCGGCCACGGCTGAGCCGAGAATTTTGTCGCGGAAGACGCGCCTTCTACGACGACCGTTGGGCCAAGTCATTGCGGAAGGAAACTTTTCTTGTAGTGCCCCTGAGCCCCTGAGTGCTTTCGACCCGTCAAAGAGCAAGGTCCAATATTCCGACTCTAGGACATTCTATTTTCTACCATGTCCATCCAATCAGCAACAAAATCGGAAAGTATTTGGGATATGATTGTTGTACGCAGTTTATACTCAATGTCAAAAGCTGCTAGCTCAATTCCCCACTTAGCAACGTGTCTTGTGGCATCGCTACTGTTGACTATGTATCCCATGAGAGTTGTGCTTACCATGGTAATCTTGTGCTCTTGAAAATAGTGTCGTAGCTTTCTGGATGTGAAGAAAACACCATAGGTTAACTTTTGGTAATGAGGATACCACTTTTTTGATTCAGACAGGACCTCGGTGAAGTAGTAAGTCGGACGCTGCATCAACTATTCTTGTTTTTCCTCTGGTCGTTCCACCACCGTTATGATGCCGACAACTCTGTTTGTCGTAGCAATGTAGAGAAACATTGGTTCCTGTGGTTCCGTTGCTGCAAGGATAGGGGCAGATGAAAGTACGACTTTCAGGTCCTGGAGTGCAACCTCAGCTTCGTCGGTCCAAACGAATTTCTTGGTGTTCTTCAAGATCTTATATAATGGTGCGGCTCTTTCACCGAGTCGGCTTACGAACCGACTGACTGCAGTGATGCAGCCAATGAGCGGTTGTACGTTCTTCATGCGAGTTGGTCTAGTAATGTTGACTATAGCCTTTATCTTGTCCCAGTTCACCTCTATGCCTCTCTAAGACCCGATTAAACCTAACAATTTTCCGACTGGTATTCCGAAGAAGCATTTCTTCGGGTTTGTTGTATTTTCATAGATTTGTGGATTCTTCCTCCAAGTAGAAAATTTGTGTTTCCTTCTTTTTGGACATCACAGCTATGTCGTACACATATACATGTACATTGCGTCCGATTTGATCATGGCGGCAACACTACATAGTGCACTGGTACGTAGCTCCTGCGCTTTTGAGCCCAAAAGGCATCATTATGTAGCAGAAGGTTCTGAAGGGACTGATGAACAAAGTCTTTAACTTGTCAGACTCCATTATGCATATTTGGTGATAATCGAAATATGCATCGAGAAAGCATAGGAGTTTCGAGCCTGCTGTCGAGTCAATAACTTGGTCGATCTAGGCAGAGCAAACAGATCTTTGGGAAAAGCCTTGTTCAAGGAAGTATAATCGACATACATTCTTAAATCAGTGGTGTCCTTTTTAGGGACCATTATAGGGTTGGCCGACCACTCAGTGTGGATCACCTCTTCGATAAATCCTTCTAATTCTAACCGGGCTAGCTACTTACCTATAACTTCGTGCTTTTCATCACCGAAACATCGTAAGGACTACTTTATGGGTTTAGCGTTAGGATACACATTTAAAGAGTGCTCGGCAAGTTCCCTAGGTACTTCGGTCATGTCAGAAGGTTGCCATGCGAACATATCTTTATTAGCTTTGAGAAACTCGATGGGTGTGCTTTTCTATGCGCGGCCTACGCCTACTCCTATCTGTGTCACCTTGGAGGGGTCGTCGTCCTTCAGCGGTGTTTTCTTCGTATCTTTCGATGCCTTGAACTCCGGAGTCAGCTTCAGCACCTCCTTCTTTGTTGCGGGCATCTCAGACGGGTCAATGTTCTTCTTGATCTCCTGGTACTCCTCGGCGCGCAGTACAGCTTCAGCAAAGGTGGCAACTCTGTCCTCGCATTCTCGTGCCTATCTTCGGGTTTCCCTGGATTATGATGATTCCATTGGGACCTAGAATTTTCAATATGTTGTAGATATAGAAATGGCGAGCCATGAATTGTCAGTAGGCCGGATGCCCGAAGATAGCATGGTATGTCCTCTTGAATGGCACCACTTCAAAAGACAGTGGTTCGGTCCAATAATTATCTGGCATTCCAAAAGTAACATCCAGAGTAATTTTTCCTAGAGAGTTTGCTTGCCGTCCGAGGACAACTCCATGGAAAATCACGCTGCTGTGATTCAGCTGTGTTTCTGATATCTTCATATGGTGTAGTGTTTTGACATAGAGGATGTTGATTCTACTACCACCGTCCATCAGAGTCTTGGAGAACCCATAGCCATTGATCAGTGGATTGACGACCAGAGCGTACTTTCCCCGCTATGTGGTTTAAGCGGATGGTCGCTTCGGTCAAAGGTAATTGTTACTTCCAACCAGTCTAGAAACTGGGGGATAGCCGGAACAGTTGCGTTGAGTTTGTGTATCACTGCCTTTTTTACCTTAGCAGGCTAGGATCCAAGGAAGCAGACATAAGTGTCTTTCTTGGTTGGGTAAGTCTTCTTACCAGCCGACTTGGGATTTGAGGTATCCGCCTCTTCCATGTCGAGATCTTCCTTGGACTCCTTATCTTTGTCGGAATTTTTCTTTCCTTTTCCTTGCTTGGCCCTGTAGCCAGCGAATCCGTCTTTCTTGATGTTGTCATTAAAATGATACTCAACATTTGTGTGGGAAGAGCCCCCGTTACCATCCGGGTGATGCACACACAGATTATTCGCAATGTCGGCCCAAGTGTAGGTTTTACCATGTTGCTGGTCTCCTCTACCTTGGACCTGGGAAGTTCCACGACCTCGTCCCTGGCCCCCTCCGCGCCTTCCTCGTCCTCCAGATCCGAAAGTTGCATTGACATTCACGGTTTCCAGATTTGGTTTCTCTTCCAAGGTGTTCTTGCACTTCTAGGTCTGCTTCTACTTTGTCAGTTTAGCCGATTGTGGTATGGCCAGGGCGTTTAGAAGTACCTCTAAATCATCGTCGGCATCTGCATATCTACTTGTCATTTCTATCATTTCTCCTAGATCAGTGACTTTTTCACACTTTAGCCGATGACACAGTAATCCAATTGGGAGCCCTGCGATGAAAGCTTCAATCGTGGTCTGGTCGTTTACTCCCTCATAGGAGTTCTTCGTGTCGATCCATCATCTGAGGTAGTCCCGGAAAGTTTCTATGGTCTTCTAGGTACAATGCTACAGATCTCTGACCGTGTAGGGACTCTTGTTTGTGCCTTCGAAATTCTGAAAGAACACACTTTGCATATCATACCAGTTGTGCATTTTGTTTTTCGGGAGTTTATTGTGCCATGATCGAGCCGTCTTCCACAGCATCAGTGGGAGATACCAGACTACGACCAAGTTGTTTCCTCCTTGGGTGATGCAGCAGGCTTGGAATAAATCCTAGAGCCAGGTGTCTAGCCGATCCACACTGTCGTAGGGTTGAATGTGCCTTGGGATAGCAAATCCTTCCGGAAAATTTGTTTGTCGGATCCGTGGCCCAAAGTATTTTGGACCCACGTATATGCTGTCCGACTCGTACCGCCGCACGTCTATGTTTGAGTTTATCTAGTGCCTGGAGTCTCTTGGTGACATGGAGTGACGTCTCGGATGTTCGTTGTGGCTGCGGTGCCGTGGAGCCGGGTCTCTGCTTCCTCCACCACTGCCTCTGCCTTGATATCCTCCCTGGGCCTCGTGGGAGAAGTTATGGGCGCTTCTTGGTGGAGAGGGTGGTGCCGGTGGGTTATTTTGTGTTGATCGCCGTCCTCCATCCGGGGCTTCATTGTGATGACCACCGTGTCGGCTTGATCCAGCGTGATTTTCATCGTTTCTTCGTCCATCGTTACCACCATTATGGCGAGGTTCAGCCGGACGGGTCATGTGTCTGGGAGGTGGCATTCTTCCACTGAAGGACGTGGCGGCCTTTTGTTGCTACACTCATCCGGACCTGCTCTGGGGTTGGATTATTCGCCAGGATCTCTCAGGCCGCAACAATATTATCTACCGGCGTGTTATACACCCGATTTCCATACTGTCGATCTGAGGCTGTCCCACGACTATGTTTGCTTTGTTTCCCTCAAAGAGAGATTTGTGAACTTCCGGTTTTTTGTTGGCCATCTCAGGGCCATTCTGGGTCTTCTGGTACTGAAGGGGGTTGTACTACTAAGCATCTGCAATCCACTGCTTTTCTTTGATGAGATGAGTTCCTTCATCCAAGAGTACATGGCGATGCGCTTCTAGGGATAAGGACCTTACCTCCAACTCGACGGTGTAAGATCCGAGGCAGTTGGGATCGGCGTTGTAAGTGATTATTTGAGAATTTCACGGGCACCTGGGGTGACCACGGGTCCATCCAGGGAGTCTTTTTTGGTTCCTCGGGGATCAGAGCGCCGTATGAATCCTCCTCGTATTCTTCGGCGACCTCCTCTTGAGCTGGAAGATCCTTAGCCGGAGTCTTGTTTTTGTTCTTCTATGCCTTGTTGGCCTTACTGGTTCCTATGGCAAATACGGCTTTTTGTTCGATTCCTGGAGTTAAGCTTCTATCAGTACTCTTAGACATATAGACGTCGGGATTTTTTCCGAGATCAATATAATCTTGCGGTTCAGGAGAGTTTTCACCATATCTCTCATCCATAGTGTTGTAGGGACTTAGATCCAGATCTTCTCCTTCTTTCGCGACCTTGGAGTTGATCTCCTCTTCAAACTCCCGGAATTCTACCGATGTCATGTAATCTCCCGAGGAGGCCGGTGTGTCGGTGTTTGTTCCGATTGTGTCCATCACTAAGTCGTTGTCATCTCCAGCATCGGCAGAGCCGGATCCATGTGCTCTGAGGTGGGTGAGGCTCTCCTCGCTAGCTTCCTCGAAGCTCTTGATACTTTTGAGAGCAACATCCATACTAGCATTGCCATGAAGCATCACACGCCTCACTATGTGCCTCCGTGGCAATTTTCCTGCTCTAGCATCGGCAACGCCGGATGCAGAGTTGTTGCTGCTTTGATCTTCCTGAGATTTGACCTCCTAAGGGAGATCTTCTTCAGATCCGATCTTCTTCAGATCCGATCTTCTCCATGATCTCCACTTCAGGTGCAGGCTGGGTGGGATTAGGGATTTCTGAGATCCAAAACTCTGTTGCTTCCACGGATAAAGCAGATCCAGAAGTTTCTTTCACCTCTATCATCACCGCTGGGTGGGTTGGGCAGTTTCAGCGAAACCGAGGTAAACATCGATCTCGTCAAAAGATATGATTGTATAGCTGGTCATGGTTTTCCTAGCCGGAATCCAAGTCTCGTTGATAAGAATGAGAGGGACGTCGCTGGCGTAGAGGACCCGACCTAAGAAGATTGTTTCTCCTATTCCGACTCGCGCAGATTCCACTCAGAACGCAGCTTCGAAAGTCACCTGCCCCACGATGGGCGCTAACTGTTGTCTGTCTAAAGACAAGTACGCCATGAGGGGGTCCTCGGGGCGTGGAAATATGTGGGATGTGGAACGTATGGTCATCTAGGATGGTGAGCACACAAGCTTACCCAGGTTCGAATCCGCCTGCGGTGGACGGATCCTACTCCTGCTAGCAATCCAGTAATATGGCAGAGCCGGAAGTATAGATTATAAGAGATGTTTCGCCTGCGCGAGTTGAGGTTGATTATCGAGTTGCCCTAAAGGCTGATCCTTAGCACGGCTTATATAGTCATCCGGTCCTAGGGTTATAGGAGAGCCCTATCCAGCTACGATACAGAGTCGGTTATATAGTACATCTTAGACTACAAGTATTCCTACATGCCTAAGTCAAGTCTTCTGGGTATTCTCGTGGCTGGATGGGCTTCCAACTTCTCTCCCTGACTGGGCAACCCGTAAAGCATAACTCTAACCCGAAATGGACCATCCTAATCAGCGAGTCCCAATGGATATATCCAGAAAGTATATACCCAACATCTCCCCTTCTCAAGGATCTAAGGAATTCTCTTTTGTGGTTGCGTTCTAAGTCTGCATATTTTGCTCTCATGGAACAGTGGGTTTGCTGCTGCAATGTTGCTTATGTGGAGATCGTTTGGGCTACAGAGTGTTTCAGCTGTGTGACTGGCGTTTTCGTTTGTCAGTTGCCTCTAATCATGTGGGTCACTTCATCTATGATCAAAAAGAAAGAGTTTGGCCAGATTTTGTCTGCCATTTTTCTCTCTATCAAGGTGATACTTCTGTTATTCTTTCAGTTGTTGATGCTGCAGCTGAGGCCTGGCTTTCTCGCAATCTGCCATTGGAACGTTCTTGCGCTCACAAGTCGGCTGCAATTCATACGAGTCTGGTGTTTTTGTAAGTTGTTTCTGATGTTCTTCAACAAAGAAAGTTCAAGCACGCTGGCTCTTCTGCACCTGATATTGTTCCTCATAACTCGTCATAGGACGTTTGTGCTAGTCAGTTGAAGTCTGAAACCTTTGCATTTCATATTCAGCCTACTACAGTCAAGGTTCCAGGTTATTT
The DNA here is from genome assembly GCA_023614405.1 of Avena insularis. Classification (NCBI taxonomy): domain Eukaryota; kingdom Viridiplantae; phylum Streptophyta; class Magnoliopsida; order Poales; family Poaceae; genus Avena; species Avena insularis. The sequence continues at coordinate 269,743,280 of CM042684.1, read as the reverse complement.
TCCGGCGAAGTCACCGATGGTGGAGCCGAAGGTGGATTCTGAGTTTGCTTTTCAATGTGGTGAGTTCAACTGCAATTACTCTCGAATCCTGGACAATCCGTCTTTCAAGCCAAAGATTTGCAGGTCCAATGTTTTGGAAACTATAGACAGGTAACCTTCTACCTATCCAGAAAATCTTGCTAGAGCATGTAACGGATCATCAGCAGGCCAATTATGAGGATCGTTATATTGAAAGAGCATGGATACTCCCTTTGTCCCATATAAGTGACTTGCATTTGTCTAGATTCATATGTATTAGATTTGTTTTAGTGTGAGATACATCCAAATTTAGTTAAATGCAAATCATTTATTTTGGGGCGGTGGGAATATTTTTTTTGTTTACCGTATGGTTAGTTTATTGCTTGGCCATTGCCCGCTTTATTCCTCCTCTGTCCGTTTGGACAATGATTGCCCCCATTACGACGTACTCCTCCTTCAGAAATCTAAGACATTTTAGATTTGTAAAATAAATGTATTTAGACGTCTTTTAGTGTATGTTCACTCTGAATCTCTAAAAATCTATACACCAGTCCGCTCTGGATATTATCTCCAGTGGCGCCATCAGTTTGGGGCACCGGCACATCAAGTCTTACTGTTGGGAATCTCGGCAATTAACCCAGTGTGGAAAATTCTATGGCAGATGAAAATTCCTAGCAAGGTTAAGATTTTCTTATGACGAGCTCTCCATGGCATCATCCCGCTGAAATCCATCCTTTATAACGGCCATATTGGAAATTCAGGAGGTTGTCCAATTTGTAATCAAGACCCTGAGGATATTTCTCATCTCCTATTTCAATGCGAGACGGCTAAAGAGATTTGGGATAGTTTGGGATTGTTGGAACTTATATCTGAGGTGGTCCAAATTGATCGGTCAGGGTCGACAGTTCTTGAAGATTTACTCCGACGACATGACAATACGATTGAAGGGATTAATATTGGCCTGAAGGAAATCATCTAAGTTACTTGCTGGTACCTTTGGTGGATTAGGCAACGTCGAAGTCATGATGAATCTGTACCCCTACACATCGCTGCAGAATGTTTATCCTCACAATTGCTACGAATTCAAGGAGGGTAAACCGATCAAGTGGGGGAGCTAAAGAAATAAGGTGGTCTAAACCGCAGCCAAGGTATGTCAAACTTCATTGCTGCCTCTTGCTGCTTCTTTCTCCGTTTATAGGAAAACAGGGGCAGTGGGTGCAATTCTATGAGATACTAATGGTCATTTCATTGCTGCCTCTTGCTGCTTGATATCACATGTTTTTTTTGAAATGGGAAGCGGAGCCCCGGCCTCTGCATTAAGCGATGGACACAGTGATGACAGCCATGATGGCTGAGGCCATTGCGTCGAGGGAAGGACCGGAGCTAGCAACAAAGATGAGCTTATCTATGGTTCAAGCGGAATCAGACTGCATTGTTGTTATTAATGCATGCAATAGAGAAGAAAGGTGGTGGAATGAAGCCTCTGCAGTATTAGCGGACCGTATGGATTCGGTTGCTATTATTGACGAGGTCTTATTCAATCACTGTCCGAGGAAAGCAAATAAAATTGTCCACGAGCTAGCTAGGTTTTGTTTTAATAATAGTTTATCTTGTAATTAGGTCGATGAACCCCCCAGATTTTTCCTAGACTCGTTGGTAAATGATGTAACAGTACATTAATCGGGGCAGCAAGTTTCAGACACACTATTTTTCTTAACAGGGTACCTAAGGAGACTGAAAGGTTTTTAATAAGCCGGCTTTCTTGCTTAATATATACTGTTTTCTTAAAAAAGTCTAGATACACCCGATTCACAATATTAAAACGTCTTATATGTCTGAACAGAGGGAGTACGTACTATTGAAGAGAATATTTCGGCAAACTTAACCGCTCATGGTCTGCCCCAAAATGATTATCACATACGTCCTGTTGCAGAGAAAATTTCGGCAAATTTATTTGCTCCGCGTGGAGAATAATTGCCCTCTGAATGACTTACTCAGAGAGACGAATGGGCCTTTCAGTTTGCTAAAAGATAAATCTTTATCTGGACAGATGAGGTGTTGCTCCCGTTGTTTGGACTTGGGTCATGAAAAAAGAGTTTGCACAAAAAACATTAAGTGTATAGGCTGTTATGATCTGGGCCATAGGGTAAATGACTGTTCTGTTAACCAACTTTGTGGACTTTGTCACCGCTGGGGCCACAAGACCATAGCTTGCCAAAAAGCTCACTGTTATCGCTGCAAGAGATCGGGATCGGGACATTTTGGTAATAACTGTGCATCGATATTTACTTGGGTTAAAAAAGGGGTGAATTTAGACTTGGTGACCTCTGCTTTCGCCATCCCCTGCCACATTCATCCGGCCATCCCCCATCCGACCACTGTCGACACTGCCTCCCAAATCGACATCTTCCCTGTTGGCATCCCCGTCCCCACCCTAACCTCTCTGTCGCCCCCAGTGACAAACTATCAGGTGGTTGGAGTCCTATTAGATGATGGGGATGACCCATTAGCTTGGACCGCTGAAATTTGCACAATGTCTCGATTTGAGGAAACCACCGACAATCCTTATTGGTTTACCCTCTCGCAATATATCTGCTTCAATTATGTGCCCCGTGTGGTGTTCTTCTGGAAGTATACTAAAAGGAAGTATTTGATTACATATTTATATGCACCTATTTCTTCACTCAAAATTCTGCATTTTCCTCATGATGCAACCAAGCAGTTATATTACAGATTCCTGCATTTTCATTCCCAGTAAGACTCGGACCACGTCGATCCTAATATTTTACTATTTCACAATTTGCAAATTTCGGCGAACCAAACAGGTCCTTATCAACTTCCCTTTCCTTTTCAAGGTCATGTGTTGAGACTTTGGGTACAACCCAACATGTGCTGGTTGAATAAACTCGAACGTGCTCTTTGTCACAAGTATGACTGGACCCAGGATTATGATGTGTGGTGGTTAGCGAAGTCTCCAGATAGTTTCAGACTTCTTCTTGTCATTGCTAAAAATGAACCAGATTATCATTTTCCTCTTTGTAATTCCGTTGCTCGTCCTACCAGTGTTGTTGGTTGCGGTCACAGCGTTAGCACCTATGCTTTTGGGTTAGGCTGCCTCGTGTTCTCGATGAACACTAGTCAGTTAGATCATGCTAATCTGTGAGAAAGGATTGGTAACCTTTGAGCATATTATCTTTTGGATTGAACTATCTGATTATCATCTCAGTTGTTGGTACAGATCTTGGATCATGACATTTGACGAGAAGCAAATGTGTCTACATATCACCCTATCCAATATTCTTTTATGATCCACTAGTGCATGAAATGTGGCACATAAGTCTGAATGGTATAAATGTAGGTGTTGGCTTCTCAACTAACACTACCTTCACATCCGATGTGAAGACTCCTCTTTGGTTTATCCCAAACTTCGCTAACGCCCTGGTTTGGAATCGGCTGTAGCCGCTTGGTGATGATGGTGCAATGTATTGTTCTCATAATTTAGATGTTGCCTTGTGCTGTATAGTTAAATGTGATGATGCCATTGATAGCCCATGCGGTGTTACAAGTCTAAGCTCTAATCCGATGTCTTTGTTTTGGGGCTAGTGCCATCGTGTCCTATATATACATGATTGAACATTGTTTTATGTCACGATATGGTCATATTGTGCACAATATATATGTTCGTCTTGTTACTTGGACCATAGCCAAACTCACAATCTCTATCCAGCGGCAGAAACTCTCGTGTGGCTACCCTTAAATATTTTTTAACTGGAGATCTTGCTATCCAATTTTCCAATTTCTGTCCAAACATGGTCATGGATAATCAGTTCACATGAATCTAGCTTGATTCCTAAGGAGAATACAACCATTTTTCTAGGATTAAATGGCCTATACCCAAATTCAAAAACTTCAAAAACTCAGTCGAGCGGTAAAAGCTCCTGCCTACTACCAAATATCTCGCGCGCCAAGTTTTAAATTCCATATTGTCACAAATTCCCATTATTAGAGGCCATTGTGAATTCCGTGGGTGGGGCCGTCCATCCGTAGATGTGCTCTCTCCTAATATTATTATACTTCCACCAGACAAATTGAAATTCACATTCCATTGGCAAAACCTTTGCCTACCCTAATTTGTTTTGAATCGGAGGTATCTAATTTTAAAAAAAATTCTTTGACAAAATGGTCATGGATGATCAGTTAATACGACTCATCCATGGATTCCTGAAGAGAGGAGGTACGATGTACGACCAATTTCATTGAATCAGAGGTACCAAATTTTCATTGTGGATGTGGTCATGGATGATCAGACGATGTGATTCTCGGCCTTAAATTCCTAAACAGATGTAGTATAGTTTACTACTACCATTTTTCTATTATTATTACTTGGTCTGTAGGAAAATTCAAAATCTTAATTAAGCGGCAAAATTTTCCACCGAACCCAAAACATTTTGCACTCTTGTGTTTCAAACAATGTGAAATTCCCTTTCGACACAACTCATAGATTACCATGTCTATAGTGAAATCGGTCAGTTGGGGGATGTTCTCGTAATTTTTTCTACCCACCACATCTATACTCCGAACCAGCAGATAATCCACCACCCCCACCCCTGGCCTCGCCCTCACATGGCCGGAACCTCCCGCTGCAATTCACCGGCCCACCACTTCACATTGAAACCACATTATTTTCATCCTCTAGTCTACCATAGCCACCATGCGCAACCATAAGCGCTTCATCGATGTAGACGTGTGTCAAGTCCCTTGTCACAACATGGGACGCGAGTCAACTCCCTCATCCACCAAACCTGACCCACGCTGCATTGTATTCTCTTCACTGACACCGACATGCACTATACATGATAATGTTCACTGACGCTGCAGTGCAAACGAACCGATCTTCTTCAACGAGCCTACCGACAACAACATGACCTGATGTGTGACACCACAAAGTTCTATTGTAAGTCCTTTGTTTTTGTTTGATGTGCTTGGTTAGTAGCTTGATTATCTGTGTTTTACGAAAATAAAGTCTTCCCATTCCTCTCACTCTATATCTCTAGGATACCCATGTTGAATTGATTTAAGTTTATATAAGAGCCACGAGATGTTTAGTTGCTTAATTCATGTTGTAGCTAGATAACATACATGATTAGCATAATGGTTCACTTGCTTTTTATCCAAGGCGATATTTTTTTGGCTAATGATTAAATCAATTCCATAGTATGTAGTTGGGATCCAATAGTTATAGGGTGCATACAATGTTACTTCTTGCTTCCTCTTACTATTGCTTCTCTAACCATAGAATGATCTTATTGTATATATGATTTTAATCACGTATTTCATTATGTAGATAGTTTGTAGGCACACAATATGTAAATTATTTATTTGTCTGTTAATGTTGACTTAAGGCAAACAATATCCGCTTACTCATTTCATTATATTGTACATAAAAAAGATCTCATTTCATTATATTGATATTCTATATTAGCCTATGGTCTGATTTTTTAAATTTTTTTTGAGTTTACCATTGACTAAAACAAGCCCGCCATCAGCAGTTAAAGATACAATAGTCAGAGGAAGACAGCATACATAAGCTAGCTATCTACTTGTGATGCCATTTCTATTTATTTTATATCCAATTGCAAAATGATCTAGTTAGTTTATATGCACTATATGATTACTTGTTTTTCCTATACGGAAATGTTTATTGTCTCAAATAGTTATAGTAAAAGTAATCTATTGTGCTTCGTTTGGTTGTGTAGTTGCTGGACTTTGTTTTGTCGTGGTGGTGGCATGACATATGCCATGGTTAGACTAAAGATGGGGCCAATGAGCACTAGAGGAATCTATGGAGGGGTAGTGTGGTGATTCCACACACAGATGTTTGGATTTTACTCTATCAAGGGTGGATTACAAGGGCTCCTTGAGCAGTTCGTGAGAGGAGACTAGTTCTCTTACCCCCACTACAATGCTCTAGAGTTCTTCCAAGACAGAATGATCGATCCCCTCCTATGGAGGTCCTGGTGCTCCTTATATAGGGGGAGCCCATGTTACAAAGTTAGGGCATACGTGGAGGCATATTCCCTGAATATGCCCATTGTTTAAAGCTAGATGCTTCTTTATTCACTTTAACGGTTCGTCCGGACTATGGACGTAACCCTCTGCGTGCCCCTTGCCTTTAGCGTCACCAGACGCAAGCTACGTCAGCCGACATTGTCTGCATCATCTTTGTCGGCCACGCCCCACTGGTCCTTCCCTCTGCTTGCTTCACTCACGCTGCAGTGGATAGAGGCCACCTTTTGACCAACGTGAGATTCCTTCCTTCTCTTGGAAGTCAAGTGGTAGCCTGGCTATCGCTTGGCTAACCCGGCTACGAGGGTACCTGCACATTTGGTAGACAAATATGGTTGATATATATTTTATGCCGGTCGGATTAACGCTAGGCAAATACTCACCGGGGCGGGTTACTCTGTAAGCCGGCCTGCCTTGAGGTGACCCGGTCAGCACTTTTGTTGACCGCGTCGTACCTCGTCTAACTCGGCCTTTATACACCGGCGTGACCCTACATGGGGGTATCCCCCAATATTAGTCTCCGAAGCTGGTGCGGTCTTAGCAACTTCAGCCGTTAAGGCCACAGCAGGTTCCCCTATCCGAATCTGCACTTCTGCAACCGAGTTATTCCATAACCAGGACTCTTTGCTTTGACGTTCCCTTGGCTTAATCCGAATTATTTCTCGCTGGCCAGGTTTTTGCCCAGGTATCCGGGTTACCTTTCCTTCTCTCATACGCTTCCTCACGTCCTACGTGAAGGGTAATCATCATTTTGCCTCATTTTAAGGACCGCGCCAGTTTACTACACCGGTTACTATAGTAAGTGTCAGGAATAACTGCTCCGCACGTCTCGTCGCGGCAGCCCCTCGTTAACTGTATCATAACGTCACGTCGCAGGATCTACTGCTCCTTGTAATCATTGTTGTGGCATGTGCCTGATTGGCTGATTTGGAGGATACACGGCCACAACGTGCAGTTGGGCCGCATCAACTGATCCCACTACGCGCCTGTGACACCAGGTTAAATAGGGGGCAGGGGCGGCCCTTGGGAAAGTTCCCCCACTTTGCACGCTCCTGCCCCTCTTCTTCTCCACAGCGACACCACCACTGCCATCGCTTCTGTGTTAGTGCTGCGCCGCCGCTACCACGCTCAGCCGCTCTTTGCGACCACACCGCCGCCTCTACTCGAGCCTTCCGCCATGGGGCCCTGTACCTCCAAGTTCCCCACTGCGGGATACTATTTTTCTGATTACTTTCTCGAGGATCTTGATTTCACCATGAAAGAGGAGGAGGCTACCGTCGTCGCTCAGGAGGAAGATGAAGATGAATAACCTGAGCGTGGTGGTTGGGCAGGCGCCTTCATCTGCCAGGATGACCTGGATTGGCTTTATGCGACCCGTCGCATTCCCGCGGGCATCGCCTGCCGCCTCGCCGCTCAGGAGATAACTCCCTCTCCAAATCCTGGTGAATTCGTTGTCTTTCTCTCCCATTTCCAACGCGGCTTCGGCTTGCCCGTTTCTGATTTCTTTCATGATTTCATTTCCACTTATCAACTTCAACTGCATCATCTCCCCGCCAATGCCACTACCTCTCTTTCTTCTTTTGCCTCCGGCATAGAGGGGTACACCGGCCTCTGGCCCTCCAAAGAAATGTGGATCAAATTCTTTGGTCTCAGCAAGAATGTCATTCCGGATCCTCACCTCTTGCCTGCTGACAAACGCCTTCTCAGTGCGGTGGAGCCTCCATTTCTCCCCGCAAGAACTCCGCTTTCCCCGGGTCACCGGCCTCGAATCCTGCAAAGGCTAGGCCCGGACCTTCTTCTATGTCCGGAATACTTCGGACGTAGACTTGATCCGGCTCCTCCCCTTCAAGATGGGTGTCCCAGATACCTCTCTGTGGGAGAGTATCCCAAAATGGCCGACAGCCTTGGCGAACCAGGTTGATCGCCGGATCAAGGAGCTAGTCAAGTTGGGGTTGCGGGGCAAGGATGTTATGATCAGCTTCGTCCGCAGCCGGGTCTCCCCTCTACAGAAACGCGCCCACAATATTTGCTATTTGAGCAGCCCCCTTGACCCACACCGGACCTCCTCCTTCGAGCTTAATAATTCCGAGGTGTTCCGTCGGGTCAAGGCCATCTTCAATGTCGAGAAGGAGTTCTCCGAGGCATGGAAGTGGGGGCTTGCGCCCGTGTCCCGGTCCAACTTGCCTCCTAAGGTAAACCCTTCTCTTCGTATCTTTTCCGGGTCTCACGGTATGTCGGATAGCCTCCTAACTTAACCATTTAGTACTTTTGCTCTCAGCTATTTCTCCATCAGTCAATTGAGAATGGCAAGGAGCTAGCCCTTAAATGGGTGGCGGACCGCGCAGAGCCGGACGAGGAGGAGCCTGACTCGGAGAGGTTCTTGCCTACTACGGACAGCACCAAATGACCCTCTAGTAAGGCCTCTTCTCTAAGGGATTGGCCGGATGACGATGACTCAGATGTTGAGGTTCTAGAGGTACTTGACCCGGTGCCTATCTCTTACAAATTCCCGGTTATGTCCGAATCTTCAGCTAACTCGGTTGGTTAGGTCCTCGAGGTTCCCCCTCTCGCCACGGATGATCCGGCTCCTGCCCCTTCCCAGAAGCGTGCAGCTACCTCGACCGCTGCTTCGGAGGCGCCACCGCCCAAGAAGAGGCAGTAGAAGTCCGGACTCAAGGCTACGGCTAAGCCCATGATCAAGAGCACAGTCCGGAGGGCACTCAAACCTCGAGTGCCCCCTACCTCGGACGAGTAAGTCGCTTTTCCTTTCCCGTTTGATTTCGAGTCTTTCTACTTCTGCCTTTTATTTACCTTTATTTCTCCTTTTGTCTTGCTGCTTTTCGTTTCTTCAGTGCTCCTAGGGTTATTCCCCAGAGTGGCCCCAACATTTCCTCTCTGATCCGGTGCGGCTCTTCTCCCCCCCCACGATGATGACGTTCGTCCGCTGAGTCCTATCTAGGAGGACTCCACGACAGCGCCAGATCAGAGCCCACCTTGTCATGAGGAGGGCAACATCTACGTGGGGGGCAGTGGGGCAGCCGAGGATACGGCGATGCCGGATCTCCCCAGTTCCTCTGCCCCACCGCAACCGTCTAGCTCCGAGGTGCCAGCTTCATCGGCATCGCCTCAAACAGCTTCCTCCTTAGTTCTAGTCTCTTCCGCATTGTTAGTTTCTGTACCAGCAGCACCAACAGCACCAGCAGCACCAGCAGTACCAGTACCAATAGTACCAGCACCAGCACCTTTAGGACCAGTATCAGCAGCACCAGCACCAGCAGCAAAGCCAGTAGCACCGGCAGCAACATCAGTAGCGGTAGCATCAGCCACAACCAAGCCCTCCTCGAAGAAGAATTCTCAGTCCGCTGCCTCCGGATCCACCATGTCCATTAAAGAAATGTTTCAGCCAGCCTCCCAAGCTCAGTCCGGCTTTGCAGCCTCGGTTCTTCTCAGCGGCCATCATCATCCGGCAAGAGCAAGAAAGCCGCCGAGCCCGCTAAGGGTTCTGCTTCCGGGTCTCTGCCGCCAGATCTGAGAGCAGTAAGCAATTGATCCTGCATACCAGTCCTGCTGCTGCTTAGTCCGCAAGGCGGGAGGCCCATGCCAAGGGCTTGGTGACGATCCATTATCTTAGTGGTGAAAGCTATAGTCCGACGCTTATAGAATATGTGCACAACTGGAATAACACCGAGTTTATCGACCCGCAAGATGATCTGCCAGAGAAGTTTGGCCCGACGGAGTTTAACGCTCAAATGAACTCAGCTACCAAAGGTATCTCTCTAGATGGCCGGATGATGGAGGTAATCCCCTTTTTCTGCTGCATTTCACACCCCTTCGTTTGAAAAACTTTGAGACAAGATCTCGCACCTGGGGAGTACCATTTTTCTTTTAGTCGAAGGATGCTAGCCAAATTAAAAATCTCAATGGAGCAGCAAACTTACCCACCGACCTTGAAACATTTCGCGCCCCTCCATTTATGAAACTTTGAGGTACAATCTCCTTCCTGGGGAGTAACATTTTTCTATTAGTAGATGGATGCTAGCCAAATTCAAAATCTCAATCAAGTGAAAAAATCACTGGCCGACATTGAAGCATTTTACGCCCCTCCATTTTAAAAAATTTGAGGAAACATGTCCCACCAGGGGAGTACCATTTTTATATTAGTAGATGGAAACTATCCAAATTCAAAATCTTAATCGAGTGGACAAATGTACCGCATATACCAATTGAATCGGACTTATCCAAATTTCACTACAAATATATGGTCATGGATGATGAGTTGATGCTACTCTAGGCCTTGAATTCTTGAACAGATGTACTCGTATGCTCTATAGTACTACCTTTTTCTATTTTTACTTGGACAATAGCCAAATTCAGAATCTCAATCGAGCGGCAAAATCTCCCACCGACTCTAACATTTCAATCCATTTCCTTTTAAATCTCAATCAACTATGAAATCCCCATTCTACCCATTGTTTAGACGGCCAATGGGCATGGTGAAGACGGTATCTTGGGGGTGCGCATGCAATTATTTTTATGTTCACCTTTATAGTCTAGGTTCATGCAGCTTCTCCTGCTGGACCTCCCCAAAACCCAAGCTCCTCTCTCACGCCCACACACCTGCATGACCATTGCGCGCACCGACCGATGGTACTTCCCTGACATGCCGACCTGCCTTCCCCACATATATACTGGATCCGCATGCACATCGGTCTCCTCCACTATGTCAGAGCCGCTTAAGTGACACTCTCATTCATCGCATCAGTGTCGCTTCATCGATAACTACCACACCGGATCTAGTTCATAGAGTCCCTCTCACACTTCACTTGAGTTGCGGTCTTGTTGATCATGCTGATGGCGTCAGCGACCACAAAGCTCTGCTTCCCGATCACAGACGGTGTCAGCGACCATCCAACTGTACCGGAGCTGATTCACCGTGTCCACCAGACGAGATATAGTTCAACGATTTTCATGACATCCACTCTAGACAAGTTGCACGAGTGTCTCCATTCACTTCAGTTAATCTTTGTCAACAACATTCTCATCCACTATGCTCAAGCCGGCATCGACCAACCTAGATTTTCTTCCCCGAAGCACACAACTACCACAACCACAGAAACGGCAGTGACCTCAACATCCCTGACACGGATATAGATGCTTAGATGCTCCTCCTACAATGGTAACCAAATCTCGAATCCATTTTTATTTTGTCAGTAGTTTAGCAGGATTAAGCCCGTCGTAGTGAACATCATTTTTGTAACCATACTACATACCAAGTCACTGTGCACACTTATTTTTGTGCTAAATACAACATCACTAGACATATTGGTTTGCATTACATGCTCTACAAATTTTAACTCATGCACATGTTTGTTATTTTATCATCCACATATTCTTATCTACTCTGTACAACAATAATTTCCTGCTACTTTGTATTTCTTGCAATATCTATGTCACTAGAAAATATTAGTTTGCATTCCCTGCTCCATAGTTGCTGCCTTCTATCTGGTTCGTGCTGAGCTAAGTTTCTACTATTATTTCCTCCCTGGCATCCTTCCGCTGTCCTATGGTACGCGTTTAAACTCTTCGTGCTACTTCAATTATAATTTTTGTTGTTGCCATCTGGTTCTTTAAAAGCTGCAACACTAACTATTTTCTCTTCCTTTTTATAGAGCTCAAACATGGACATGTTGGTTTGTGTAGAGATGTCATTATATTTCGTATATGGTTCTAGTTTGTCCTATGCAATGGCATAAATATTCTCTACTGTGTTTTTAATTTGCAGTTTACATTTCCAGATCTACATGTTCACGTATGATGTCATTATAATTTCTATCTGGTTCATTTTTAGATATGACAGTAACTGCAGACTATTGTGTAGTTCACCGTAGATTCTGAGTCACCCAATGTCTCTTGCATTCCCGGATATCCAACTGCTTTCATATTCGCTTAAATGACCTAGCCAGTTTATATTTTCTGAAATTCTAAGCCACACATTGTTTGATTGCTCATTTCATTGCAGACACACTTGTATAATGTTTGCTTTTCTTATTTTATTTGATGTGTTGGACAATAATTGAACCACGGGCCTCTGATAAACTCTAGTTCATAGCTCCTTTCATATAAGTCAAATGAGTAGTTTCGTATTCTTTGATAATAAAGATAGTTGTGTTTTTCCTTATTTGTTCTATTAACTTGTTATTACTTATTTTGAGACTACAAAATTATTGCAATCGCCACCAAAGTGAGGGCTGGAAAATCATGTCTCAAGGTCATTTCCCATGTAGTTGTCACTCTCAAAGGAAGATGCACTTGATAGATTGAGAAAGAAAATTAAAAACCCTGCTATCCGTGGGCTCAATCTTGATTTGCAACTGAAATGCTAGATTTTCTTACCCTTTTTGATAATACGTAGTAATTTTAAAAAGTTTGCAGCTGATGTAATATGTAAGTAAATTGCATATAACCTATAGGCATTTAGTTGGCGCTATCCCTACCTGGAGGTACCATAACTGGGCCAGCCAGGTCAAAAAGTGAAAATGTTGGGATTTGTTACTGACTTGTTATGTGTTGGGCCGACAATGAATAACAAAAGAATATACCTTTCTGATCATTGCAGTTGGCATGCGCCTTAAAAATACCAAAGCATTAGTAGGCCAAATAGTAAAAGGCAGTAACAGTAATAAACCATAAAGTAAGAAGTCCAGAATAGTAATGTGACACAATTAAAAAAGGCCGTGAAGGGACACCATGGACGGGATCTTATGAATAGCAAAAGGCCTGAATAGTAACCAACCAAAATCATGCAGGCCGAAACAACAATAAGGCTAGAAACCGTAAATTGTCCCAACAGTAAAAATCTAGAGTCATAATAGTCCAAAATATTAATAGGCCTGAACAGTGAAAGGCCATATTGCTAGAAGACCAGAATAGTAACGGACCTCCACACAAAGGGGCCGTTAATGGTCGGCATGCGACGAGCTTGATCAGTGACGAGCCTTCTACGAGCCTAAACAGTACTAGACCAATGGGGCGCAAGCCGTAAACAGGTTACAAAGTGTTGGTCTAAGATTGGTCTTATGTAATCCAAAATAGTAATGGACCGGAAAGTTAACATACTACATTTAGACTACTAAGTGATGGACCCCCATTAAGCAGCCTAGTCCCCCAGCAGGCCAGAACAACAATGGGTTATCTTCTTATTGGGCTTCTCTCATGGGCATGCCCACTTAATATTTAGCAGTCCTTGTCTGGGCCTAGCTTTGACCATGCTTTTTCTGAGCGTTAATAATGGTAACTGGCTATTAACGGTGTTTTCTACATGGCAATTTTCATGATGTCAGTAGTTAATGGGGCTGTACAAACATATCTACGATGACACGAATTTCCGTGGTTGAAGAGTGCGATCCGCCACGGTCGCTAAAAATCCTTGATAGAATCTTTGGTGCAGGCTTTAACGACGGGTACACATTCATCATAAAAGACTTTTTAACAACTAAAAACAAGCCTTCAACCACACAAACCGTTTGTGATAAAAGACAACTTTTCTTGTAGTTAATATAATATTTAAACAATATAGTTGTAATAAATATATGAGCACGTGTATGAATAAAAGATTAGAAAAAGTTTGGACCAGAACGGTGGCTTGCCTTGGTTGGCAACTTGTCTATGGTCTTGGGCTTCAAACTCTTCAAAGTTTCCTCCTTCCTTGAATTCCTCGATGTTTATTTCTATATAACACACAAAAACACAAGCAAACAATCAAAAACACTCTCCATACAGAATACAAGCAATAAAAACAACACAACACATCAGTAGATTTAAGCTTCAAACATCTACTGCAAACAAGTTTGCTACTAGTTCCAATTTGTAATTAATCTTGGGGTTCTTGTAAACACACACATGCATGACAAAGCATGTATCTACACTCACAAGTTCAGTAGCATATCGTCATGTAAATCTCATACAACAAGAAGGATATTAAAATTAGGAACCTAATAGAAGTGGTCTTTCACTTTTTAGGATTTTTATTTAATTACATATGAATTTTATAGTCACAAGAGCACCTGCAATAGAATTAAATTCCCTAGAAAATATTCAATGGTAAATTAATTAGGGGGACTAGTGCAAACATGTACCAGTCTTTGTTCACTAAGAGATGGAATCAACTCAAAATCATATTTATATTTGTCTCAAAATTCCTTAAAGTCATATTTACTTATGTTTAGTTATTTGCATCACATAAAATATACAGATCCAATTGTAGTGAAACCATTGTGTCATGTTAGATAATCTGAAAATGTTTTCTACAAATTTGTATTCATATAGAGAGCATGGTTAAATCTACTTATGTGAATTTTTGAATGCAAATAGCAAGTATAACAATGTTAAATGTAACAATGTCTATGGGTATCCAAAAATCATGAGGCTAGTGGCATAATAGAGCTTCCAAAAATTCGAACCATGTCATTTGGATTCATAGGGATTTAAATATGCATTTTTGAAGTTCTCATATTTGTGAAGAAGGAATAGATTTCTCTAAAAAAATCTACTTGTGGGCCAAAATTTAAGAGTCTGAGCAGCACAGTGTTGGGCCGGCCCAAAGCTTCTGCAGCACGTGTGGCATGCCACGTTCAAAGCCCTGAAAACAAGGGTCCACCAGTGAGAGGGAGGGGAGGCGTGAGGGTGACAGATGGGTCCCACGACCACTTAACGTACCAACACTGAAAAGGTACACTATGGGGCCTCCAAATTAGCCATCCGAGAATCCCTTATGCACACAACCACCACCCCAGGATTAGTGTTTCGTGGACTATAACCGACAAGTATCAAAGTAAACATCCTTACTTAAACGAGTACAAGTCATACCTCAATTCTAGTATGGTTATACCTTACTTAAGCCTTGACAGGCTAACATGAATCATCAACAGCGGAACTTCATCGGGAGCGTCAAGCCCAAGTGATGACCCACAAGTATAGGGGGTGTATCGCAGTATTTTCGAGGGAAGTGAAACCCAATTTATTGATTCGACACAAGGGGAGCCAAAGAATATTTACAAGCCTTAACAACCGAGTTGTCAATTCAGCTGTACCTGGAAACAATCTTGCTCACAGCAGTTTATCAGTAGCATCAGTTTTGTAGTAGGAATAGCAAAGTAACAGCAGTAGTAAAGCAAAGACAATAGCAATAATAGCGATTAAGATGCGGTAGGCATAGGGATGGATGGACGGGGCGTTGCATGGACAAGACAATTCACATAGCAATCAGAACATAGGGCAATTGCAGATAAATAAGATAAAACATCCAAGTACTAGATAATCCTAGGCATGTGTTCCATATATAGTCATACGTGCTCACAATTAGAACTTGCACAACATCTTTTGTCCTGCCAGCCCGTTTGCAGCGGGGCCTCAAGGGAACTACTGGCAATTAAGGTGCTCCTTTTAATAGAGCACCAGAGCAAAGTATTAACACTCCGTGAACACATGTGATCCTCACATGAAAGCCATTCCCTCTGGTTATCCCGATTTTTGTCACTTCGGGGCCATTGGTTCCAGACAATAACGTGTGTATACAACTTGTAGATAAGACCATAAACAATACTATCATAATGAATCAATAACATGTTCAGATCTGAAATCATGGCACTCGGGCCCTAGTGACAAGCATTAAGCATAACAAGTCGCAACAAAGTCATAAAGCACTAATAAAAGATACTAGGCACATGCCCTAACAATCTGATGCCATTACATGAACGATCTCATCCAATCCCTACCATCCCCATAGCCTACAGTGGGGGATTACTCACTCATAGATGGGGGAAACATGGATGGTCGATGGAGAAGTGATGGTGATGATGATGGCGATGATCTCCTCCAACTCTCAGTCCCGACAGGGTGCCAAAACAGAGTTTCTGGTGCTATTTCGTGGAATCTGGTGGTGGCGGCGGAGCGGAACTCCTTCTGGAAAAACGTCGAACCCCCCGGAGATTAGGTCAGAAGGCTTCTTATAGGCGAAGAGGGAGACCGAAGAGGTGCTTGGGGGCCCACACCATGCCCTGGCACGGCCAGGCCCAACCCGCGCCTGGGGGGTGGTTGCCCCTGGCTCTCCTTCGTCTTGTATTCTGGCTCTATGGGTCTTCCAGAAAAATAGGCACTTTGGCTTTTGTCCCGTCCAATTCCGAGAATATTCATTTTCTGACTTTCCTGGAACCAAAAACAGCAGAAAACAGGCAGCTGGCACTGTGGCTCTTGTTAATAGGTTAGTTCAAGAAATCATATGAAAAGTACTCCAAAGTGTGGACAAAACACAAGAAAGGAGATAAAACCAAGCATGGAACATCAAAAATTATAGATACATTTGCAATGTATCAACATCCCCAAGCTTAACTCCTGCTCGTCCTCGAGTGTGTAAGTGATAAAAAGAAAGAATGATTTTTGAGGTGACATGCACCATCAAAGACTTGATCAAAGTATTCATAAAACATTCAAAGCTGGGATCATAGTACTTCAATCATAACATGGAAGACAAAGTTCTAGCAATAAGACAAAGAAACTATGATGCAACATGGAAAGGCACAAACAAAAGAATCATGAATAACAATGCTTTGCAAGACGTTTGTTTGTTTCACATAAAGAAAACATAGCATAGTAGTATTCAGCTTGTCCCTCAATAGAGTAGAAAATATAAATGCATAGGACACCTTCAAAGTTCATAAGAGTGACTAGATACAAATAGTTTAAAACAAGCAATATCAAAGCTATGCATCAATCAACAAGTCTCGGGACAATGCACATAGAACTAAGAATGGCCACTATGCTCTCAAAGTAGGTGCATAAAGATAGAAGGTGGAGACTCAATATATATAGTGGAAGATAGGCCTTCATAGAAGGAAGTAGGGATTCAAGTCTCATAAAGAGCTTCCAAAAATTATGGTACTTAATAGCTTTCAACTCTCATTGCCCATATCATAAGCATCTTGAAGTGATTAAGGTTAAAGTGAACAAACTATGGTGTACATGCTTGACGAAGTATAAGTTAGAAATCTCATGTCCCTTGACTACGAGGGCCGCTCCTCATGCTACTCAAGTTTAGTCACCGGTATGTTCTTGTCATTATAAGTGCATGTGTATCATAGAGAACCGCCAACGGGGTACCCCTTGCCCGATGATACGGAAGAATCCCCATATCAAAATGACAAGGCAAGCAGACAACGAGCATCTCAGCAATCTTCTTATTTACCATGGGAATATGGTGCTTTTTTCTCTCTTTCCTCTTTTCATAATCTTTTTTTTCTTTTTCTCTTTTTTCTCAATATAGGACTCTCTTTTTTATAAGAAGAATGCTTCATAGACAGCTCATTATGGTTACGCTGTAGGTTTCCACCATGTCAGCATGGATTAGACCAGCGGCCCAGGCGTTTCTCTAACATATATACATAACTCCATGGACTTACAAGCTCCCCTTTCATTTCACACCGACGACATCCATAGACAAAAGAGCATGATATCAACTAGGTACAAAGTACCCGTGCAATGTTGAAAGCGTTCCCCATGATAGCATGGTTCTGCTAATTCCCAAAAAATAAGTGCAAACATATACAACATAGATGACACAATGTTTCAAGTTTATTAAGGGCAAGAAAAGTAAAGTGTACCATCAAGTTCGTGAGAGCTTTAATCACTAGTTTTCTCATAACAAGTTTAATTTGGAAGGTAAACAAAAGCATGAATATACTTGGAATAGCATAAGCTAGTAGGTAGGTATGGTGGACTCTTTGGAATAACTTGGTTTAGGGAGTTGGATGCATGAGTGGAACTCATACTTGGTTGTGGAGGCTAGCAAAAGACTAGGAGCGACAAACTAAGAGAGCAATAATGGCCATAATCATGGAGAGCGACAAAACATCATTGATCAAAGCATAAAGTAATACTACAAGTTGAAAACTAAAGGATCATAAAGGCTTATGGTGACTTGAGATAGTCATAACATGGTGTGAGCATGCGCCAAGTCAACCCAAATAAAGCATCAAAGGAGAATACCACTATACTATGCTTTAATATGCTAAAACAACGCATGATTCATCCAAGACACATTAAGCAATCTCAATTGTTTATAACAATTCATACTATAGAAAAGAATACTAAGCATAAAGCCAAAACAATATCAAGCATGGCATGACAAAGCATAGGCCACAGTCAAAAACAAACTCTTTTTACCACTTAAGCATGAGCTTTCCTACTCTTTTCCAAACCAAACCAAACTATTTGAAAACCAATGCATGAAAGAGGAGGTCCAACCAATTTATTCAACAAACTAAACAAACCACGCAAACTAAAAACCAAAACAAAAACGAAAAATAAGACGCTCCAAGAACAACGCAACTGTGCATGAAACAATAAAAATGAAGCGTTTGGAGGAAACCTGTGATTTTTATTGATGAAGAAGGGGATGCCTTGGGCATCCCCAAGCTTTGACGCTTGTACTTCTTGGATATTTCTTGGGGTGACCCACGTGGCATCCCCAAGCTTGAGCTTTAGTCCATCCTTCATCTCATTACTCATTCCTTCCATACACCTGAAATTTTTCCTTCATACAAAACTTCACACAATCTTTATTAGCAACATTAGTGCACTGAAGATAATAGGTCTTAAGGTTCAGTTATAACACCAATAAACTTCCATTAGAACACTAGCTACTGAAGCACTTCCCTCAAAAAGCTCAATTCCCCAAAAGAACTCAAAAAGGAACCAACAAGAAGCAAATGCGGAAAATGGCAGAAATCTGTCAAAACAGACCAGCATGTAAAGAAGAATTATTTCGAAGACCTTCTGTTGGTCAAATCAAAAAGGGTTGCACTAACGAAAGTTAGATAACATCCTAGGGCAGAAGCACAAAAATTCACGTCTCAAAACGATGTTCAGAGATATTACACGAATTTTTACGGTGAAGAATAGAAATCTGTTTCGGGACAACAACTTTCCCAATCATTACTTCTCTCCCATTAGAGGTTACTCTTGGCACAAAAAACAAATAAAAAGGATAAGGAGCGGTTATTACTGAAGTAATAACTTCCAAGACTCATCTAAAACTTTTGGGTTATCTCCCAATAAGTACTTTTCTTTAACGCCTTTAAGTTAGGCAAAAGCAAAAACTTAAAATGGATAGAATAGAAGTAAGTGGAGATAATCATGGTGAAAACATTGTTTTGTTCAATGAAATCCTTTTGTTAACAAGGTTGATCAGGTCTTGTTACCAAAACAATTTCATATGATACAAAACTTTGTATTCCACTAATGATTATGTTACCTGATGCAGCCCGTCCTGCGGACGCTACTACATCCACAATGCCAAGTCCCCAAGATCGTCCCCAAGTCAACCAAGAAGATGGACCATGAGCGGCCAGCTCCAGAACGAGAGTCTCCGCCGTCATCGCCCGAATCTAGCCGGTGTGTCCGGCGCGACTCGGCCGGAGTGTCCGGCCTGCCCCAACCTCAGCCTGGTGTGGACATTCAGAAGGCCAGTTCGGACACTACCCAGAGTGTCCGGCTACCCCGGACTGTCCGGTCACTCCGACCCGGACTGTCTGGCCCAAGTGATGCGCCTGCGAGCCAACAACTGGGCCCTTGGCCCATGTACCCCTCTATTTCGCACCAAACCCTAGTTTTATGCCCAAACTACCCCTGAACTTGTGGCTGGCCTATAAATAGAGCCCCCACCCCCTCACGTATCTCTTAGGCATAGATGATAGACTAAAGACAACACCCTTTGTGGAATCTCTAGTTTTGCCTCATCCCCTTCTACCAAAGGGGATCGACTATCGTCACCATCTCGTTGGAGTTTGCATCGCGCCTCCCTTGTTGTACAAGGCCTTGGCATCGGTGTCCATTTGCCAAGACGTCAAGACCCTCTCCAAGGTGTTCTTCCCTCTCCGCTGGGGATTGACGGGAGCACGTTGACCGATCTTTCCATGCGAGGATTCTATCGGACCAGTGGCCACCGGTGAGAGCAATCGTCCTTGTATCGTGCGTGTTTTAAGTGTGTTCATCATGTTCTTCGCGACGTGTGCGTCCGCTTCCGCTACCTTCTCCCTTTCCCCTCGCTTTCCCATCGATTTGACCACGAGATCCGTGAAGATCGGGCCACCCTAGAGGTTTGCTCTCATCATCTGGTATCAACAGCTTTTGGTTGCCACGGATTTCTCCTCGATTTGGTCTTTTCCCCCATAAATTCAAAAATCCCCAAAAAATAGCCCCAATTTCGTGTTTTCGATCGATCTGTGATTTAAGTGTGTTTTGGTAGGTTTTGATCCGTGGATTACTTGCTAAACTTGTAGATCTACCTTCCCCTGCGTTTCCATAGCATAATTCCTTGATTTTCCCAATGAATTTGAGGTTTTGGTTCGAGTTTTTCCACCAAAACTCGTCCAGTTCTGGTTCACCGGACCGGACTGTCTGGCCAAAACGGACCGGACTATCCGCCCCACCAGAGTTTCCGGCCTAAACTGACCAGAATATCCGTCCCGGCCGGACATTCCGGCCTACGCGCACCGGATTGTCCGCCCCCTGCTGACAGAAAAATCTGCTTCACGGTTTTGAGCATAACTTTTGCATACGAACTCGGATTTTGGTGTTCTTTAGCTCGTTTTGAAGAAGAGAAAGATCTCTACATCATCATATCCGTAGTTCATGCTATCTACTCCATTCAAATTCCGTGAGCAGGGCGGAATCCACCAATAAAGGGTGAAGATCAGCGACGAAAGGTATAAAAATTCCGCGACTTCTCCCCACTTGCATTCCTTTGTGAGCCACACTATCTTTGCGTTCAACAAACACCTATTGAGACTAGTTCCTCCTATGATTGCTTGGGCTATGCACATTTGATACCTTGTAGAATTCCGAGCAAAAGTTGTGAGCGCGCTATCTCATATAGTTATCTTGTATAGTTGTTGGCACAAGGAAGAGGCAAGTGAAAAATAAAAGAGAAAAAAAATAGAAAAATAAAAAGAAGAAAAAGAAAAAGAAGAAAAAGAGAAAGAAACAAACAAGTGCCTCATAGAATAGGAAGCGCAAGCTCAATGAACATCAAATAGGTGGTACTTATTGTGCATATCTTGTAGCCCACCAATTTATTGCAATCGAACTAGCGTCTCTCCTTGCACTTGTGCGACACGAGCTTATAGTCTTCGCTAGGTAATCATTTGGTTCTTAGCTCACTTTCTCCGTCGCACAAGTCCCATTTATCCCACCGTGTGTGTTTCCTTGTATATATTCCTATCTTGTGGATTGACTTGTTTTGCTTTGTGATCATCGTGGTTCTTTACTTGCCATTACAACATCTTGAGTTCGGATTGTTTTTGGACACGCCACCTTCCATACCCATCCACCATAAGCTTTGTGTGTGTGTGTTTTTTAGTGGTTAGTTCGTTTTGGTGTTCCGCGTGAACTTCACTTTGCTTGGTTTTGATTGCTCTCAAGTGTTGCCACTTGCACGATACTATCTTCCAAGGTAAAGTAAGGTTTGGGAGTTGCATTCCTAACCCCCTACCACTTCCATATACATCACTTGGTCTTGTGAAACATGTCTAGGGACTCCAGAACCGAGGATGATTTCTATGAAGAATCCACGATGAGCCACCATGCATATGCCTCCACAAGCATGGATGACATGATGGAGCACTACACCGACAATAGCTCCACATGCTTGGGTGAGATGGAGTTCTACAACAACAATAACTCCCCAAGCATGGACAACTTCAAGCACGACAACGACAAGCTCCTCAAGTCGCATCGACCAAGAGGGAGCCTCCACCTCGAGAGCGCCAAGGTCCACCATCACATGGACAAGTTCGAAAGCTCCCTCAACAACTTCAAGAGCGACATGGACAACAACTTCGCCAAAACCATGAGCATGATGGCCAAGACTAATGATGCTTTGCGCTCATTACAACACCTCACCAAGAAGAGTGCCAAGAACAAGGAGCATCATCACGAGCGTCATGTGGATGACCAAGTGCGCCATCTACATCAACCTTTGGCAAGGCACGCTAATGACCTCCGTCGACACCATCATAAGGCGCCTTCAACTACTCGTGCCACCACCAAAAGGGCACCAAGAGCAAGCTCTCCTCCACGCCATCAAGATTCACGCCAAGAGTGTACACTTCAAGATGGATGAAGCCAAGGCCACATATGTGATGAAGTCAATCCGAGCACCGCTCTCGACAACAACATGAGCCTACTCCCACCACTACCACAAGATGGCGACGACAAGGTCAAGAATGGTGAGCATGGGATTTTCCCTTCACCAAAGGAGGCGCATAGAGATGAGAGAACCGAGCCTACCCCTACATGCTTGAGTGATGATGTGGTACCAATCCCATGTGAGTATGAGAGCCACTTAGCCCCCCTTGAGTGAAAACAAGAGTGAGATGAATGACTCCACCATACGTGAGAATGAGTGCTTCCACTTGGAGGGCATGAGTGATACACCTAGTGATTTGAGAGTGGTAGTTGATAGGTCATGTGAGACCACTTTGATTTCTAACGACTTACCCTCTACCTCTAGTGTGTTTCCTCATGTTGTGCTAGGTTCCATGGATCAAGAAGCGCCAAGCTTGGAGATGATGATGCCTCCTACCAATAAGATGTAAATGGGGGATGAAGATGATGCCATCCCCATATTGGATGAAGAAGTCGCCCACGTGGAGGCCAATGCTACCACAACACCCACTTCATATGAGAGGTATGAACAAGGTAAAAATAAGGGTGTTGATGATGCCATGATCCCACTAGTGGACATGATGACTTGTGATGATTGGCATGCTATGGATGATGTTTGTGATATCACATATGCTTCATTGATATTTCCATGTGATACTTTGCCTTTGCATAATGTTGAGCATGTGAAATTATTTGATTGTGATGATGTTGCCATAGACATGCCATGCTCTAAACGTTACGTTGATGATATCATTGCTTGCACTTTGTTGAACAATTGCTCTTTTCAATGTTTTGCTTGCAATGATGTTACCAATGGTACCCCTCGAACCATGCTTTGTCATGAATGTTTTACAACCTCTCATGTTGCTTGCAATAAGTTGAATAATTGCTCTTTCACTTGTTTTGCTTGCAACAATAATTCTCATATGGTTTATATTGAGATGGCCCCCATAGCTTTCTCAAATTTTGGAGATTTTGATGATTGCCATGATAAGCATGTTCCCCACTTGCATACTCACCATGCCTATTTTTCATACTTGATTAACACTAATGGTGATGTGCACAAGAAGAGATATGTCATGATGGATGATGTGTTTCTCTACCATGCACACACATTCTTCCTTTTGTTTTTCATGTGTGTAGGTACCCGCACAAGAATGTCAACCTTAGTTGAGCACGAGTTGACAAAAAGATCTCTAGAGGCATCCCCCACGTGAGTTCAAGATTGAACCCAACTCTGATACCTTTTGCATGCTTTGCATCTTTCATGTTGACAAATTCCTCTTTCCTATGGTTTGATTGCAAGCATGTTAATGGTATTCTTTCACCTTGTTACAATCATGTTTCATTGCTTTTGGATATGGATGCTTTGTGTGTTGCCACAAAAATGTTGAACAATTTCTCATTCCGATGTTCCGTGTGCAACCATAATGCCATTTTGAGCATGTATTGTCATGAGAGCTTCCAAGTCTCTCGTATTGTTGTTGCAACAAACATAAGGACCACTTGCTCTTTCATATGGTTTGTTTGCAAACATGTTGTTTTTGCTACCGCTTGTGATACTCATACTCCCATGATTTTGGCTTTTGATGATATGTGTACGGCATCCAACATATTGAACAATTGTTCTTTCCAATGGTTGGTTTGCACACATAATGATGTTGCTTTGGATATTCTTCCTCATGTGTTTTTGCCGAATTCTCCTAGCTTTGCATCAAAGATGTTGATCAAGATTTTAGTCACTTGCTTTGAGTGCCACACTAAGATGTTATATGGAGTTTTTGAGTTCCCACATTTGGATGATGTTCAATTAACTTCCATGCACTTTGACCTTGCATACGCATTTCGTTTGCGATACCTGAGTTGTGCTAATAGTGTTGTGAACAAGAATGGACATGCCACAAATGACATGCTCCTCTATCACACACAAACATATGTTGCTTGGTCTTTGTTGTGTGAAGGTACAATTGCATACGTGTCAACCTCTATGGACAAAGAGTTAACAAGACGAATCGAAGAGAGTTACCTAGGGCTATCCTTCAATGATCTATCTCTATATCATAAGGTGACTTCCTTCTACTTGAGGACTCATGCTATAATCTTCATGAATTGGCTACTCTTTGAGTGTTGCTTCACTTTTGTTGTGAGCTTTGTAGGCTTCATGGAAGGTGAAGGAACATTGAAGAGTTGCCACATCAAGCTTCTCAAGGACGACTATATGGTGAACCCTAGGATCAAGAAGGTCTCTCGACATCATCTTCTTAGGATGATCATGAAGAGTCGAGGACGACTCTTTTTGAAGGGGGGGGGGAGCTGATGCAGCCCGTCCTACAGACGCTACTACATCCACAATGCCAAGTCCCCAAGATCATCCCCAAGTCAACCAAGAAGATGGACCATGATCGGCCAGCTCCAGAATGAGAGTCTCCGCCGTCATGGCCCCGGAGAGTCCGCCCGAATCTAGCCGGAGTGTCCGGCGCGACTCGGCCGGAGTGTTTGGCCCGCCCCAGCCCTAGCCTGGTGTGGACATTCAGAAGGCCAGTTCGGACACTACCCGGACACTACCCGGAGTGTCTGGCTACCCCGGACTGTCCGGTCACTCCGACCCGTACTGTCCGGCCCAAGTGATGGGCCTGCGAGCCAACAGCTGGGCCCTTGGCCCATGTACCCCTCTATTTCGCACCAAACCCTAGTTTTATGCCCAAACTACCCCTGAACTTGTGGCTGGCCTATAAATAGAGCCCCCACCCCCTCATGTATCCCTTAGGCATAGATGATAGACTAAAGACATCACCCTTTGTGGAATCTCTAGTTTTGCCTCATCCCCTTCTACCAAAGGGGATCGACTATCGTCACCACCTCGTTGGAGTTTGCATCGCGCCTCCCTTGTTGTACAAGGCCTTGGCATCGATGTCCCTTTGCCAAGACTTCAAGACCCTCTCCAAGGTGTTCTTCCCTCTCCGCTGGGGATTGACGGGAGCACCTTGACCGATCTTTCCTTGCGAGGATTCTATCGGACCGGTGGCCACCGGTGAGAGCAATCGACCTTGTATCGTGTGTGTTTTGCGTGTGTTCATCGTGTTCTTCGCGAGGTGTGCGTCTGCTTCCGCTACCTTCTCCCTTTCCCCTCGCTTTCCCATCGATTTGACCACGAGATCCGTGAAGATTGGGCCACCCTAGAGGTTTGCCCTCATCATTACCTCAACCTTGATAGCAATGGTCCCAATCATAATAGTTTGAATTTTTTCTCTTGGTATGGGACAATATATTTCTCCAACTTTAATGCCCTCAACATGTTCAATTGAATTCAAACCATAAGTCCTTTCAATCTTCTTGGGGAAATAGACAGTATGTTCCTTCTCATTAACAGTGAAGGTCACCTTCCCTTGATTACAATTAATAACAGCTCCTGCAGTATTTTAAGAAAAGGTCTCCCAAGAATAATAGACATATTATCATCTTCAGGCATGATAGTTTGAGAGGATGCTCACATAAGAAATATTAGTTGAAGTAAAAGAGAGCATCAAGAAGCAAATTCAAAACACATTTAAGTCTAACCCACTTCCTATGCATAGGAATCGTGTATGCAAATAAATTCACAAAGAACAAAGTGATAGGCATAGGAAGATAAAACAAGAGTAACTTCAAAACTTTCAGCACATAGAGAGGTGTTTCAATACCATGAAAACTTCTACAACCATATTTTCCTCTCTCATAATAATTTTCAGTAGCCTCATGAATAAACTCAACAATATAACTATCACATAAAGCATGCTTTTCATGATCTACAAGCACTAGAGCTTTATTATAAAAAAATTCAAAAGAATCCTCAGGAACATAACATTCATCCTCCTTTAGTAAGCATGGGGGACAATCAAATAATGTAAGGGATAAAGAGTTACTCTCATTAGAAGGTAGGCATGGGTAGCTAATCCATTATTCCTCCTTTTGTTCATTACTCTCCTCCTCTTTTTCATCTAATGAGATTTCAGGTTCATCAATTTCTTCTTCCATAGGATGTTGCAAGGCATTAATCTCTTCCATTTGTGGAAAGCATCTATTAATATATTCAAGAATATAGCCATTTTCATCCTTGTAATTATCAAAGCAAAATTTAAGTAGGCCATAAACCTCATATTTGTAAGGTGAATCATCAATATTTTCAAGCAAACTAGCAAGTTCAAAAGCACCCTTCCAAGCAATAAATTCTTCAATTTGTTCCACATCATAAAAGTCATAATTTCTGTTAACATAAGAAGATATGGTAACATTTTCATTATACTCACATTGAAAAGGGAGGTGTTTGTACCTCCTACAGCAACAAGATTTATCCAAGCAATAAGTAATATTATAAGTAGAGCACACGTTTCTAGCAATGGTATACAATTTATCAATTTGTTCCCATAAGTGTTTA
Organism: Avena insularis; assembly: GCA_023614405.1. Taxonomy (NCBI): domain Eukaryota; kingdom Viridiplantae; phylum Streptophyta; class Magnoliopsida; order Poales; family Poaceae; genus Avena; species Avena insularis. The sequence goes on along the minus strand of CM042684.1, from coordinate 269,716,564 downwards.
CCTTTTTGTGACAAGCGGTGTTCCTTATAATAATATTTTTGATCTTCCGTGATCCCACGTTGCCAATAAGATTCAGTTTCAAAGAAACCAGCCATTGACAGCAAGCATGATATAGCAAGACAATAATAAACCAACAAAAATAAAAACTAGAGTAGGAACTAACCTTTTTTTGTATTTTTGATAAAGAAACAAGCAAACAAGGCAGAAATAAACTAAGCTTGAACAATAGTGATTCCAAGTAGACTTGATAAATAAAGCTATGCTCCCGACAATGGCCTTGAGAAAATAGTCTTGATGACCCACAAGTATAGGGGGTGTATTGCAGTATTTTCGAGGGAAGTGAAACCCAATTTATTGATTCTACACAAGGGGAGCCAAAGAATATTTATAAGCCTTAACAACCGAGTTGTCAATTCAGCTGCACCTGGAAACAATCTTGCTCACAACAGTTTATCAGTAGCAACAGTTTTGTAGTAGGAATAGCAAAGTAACAGTAGTAGTAAAGCAAAGACAGAAGTAACAATAGCAGTAAACAGTGGGATTCGAGTGCGGTAGGCATAGGGATGGATGGACGGGCGTTGCATGGACAAGACAATTCACATAGCAATCAGAACATAGGGCAATTGCAGATAAATAAGATAAAGCATCCAAGTACTAGATAATCCTAGGCATGTGTTCCATATATAGTCATACGTGCTCGCAATGAGAACTTGCACAACATATTTTGTCCTGCCAGCCCGTTTGGAGCAGGGCCTCAAGGGAACTACTGGGAATTAAGGTGCTCCTTTTAATAGAGCACCGGAGCAAAGCATTAACACTCTGTGAAAACATGTGATCCTCACATCAAAGCCATTCCCTCCGGTTATCCGATTTACATCGCCGGGGCCATTGGTTCCGGACAACAACGTGTGTATACAATTTGTAGATAAGACCATAAACAATACTATCATAATGAATCAATAACATGTTCAGATCTGAAATCATGGCACTCGGGCCCTAGTGACAAGCATGAAGCATAACAAGTCGCAACAAAGTCATAAAGCACTAATAAAAGATACTAGGCACCATGCCCTAACAATCTGATGCCATTACTTGAACGATCTCATCTAATCCCTACCATCCCCAAAGCCTACAGTGGGGGATTACTCACTCATAGATGAGGGAAACATGGATGGTCGATGGAGAAGCGATGGTGATGATGATGGCGATGATCTCCTCCAACTCCCCGTCCGTGAGTGCGAACAGAGTTTACAGTGCTGTTTCGGAATCTGGTGGTGGCGGTGGGCGGAACTCCTTACGGAAAAACGTCAAACCCCAGTTTTTAGGTCGGAAGGATTCTTATAAGCGAAGAGGGAGACCGAGGAGGTGCACTGGGGCCCACCATGCCACAGCACGGCCAGGCCCAGCCAGCGCTTTGGGGGTCGTGTGACCCACAGCTCTCCTCCGTCTCGTATTGCTCCTGGTCTTAGGAAAAATAGGCACTTTGGCTTTTGTCCGTCCAATTCAGAATATTCATTTCGACTTTCCTGGAACCAAAACAGCAGAAAATAGGCAGGTAGCCTTTGTGGCTCTTGTTAATACGTTAGTCCAAGAAATCATATGAAAAGTACTCCAAAGTGTGGACAAAACACAAGAAAGGAGATAAAACCAAGCATGGAACATCAAAAATTATAGATACATTTGCAATGTATCACCAAGTCACGCCTCAACCCTACAAGTAACTGACCGGGAGAATGGCCTAGCTCGCATAGTCGTTAATGTCACCTTCTTCTTCCATCATTCTCAAAGTCTAACAAAGTAAATAGCCAGGGACAATGCCAATGAGTACATTTGAATGTACTCGCAAACCACCTTAAGGGAGTATCAATGAAAGTATATGCAATATGGCTATGGTAGTAGGAGGGTTCCATCTGAGGTTCTTTTCTAAAACAAGTTTCTCTCGTAGATATGGCATCCCCATATCTTTGTTGAAAAACTTTTGAGAATATTTGAAAGCATTTGAAGTTGAAAACCACTAGGTTAGGGTCACCCACTATCATCTCCTGGCCATCCCATGACCAGGTCACCTTCCTTTGGCGGTCATCCCATGACCGCACCTCTTCTTCTCTTTGGGTCATCCCACGACAAGATCATTTACAAAAGCTTTGCTTTCTCAAAACATTGTTGAAAATTAAACCAATACTGCTAAGAAGCAACTTTCCCAACCATCCATGACTGATACCTTTAATCTGGATTCACGGATGTAGTATAATAGCTTTTTCCCCAGAAGACCTAGGTTTAATCGAACCTCAGAAAGCAATGCTAAAAGGAAATAAAAAGGACACGTCTATAAGACTTTGTTTATTTGTTTTACCTTAGTTTACTGGACCAATCTAGTTTACTTATAATGGGTTGAATCAATGGATGGATATTGGCCATGGTTGAAGATCCACCTGCAGCTGCACATCATATGGGATAAAAGATAACAATAACCATAGTCATGTGTTATGTTTGAACGGAGATAATTTCTTGTGGGCAACGCATCCTAATATACTAGAGCCCCCATGATGCAACGGGCATAGCAATAGTCTTTTAATCCAACCGAGTGCACACGAAAGCAACGGGCTACAAACGATCATTAAGTATAAAACACGGATCAAAGCTTTAAGTGGTGATGTTGTTCTGATCCCGAATGGGTCGCTAAGTGAAGATCATACTACCCTTTCTGTCACTAGGGTTCCTATGAGATTGCCGCTAGCCAAGTATCTCACCTCAATCATTTATCAGTCTATGGGATCTTGGGTACCTACAAGTCCACAGATCGAGACAAGAGACAAAGAAACAAAAGATACAAATCTCAATTGGAAAAAAATACAATACTCCCATGAATTAGATGCACATAATCGCTGCGAGGTTTGTCCCCAACCCGCATCTCATCAGTACTACTCACTCATAACAAATAGATCGGATATAGAAAACTTCATACAAATACTTAGATTGAAATCAAATATTCTTACAATGGTTGCCAAATCACAAGTAGATCTAAAGTACAAATCAATGGCTATGGCTAGTGTACGGGATGGATGGTGGAAGCGATGAATAATGGATGAACAATGGTAGCATATCTTTGCAATTATTAGTCATTAGTAGCAAGGATTGAGAGTTTGCATATCTTTGCAATTATTAGTCATTAGTAGAAAGGATTTAGAGTTTCTTGGAAATTTCTTGACCAAAAACAATGTTTAAACGCGGTGGAAGATGGCTAATTTTGGAGACATCAACTTCCCAAATCTCAAACCTTGATCACCCTCGAGTAAGAAGAACCAAAATAACTATAAGGAATTCAAGTTTAAACTTGAAACAACGAGAATAAGAATTCACTTACCGTTGGTAGTCATATGCACTCAGCACTTCATTCATTTGCGAGGCTTATCAAAGTTGGAGAGATGACAAGAATACTATACAAGATTCGGTAAGTCAAGACAATCAAAATAAAGTATAATATAAGTATAAGTAACTAGAAGTGTAGCAATCAATCCAATTCTTCTAATGAACTCTCATCTTGCCAAGGAACACTAGGATGTTTAAATAGCATAATTGAGTAAGAGAGTTTCATGTCCTAAGTAGCATAACAATGAAGTGTCTTATTTACACCCACATCAATAAATCAAGTCTATCAAAAAAACTTCTAACCCAATCACTGTTTTTCAATAAAAACTCGTAAAGTAGTAATGAGACCATGCCAAGGACTTGTTATGTGGATCTCATAGATATCACTTTTTTTATTCTTTCAAGGATCGCTGGATGTTTCTTTTGCAAGTGTTTGCATAACCTTTGAGAGTAACAATACGTTTACCCATATATTGACATGTATGACACTCATTTCATCAACTCATAGCCAAAATCTAGGGTTATGCCATAGACCGTTCAAAAGATCGTGGAGTTGTTGGCACCCCAAAGATGTGCACTGGAGACATAGAACAAAATTGTCTCACTTCCTTCTTTCTTTCTTTTGTTTGAGCTAGTGCCGCGGTTTGATCCACAAGGTTAGCTTTGGCATGCATCACATTTACCACTAGACTTTATTTCAATCAAACAACTCCTTTCATGAGTGCCGTCAAGACTATCAAAATATCTATGGGCTTAAGTATCTTCAAGGGTATACTCTCAAGAAAATTATTCATCAAACAAGTCATAAATTTCAGATTTCTTCTTATTGTACTTGTTTGGCAGTATTATTTCCAAGGCAAGACTCGGTTAACTAAAAGAACTAGAGCAAGAGCTTCACCAACTAATCATAATACTAATAAAAAGCCTTACTCTAACCATATTAAATTACTTCCCACAAGCATGGCATCTTATCAAATCAACCAACTAAGATAAACAACTCAAACTTCATAAGTGGGAGACATAGGACATACCTCAAGTGACTTCATGATCCTCTTCCTTATAGGGATGTGTTCCTGAAAAACTCAAACACAATTACTCTCATAAATATATTAAAGCAAAGAGGCAAAGTGCGAATCCACATTTACGAAAAAGGAAGAAAGGAAACATCTTTTTGTATTTTCAAGGATAGGGATTAAATAATAGAAAAGAACTTGCGACCAAACAAGGGTTTTAAGAAAATAAAAACAAAAACAAACTAAAAACAAAATCAAACTAAAAAGCAAAGTGTTGGAACAAGCCAACGCGAGTGTTTCAAAGCTCTCAAGGAGCAGGAGTACAACCTTGTTATTACACAAATAAATTTGCTGGGGGAACACATCCCCAAGCTTAGGCTTTTGCAAGCCTAGTTTTTTTGAGTGAAACAGTAGGGAAAATCCCCACTGCAATTTTTTCATTATATGGGTATGAGTATGTTACAATGAGAAGATTGCAGATGAGTCTATTGATCTAAGACAAATCAAAAAGAGAAAAAAGTGCCACCTCAAAAGAGGGCAAAGATCTACTCTATCTCTGATCTAAGTGATGATTCAGCCAGGTTTTGAATTTCTCCTGGTTTTTTCTTTTGATTCTGAACTGTATCCATCTCATCTCTTGATAGAAGATTGCTTTCCATCTTTCGAGTGTGGGTCTTTTGTCATTAAAATTTTTCTCATTTCTGCAGATCCAGATACCCCAGGTAGTCATGACAATAATTTTTGCAAGCCTAGTTGTTGCTCATTGTGGTTGCGGTGTATAGTCTCCCATGTTCTAATGGCTGCTCCAATCATGGAACTGGGTGGCGAGGCTTGTAGTAGCGTATCGAAGGTTGATGGAGAGGTTGTTCATGTTTTGGATATTTCCTTCAAGTGCGTAGATGTCTTCATAGGTCATGTAGTAGTTTGGTGGCTGCTCATCTTGTTCGGGTCCTCCTTGTTCTACTTCTTAATCTTCTCCTCCTCCCATAGGTATTTCTTGTTGGGTAGATTAGCTTCAACCTGCACGTCAAAACGCAAACGTCCATCCTCGATAGAGAATAAACCGTTAGGCAAAGGAGGCGGGATCAAGTGATCTGCTCCAGGTATATCGAAGAAGTATCTATCATGAGTTTTAGAAACCATACCACATGCTCTTAGAGTAGAGAGACCGAGACGGTGACTTCCTATCAACGGTTGGATGTTACCTAGGTTGATGCGAAGTGCACGTGCAAGAACGGTCACAACTCCCCCTCCGCATATGGGTCCTCAAGATTGAAGAGCCTGATGCTTAAGGTAAAACACAAGAAGGGCGCCTAAATTTGGCGTTAAGTTACAATTAATAATAGCAGCTTTTGCAAGGATCAACATGTCCTCCTCATTAACTCTAGTAAACTCACCACGTGCCTGCAAAGTATTAGTAATCACATAGAATAAATATCGAATAGCAGGGTGATCAATTTGGTTCCCCTTGGGTGTGTTTCCATGGATTCTCATTAAATTAAAGTACTTCCAAGGTGCAGGATTTAAAAAAAAGTAGTTGTGCGTAAATCGGTAGTGGTGTTGGCAAACCCAAAGCATTCAGCCCATTGGCTAAGTGTTAAGGTGTACTCACAATTCATAAGGCGGAACTTGATGCGATCAACTCCGGGCCTTTGTTCCTCGGTACAACCATAACGGTCCACTGTGTGTGTCAAGGTGTTGAAGAACTCAAGCGTCAAGTGGCGATACGTGGCAACATCCTGAAAGACAAAATCATATAAACCAACATTGTTGCAAAGTAAATAAAAATCAGCACGAATTCCAAGTTGGTTCAGGATATAAGGACATACCCACTTGGTGGACTTGATTTCTCGAAGCTTGAGACGATTGAAATAGTTCAGCTGAAACTCCTTGATGAACTCAATACCAAGTAACTCGGAGGTCAACGCATCAACGGGTGGTGCGGAGGATTTCGCAGCCAACTCACGTGTACGGCTCCTCGTATTCATCTAAAAATAAAAATAAGATAAAGTAAATAAATTGCTAATAATTTTTTGGTCCAATAAAAACAAGCATAAATGATTCTCTACACTAACTACAAAATAAACTCCCCTAATAAAATACTAAGCATGCTCAATATCAATATTGAATCAAGAACAAGACCTAAGTCTAGATTGACAATGATGAAAGATTGAGTGCAGCTTTTGCACAAATAAGTTGAGGATCGGAGGAGAATCATACCTTAGATCGAATGAGTGCGAGGAATTGAAGAAAGATTAAGTAAATTTGAAGATCCAATGGAGGTGTTTTTGAGTTTGCAGGAAGAAGAAAGAGAAATATTTGTGTTTGGAAATTTTAGGTTACCTCCTCGGGATGAATATCACGGCCGTGTATGTGGTACGGGTGGGTGTTACGGCCAGAGCCCACCCGTACCGGGTGAAATATCTTGGGGGTGATGACTCCCTTCTTGCGGTGCACTCGGTATGGGCGTGTGGTATAGTCGCACATGCCCGTACTTCTGGTCATTATCGGTTTTGTGTCTTCACTTGAAATCTGATGTTTGCTCGACGGTATCGTACAGGCACGCGGTACGGGCACGTCCAGCCATACCAGTGGTCGTTAAGAGCATTGGTCCCTGCGGCAAAAATCAGAATTTCTATCTTCCTTCGGTTCGATGTGGTACGGGCACACGGTACGGTCACTTCTGGCCGTACCAGTGATCGTTAATAGCAATATGAGCTACAAAACATAAATTTTGTATTAGAAGCTCCGTGTGCCTTTGCACATCTTATCAAAGGACAAAATAACAGCAAATATACTATATAAAGAATCAACAATACTTCTTAGGCCATGTGTTAGTAAAATAAAATATAGAGGATTACCTTATTTCTTCTCCTCTCTCCAAAGGTCTTCTTGAACACTCTTTACTAAAAACAAAAACAAAACAAAACTAACACATAAAAAAATTATTCACATGGGTTGCCTCCCATGAAGCACTTCTAGTTAAGGTTAATTAGCTTGACCCTGATGGCAATCACTTAGGTTTAAGAAGTGGAATACCCACTCCAAAGTAGTTGGCTTTTAAAGTAATTACACCATCATCATCATTAGGCTTGGCCTTCTTTTTCCTAGGGAAGTGGACTATAAAGGGATGTCTAGATGGTAGCCCTATTCTCACATTCCCCTCATGTAAATTAATCAAAGTTTTAATAGTTCTTAGGAATGGCCTACCTAGAATTATAGGTGCTATGAGATCTTCAGGCATGTCCACAATAACAAGATCAATAAGAGCGGGACGTCCTTTAATTTCAATAACTATATTTTCCTTAGTCCCAACAGTTTGTTTATAAGTTGAATCAACTAGATGGAATCTCAGTTCATTAGTAACAAATGGCCCCAAGTTTAATTTGTCGAATAAGCTTTTGGAAATTGTTGAGACGCTCGCACCAAGATCACAAAGTGCAGATATTTCATTGACACCGAACTTAAGTTTAATAGTGGGCCCAAATATATCATCTAGCTTAGTTGGAAGCTTATCAACTAGTCTTTTATACTCCATCTCTAAATCTCAAACTTTTAGATGCTACTTGTTATATAAATTGTTGGTACATAGCATCATTACCTTGTTCTATACCTGGAATCTTCACGGTGATCATCTTTAGTAGATCTTCCATGGTATATTCCGGTGTTGGCGCATTGCTATAGTCCAGCTCTTTAGGTTTCTCTTCATTCGGTACCACCCTCATCATTTTGAGGTATTCTACCAGATTTGGCTCGGGTTTTCCAGTAAACTTTGCTAGTATGAGAGCTTGGCTCTCTGCTACCTTACCCAGCTGAGCCTCCACGGTCTTTGTTCTTTCCTATAGATCCTGCACATCATTTCTAGTTGCAATAGCCTGGTTAGATAATTTTCCTATATTACTTTCATGGTTCTCCGTGATTTTAATAAGCATATTATTTTGCTCGGTTTGAGCTTGTATAAATGTTCGAACAGTTTGCTCAAACGAGAGATTTCCATGATTTGCTCCATTAGTGTTATCATAATTATTATAAGGAGCTCTTGTAGGATTAGAATGATATTTTTGAACATTAGAAGAATATTTATTTTCCATGCAGGATTAAAAGGAGTGTGAGCTATAAAATTAACATCATTAACATCGGTAGCGGTAGCATTAACTTGGGTATCATCTTTACTCTTTACTATGCTAAGCAGCTCGTATACCTTAGATGTAAGCTCTTCATTATTTACATCGGTAATTGAGCTTACTCTCTTAGAGGTTCTTTCCACATGCCATTGGGCATGGTTGTTTTGCATATCATCAAGTAACTTCTTTGCAACACTCACTTGCTTTCACATGATTATTCCTCCTGCTTCATTATCTAGCATACACTTAGACATTGGGTTAAGACCATTATAAAACAAATGTAATATAAGCCACTCTTCCATCCCATGACTAGGATAGTTCATTACGGCTTCTTTCATCCTTTCCCACGCAAGCACTAGTGGCTTACGATCTTGTTGTCTAAAGCTTGTAATGTTGGATCTTAGCTGCATAGTTTTAGTTGGGGGAAAAATTTAGTCATAAACAAGTTAGTACATTCCGCCCAATATTTAATAGTGCCCTTTAATAGAGCTAGCAACCAATCCTTACCTTTCTTCTAAGAGAGAAAGGAAACAATCTTAATACACATCATGTCGCAAATTTCAGTGAAAGTGTTTAAGTGCAAACCCAAATCTTTAGCGGATGATCCCCCAAATTGATTTTGCTGAACCAAACATAAAAGGTTAGGCTTTATTTCATATGTTTCCGCATCAACTACGGGCTGAGTGATAGGTGCACGAATAAAATCATTAGTGGGAGTAGCATACTCCCCTAATCTATTTTGAGCCATTACTCTTATATTTTTGGTATTTTATAAGTAATGAAAACAAATAACAAGTAACTATTTTTTTGTTTTTTCAAATAGATAACAGGAAAGTAAACTAATAACAAGAATTAAACTACAAACTAATAATAAAACTAAAAACAAGGTCTCTACTGACCTCACGGGGATAGCGAAATTTCTTCCCTAGCAATGGCGCTAGAAAAAGGGTTGATACCTTCGATACAGATTCATGGATGTAGTATAATAGCTTTTTTCATAGAATACCTAGGTTTAATCGAACCTCATAAAGCAATACTAAAAGGAATTAAAAAGGACATGTCTACAAGACTTTGTTTGTTCATTTTATCTTAGTTTACCGGACCAATCTAGTTTACTTTATAATGGGTTGAATCAATGGATGGAGATAGGCCAGGGTTGAAGATCCACCTACAGCTGCACATCATATGGGATAAAAGATAATAATAAGCATAGTCATGTGTTATGTTTGAATGGAGATAATCTCTTGTGGGAAACACATCCTAATATACTACTGCACCTGTGATGCACCGGGCATATCAATAGTCTTTTAATGCAACCGAGTGCACACCGAAGCAACGGGCTACAAACGATTATTAAGTGTAAAACACAGATCAAAGATTAAAGTGGTGATGTTGTTGTGATCCCGAATGGGTCGCTAAGCGTAAACCATACTTCCCTTTATATCACTAGGGTTCCTATTGAAATACTTGTTATTGATGTGTACTTGACTAGTACTCACAGTAGCACCTGGGTATTTGATACCGGATCAGTTGCTAATATATGTAACTCGGTTCAGGGGCTGCGGAACAAGCGACAACTAGCAAGGGATGAGGTCATGATGCGGGTCGGCAATGGATCAAGAGTTGATGTGATCGCCATCGGAACGCTGCCTCTCCATATGCCATCGGTATTAGTTATAAACCTAAATAATTGTTATTTGGTGCCTGCACTAAGCATGAACATTGTATCCGGATCGTGTTTGATGCAAAGTGGTTATTCATTTAAGTCTGAAAACAATGGTTGTTCGATTTATTTGAATAATATCTTTTATGGTCATGCACCTATGTTGAATGGTTTACTTCTGTTGGATCTCGATAGCAGTATTACGCATATTCATAATGTTGATGCTAAAAGGATTAAACTTGATAATGATATATCTACATATATGTGGCACTGCCGTCTAGGTCATATTGGTGTTAAACGCATGAAGAAACTCCATTCTGATGGACTTTTGGAATCACTTGATTTTGAATCATTTGATACATGTGAGCCATGCCTTATGGGCAAGATGACTAGAACGCCGTTTTCCGGTTCAATGGAACGGGCGACATATCTATTGAAAATCATACATACTGATGTGTGTGGACCAATGAGTGTGTCGGCGCGAGGTGGATATCGTTATTTTGTTACTTTCATGGATGATTTGAGTAGATATGGGTATATCTATTTGGTGAAACACATGTCTGAAACTTTAGAAAAGTTCAAAGAATTTCAGAATGAAGTGGAAAATCATCGTAACAGAAAGATCAAATTTCTGCGGTCCGACCGTGGAGGAGAGTATCTTAGTTACGAGTTTAGCACACATATGAAAGACTGTGGAATAGTTTCACAACTCACGCCTGCCGGAACACCACAACGTAATGGTGTGTCAGAGCATCGTAATCGTACCTTATTGGATATGGTTCGATCTATGATGTCTCTGACTGACTTGCCACTGTCATTTTGGGGTTATGCACTGGAAACAGCTGCATTCACTTTAAATCGGGTAACATCTAAATCCGTTGAAACGACACCGTATGAATTATGGTTTGGAAACAAACCTAAGCTGTCATTTCTTAAGGTTTGGGGATGCGATGTTTATGTGAAGAAACTTCAACCGGATAAACTCGAACCCAAAGCGGAAAAATGCGTCTTCATAGGATACCCTAAGGAAACAATTGGGTATACCTTCTATCACAGATCCGAGGGCAAGGTTTTTGTTGCCAAGAATGGATCCTTTCTTGAGAAGGAGTTTCTCGCGAAAGGTGTGAGTAGTCGGAAGGTAGAACTCGAAGAGGTTATTGAACCTTCTCTTCATGGAATGGCGAGTGGCGCAGCACCGGAAGTTGTTTCGGAGTTGACTTCACCTGATGAAGAGAGAGGTAATGATAATGATCATGAAACTCCAAAAGAGGACACTACCGAACCTCGCAGGTCAAGCAGGACACGTGCAGCTCCTAAACTGTACGGCAATCCTGTTGTGAATTTCATGGTTGATGAAATGGATGACCCTGCGACATATGAAGAAGTGATCATGAGCCCGGATTCCAACAAATGGCTAGAAGCGATGAAATCCGAGATCGAATCCATGTACGAGAACCAAGTTTGGACCTTGGTGGACTTACCTCACGACCGAAAGGCCGTTGTGAATAAATGGATGTTCAAAAGGAAAACTGATGCTGATGGTAATGTGACCATCTATAAGGCTCGACTTGTCACAAAGGGGTTTCGACAAATTCAAGGAGTTGACTACGATGAGACATTCTCTCCCGTAGCGATGCTTAAGTCGGTTAGGATTATGTTAGCAATTGCTGCATATTTCGATTATGAAATATGGCAGATGGATGTCAAAACTGCATTCCTCAATGGTAATATTGAAGAAGAGTTGTATATGATACAACCTAAGGGTTTTGTTGATCCTAAGGATGCTAATAAGGTGTGCAAACTTCAGCGATCCATCTATGGACTGAAGCAAGCATCACGAAGTTGGAATCTCCGCTTTGATGAGGTGATCAAAGAGTTTGGATTTGTCCAAACTTATGGAGAGGCCTGTATTTACAAGAAAGTGAGTGGGAGCAATGTGGCATTTCTCATATTATATGTGGATGACATATTATTGATTGGAAATGATATAGATCTTTTAAACAGTGTTAAAAGTTATCTAAACAGCAAATTTTCGATGAAGGACCTTGGTGAAGCTTCATATATATTAGGCATTAAAATCTATAGAGATAGATCAAGACGCCTAATTGGGCTATCGCAGAGTACATACCTTGATAAGATATTAAAAAAGTTTAATATGGACGAAAGTAAGAAGGGGTTCTTACATATGTTGCAAGGCAAGACATTGAGTAAGACTCAAAGTCCGGCTACGGCGGAAGAAAGAGAGATAATGGATAAGATCCCCTATGCCTCAGCCATAGGCTCTATAATGTATGCCATGCTATGTACAAGACCGGATGTGGCACATGCTATTAGTTTGACTAGTAGGTACCAATCTGATCCAGGTTCGGAACACTGGATAGCGGTCAAGAATATCCTTAAGTACTTGAGAAGAACTAAGGATATGTTTCTTGTATACAGAGGTGAAGAAGAGCTAGTCACTAAGTGTTATGTCGATGCTAGCTTTGACACCGATCTGGATGACTCTAAGTCTCAATCCAGATTCGTATTTCTCTTGAACGAAGCAGAAGTTAGTTGGAGGAGTTCCAAACAACCTGTGGTGGCTGGATCAACAATGGAGGCGGAATATGTTGCTGCTTCAGAAGCGGCGCCGGAGGCAGTTTGGATGAAAAAGTTCATTACGGAACTGGGTGTGGTTCCCAGTGCGTTGGACACAATGATGATCTATTGTGACAACAATGGAGCCATAGCCAACACAAAGGAACCAAGGTCTCACAAGAATTCCAAGCATATTGAGCGCCGGTTTCACTCCATCCGCGAGCATGTCAAGGATGGAGATATAAAGATTTGTAAAGTGCACACGGACCTGAATGTAGCAGATCCGTTGACTAAAGTACTCCCTAGGGCAAAACATGATCAACACCAGAACTCCATGGGTGTTAGATTTATCACTATATAAACTAGATTATTGTCTCTAGTGCAAGTGGGAGACTGAAGGAAATATGCCCTGAGAGGCAATAATAAAGTTGTTATTATGTATTCCTTGTATATGATAGATGTTTATTTTGCATGCTATAATTTTATTTATAGGAAACATCAATACATGTGTGTTTAATAAACAAAAAGGGTTCCTAGTTATGCCTCTCTTATAGACTAGCTTGTTGAGTAACAAGATGATCAAGGTTTCCTGATCATGGACATTGGATGTTGTTAATAACAAGGTCACAACATTTGTGAAATGATGTGATGAACATTCATCCGAAGTATAGCATTACGATCAAGTAATTATGTTTATATTGCTATAACATCATACGAAGTAATCTTTATCCTTAGACCATGAGATCATGTTAATTGCTAACACCGGGAGAGTATCTTGATAACATCAAACGTCACACCGTAACAGGGTGACTATAAAGATGGGTTCAGTACTACGAAGGTGTTATATTGAGGCTCATGGATCAAGAGTGGAATTTGTCAATCCAGATGACGGATAGATATACTCTGGGCAAGCAAGTGATGTGATCACTAGAATGTTATATCACGGGAACGAGAAAAGAGTGCATGTCGGTAACGAGATCAAACTAGGTATGGAGATACCGATGATCGAATCTCGGACATGTAATATATCGAGAGACAAAGGGATTTAGTTACAAGCGTTAAAGGTTCTCATGATCACAGGAGTCATCGTTGAATGTGTAGGAGTCAGTACGGATCTCCAGGTCCCGCTGCTGATTATTGATCGGAGAAGGGTCTCGATAAGGTCTGCATTATTCACGAACCGTAGGGTGGCACACGTAAGAGTTACCGGACACCATTTTGGAGCACATATGTTTCAGACGAAAGAATTGCAAAGCGCAGGAATTGTTTCAATAGAAACCAGAAATTGTTTCGGGTGAAATTGCAGAAGGTGGTTCTGCATGTGATATTGAAATATTGCAAGGGGCTATATGTGAATGTTTGTTAATTAAAGTAATTAACAAAATTCTGAATAAATTTAATAAAAAGAGTTTTATTAAATGAGAGAGCATTAAATTGGGGAGAAATTTAATGCATTTAAAGTGGAGACTTTAAAAGGGAATGTGAAGAGGCATTTTAATGTGGAGGGGTTACCACCACATGAATGGGGGAGGTGAGGGGTCACCCCCCCATGCGCTGGCCATGGAGAGAGGCACCTCCTCCTATAAAAACCACCCATTCCTCCTTCATCCTCACACCTCCTTGTGAAGGATCTCTCCCCTCTAGAATTATTCCCCATGGTCTCGGATTAGCGAGATACATGTTCCCAGTGGCATTTAAATGCGAAGGAGTTGCTGCTTCCGCTGGATCACTGGAGCGAGGAGGTGGAGGTTGTCCGGTGGCTTGAACGTGTGTGCGAGTGCAGATGCGCTGCTGAGTTGCGGCGCTCGGACTTCCTCACGATCTTGAGATCAGCAAGTGTACGACAACATCAACCACGAGTTCCTACTCGTTAACAAAGCTCGTTGTCTTCGAGGGTAAGTTCTCCATGGATGTATGTCCACCCGTTGCTTTGTATCTAGTAGATAGATCTTGGCGTATAGTTCTCATCGTAGGAAATTTTTTGTTTTCTGTGCTGCAGACCCAACACCTATGAGATCGCCGCTAGCTAAGTATCTCACCTCAAGCCTTTATCAATCTATAGGATCTTGGTTACCTACAAGTCCACAGATCGAGACAAGAGACAAAGCAACAAAAGATACAAATCTCAATTGCAAACAAAATACAATACTCCCATGAATTAGATGCACATAATCGCTGTGAGGTTTCTCCCCAACGCGCTGCCCGTGAGGACTACTCACTCATAACAAATAGATCGGAGATAGAAAACATCATACAAATACTTAGATTGAAATCAAATATTCTTACAATGGTTGCAAAAACACAAGGATATTGAAAGTACAAAGAAATGGCCATGGCTAGTGGATGGGATGGATGGTGGAAGTGATGAACAATGGATGAACAATGGTGTGGATCTCCTTTTGTGGTGTTGTTATGTAATCTGAGAATGGTGGCTCTCTGGCCTGCGGCTGGAGCCTCAAAATATATAGGTGTTTTCACGAAAGTCGTATGGTTTGACGAGACGAGGCCAACGCCACCTGGTATGGGCATACGGTATGGTTGGGCCCTGCCTGTGCTAGTGGTCGTTAAGCATGCTAACGCCCTAAGAATGACTTCCCAATTACTTGGTCGTGTGGACTTCCTCAAAAACCTTCATTATGACTCCTGATTTCACATTAAAACCATGATTTCCTGCAAAACATAAGTCAAAGAGAGGTTTTGCATATCTTTGGAATTATTAGTCATTAGTGGCAAGGACTGAGAGTTTCTTGGCAACTGCTTGACTAAAAACAATGTTTAAACACGGTGGAAGATGGCTAATTTTGGATCCATCAATGACCACAGACACGGCTATTCAAATAGATTTATACTCTGCACTGGTTGTACACTTTACCCATAAGATTCAATACATCCTCCATGAACATGCACAGATTATCATCTCCCTAGGCCATTTTCCTGAACAAGTGGCCCTATTTTTTTGGAAGACTGGACATTCGAGGGATATGATCCCTTATAATTAGTTGCGAGGTATCCCATGGTAGGGAAAACTAACTTCGAGCTAAGCCCCATCCCATTCCAGGGTAATACAGTTGCACGGTTTAGTTGTTCTAGAAAACTACATAGAAACATGTGTGTTTTTGTAAACATTTCCCCCTCTTCTAGTCCGAATCATTTATAAAAAAATATATTTCCTCTTCCAAAACTTCCTCCTGGTAAGGCAACATTACCATGGTTTTACCATACAAAGCATTTGTAAAACTTTTTGAGGTTTCCCAACCTATAGTTTTGCTTTAGCTAAAAGGGGTCTACAAAGGGGTATGGTGTGAACCAACAACCTACAATACTAGGGGATAAGTAGGGGTCATCAAGGGGTTGTACTTTGCATTACCACGCTGTAATAGCTTTGAGGAGCTAAACTACTACGAGATATAAGTAGAGTAAAATAGTAAAACAATGCAATTTTCATAAATAGATAGGTAAAACATGCATAATGTAAATATTAGGATAAGATTATGAGAAAATAGGTGGATTTTCTAGGTAGCAATATGTGCCTGTACTTATTCTTAGAAATCCAATAATAAAATCCTTCTCCCTCTTGACTTCGATCCAATCGCAACTATTGTCATCACGGATCATACGTGCAAGCAAGCAAGATATCACGATCGAGACAAGGAACCAATTGAGTACATCAAAAACTCTAACAACCATCAAAACCAATCAGTAGGTATTGATAATTTGTGTTCAAAGCATTTGGAATCATTCCATTTGCATTTTTAAAACTTTCCTAATGATTTATTTACTAGGCAGTAATCAAACAAGGGGTTTTACACCATGACCAACATCTGTATGATACCAATACAAAAATTTGGTATCACTAGGTAGGTATTGAAATATCAAAACCACTAGAAGTGAAAAAGAGGGCCTAACCCTCCCGTTTCACCCTAACATCCCGTGTCGCCCTCGCTCAGGCGGCACTGGAGGGCCTAACCCTAGCCGCCACTAGGGTAGGCCACCCCCTCTCCCCTGCCTCCGTCGGAGGACGCGGCCGGGCAAAGGTCACACCATCGACGATGGGGGAGGGGTCTCTCCTTCTCCCTCGTGGTGCCTCCTCATCGGGTGGTCAGCCAGGCCGGTGCCGGCGGTACTTGGCGGCACGGCGGCGGGTGGCGGCGCAGGGAGGGCGCGGGGCGGTGGTGCACAGGGCATTGGGTGGTGGCTACAACACGTGTATTTCTCCCATGGTCGTGGTCGTGCATGGCGGTCGGGCTCGATCTGGGCCTGTGCGGGCCTGTGCGGGCTGCACCCTCGGGGGGATGTGGCGTCGCGAGGGGCTCTATCTCGGGCGTGCCGTTTGGATGCGACAACTGTGGTGGTTGGTCGACGTGGGGGGCCTCCTCCCCCGAGCCCATGTCGGCTGACGGCGAGGCTGATGGTGACCGGTGACTTTCTTCCTCGATGGTGAGACCGGTACTGCATATTGCCTCTTTGGTGGTGGCTTAAGGCGGCGCACAGCTGTATCCCTGTCTCTAGACTTGCTCGGGATCATGGTGAAGGACCAGGGCAAAAGATCTGCTCGGTGCCCTCCGAGGCGGACCACGGTGATGCCTGCGGGTGCTACTTCCTTCTTGAAGGCGTAGTTTTGGTCTCAACCATGCCTTCCTCTTCTCCTGTGCTAGGGGAAACCCTAGGTCAGGTTCACCGGACCAGATGGCAGCGACGCCACGACATCGTCTCTCTTCTTGAAGATGTCATCTTGGCTATCATGAGAGAGGCCGATGTGACAGGGTGATGTGGGATGCACTGGGTGTTCGATGCTTCCCAGGGCATGGGCTTCTGGGGCACTATGTACGGCACGGCGGATGCAACTTAATCGGCACCTTCACCGAGTCCGGTCAGATCCCGTCTTCTACTTGCCGTCTCTTAGGCTATTTGGGGGAAGATGTGTTGGTCCGGCTTGCCTTGGAGTCGTTGGCATGCTTTGGTGTTTGCACGGACGTGATGTGGTCTTGTAGTCCTGTGTTTCATCTCCTCTCCTCCCTCGGAAGGATGTTGGGCAAGGATAGTCGTTGTCGTTGGGTCGATGGTCGAAGTCGCGTTGTGAGCCGCTTGGCTATGTATCGTGTTGGGTGTGTGGAGTTGTAGCCTGCAATGGCGTTGTATCGGCCATCGGCCTCTTCTTCTATGTGTTTGGTGCGTCTCCCAGGACGTATCCTAGAAAAAAACCACTAGAAGTGGTTTCACCATTTTATCATTTATATTTACGTAGTTTCCTAGTGAGATTAACTCTAGTTAGGGTAGATAATTCACCAGAAATTATCTTTAAGCCAAATAAACTTGCCCTAAAAACATGTTGTAGATACTTGAGTTCCAAATCATGGGGAGTTTGATTTACCTCAAAATAATTACTAAAATGCCCTTGGGAAGTGCCCAAAGTCAGTTCAGCATAATTTGACTTTTTAACCAGATTTATTCTACAGTTTGTTTTGGTATGAAACCAAGGACACATGGTAGGCATCACTTATTCCTTTCTGTAGAATTTGGTGTCACTATATTTAGAGTTGTAAAACTCCTGTTATGATTTATTTAGTGAAACTACTACATGTAGTAGTATTTAGTTCACCAAAACTCATTAGGTGCTCAATAAATTATGAACACCTAAGGTTTGGTAGATTAGAAGTACCATACCAGTGAGAGTTAGAATCAACTCCAAAGGTGTTGGAGATCTACCTAGAGAAATTGTTGAAGTCACATATAAGGTGTTCTTGTCAACTTTACTACTATAGAAATATAAATCTTTTTGGTATGAATCTAGGCCCACATGACAGGTACTTTGAGTACCTACTAGTAGAAAATTGAAGATTATTTGGAGTTGTAGAACTTCAAAAATTTATTTATGATTGAATATGACACTTTTTAATAGATTATTTCCCAGTAAATAACCAAATTTATTTTGGAAAAAACATGTTATAGAAAACACTAGGGAACATGCTAAAATTTAGTTTTGGTAGTATTCAGGCATTTTCCATTTTATCTGAGATTTTTTCTAAGAGCGGATTAGTAGATCTTGAGCCAATACTAGAAAAAGAAAAAGGTAAAAACATTCCCAGGCCAGATTTTGGTGGACACGGGCCACACAGAGCAGATCTGGCCCACTGATGGCGCGAGGTTGACGTGGGAGATTCTTCTTCTTCAGTCCCCGGCCACGGCGCCAGAAAAGATCTTGATGCACTCGACTTTCAACGTAGAGCTCGTTGGGAACTCCAAGAGGAAGGTATGATGAGCACAGCAGTAAGTTTTCCCTCAGTTATGAAACCAAGGTTTAATCGAACCAGTAGAAGCAAGGAAACACCCCAAAGGTGTTACTAGCTGAGCTTTGGCAGTGCGCACTACCGGTGCTAGTAGCAACGTGGAGACCTGCACAACACAACCACAAAACTTTGTCCCCAACTTGCGATGAGGTTGTCAATATCACCGTGTTTTGCGGAAAACAAATGATTAAACGTATCGAATGGAAGGAAGTAAAAGTTTGCAGAAAGTAAACACAAAGCAGTAAAAGATTGTAGATTGTATATAAAAGACAAGGAACGGGATCCATAGTTTACTAGAGGTGGCTCTCCTTAGATAGATAACATGCTGGGTGAACAAATTACAGCGGGGCAATTGACAAACACCGAGAAAGCAATACATGCATATACTAATCATCTTGACTCCTTTGAGACTTGATTGAGCATTACAACATAATACATAGACCGCCATCAAACTGCATCTATGACTAATAATCCACCTTCAGGTTATCATCTGAACCCCCTCCAGTATTAAGTTGCAAGCAACAGATTATTGCTTTACGAACTACGTGTAAAGTAAAAAATACAATTGTTCTATGAACAAAGGATCGTTGTTTTCTCCCTAGTAGCAACAGCACATCTAGTACCTTAGAGATTTCTGTCACTTCCCCAGATTACCAGAGGCATGAACCCACTATCGAGCATAAATACTAACTCTTGGAATTTCTAGCATCTACTGGGCCAAGATAGCTACTAACAACGGAAAGCATGCAAGATCTCAAATAACAAAGACATGATAGAATCAATAATCAATCTGAAATAGCATCTCAATATCCATCGGATCCCCACAAACACAACATGTATGAATTACAAATAGATGATCTTGATCATGAACGAAGCTCACAAGGTCTAAACATGAAAGCACAAAGGAGGAGAAACCAGCCATCTAGCTACTACATGGATCCGTAGTCCAAGGATGAACTACTCACGCATCACACCGGAGGCTTGCATGGTGATGAAGAAGGCCTCCAGGGTGAATTCCCCTCTCCGACAGGTTGCCGGGAAGAGCTTCAGATCCATCCCGATCTAGGGATGGAGATGACGGCGGCTACAGACTCTTTCGTGGATTTTTTGATCGGGTACTTAGGGTTTTCGTCCTGAGGGCAACTTATAGGCGGAAGGAGAGGCCGAGGGGGTGCTGGGGTCGGCCAGACCATCCCCTGGCGCGGGCCAAGCCTGGCCGCGCGGATAGGTGGTGTGGCCGGCCCCTAGCCCCTCTCCATCTTGTATTCTGGCACTTGATCCCTTCCGGAAAAATAGGCACTTTGGCTTTTGTCCCGTCCAATTCCGAGAATATTCATTTTCTAACTTTCCTGGAACCAAAAATAGCAGAAAATAGGCAGCTGGCACTGTGGCTCTTGTTAATATGTTAGTCCAAGAAATCATATGAAAAGTACTCCAAAGTTGGAAGAAAACACAAGAAAGTGGATAAAACCAAGCATGGAACATCAAAAATTATAGATACATTTGCAATGTATCAACATCCCCAAGCTTAACTCCTGCTCGTCCTCGAGTAGGTAAGTGATAAAAAGAAATAATTTTTGAGGTGACATGCACCATCAAAGACTTGATCAAATTATTTGCAAAACATCAAAGCTGGGATCAAAGTACTTCAATCATAACATGAAAGACAAAGTTCTAGCAATAAGCAAAGAGACTATGATGCAACATGAAAAGGCACAAACAAAAGATTCATGAATAACAATGCTTTGCAAGACGTTTGTTTGTTTCACATAAATAAAACATAGCATAAAAGTATTCAGCTTGTCCCTCAATAGAGTAGCAAATATAAATGGAGGACACCTTCAAAGTTCATAAGAGTGACTAGATACAATAGTTTAAAACAAGCAATATCAAGTTATGCATCAATCAACTAGTCTTGGGACAATGCACATAGAACTAAGAATGGCCACTATGCTCTCAAAGTAGGTGCATAAAGTTAGAAGATGGATACTTAATATAATGGTGGAAGAAACGCCTTTTGTAAAAGGAAGTAGGGATTCAAGTCTCATAAAGAGCTTCCAAAAATTATGGTACTTATAGCTTTCAGCTCTCATAGCCCCTATCATAAGCATCTTTAAGGTGATTAAGGTTAAAGTGACACAACTAAGAGGATATGCTTTAAAAGTTATAAACCAAAATCTCATGCCCCTTACTTACGAAGATCGATCCTCATGCTACTCAACTTCAGTCACGAGTAAGCTCTTGTCATTGTAAGTATATGTGTATCATTAAGAACCACCAACGGGGTACCCCTTGCACATGATACGAGAGCTTTCCCATAATCAAAATGACAAGGCAAGCAGACAATGAGCATCTCAGCGATATTTTTATTTGCTATTTGCATAGTTTTTTATTGAGGATGCTTCATAGAGTGCTCATTATGGTGATGCTGCAAGTTTCCACCATGATTAGGCATGGCTTAGGCTAGCGGCCTAGGCATTTCTCTAACACACATACAAACTCTATGATCTTACAAGTTCCACTTTTATTTCACACCGCCGGGATCCGTAAGCAAAAGAACATGATATCAACGGGGTACAAAGTACAACTGCAATGTTGAAAGCGTTCCCCATGAAACATGGTTCTGCTAATTTCAACTTATAAAGCGCAAGCATATACGCAAACAAGAAGGATCCAATGGTTCAAGTTTATTAGAGGCAATAAAGTAAAGCGTGCCATCAAGTTCGTGAGAGCTTTAATCACTAGTTTTCTTATAACAAATGGAAGGTAAACAAAAGCATGAATATACTTGGAATAGCATAAGATAGTAGGTAGGTATGGTGGACTATTTGGAATAACTTGGTTTAGGGAGTTGGATGCATGAGTGGAACTCATACTTGGTTGTGGAGGCTAGCAAAAGACTGGGAGCGACAAACTAAGAGAGCAATAATGGCCATAATCATGCAGAGCGACAAAACATCATTGATCAAAGCATAAAGTAATACTACAAGTTGAAAACTAAAGGATCATAAAGGCTTATGGTGACTTGAGATAGTCATAACATGGTGTGAGCATGCGCCAAGTCAACCCAAATAAAGCATCAAAGGAGAATACCACTATACTATGCTTTAATATGCTAAAACAACGCATGATTCATCCAAGACACATTAAGCAATCTCAATTGTTTATAACAATTCATACTATAGAAAAGAATACTAAGCATAAAGCCAAAACAATATCAAGCATGGCATGACAAAGCATAGGCCACAGTCAAAAACAAACTCTTTTTACCACTTAAGCATGAGCTTTCCTACTCTTTTCCAAACCAAACCAAACTATTTGAAAACCAATGCATGAAAGAGGAGGTCCAACCAATTTATTCAACAAACTAAACAAACCACGCAAACTAAAAACCAAAACAAAAACGAAAAATAAGACGCTCCAAGAACAACGCAACTGTGCATGAAACAATAAAAATGAAGCGTTTGGAGGAAACCTGTGATTTTTATTGATGAAGAAGGGGATGCCTTGGGCATCCCCAAGCTTTGACGCTTGTACTTCTTGGATATTTCTTGGGGTGACCCACGTGGCATCCCCAAGCTTGAGCTTTAGTCCATCCTTCATCTCATTACTCATTCCTTCCATACACCTGAAATTTTTCCTTCATACAAAACTTCACACAATCTTTATTAGCAACATTAGTGCACTGAAGATAATAGGTCTTAAGGTTCAGTTATAACACCAATAAACTTCCATTAGAACACTAGCTACTGAAGCACTTCCCTCAAAAAGCTCAATTCCCCAAAAGAACTCAAAAAGGAACCAACAAGAAGCAAATGCGGAAAATGGCAGAAATCTGTCAAAACAGACCAGCATGTAAAGAAGAATTATTTCGAAGACCTTCTGTTGGTCAAATCAAAAAGGGTTGCACTAACGAAAGTTAGATAACATCCTAGGGCAGAAGCACAAAAATTCACGTCTCAAAACGATGTTCAGAGATATTACACGAATTTTTACGGTGAAGAATAGAAATCTAAAGGATCATAAAGGCTATGTTGAATTGAGATAGTCATAACATGGTGTGAGCATGTGCCAAGTGAACCCAAATAAAGCATCAAAGGAGAATATCACTATACTATGCTTTAATATGCTAAAACAACGCATGATTCATCCAAGGCACATTAAGCAATCTCAATTGTTTATAACAAGTCATGATACAGAAAAGAATACTAAGCATAAATCCAAAACAATATCAAGCACGGCATGACAAAGCATAGCCACAGTCAAAAACGAGCTCTTTTTACCACATAAGCATGAGATTTCCTACTCTTTTCCAAACCAAACCAAACTATTTGCAAACCAAAGTATGAAAGAGGGGGTCCAACCAACTTATTCAGAAAACTAAGCAAACCAAGAAAACTAAAAACCAAAACAAAAACAAAAAAGAAGACACTCCAAGAAAAACACAACTGTGCATGAAACAATAAAAATGAAGCGTTTGGAAGAAACCTAGGATTTTTATTGATGAAGAAGGGGATGGCTTGGGCATTCCCAAGCTTTGATGCTTGTACTTCTTGGATATTCCTTGGGGTGACACGCGTGGCATCCCCAAGCTTGAGCTTTAGACCATCCTTCATCTCATTACTCATTCCTTCCATACACCTGAAATTTTTCCTTCATACAAAACTTCACACAATCTCATTAGAAACATTAGTGCACTTAAGATAAATAAGTCTCAAGGTTCAGTTCTAACACCAAATAAACTTCCATTAGAACACTAGCTACTATAGCACTTCGCTCAAAAATCTCAATTCCCCAAAGAAACTCAAGAAGTAACTAACAAGAAGCAAATGCAGAAAATGGCACAAATCTGTCAAAACAGACCAGCAGGTAAAGACGAATTTTTTCTAAGACCTTGTGTTGCTCAAATCAAAAAGTGTTGAACTAACTAAAGTTAGATAACAACCTGGGGCAGGAGCACAAAACATTACAGCTCAATCCGACGTACAGAGCTCTCTCAGGAATTTTTACGGTGAAGCACAAAAATCTGTTTCGGGACAACAACTTTCCCAATCATTAGTTTACTCTCATTAGAGGTTACTCTTGACACAAAAAGCAAATAAAAAGGATAAGGAGCGGTTATTACAGAGGTAATAACTTCCAAGACTCAACTAAAACTCTTGGGTTATCTCCCAACAAGTACTTTTCTTTAACACCTTTAAGTTGGGCATGAAAATTTGAGAAGATGCTCTCATAGGAAATATGAATTGAAGTAAAAAAGAGCATCAAGAAGCAAATTCAAAACACATTTAAGTCTAACCCACTTCCTATGCATAGGAATCTTTTATGCAAATAAATGCACGAAGAGCAAAGTGACAGGCATAGGAAGATAAAACAAAAGTAACTTCAAAACTTTCAACACATAGAGAGGTGTTTCATTACCATAAAAACTTCTACAACTATATTTTCCTCTCTCATAATAATTTTCAGTAGCCTCATGAATAAACTCAACAATATAACTATCACATAAGGCAGGCTTTTCATGATCTACAAGCACTAGAGCTTTATTATAAACATTTTCAAAAGAATCCTCGGGAACATAACATTCACCCTCCTTTGATAAGCATGGGGGACAATCAAATAATGTAAGGGATAAAGAGTTACTCTCATTAGAAGGTAGGCATGGGTAGATCCATTATTCCTCCTTTTGTCCATCACTCTCCTCCTCTTTTTCATCTAATGAGCTTTCAAGTTCAGCAATTTCTTCTTCCATGGAGGTTCTAGCAGGCGGTGGTTCATCTATTACCTTAGCAGTCATAATACTGTTCCCAAATAGGAAACTGAGTGAGCTATCCATAATGAAATAGTGATTGGAGCAGAGCTAGTCATAAAGGCAACTTAAGAAAGGAACTAATTTTTTTGTGTTTTTGAAAGAACAAAACAAGCAAACAAAGCAAAAAGAAACTAAGAAAAACAAAAACAACAAAGTAAAGAGATTGGTTATGAGGGACTCCCCTTGTGAAGATGTCCTTGACTCCCCGGCAACGGCGCCAGAAAAGACTTTGATGGCACGAGGTTGACGTGGGAGCTTCTTCTTCTTCAGTCCCCGGCAACAGTGCCAGAAAAGATCTTGATGCACTTGACTTTCAACGAAGAGCTCGTTGGGAACCCCAAGAGGAAGGTATGATGAACACAACAGTAAGTTTTCCCTCAGTTATGAAACCAAGGTTTAATCGAACCAGTAGGAGCAAGGAAACACCCCAAAGGTGTTACTAGCTGAGCTTTGGCAGGGCGCACTACCGGTGCTAGTAGCAACGTGGAGACCTGCACAACACAACCACATAACTTTGTCCCCAACTTGCGATGAGGTTGTCAATCTCACCGTGTTTTGCAGAAAACAAATGATTAAACGTATCGAATGGAAGGAAGTAAAAGTTTGCAGAAAGTAAACACAAAGCAGTAAAAGATTGTAGATTGTATATAAAAGACAAGGACCGGGATCCATAGTTCACTAGAGGTGGCTCTCCTTAGATAGATAACATGATGGGTGAACAAATTACAGCGGGGCAATTGACAAACACCGAGAAAGCAATACATGCATATACTAATCATCTTGACTCCTTTGAGACTTGATTGGGCATTACAACATAATACATAGACCGCCATCCAACTGCATCTATGTCTAATAATCCATCTTCAGGTTATCATTCGAACCCCCTCCAGTATTAAGTTGCAAGCAATAGATTATTGCTTTACGAACTACGTGTAAAGTAAACAATACAATTGTTCTATGAACAAAGGATCATTGTTTTCTCCCTAGTAGCAACAACACATCTAGTACCTTAGAGATTTCTGTCACTTCCCCAGATTACCAGAGGCATGAACCCACTATCGAGCATAAATACTAACTCTTGGAGTTGCTAGCATCTACTTGTCCAAGATAGCTACTAACAACGGAAAGCATGCAAGATCTCAAATAACAAAGACATGATAGAATCAATAATCAATCTGAAATAGCATCTCAATATCCATCGGATCCCCGCAAACACAACATGTATGAATTACAAATAGATGACCTTGATCATGAACAGAGCTCACAAGATCTAAACATGAAAGCACAAAGGAGGAGAAACCAGCCATCTAGCTACTACATGGATCCGTAGTCCAAGGATGAACTACTCACGCATCACACCGGAGGCTTGCATGGTGATGAACAAGGCCTCCAGGGTGAATTCCCCTCTCCGGCAGGGTGCTGGGAAGAGCTTCAGATCCCTCCCGATCTAGGGATGGAGATGACGGCGGCTACAGACTCTTTCGTGGATTTTTTGATCGGGTACTTAGCGTTTTCGTCCCGAGGGAAACTTATAGGTGGAAGGAGAGGCCGAGGGGGTGCTGGGGTCGGCCAGACCACCCCCAGGTGGTGTGGCCGGCCCCTGGACCCTCTCCGTCTCGTATTCTGGCACTTGATCCCTTCCGGAAAAATAGGCACTTTGGCTTTTGTCCTGTCCAATTCCGAGAATATTCATTTTCTGACTTTCCTGGAGCCAAAAACAGCAGAAAATAGGCAGCTAGCACTGTGGCTCTTGTTAATAGGTTAGTCCAAGAAATCATATGAAAAGTACTCCAAAGTTGGAACAAAACACAAGAAAGTGGATAAAACCAAGCATGGAACATCAAAAATTATAGATACATTTGCAATGTATCACCCACCC
This sequence comes from Avena insularis, assembly GCA_023614405.1. Classification (NCBI taxonomy): domain Eukaryota; kingdom Viridiplantae; phylum Streptophyta; class Magnoliopsida; order Poales; family Poaceae; genus Avena; species Avena insularis. Next base: position 269,689,840 of record CM042684.1, on the reverse strand, counting down.
AGGGGGTAACCGTGCGCGGGAGATGCATGTTTGAAATGGACTAGGAGGGGCCCATCCACCAGCTAGCGCTAGCGGCCGAAGCAGTATGCAACGCTATCGTCCGTTCGATCAAGCCAAGATTTATGCGATCACTCATATTCCACCTCTAGTCGCGTGGCATAGAAAGAAACTCTAGTACCGCAAGGGAGGCTCAAGGGAGGCTTACCTAGGGCTAACAATTGACGAAGGAGGGGAGGAGGTGATGCTGGTCTCGACGGCGACTCTAGTGATGGGCGGGAAGGGTGGTTTTGGCGATGGGTGGAGACTCGCGCTTTTGTGCCTGAGGAGCATGCTCAGAAGCTCAGAGGGGTGCTTCCCGAGTGGCTGCATGTCGGCGGGGAGGCATCGAGCGCAGTTTGATGGTCACTGTGGTCTCAAGAAGTTCTTGGTGTGGTAGAAGGCGCTCAGGAGCGTCGGCTCTCCCAATAGAGCTTCACCACATGCATGTGGTGGTGGTGGCTGCTCCAGCATCCCTGCGATGAATAGAGGGTATGAGGAGGTAGGTTAGAGGTAGGCGAGCATGTAGATGTAAAGAAATGGATCAAAGGTGGTAGGGATCGGTGGCAAACTTGCTCAAAGGTTCGTTGACCCAAGATAGGCTTCTCTCCTCTTGTGCTACAACGAGGAAGGGGGATTTTGGGGAGGTAATTGAGGGAAGAGAGTTATGAGTGGAGCAGAATGGAGGCAGAGGGAGTGGTTAGGGTGGCCGGTGCCTTATCTACGAGCGGGGTTGGCTCATGGTGAACTTTGTCCACAAGGAAAGGGAGAGGGGAGAGGAGCACTCGGTTGGCTGTTTTGGGTGGCTCTGATAGAGGGTTGGTGGTAGGGGATAGAGAAGAGGCAGTGGGGGAGCTAGATGACGTAGGAGATTTCATTTCTCCTTCCTAGTTAGTTGGATTAAATAAGGGGGAGTGGGATAGCTAGGGCTAGCTATGGGGGGATACCAAGTGGGCCATGGGATGGAGTGGGACCAGTAACTCGACCAGAACTAGTGGGAGAGAGGGGTACTTACATGCTTTTGGCTTTATATTAAAAGATTAATTTTGAAGGGTTAAAAGGAAATTGTGATCTTGATGGCCAACATTAATATTCCCACAAGATCAGGCTAAAGTTAGAGCCTCAGAGATCCATTGGGATCCTGGGTAAATGAGGTGTTAGAATAGGTGATGTAGATTAGGATAATGCAAATATTTTATCTTTATCATGTTTGGGTTCTTACAAGTTAAAGGTTAACTTTAGTTTTTTAATGGTGCCAAAACAGAATATTTCCATGGCTACTAAACCATGTTAGTTTAAGATGCTCAAGGATTCATTGAAAGAAAGGAGTATATGGGATGATAGACTAGGTTGAGGGGATCACATCCATGCAAGGAATTTATCTAATGAATGTTTGGTGGATTTGGAAAGATATATAAAATATTGAATCTTTTAGCATTTGACAGAATAGATTATGATCTTGACTACAAAACCATCCAGGACAAGTGGGTGCAAGAGATATCTGGTCAAGTGCATGATTATGGTTTGCAAGTGCACATGATGGTGTGCAAGAGGGTCCAAAGGCATCTCAAATATTGCCAATGGTTTATTATAATTAGAGGCTGAAAGATTTGATCTTGATAACAACTTCTGAATTAACCAAACTTGGCAGTTATAGGGTTTCTGATTAGAGTGGAAGGTTGAGTCCGATAGATGAGTGGCATGGTTCCAAAATCACCATTAAGTGAATGTGGTTGATGAGTAGATTGAGCAGAAAGGTAACATGGTTTGAGCTGGTCCCAGTTGATTTAGAAACTACTACAAATAATTAGCTCAAAATTGATCTTGTTAAGGAATTAGAGGTTAAATTTAATGACTAGAGATTAATACTAGCTTAGGAGACTTGGTAGAGGGGTTCCTTGATCAAAAACCTAGTGTGTGATGGGATAGAACATCACAAGGAAGAGTATAGAAGGGGCACATTTCCTTAGATCAAGAGTTAAGGGTCTTATTTAAACTCCCAAAGAGTGAACCTGATAACAAGGAGGAAGATTGTCTTCTTACTAGGGTTTTCATGATTTGCTCACAAGTGGTTTTGTGTAGGGTATTATTAGAACCAATTATCCTTGTCTTGCTTGGCAAGGGTGTGGTAAAAGTGATTTGTTGAGAGAGATGCTAGGATATCATCCAAGATTAAGGGGTTGAGAGGAGAATGATTTCCATCCCTCATCTTTTCATTTAGAGGGTGTGTTATTGGTTTGGTTGTGTTACTAGGGGCTGAGATCCTAGAGTAGCTCAGAGAAACATCTAATAGACAAGTCAAGACAATACATGCTTGAAGATACCATATCAAGGCAATTCATCTTAATAGTAGGTCAAGACAATTCATCTTAATAGCAGATCAAGACAATTTATACCAACACGGCAAGGAAGAGATACAAACATAAACAAGCATTTCTCAAAGTCTAGGGAGAAAAGTTTTGAAATAAGATAATAAAGGTTTTGGGCAAATAAGAGGGTGAGAGTCCCTTGGTACTACTACAGAGAGAGAGAGAGAGAGAGAGAGAGAGAGAGGAACTAGCTTTTTAAAAGGTTTTGGAAAGACTTAAGGAAAGAATATTTTGAAAGCTCTGTCTTGAAAACATAGGGAGATGGTATCATATAAATCTCCTTAGTTTTGCAAATAGAAGGAAGGGAGAACATTTTAGTTTGAAAAGTCAGAATATTTGAGAATACTAGAATTCTCTCTTCGCACAACGGGGCGCGCTTGAAGGGAAGGACACTTTATGATCTGGTCGCGCTACATCTACGTGCAAGATAAATGATTTGGTATCGGAATGGTAAGTAGTAGAGTGTTGTTATTAGAGAACAAGTCTCGTTGTGGCTGGAAACCATTATCGCACTACGAAATCTTATGAGAGTCTTTAGAAGCACATAGTTTATGATTGAGTTAGTGCGGGCATGAGGCAGAACATTTGCTGATGCATTGGATTATGCGTCCACCAAGCAATATCGTTGATTATCGTCATCGTTAAAGGATTATTTTACGTAGATCATGCGCTCTTAGATATATCGGGTTGGTTATATGTTAGGCAGAACGTTGATGACATGATCAAAGTGCACGTTGGGGTGCAGTGGTTAGACCAAACGTTTGACCATAAAATGTAGGTCCTCTTTATCGGCATCTTCGTAAACGAATACTACAAAGTTAGGGCAGTAGCAAGAAAACTGGACACATTTAGTACCCTAGTAAGACAGCTAGGGCCATAGGTGCGAGAAGAGTAGCGGAGTGTAGCATGGGCTGGCGAAACTGCGAGTAGTACTTTGCAGCTACCATAGACAAATATGAAGAATTTCCCGGATTCTCTAATCACAACGAAAATCCAACTACTATCATAAGAATCAAAATTACCATAATAATTTAGTCATCCTAATTTTATTTTGCTTTTAGGTTAGCATTCTCTGTTTTACCGACATAGCATTATCTCTTTACAGTCTCTTAATATATGATGTGTAACGATTTTGCAGAAATATGGAATCCTTCATCCACAAAAATATTGTACATTGTTTCTAAATTACTTTGACAACATGTTACATTGTTGAATATTGTTTCTCGCTACTACTTGTGTGACCTCAATCATGAGTTAAAAAAAGGTAATGCTAGCCTTTTACAGATAATCCTTTTATAGATCATTGGCTTCTATTTCTGGTTGGATGTGCTGATGATCGCCCAATCCACAACATGAACAATGTTCTCTTGGACAACTCACTCATCCCCATCGTCCAAGGAATCGCCGCCAGGTCGTGATCCTAACACCCACCTCGACTCGTCACCGGCTGATGACCTAGACGCCTAGCAGCTTCCTATCCCCAACACCGTGCCTACAACATGGCCACATGTAGTGGCCACCACCGTATCATTTACGCATCCACGCCTCTCGCTGGATAGCTCGTCATGGCTATGTGACGTTGTTTCCCGTGACACCGATGGCGTCCAACTAACGTAGTGACTGCAACGCCATCCTATCTCAATGTATGGCCTGTCAAGCACAACGTAACACATCAAGTCAACGGTTTCAGTCTAAAATTTCTCCGAAATGAACCACACATGAACGAAGGCATACCTTAGAACAAAAGGCAGGAGGTCCAAGGTGTCATCGTCGTGTTCATCCACATGCTCCTACTAGTTTCCATGTCGCAGAAAGGAATACACATCTAGACGGTGAAGAACTTCTCCTTGATCTGCAACACACACAACCGTCTCCTTGGTCTATAGCTTGGCTAGCAAAATGGACATAGAAAAAATTAAATAGTCAATGTTAAATCTGAACATAGCAAGCTATCATATGTGTTCATCAAGAGATTGCCATGGGAGGAAAAATAAGTAGAGCTAGGAAGAGAGAGAGCTGACTCTCACCAATGGCATAGCCATGGTTGGTGATTTTGATGCGTTGGTTGCCTCCTTTACCCTACGATGGATCATCAAAACTTCATTCAGTTTCCTTCTACGTTTCTTTCTACGTCAGCATATGATGTCAACCGAGAAGTTCAAATCCTAACGTAACCAACATTGCAAACACATATAGATAGCTTAAGAAAAAATTTGAACGAAAAAGCTATGCTGATCTAGACAAAGAGGCATGAAACCCTGCAATATTATAGACGGTAGAGGAGGGTTAAGTGCCGTACCTTGTGTCTTATTCGTCTGCCAGCATCCATGGTTTCCAAGGGCATGAGGTCCAAGGTGTCATCCTCGGGTTCCTCCGCATGGTCCTACTAGTTTCCATGTCGCAGAAAGGAACGCATATCTAGACGGTGGAGCATGTCTCCTTGAACTGCAACACACCTAACAATCTCCACAGTCTACAACTTGGCTAGCAAAACGAACATAGCAAAAATTAAATAGTCAATGTTAAATCTGAACATAGCAAGCTATCATATGTGTTCATCAAGAGGCCGCCATGGGAGGGAAAATAAGTAGAGCTAGGAAGAGAGAGCTAAATCACTAGTGCCATAGCTGTGGTTGTTGATTTTGATGCGTTGGTTGCCTCCTTTTCCCCTACGATGGATGCATCAAAACTGCATTCAGTTTCTTTCTACGTCAGCACATGATGTCAACCGAGAAGTTCAAATCCTAACGATAACCAACATTCCAAACACAGTTAGCTAGCTTAAGAAAAATGCTAAAAGAAAAGGCCATGCAGATATAGGCAAAGGGATGTTAAAGCCTGCAATATTATAGAAGGTGGAGGAGGGTTAAGTGACGTACCTTGTGTCTTCTTCGTCTGCCAGCGTCCATGGTTTCATCTGCTCAAAGGAACTGTGTAGAAGAAATCCTATGCATTCCCCAGCTACATCGTCCTGGAAAAGAGAGAAATGAATAGAGACAACAGGGAGGAGAGACATGAGAGAAAAAAATCTAGAGCTGCTCACAGTAGATAACTTGCTATGTAAAGCCTGCAGAGAAGAAGAGTATTATAGACACTATAACACACCGGGCTCTAGAGTTCTCGCTCGCTTGCAGCTGCCACCGTGGTCGCCGCCGATGCCTGTTCCGTGGTCACCGCCTTCGGCAACAAAAAGGGTCAACGGGGAGGAGAAATAGGAGAGAAAAATGCAGAGGTTCTCCCAATCGGTACCTTCCTATGTGAAGTCTGCAGAGAATCAGAGCAATATAGCTGTTGTCGCACGTAGGCCTTCAGAGTTCTCGGTCGTCTGCCACCTTTGCCGCAGTAGTCGGGTCGGTATGTACTGCATTCGCTGCAATCCGCCGAAGACTGTCCCGCGATCGCCACCGTTGACTGTACTATGGTCATAGTCGTCCGCCGCCAAGCTGCACAGGCAGTGTCGCCTCATTTGTGCCTAAAACGATAGTGATTCGGTGGCGCCCTCTCTGCTGAAAGTGACCAGAATTGCCAATGCCGATGATGGTCACCACTGCACCACTCAACATAGTCAGGAAGAGATAGGGCATCAACAAATCGCGCGATGTTTCCACTCATGTCCGTGGTCAGCGGCAGTGCTAACTCCGGGTGTGGTCATCGGACCAATGCATGCCACAAAACACGTGAGCAAGGGGAAACACATCGGAGCTAGAAGGGAGAAGATAAGATAGATGTCACATTGAGGACAAAGGCTTATATATATATCTGAAAGTAGCACCATGGCGGTTCACTGGATCCTCGCGTATGTTCATTGGATCCAAGAGACGCATTTCTTGCTTGCAGCCTGCGAGAAACCGTGGGTGTCTATAGGCTACGCTGTCAGCTCACGGCCATCATGAAACCTCGCGCACCTAGAGCCTAAGTTGCAGTCGTTTATACCATACTCAAACTATTTCATCTATCTACCACGGGAAAGCGTGCATGCCTACTGTCCATGATGCCATGACGCCTCTCCGCCATGATAACCCATGGACGGACATACCTATCGATGACACATGCATTGCCAGCTCGGCTCTCTGCTACGATAAACCATGTCCATATAGAGTTTGCGATGACAAAGTCTCTTGGCAGGCCCTAGCACTCGGCGGGTGAGGAGAGTAATCGCCCTCGAGATGCCTCTCACAAAGCTAGTTCCTCCCCTCATGTGCTGACAGCGGGCCCATGGCACGCACACGGTCCACCGTCTAGCACAGTACACCCGTCCGTGATCCAGAATCGTTTTTCTAGCCCGCAGCATGGACCGCCTCATGCGATCTGTTGCAACATCACCGCATGTCCTCCTCAGCGTCCCCATGACTAAAAAGAATCAGGGTGACCTGAATAGCAGTTTGAGCCGAAACAATCTAGAACTATTATTCCTGATGTAATGTAACCCAAGTCATTTCCTTTTGATAAATAGCTTTTGTAAACATTTGGTAAGATAGAACATTATCTTGACACAACACAAGAACAAACAAAGGCAGAGAAATCAACAAGCAAATACTACATCACTAAGAAATAAAAAGTTTTTGATCTCCCTAATTTTTGCACTTTGGACAAATAAATCAAGGTCACTGAAAGTGGGGTGTTATAGACCTTCCCCGGTTAAAATAATCTCGTCCTAAAATTCCGGAGCATAATGGTAGGGGAGTCTAGTGGACTGGCTTATGGACTTCGTCATCGGATGACCATGCCTAGCTAATAGAATTACATCTCTGAATTCTTAGATGCACGTGGAGATGGATAAGCTTTAGACCTGGTTGCAAGGGTAGATCTTCTTCTCTTTCCGGACTCGATATCTCGAGAGTTGTCGCTGGACAAAAGGTATCTGGTTGGAGTTATTCCGAAGTACCTTTCCAAGGAGCAAGTCGGCAACTTGCTGGCATTTTTAGAGGAGTACACGATTCATGCTTAGAGGATTATCGCATCCTAACAACAAACTAGGGGTCAAAACTCCTAATGTCGCTTCTAGAGGATAGTCACTCTACTTTAGTAGGGAAAACACATTATTCCCCCTTAGGGTTATATTAAGGGAGCTTGGAAAGGATGCAAAGCTCTTTCTTGGAGTCATATGTTGATGTTGGAAGAAGGTCGCAAAAGTTCCGTCCAGAAATCTTCAGATGATGTCATGCATGCTATGGCTTATGATGCTTATATAATACTTCTATTCGTAAGTAGTCTATCGAAGTGGTTGACATTTGGAGCTGCAAATAGGTTAAATCTAAGCAGGTAGTGAATCAGTGGCCGTCCAGGTTGGTATTTAGATGAATTAGTAGATGAGTGGCTTTGTAAAACCTTCTTCAATCTTGACTCTTTATGTCGCTTCATACAAGTTGGAGAGTAGTATTGCCGACTTCATGTATTCTTTCTTTCTTGATTCTGAGTTCCTTGGGTATAGGGAGAGTTGAGTAGATTTTTTTCCAAGGTTAAAATCCTTTTATTTCCGCAGCCGGTGGCATGCAAATCGATGCTTGATGAAGGAGATCAGACTAGAAACTTCCTGAAGCACTTTCCGAGAAGTCATCTATAGCAGTCTATAGCTTCTAAAGGGGGTCCATTCTAACGGTGTTTCCTAAGAGGCTGTCACATTATGGCAATGGTGAGGGGTTAAAACTTGCCGACGTATGTTCTAGTGGAGGGTTTATTTGAATTATTAAGTAGGAAGATGCAGTCTTCCCATGTTAGAATTTTTTTACTAAGGGTCATGGAAGATGTTGTAGATCTTCCATATTGAGGTGATGTCTTGGTGCTAGAGGAATGTTGTCAATCTTTGACCCTCAGTCGATATATTATAATGATGCCTTATTGCAAGAATCTTATGGGAGTGGTTGCCTAACTAACATCAAAGAGTTAGCTATAAACGTGTTAGGGGTTGTACGACATTCCTTGCTAGCCTTCGGACAAAATAGAGACAACGGGCTTCAGAAGGATTATCTTCACTAGTACTCTTCGCGTTGCTTAAGCTCAGTGGAGGAGTAGACTCATTATCTTCATGCATTCTTGTCTCCATGATTTGGAGGTTTTGTTCTTATTTTGAGAAACTTCCTGCTAAAGGAGGCGGCTAGGATGATTGAAGTAGTTAGTTGTTTGGACTGGTTGGGTACCCTATTAAGCATAATGTTAGGGGAGTCAAGTCTTCATTTCCTGTCGTTGCCTCTGGTTGCTGGTGTCTCTCCTTTGATAGGGGACTTCAGACTTCAGCCGGGGCTCTTCCTATTGTCATCCAGTGAAATTGCTTGCAGGGTTGGTGACGATATTGAGAAGTGAATCTCAAGAAGTATTTCAATTTGACGATTGTCAAACTTCCGGGTCATGATATGCTTTCTTATTAGATATTCATTGTTCCATTCCCTAGGTTAGTATGGGGGTCTCGCTAGCCACAACTAACATTGGGTGCCATCATAGAGGAGAGGGAATAACATTTTAGAGGAGTTTACTAGATAGTGTATTTATCCCCAAAACGACTTTTTTGACTAAGGCCGATGGGGCCAAAACAGACATATAGGGTGAATAGTGCGAGATGGTCAGAATATTCTCCCTAGACAGAGAAACGTAAACAACACACATCAAGCAACACAATGTTCACTTAGCCAAGCAAACATAGCATATTGTAGGGACGAAGGAGTAAACTACTAGCGATATATGGGAAACCTATCATAGGACTATTGGTCCTAGGTATCAACGTTATTGGTGGTCTTGATAACTGTCTTGCATATGAAGCCTTTGTCGTAGCAATTGGGGGCTTCTTTGCATTGCAGCACTTGATTATTCTGTTAATGAGGATTCCGTTGGTAGATCGATCTTTGTTGGGGCATGCAGATATAAATAATACCTTTTCCCTATGCGGTACTCCCGATATCTGGTTGAGGTAGAAGGCCACAAGATATACCACTAGACGCACAAGTGCGGATTATCGATGAAGCGCGTCAGTTGATGCCGTGTAGTTCGATCCCATGAACAACACTCCCGAATCCACCACGAACTCCTTCTCCTTCAGCGTCACATGTGCAACGCCTCTACTAGTATCCACACGTGCAGGCTCCGCGCATAAGATTGCTACATCTTATCTAGCAGAAAATGGGAGTGGATAAAGTGACGGCTAGGTCAGGGATTATCCCTTGTAACTCCACTTATATACACTTATAGTTGGGCTCAATGCTTGAGGCCCATCTATGCTGTTCCCCAATGTCCACATGGATCTAATCTACATGGGCTCCTTTCCCTTAAGTGTGTGACCGTGTAGGTTAACATACATCTGTACACGACACGAGTCACCACTCCGAGTCGATATCTGGTAGAGGCCTATAGCAAGACGGGCCAACTCCCAAGTGCCATAAAGATAGAAGACAAACCTTTCCAATGTGAATTTTGTCCAATTCCCTTTGCCCCACAATATTTTTTTTGAGATGTAGGTGAGTAGTTGCCATCCCTTAAATAGCTCAACTTGCTTCTCGTTCCATGATCTAGGATTCACTAGACTAACACTTAGTCCAACTTCCTGGTTAACACTTAACCAAATCACGCATGTCCATGCTTCCGAATCATATCACATGAGAGGGCCCAGGGAATATTTATGGAGGGGAAAATCCCATCTTGGTATTCTATGTCATGCAGATTGATTCACAACCAGACCGAATTCTACCTTTATAACTGCCCATTTAAGGAACAATGTTTGATAGAACCTAAGCTGTAGATCCACAAATCGGATCTTGCGATCACCTCAGGCTAAAGGATTCCATTGCTTGAGATTGTAAATGACAACATGCTCATTGCATCTCCACTATGGATCAATCCAACACGCTAAAATCTTTAGTCGAGTCCTTGTAAGTCAGAATAACATCACCATGCCCATGACAAGTGAAACCTAGTCATCTGCCGACTTTCACATTAGTCTAAGTTGTGTGTCCATCACAACCTTAATGACCAAGGACATCTAGTATGAACAACATGAATATTGTAGCACCCCGGTAAAACCACTACTAGAAAATCGTGTGTTGTTTACTTGCTGCATCATCATGACCGCATGCTCATGTCATCATGCATGGTTTGCCTAAAACTATTTTCTAAAAGCCTACCTTTGTTTTCTAAATGTCCCATCTCTATTCAAATCAAAACCCCGGTCCTTCCGAATATTTTGTTTTGCTAAAATCTAATTACAAAAGTCTTTTTAAAAAATATATAATATTTTTTGTGGGGGGCCAGGCAGCCAACAGCCAGGCCCGAAGGCCAAACCGGAGGCCACCCTGCCCACAGCCACCAAACCCTAGCCACATCCTTCCGTCCCAGCCGACACGACCCCGCGCGCACAGCACACCCCTCTCGATCGAAACCGCTCTCGCACCCACTCCCGTACCACACTGCAATGCACACGCACGCGCCCCACACTCAGCGCCGCGAGCCGGCCCACCCCATCGCCCCACCACGACCCCACCATGGTACACCGACACGCTAACACAGTGCTATGGACGCTACACGCCCACCTCGTGATCCCCACCTTAGCCCCACTCGGCGAGACCACGTCAACCCGATGCGATCCCCGCATCGTGGACTCCTTCGAACCTCATCAACTACGCGAGCCCGTGATTTCTACCGCTAGAGCTCCATCCCCTGGGCCTTCCTCGTCGCTCGACCGCCATGGCACCGCCGCGCACTCACCTGCGGTCCCCCGCCCCTGGAGCTCCGCTGCCCTCGTCTCCCTGTGCCGCCCCTCCCTCTCGAGCCAGCGCTGCCATCGCCAACATCTCCAGCGCCCGCGACCCGTGTTCGTCCCTGCGCCACGTGCCGCTAAGACCTCTTCTCTGCAGCGCCGCCCACCCTCGTCGACCTCCTCCTCCGCCACCTCTGCCTCCGAACCCGCCTCTCCCCTCTGAGGCCCAAGCTCGCTTCCTACCTTCTGCAGAGGCCGCTGCTTAGGCTCTCCTCACCTCGGCCGCCGTCGACCCCGTCGCGGCGCCTCAGAAGCTACGGTGGAGGTAGCCGGACGCTTCTAGGAAGGGGCAGGAGCCGGATCGTCCGTGGCAAGAGGAGGAACCACGTGGACCTGACTGGCCGGGTTAGCTGAAGATTTGGAGGTAACTAGAAATGCGTAAGATATGGGCACCAGATCAAGTACCTCCATAACCTCAACATCAGAGTCATCGTCATCCGGCTAATCCCTTAAAGAAGAGGCCTTACCAGAGGTTCGCTTGGTGCTCTCCGAAGTAGGCAAGAACCTCTCCGAGTCAGGCTCCTTCACGTCCAGCTCAGCGCAGTCCGCCACCCATTTGAGAGCCGGCTCATTGCCATCCTCAATTGTTTGCTGGAGAAACAATTGAGAGCAAAAGTACTAAATGATTAAGTTAGGATGCTATCTGACATATCACAAGACTCAAAAAGAATACTAGGAGAAGAACATACCTTAGGTGGCAGGTTGGCTTGGGTGAAGTGTGCAAGCCCCAACTTCCATGCCTCGATGAACTCCTTCTCTATCTTGAAGATGGCCTTAACCTGTCAGAACACCTCGGAGTTGTTAAGCTCGAAGTAGGAGGTCCGGTTGGGGTTAAGGGGGTCGCTCAAATGCCAGATCTTGTGGGAGCGCTTTTACAGGGGGGAGAGCCGGCTGCGGACGAAAGTGATCATGACATCCTCGCTACATAGCCCCAGCATGACTAGCTCCTTGATCCGGCGATCTACCTGGTTTGCTAGTGTAGTAGGTCGCTTCAGGATTTTCTCCCACAAGGAGGTGTCCGGGACACCCATCTTGAAGGGGAGCAGCCGGATTAGATCTTCACCCAAGTTGTTCCTGACATAGAAGAAGGTTTGGGCCTAGCCTTTGCAAGATTCAAGGCCGGTAACCCAGGGAAAGGTGGTGCTCTTGCAGGGAGAGATCGAGGGTCCACCGCACTGGGTCAGATGTTTATCGGCAGGGGCGAGTTGAGGATCTAGGACAACATTTTCTTAAGAACAAAGAACTTGATCCATAGTTCTTTGGCGGGCCAGAGGCTGACATATCCCTCTATGCTGGAGGCAAAAGAGGAAAGGGAAGTGATGGCGTTGGATGGAAGATGGTGTGACTGAAGCTGATAGGTGGTAATGAAATCATGGAAAAAATCACTGACCGGCAAGCCAAAGCCGCGCTGGAAGTGAGAGAGAAAGACGATGAACTCGCCTTGGTTTGGAGAAGGGGCAATTTCCTCGGTGGCGAGGCGGCATGTGATGCCCGCGGGGATGTGGTGGATCGCGTAGAGCCAATCGAGATCGTCCTAACAGACGAACCTGCCCGCCCAGGCGCCACGCTCGTGAGCCTCATCTCCCTCCTCCTCCTCAACAACAATGGTGGCCTCCTCATTAGTCATGTCTAGATCAAGGTCGTAAAGGAAGTAATCAAAGAAGGAATAGCCGGTGGTGGGAAACTTCGAGCTGCAGGGCCCCGAGACGGAAAGCTTGTGTAGAAGCGGTGGCGCAACTGCGGAGGAGCGGCAAGGCACGACAGTGGTGGCGCAACGCTAGGGCAGAAGCAGCGGCGGCGGTGGCATCGCTGTGGAGAAGAAGGGGCAAAGGGCAGGGTCACATGCGAAGTGGGGGAACTTCCCTAAGAGCCACCCCTACCCCCTATTTAACCGCACCTCTGGGGCAAATAGTGGGATCAACCGCTTCAGCACAACCGCACGGTGTGGCCGTGTATTTTCCAAACCGGACAATCAGGCTCGTGCCACACCAAGGGCCACAAGGAGCAGGGGATCCCCCAATGCGATGTTATGATACAGTTAACGAGGGGCTGTCACGACGTGACGCGCGCAGCAGTTATTCCTAACAATCAATACAGTAATCGGCGCAGTAAACTGGCGCAACCCTTAAAATAAGGCAAAGTGATGGTTGCCCTCCACGTGGGACGTGGGGAAGTGTATGAGAGAAGTAAAGATAACCTGGATACATGGACAGTGACCCGGCCAACGAGGAGTAAGTTTGATTGAGTCAAGGGAATATCAAGCCAATGAGACCGGGTTACAAAATAACTCGGCAAAGAAAGTGTTGATCTTGATAAATGGAACCTGTTGTGGCCTTATCAGCTGAAGTTGCTAAGACCGCAGTAGCTTCAGGGACTAATGTTGGAGGGATACCCCCGGGTAGGGTCACGCCGAGGTATAAAGGCCGAGTTAGCCGAGGTACGGCACGGTCAAGGCAAATGCCAGCCAGGTCTCCTCAAGGCAGACCGACTTATGGGGTAACCCGGCCTGGTGGGTGTTCACCTAACATTAGCCCGGCCGACATAAAACATATGTCAGCTATGCCTGATTTACCATGTGTGCAGGTACCCTCGTAGCCGGGTTAGCCAAGAGCTAGCCGGGTTACCACTTGGCTTCCACGTATGCCCTAACTTTGTAACCTAGGATCCCCTATATAAGGGGCACCAGGGCCTCCATAGAAGGGGATCGATCATTCTGTCTAGGAAGAACTCTAGAGCATTGTAGTGGGGGTAAGAGAACTAGTGTCCTTCTCGCAAACAGCTCAAGGAGCCCTTGTAATCCCACATTGATAGAGTGAAAATACAAACACTTGTGTGTGGAATCACCACACTATCCCTCCCCTGGATTACTCTAGTGCTCATTGGCCTCATATTTAGCCTATCCATGGCATCCGCCATGCCACCACCATGACACTAACATCGATCTCTAGTAGAGGAACTCCATCGAAGCGTCGAGACCAAGTCATGCCTTAATGCTACAGACAGCTGACTGGGAGAACGTCCTATCTCGCATAGTCTTCAACTAATCTTTCCTTCCCTTTAGCCTTCTCGGAGTCTAACTAAGTTAATATCCAGGAATAATGCCAGTGAGTACGTTTGAATGTACTTGCAAACCACCATAAGAGGATGACAACAACAGGATATACATTATGGATGTATAAGGGAGTTGGTTCTACCTAAGGATAGTTTCTTTGTAAAACTTATCTCCATATCATTGTTGAAAACAAGTTTCTCTTTGTAACACATCTTGGGAAGGTTGTAACCTTTTGAAAAGTGACCTTCTCAAGGTCAGAAACTTTAAATCTTCTGGGGTCAATCTCACGATCCACACATCTCCATTTGTAGTCATCTCATGACCAAAAGACTCTTTTTAAATACAAACCTGACACAAGCTAGACATTTCCCATCCCAACTATCCATGACCACGGACACATCTAATAAAATATGTTTATACTATGTAGAGGTTATACACTTTACCCACAACCTCCGCTTACCCAGCCCTAACCACTCTCGGGTCGCCATACCTAAGTATGAAGGGGTTAGATAATCGATCACAACCTTTCCCTTGTCCATCCCAATATGGTGTCTACCCTACGAGATTTTACTCGCAACACCGGGGTGTCGGGTACCAAAGACCATACCAGGGTAATTCTAGTTACACAGGTTAGTTGCTCAAGGAAGATGCTTAGTGATAAGGTACCATCTTAAACCACGTTCATAAATCCTCCATCTATACAAAAATTCAAGGGGGTACGACACTTCCTTCCATACATAAATTCAAATGGGGCCGTTTGCAAACTGGCTTGATAACTATTGTTGTATGAGAAATTTTGCGAAAGGCAGACAATCTTCCCATTTTGATCCATATTCTAACACACGAGCTCTCAACATATCTTCTAAGATTTGGTTGACTCTTTCAGTTTGTCCATCAGTTTGCGGGTGGTAAGATGTGATGAAGTTCAGCTTGGGTCCTAATACTTCTTGGATTTACTGCCAAAATCTTGAGGTAAACTGGGTTCCTCGATCCGATACTATGGTCTTAGGGGTTCCATGCAAACTGACGATTCTAGCAATGTACAACTCTGCTAGCTTTGAACTCTGGTAGGTGGTCTTAACAGGTATAAAATGGGCTACCTTGGACAGTCTATCAACTATGACCCAAATAGAGTCATTTCCCCTACTAGAAGTAGGCAAACCGGTGATAAAATCCATTCCGACAGAATCCCATTTCCATTCCGGAATCTACAATGGTTGCAAAAGTCCTGCGGGTTGCTGATGTTCCGCTTTGACTCTCTGACAGATATCACACTTGGCTATGTAGCTTCCGATTTCTCTCTTCATCTTGTGCCACCAAAATTTCTCCTTCAAATCCTGATACATCTTCGTTCCTCCAGGATGGATAGAATAAAGATTATCATGAGCTTGTTGCATGATGACTTGTTTCAACTCGGAATCTGATGGCACACATATACGTCCTTTTAACCAGAAAACTCCTTCTTCATCTTCGGTGAATCCGGGTACCTTCCCTGTACCGATACGACGCTTGATTCCATTGATACTTGCATTTCCTTTCTGCGCTTCCTTGATCTGACTGATCAAAGTGGGTTGAAGTTCTATGCTAGCTAAAAATCCTTCGCTAACTAGCTCCGTTCTAAACTGTTCCAACTCTTCATGCAAACTAGGCTGGGCTTCTTTAATCATGGTGTTTAATCTACACGGCAATCTGCTAAGAGCATCCGCTACCACATTGGCTTTGTCGGGGTGATAGTGAATGTCAAGGTCATAATCCTTGATTAACTCTATCCATCTCATTTGCCTCATATTCAGCTCCTTCTGGGTGAAAATATACTTCATACTCTTGTGATCCGAATAAACCTCACCGCGGTTACCCATAAGGTAATGACGCCAGGTCTTCAAAGCTAAGGCTACGTCTGCCAATTCTAAGTCATGGGTAGGGTAGTTTTGCTCATGTTGCTTCAGTTGTTTAGACAGATATGATATGACTTTGCCTTCTTGCATCAACACACATCCGAGACCAATCACGGATGTGTCACAATACACATCAAAAGGCTTCTTGATATCTAGCATAATCAGAATTGGGGCTAAAATTAATCTCTTCTTGAGCTTTTGAAAACTTGCTTCACATTTGTCCGTCCATTCAACTTTTGATGTTTCTTCAACAGTTGGGTCATTGGTCTTGCGATCCTTGAAAATCCTTCTACGAACTTGCGGTAATATCCGGCTAATCCGAGAAGTGCACGGACTTGGGTTTGAGTGGTTGGGGTTTTCCATTCTTCAACATCCTTAATCCTAGTGGGATCGACAACACTCCTCATGCCGACATGATATGTCCTAGGAATCCTACTTCCTTCAACCAGAACTCACATTTGCTAAACTTGGCATACAACTGATGTTCTCTAAGGGTTTCAAGGATGGTTCTCAGGTGTAGCTCATGATCTTCTTCTGACTTGGAATAGATCATAATATCGTCGATAAAAACAACGACAAACTTATCCAGGAAGTTCATAAAAATCTTATTCATAAGATTCATGAAATAAGCGGGGGCATTGGTTAATCCAAAAGACATGACCGTGTACTCATACAGTCCATATCTGGTGGTAAAGGCGGTCTTTGGAATATCCATTGCACGAATCTTGAGTTGATGATAACCAGTTCTAAGATCAATCTTAGAAAACAATCTGGCACCAGTCAACTGGTCAAACAGATCTTCTATCTTTGGCAGTGGGTACTTGTTCTTTATGGTGACATCATTCAGCTTCCGGTAATCTATGCACAAACAGTTACCTCCATCTTTCTTATCCACAAACAAAACAGGCAATCTCCATGGTGACACAAGTTGCTTCTTCAACTCCACTAATTTAGATGGGTCCATACTATAAGGTCTCTGAGCTATGGGTCCAGTTCCAGGAATTAGTTCAATGATGAACTCGATATCCCGATCTGGGGGCATACCGGGCAATTCATCTGGGCACACGTCAGGGTATTCATAGACCACTCTGACTTGGTCTAGGGTTGGTTGGGCTAGACTCTTGTTGCATTTTAATTGACGTGGCAGCATCTCAGATACATTCTCTACTGATACTCTAGTGCTACTAGTCTTGGTTATGTCTTTCTTGGCATAGTCGATTAATCCTTTATGTTTCGACATCCAATCCATTCCTAGTACTACTTCCAAACCTTTGGTTCCAAGTACTATTGGATTAGCATAAAAATCTATTCCATGGATTCTGATAGGTACAGCCTTGCAAATTTTTCTAGCTTTGGTGGTTGAACCAGGTATTTGAACTATCATAACATGCTTCAATTTTGTTGGTTGAATCTTACTAGTGCATGAAAATTCTTTTGTAACAAGCGAGTGCGATGCTCCAGAATCAAACAACACTCTTGCAAGTACTGAGTTAACAGAAAACATACCCAACACGACATCTAGCGCTTCCTGAGCTTCTTCAGCATTCATGTGGAACAGACTGCCGTGGCGGTTGAGCGAGTTCCCTGGGGCAAATCTTCTTCCAGGCTGAACACGGCGTTGCTGCTGGGTGGGTGCATTCACATTGGTGCTTGCGGTAAGCTTCTTGGGGCACTCATTGGAGTAGTGACCCTTGACTCCGCATTCAAAGCAAGTAATCTGGGACATGTCTTTTCCTGCAATAGGCACAACATTGCTTCCAGTCGTTGGGACAATATTGTTGTTGTTGGTGTTGTTAGACTTGGGCGGTTAAGTTATTGGAGTTGCCGGGGTTATTGTTGTGGTTTACTCCAGACCTCAAGTTTCCTCCGCTACGATTGGGATAGTTTGGACGGGACATAGGGGGTTTGTTGTTTCTTGGGGCATATCCTGCAGACGGGTTGGGGCAATACTTCTGGGTATTGTGGGATCCAGGCTGGTGCATCATCCTGCACTTGCGATTGTCATTAGCTTGGTTGATCTCCCTTCCATCTGAATGGCAGAGTCCACTAGAGCTTCAAGATCATCAAAGGGAATGTTGACTAGCACGTTTTGCATCTCATCATGCAGTCCATTCAGAAATCTCTCTTTCTTCTTTGCTTCTGTGTCAATCTCATCAGGGGCATATCTAGCTAAAGGTAAGAATTTGTCACGGTATTCCACCACAGTCGTTCTTCCTTTCTTCAAATCTCTGAACACATCCCTGATCCTCTTAATCAAACCCGGGTGCACATGAGTCCTGCTAAACTTGATTTTGAACTCATCCCAAGTCATCATATGACCTCCGTTCATGGTACGGGTGCTATTCCACCAGGCTCTTGCATCACCTGCCAGATAATGGGTGGCAAACAATACTTTTTCATTGGCCTCAACTCCTGCAACCTCTAAGTTATTCTCCATGGTTTGCAGCTAGCATCAGCATCTAAGGGCTCTTCAGACTTGTTAAATATTGGGGGATTGTTTTTTTGAAAGTTCTTGAGCTTGGATCCATGGTTATCCACGGATATCTTCACCTTCCTCCTCCTTCGCTTCAAGATGGACCTCCTGTTCACGGATGGTCTTCTCGAGAGTGGCCACCTTCGTGTGAAGACGATCGATGATCCGATCCTTCTTGTCATGCTGACGACAAAGTGATTGGCGCTCCTTGGCGAGGATGGCGAGGGTCTGGTCCTTCTTGAATGCAATGGCATGGTTGTGGTTGCCGTAGGCCCAGGCGTTGTCCAACTCCTGCTGTCTATCATACAACATGAAGTCGAGATTATCCACTTGGTGCTTCAACTCCTAGTGTCCTGGCATCTCCAAGGGCATTCCCATAGAATCACGCCTTGCGTACTGAGCAAAGCGAGTTCCACTGATCTGGTTGATGTTTTCCCTACACAGACGGGCAAGAGCTTCTTGCATAGCCCTGGAAAATCTAGCTAGCCAGTTGTTCTCCCGAAAGTTGAATTGAATCTTCTCCGAGTTGTTCTCCCGAACGTTGATTCAGGGATAACCCTGAATCATCATACTTAGTATGCGGATTGTCAATCATAACCTTTCAATTACACACTCTAGTATAGGAACCTCCCCTATGAGCTTGGCCTCCTAGCCATGGCCATCTGCCATCCTGGGCACTGCATAGGTGGACATTCACATTCACGAGGTAGCCTCAGCTCAACCTCTTTTCGCGAGGGAACCCATAATAAGGCATATAAACTTCCAGTTAAGCCCTACCCAATTCGGTATTGTGGTTGCACGGTAAAATTGGAATGGTATCGCATCCGAACCTAACCATCCGTTTTTATAAAGGGCTAAGGCTCATGCCTCAACATTTTCATCATCAAATCATTTTGTGTCCACAACACATGTCAAAACATTTCAATAGAATGAATCATCATTCCAAGGTTTTCATAATCATTTTCACCAAGTATTCCCATCTAGAGTGATCAACTTTTATGTTTAGCACTAGCCACTAAAGTTGAGGGTATTCACTAATGAGGGGTGCTAATCAAGTGTAACTATCCAATATAGTTTTATGCCTTTTGATGACATCTAAGTATAACTAGTTAGGCCTAGTTTTATACTCTTTATGGTATATATCCTATTTTTCCAATACTCACAAAGCATTAACTAAAAGTAAAGAACTTTGGTAAAAGTAAAAGAATAAAGCTTGCAAGTAAAACTTGGGATTGGTATAATCAAGGTTGCATAACCAAAGCATGCCTAATGCATCTTGAATAGGTATGAAGCTTGCAAGTGTTAGCTTGCGTAGTTCTAGCTTGCACAGTGATGGCTTGCCTTGAGTAGTGCAGTGGTTGAAGTTCTCTTCTTCTTCTTGGTAGTACTCCTCCTCCTCGTATCACTGGTCAGTACCATCGTCTAGAAATGAATACGAGATACACAATCACCAAACAATACTTAACTACTTCTATTTAGCACACTAAGTCTCACACTTGATGATCTAGCATCATCACAATCATTACATGAAATAAAGACCTAGTCTTATTTATCTTATTTTGGAAAAGTAACTTCTACTCATTGAAAAATACTTAAGATTTAATATTCTCCAATCAAAATATGGGATCATGTTGACACATGTCATAACCACATATTCTAATACTTGGGAATGTGATTTAAAGTGGTGGTTATATTTTATAAAGTTTAAAATTACTATTTAACACAATTAAAGTGACTAGAAATGCCCATATAGCATTATTTTAGTACTAGTCCAAGATCACCGTATGTAAAGCTAAATATTTTTACATATTTAGATATATCTTGTCAAATGTGATTTTTGAGAGTTGGAATCAACTCAAAAGCATTTATGGTTGATTTTTGAAAAATGTTTGAATGTGGAAAAGTCTCTATCTTCTTATTTTTACTATAGGTGATCTATAATTTCAAATGGTTTAAATCCAACGGGCTTGGATAGATATTTTGAATACCTTTCTAGCAAAATTGGAATCATGCAATTTGGTTCGGTGAATCTCTTTCAATTGATTTTTGAATCTACTGACAGAATCTTGTTTTAACTAAAATTGAAAAAGCTTATTTAAATCGACGGGCTCTGCGCGGGAAACTAAATGGGCCGGCCCAGCTGCACTATGCTGGCGCAGCTGGCTGCTGACAGGACGGTCCAACTGGTCAGTGGCTGATCTAAACCGAAACGGTAAGTTTCAATCTAGGCCGTGCAATTAGACTAGGATCTAACGGTTGTGGTTTGTCGTCTCCGGCGAATAGTTCTGGCGAGACTGAACCCTAACGCAAATGGTGGGTGTACATGGGGGCTCACCTGAGCCCCATCTAGACTTGGTGATGGGGGCAAATGGGGTTGCCGAGGATGGCGAGTCGAATGGTGGTCGCGGCAGCTCCTGGGGCGGCTCCTAGCTCCGGTTCCTCTTCTCCTCTGCAGTGGCAGACTCCGGCTAAATTCCAGCGATGTGGTGCTCGCCTTTCTCCGGGAAGGGTGTGGAAGGTGTCTGAGAGAGAGAGGGGAGTGAGATGGTGTGGCGAATGTGGGCTGGGATCGCCTCTATTTATACACCGGCGAGAGGGACTCGCATGACGACCGCCCTAAAGCACCGCGGTGTTGTATGTGGCGAGTTGTGCGTGGTCGACCAGCACAGAGAGCTCATGCGACGCTTCACTATCGCAAACGGCAAAGGGGAGAGCGTATCCTACGCTGCTGGGTACTAGGGTGAGTGAGTGGGATGCAGGAGGGACAAAGTGGTGATCAATTACTGCTCAAAATAGTACAAGTTAGGCAGGGGTTAATTGTGTCTGCCAGGTGCTCGACCAAATGGCCGCATGAATTCAAGATTTTAATTTTTGAATGAAATTTGGTGAGTGTGTTTGTCACATGCTTGAGTTTCTATGGTTGCTTGGGTTTGCCAAGGTGAATTGATTTGAGTGGTTTTTGAAAAGTGGTGATATATGCATATGAACTTGATTCAATTTTGAATTGTCCTTTAAATAGATTTGGAATTTGTTTCTGTTAATTTGTAAAATGGGCTTGGGTTCGCTTTTACTTGGTCTAGCAAGGGGTGAAAATAATTGAGAAAGTTTCTGATAGAAATATTTTACTAGGAACACTCAAAGTGGTCTAGTGGTTAATTTTGGTCAAAATGACCATTTGATCATACGACTCATATTTGATTTTCCTTTTTTTTGATTTTGTTTGGAATTGGCCTAGTTGATGTAGTATTCATCTTTAAACCATTCCTTAGCATTTGTAGCAATCAAACATAGCAATTGCACTCATTCACATACTAATGCAATTCACACATACACTCATATTAAATTTAATAATAAAAGTTTTTGTTAACCCTATACTTAGGTGATTAGAACTTGATAATCTTAATTAATATTTTTGGGGTGTTACATATATCACGCGTTAACCATAAGATCTATAATGGCTCTGGGGAAGTCAGCTGGATCATCTCCCTTTCGTATGCCGACAGATAACTTTTATCAGAGCCGTGATCCTACATCTAGGCACGTGCAAGCGTGGGAACCGTCAATTCCCTGATATTAGATGTAGACTATAGCTCTCTTTAGGAGTGTAAAACGGCTTAGCCATTGTCCTAAGCTAGCAAAAGGGTGAGTATACAGGGTCACGGAGAAGGGAAGTACTGGGTTGGATCATCTAACTGGGCCCCACATCATGAAATTGTGGACGGGAATAAGCTGCCCGGTTGTGGAACAAGGACTTGATCTCTTATGAGTAAAGTAGCGCACCTCTACAAAGTGTAACAACTATGACATGTTACTCCTGGTCCAGGGAAGGAGCTGCGAACACTGCAGGAAAGGAACTCCACGAAGTTCGAGTTAACCTGTGAAGACTAACGTACAAAGTTTTTCAGAATAAAAGCAACCTTTGAAGAAATGTTTAAAAAAACTTGCATAAACTACGACCTATGGTCTATTGTTGTAGTTAGTGCATCAAACACTCCTTTTTAGTGAACTTGCTGAGTTTGCTCATACTCAACCGTACCTTCTTAACCCGTGCTAGATTCGGAAGACATTGACAACCAAGAAGATGAAACACTATATTCAGTCGAAGACCAAACATAATTCTGCTATGAGCAGCTAGATTTATCCGGAAGCAGCGAAGGAAACAACTACATAAGAATCTATGGAATGGACACTGAAGAGTTTGAAGCGTAGATGTGTCGGATATAGTTAGTTAAGTCTATTGTTTAGATCTCTTTTCTCTATCTACTAATCTCGTATAAATCTTAAGGTGTAGTTTGATTCTTTATCTCCTTCTCAAGTCATTATAATATAGCTTTGAGTCATTGAGATTCCTCTATGGACCTAGGAGAATCTCAAAGTCGTCGTGTAATTTCTTGTTGTAATAATAATGTATGTTTGTGGACCCGCTTTGTTTCTGTTGTACCTCTCTGAGTATGTAATATTTATGGAATGGTGTTCTGTTAGTGTTATGTCCACAACTATAGTATACTACAACATGCAGTGGTATTCTGGGTCACTACATAAAGAGTTCTCTAGAAATGTGATGAGTATTCAATTGAGAATTACATTGTCATGTTTCTAGTGCGATAATTCTTTATTATGATGCATTTTGGGAATTAATACTATGGTACAACCTTATAGGACTAGTTATAATTACTTATCCAAAGTGAGGAATGGCATCTCGGTATAAATGTCGGAATGCTCAAGTGCTGAATAGGACTTTAGATGACTATCGAGGCGAATGGACGCATCTTTTGCGACAACTTCTGCATAGTTTGGATTGCGAATCTCGACTCCTCGTCGAGTTTTACAGTCACTATGATGGACAAGTGTTAGCCAAGTACCATGTAGTACTTATGCTACCCAAAAACTTGGGGATAAGTGAAGAAGTGCCATCTGGGGAGACAAGATGTATGGAGGTGGCGTATCAAATTATGGTAATGGAAGCAATGACCGTGATATGAAAGTAAAAATTCAAGGAGCTGGAAGGTAGTACTCATACCATTATACCTTGTGATTCCCTAAGTCGGAGTCCGAGTTAGATCATTCTGTTCTTGTGTAGACTGAATCTATTTAGCTCCCGAATACATGAATCATTATAGGTCATTACTCAATACCTATCATAATACCAATCAAGTTCTAATCCAGGAGTGGATACTGTCCCTGAGGATTTCACTCATTATGTAAGGGAAATTGGACGCATAAGGGAAGACATCCTAAACCAGCCATTTCAAAGAGTGCATTTGTGGAGTCCGAGTTTAATGATCCATAGTCCAAAACCTATGCTTTTTGTTAGGACGAACCTTAGAAATCTGAAGATATAGGAGACAAATATGGAGTAGAATTTTACACTAGAACTAGGGAGGATCCAATATCTTGTGATTCTGGTATGGAAGTAGAAACTAGTTACAATACCATGGAACCCTATGGTCCATATCGGGGGTAGTACAAATCCTATTTACCCGGGAGAGTGCATTGGCAGATATTACACCACTATGAATTATTATTGGATCATGAAAAAAGCAGAGAACATATCTTACTTCGAAAGTGTGTTTGAAGGTGGACAATATAATTCCACAGGAGATCATGCATTTTCTTGTCATTTTTCAATGACTGACCTCAATCTAAGTAATTCTAATCAATAGTGTGTATCCTCAAGATGTTTATATGCTCCAAAAGACAGACGTCGGACTTCTCATCATCATGGCAGAATTCAAAGAAGTACTAAGAAGGGGAGGAAAGTAAGAAAAATGCGTATTGTAGAAGTAGAGAGCTTGAATAAGGTACATATTCGGAAATGCGTATTGTAGTGTTTGAGAGGCATGTCACAATAGGTGAAAGTATGCTCACATGGGCAAGTAAGGTCTAGTAATATACATGTGTTGTACTAGGTGAGAGTCAAGCCGTAGTGGTGAGGATTGTTAGGAATATCTTATAAAACCCATGTATAATGCATGGTATACGTTTTCAAGAGTTGGTTGGTGCAGCAATTAGTTTTGAGGATGATTATAAAATGGTACTACAAGAGAGGGAGAAAATAGCCAAAAAAAGAGCTAAGATTGAACCAAAGAAGTTCTAGACAAATGAGCCAAGGCTTAAACTAGATTTCAAACCTAGCATTTCATCTATAGGAAATGGTTCAAATCAGAGTGTTCGAAAACAGAAGAAAAGAACTATATGTGGAAATTGTGGAATTCTGGGACATATTAAGAGGGACTGTAAAAGATCCAAGGTCGTTTGTTATACTTGTGGACAATATGGGCACATGAGAAATCTTTGCCCTCACAAGCAAGTAATTAATGATGGAGAACCAATATTAAGAGGTAGAAACTCTGGAAGAAACAACAACAAAAAGCAAGTAATGTCATTTGAAAGATCGCATCATCACACGATGGAACAAATGAATCACTCCGAGCACTCCATAATAGGTATGTTTAGTATTAGTAGTCCTTCTTCAGTAATATTGTCCAAGGTAAGAGCCATCTCATGGAGCATAAGGGTGTAGTTTAAATCCAGTATTAGGTATCATCCAAAGTTGAATCAATAGGTAGAGTAAACTCAAGGTGTACATAGTTCATTAAAAACACCACGATGGAAGTAAGGATACTAAGAGCAAGGAAGAAAACTCCATATAAACCAATCTGACACTCTTCAGGATCAGAAATCACAAACTTCGGGAAGAAGTTTAATTTTAGGAGGGAAGACTGTAACATCCCAACATTTAGGACTAAAGAAGGGTAGATTTAGGATTTTGTGCATCTGCATGCATATATCTGAAAAACTGTGTATTTTTTTCTCAGATTACAACCCTACAGTGATCAGACTCTCTCTTGCTTCGATGGGTTAGAGATTAGCCATCTCAGTGAGTGGCGATAGATTTTGACATGACCTTAGGGTATTATCTGTGTTTTTTGAGGGGTAAAATTTGAAATTAGAAATTTAGGAATAATCATACTATAACTTAGTAAAAAGAAATGATTATAATAATGATATAAAATAATTATTTATTAATAAGAAGACATGAAGTAGTACATTGTTCATTTACAATAAATGAATAAAAGTAAATTACGATTAAGTAATTAAACAACTAATAGAAAAGGAAATAAACAAGAGAATTTTTTATTACAAGAATATACCTATTACATTGTCGTTACAGTAAATGTGTGGATAAATAAATATTACACAAGTAAGAATAAAAGAATATTTTTATTAGGTAAATAATATTACAGTGCACAACTGAAATAAATATTATAGAATTTACATCCTAAACTAAACCCTATATCTAATTCGGAGCTCTACATCTTAGTGGGTTCCTGCAAAACAGAACAGAAAGACAAACAATAATAAGGGATAAAGGGGATTAGTGTAGTGGTTTTGCTCTCAGAATGAACAATGTAATGCACTGCAATTATTTCATCACTGAGCTAAATCTTAAAGGGGCAAGTTTCACCAATTTGAGAATATGTTTTTATCAGCTTGTATGCCTCAGTACAACATCATAGGCAGGGGAAATTTTTACCATTTCTAATAAAAGGAATAGCCAAAATAGGATAATACCAACGTAGCTGAAGCACATCCACAACACCAAGTTTCCCACATGTGCGAACTTGCACCCAGTGGGGCCTAGATGGAAGCAGCATACACATCCATGCAAAAGGATGAGTTGTCAACACAGCAACATCCTAACAGGCTCATAAAAGAAAGCACAGTAGTAGCAGCTTCAGCTAGCTACTCCACTCTCTCCACACATCCAAGAAGCTTGTCACAAGCATCTCAAAATCCCACCAAATCCTCCATGCTTTAGTACCCAGAAGCTACACAACCAACATCAATGTTTAGTATCGCTAGTAAGTTTATCAAGGAGGAGGAATAGGTACTGATACAAAAGAAGGCCAGCAGCAGCATCAAGAGATTAGGACAACAAGAAAATGAGTCAATAGTAGCACCACAAGACAAGCCCAACATAATCCTTACACACTAGTTGGAGGTTGGTCACACATTTATTAGTCACAGGGGTGTGGTTTAATGGGAATATTACTCTCAGTTTTACATATTAGTGGTATGTAAAATCATCATTGAGATTGGGGTATCAAAAATACTAGTTCCATTCAGAATTGTGGCCTCAGTCTAAGCATCCTTGGAAGGGTCATAGACCATATCTTTGTCAAGTATAGAATAACAGATCATGTAGGTGATATGTGCCACTGTGCACACTCTCAGGGAGGTTCCACAGTAGCATAGCCACACTATAGAAGCTATCTATTCAAGCATACGATCTATTCTCTTGCATAGATGTTCCTCAACCTTTGCATCATAGGCTTGGCCAAACCATCAAGAACAATACATG
This sequence comes from Avena insularis, assembly GCA_023614405.1. Classification (NCBI taxonomy): domain Eukaryota; kingdom Viridiplantae; phylum Streptophyta; class Magnoliopsida; order Poales; family Poaceae; genus Avena; species Avena insularis. The sequence continues at coordinate 269,662,910 of CM042684.1, read as the reverse complement.
TTCTTATCAGTTCAGAGAGAGAGGTAGTAGAACTCACAAAAATATGGTATAAGAGAGTACAAGCAACCTAAACCAATTAATCATCATCTAGATCTTGTCTAGGGGATTAGTAGGGGTCACTTTGCACATCCACATACACTCCTATGCATGTAATACATCAGTAGGATCAGATAATGAATGGATCATCTAGACCTAGCAACAAAAACATCTTAAACAAGTAACATCCTTTCCATATATATTTCATATTCACCTGCAAGCAAGTGTGCCAGGAATGAACTAATCATCTCAAATAAAGGTACCACACTAAATGTGCAACCAACCATATCCATCACCTTAATTAAACAACAAGGTACCAAAGTACATAATCTAACCACTAACATCAGTACCTATAATTTTCCACATTTAAAACCAAATGGATATACAACCAATAATCTTATAGGAGGGTTCTAGCCAAATCCTAAAATCCAAGGTTTGGTTTTAAACCTTCAGATTTCAGTCACGGAAGCATGTAACTTAGGGAACCTAGAATTATTGGAATAAATTGAATTATCCACAAGGTCTGATTAGGAACTAGCCACTTATTCCAAGGTTGTGTGATCCAATTCAATCAACAAATCAACCAGAGCATGTCCTCACCATTACATCATCTCTAGATCACCTACTACAAACCATGGTTGCATATCGTACATACCAGAACCTGGTAATAAATTAATCGTCTATGGGGTAATTACAACAACCATAACTAGCTCAATCAACACCATAAGCCACTGAGAAGATTCATCGGCTCGATGGGCGGTCACAATAGAACTCACCGATGGTGCCAAGCACCTAGAGCATAGGCGTGACGAAGCTAGGGCACATCACATCAGTGATGTTGTGGTGATGGCATTATTGCCATCCCATCTGCTGTAGCACTAGCACAACATCACCAATCCATTAACACACCATCAACCACACCACCCCTATAAGCTGTCCAATGGAAACATATCATAGCTGCCGAGGTTGTAGGCACCCCTGCCGTCCCACCCGAATCAAAACTGAAATAAGAAACTAGAAGAGGTCGAACAGAAATACAAGAGGGTAAGGATGTCAAAGAGGATCTTGTGGTCGTCTGCGAGTAGTATCTAGTGGCACAGGCCGGGAGGCTGCAACGACATACCTGTCGTGGCAGCTAGGATTGCTACAAGGCCACCCAGGGGAGGCTTAGCGGTGTTTGAGGCGAAGAAGGAGAACAAAGCGAGCAAAAACTAGCAAGAAGCAGTGCTAGCAAGAGCTAGAACCAGCTGGAGTGGCTTGTGACAACAACATTATACCCGAGTGAGAAATAGGGAGAGGGCGAGCGATTTTGAAAGACACTCACAAATCGGCTCAATTAGGGCTAATTACCGAAGAGCGGCGGAGCTTTTGCTGCCGGGGCTAGTGACCATAACGGTCAGCATCGCCGGAATCGGTAGCCGAAGGTGAGAAGGGTCACGGCGGCGCCCTAGGGTCGCGAGAGAGGAACGAGACCAAGTCTCACTAAGTGCCTGTGCGTGAGTGGAGAGGGTTGGGTCAGGTTGATCCAACTAGAGTGGGCTCTATTGGGCCGATTGGTCTAGCAAGGCTAGTTGGGCCAAGCCGACCCATGAGCCCAACCAAACCGGCCAATTTAAAAATAAAGTAAGAAATAAAATAAAAATTACCAAAATACCCCTAAACTTGTTTTATCCCAAGAAAAATATAGAAAAATCCCAAAATACATATAACATATCGAAATTATTACAAAAATAATTCTACCTAAGAAAAATATAACTTTACTTATTTAAATTAAATAAAATGCTAATAAATATTAACACCATAAAAGCCTAAGTGATATTTCATAAATTAAGGAAAAGTCCTAAAAATGAATAAAAATCAGTTTTGCATATGAAAATAAATCTACTACTTTATAAAAATACTAACTTATTTTTACAAATAAATCTTGAAGCAAATATACAAAGACATTTAATCCTTTGTGGAATTTTATAAATATACAAATAAGAATTAAAAATAAAAAAATCATTCTTAAGATTTTTAATAAATATATTTTACTAGAAAAATACTAAGTCTATTATTCCAAAGGTTTTTAAGATTTTAAAGTAACAAATCTTTATAAAATACCTACTTTGTAAATTCTTTAAAAAACATTTCTTAATTAAATAATCACCTTTCTTTATAAACATTAAATCTTTCAAATTTAAGTACCAAGTACAAAACCATAATTGCAGTTCTTTAAATGTAAATTATTAAACATATAACACTCCTTTGGAGTCTTAATTCCAAAGTTAAATCAACAATTCAAGTAACTTTTAAACATCATTCACTCATGATAAAAGTGAATGTTCTTTCTCTCTTAACCATGCTTAACATGATTTTAAAACCCTAATACATTAATGAGATCATCTAAATTTTCTTTCTTTAGTAAGTCAAATCAAGTTCATACTAACCAATCACATTTAAACTCATCATCCCCTTACACTCGAAGTGAATGATCCCATACTCTTAGACAATATATCTTAAAACTCTTATTGCTCTTTTATAGTTAACTTTGGCCTAATACACCATAAACTAAGAATATAATAACATAATTTCATTCAAACCTTATCAAATACCATAACTTTAGCCTTATTAATCTTCAGAATTGATAGACTTAACATAAATAGTAAATTCCGTCAACTATTATTCTTTTTGTCACTTCAAAAGAAACACTATGTATTTATTTTAAGTCATAACAACTTTAAACATGAGCCTTGGAATAATTACAAGATACCACTCAACCTAATCTTGTATTATTATTTTACTTCACCTTTTATGTCTTATAAGTTAATCTTAACATCCTTGCAATTTTACTCTTTTGTGAAATAAACTTGAAGATAAATCAAATCTGAAATAAATCATCTAAATCCATCTCACTTGTAATGTTAGGAATACTTTGGGGTTTTCAAACACATGCATTTCATTACTTATGCATATCTGCATATTGCTTCTTTAAACATTGTCGTTACAGGGCAATGATGGTATTTTGTAGAACCCGAGGTCCCAGGTCAAGTCGAGACATTCGACTACAATACTTCGACATACAAGGCAAGTTCGCACTTGCTCATGTCGTTTGGTTATTTTCTATCAAGTATTTGCAAACTATTGTTGTCATCACCTGCATTTCAAAAAGGTCAGAAAACACTATTTTGATAATAATGTAAACTATTGGTTACTGATCCAGGGTGATCAGTTAATCTATTAAGCCTAGAAATTTGAATACCATTGTCCAGGAATATATCATCTAGGACTTAACCACCAATGTCGTCAGTGATTCTAGCGCTACATATCACGCGTTCACCATAAGGTCTATAATAGCTCTAGGGAAGTTAGCTAGATCTTCTCCCTTTCGTATGATGATAGACAACTTTTATCGGAGCCGTGATCCTGCATCTAGCCATGTGCAAGGGTGGGAACCATCAATTCCCTGATATTAGATGTCGACTATTGCTGTCTTCAAGATTGTAAACCGGCTTAGACGTTGTCCTAAGCTAGCAAAAGGGTGAGTATATGGGGTCGTGGAGAAGGGCAGTACTGGCTTAGATCATCTAACTGGGCCCCAAATCACGGAATTGTGGACGGGAATAAGCTGCCCAGTTGTGCAACAAGGATTTAATCCCTTATTCGTAAAGTACTACACCTCTACAGAGTGTAGGGACTATGACATGTTACTCCTATTTGGAAGGAGTTGCGAACGCTGCAAGAAATGAACTCCATGAAGTTCTGGTCAACCTATGAAGACTGACGGACATAGTTTTTCAGAATAAAAGCAGCCTTTGAAGAAATGTTTACGAAAACTTGCATTGCCTACGACCTATGGTTTGTGGCTGTGTTAGTGCATCAAACACTTCTTTTTAGTGAACTTACTGAGTGCGCTCATACTCAACCCTACTGTCGTGGTGGTGTCACGGCAGATGCCATGGATAGGCTAAAGGTGGGGACTAATATGCGCTAGGGGAATCTAGGGAGGGATAGTAGAGTGATTCTCCACACAGAAGTTTGTATTGCTATCTCTTCAAGATTACAAGTGCTCCTTGAGTTGTATTGGCGAGAGGAGGAAGAAGGAGCTCTCTTACTCTTGCCTAGATCTACTAGCCCTAAGGAATCACCAAACCAAGTAGTGCTCAACCAACCCCCTCTACCAGAACCCTAACCCCCCTTATATAGAGGAGGTTCGGTCCTGGCTTAGGGCATACGTGGAGGCATATTCCTAAGAATATGCCCCCTTCCAAAGTGGTAACCCGACCGGGGTGCTTTTCCCCCGCGTCACACATGCTTTAGTGACGTAAGCCTCTATGGCACCCGCGTCAGACGACATGAGCGTCGTCACCCTTGTCGGCCATGATCCGGTGGTCCTGCCCTTGCTTTATTCGCTCATGCGGTGCATACCGGACCTTGTTTTTTGACCAGAGAGATTCCTTCCTTCTCCCAGAAGCCAAGCGAGGATCCGGATCATAGTAGATCCGGCCACACCTGTTCCTGCATATAAGTTAGACAAGCACTTCCGACTTACTCCTTAAGTCAGATGAGACAACGTTAGGCGACCCCCCTGGTCCGGGTTACTCTGTGATCCGGCCTGCCTTGAGGTGACTCGGCCAGCATCCGCTTTGACCTTGCCGTTATACCCTGGAGTGACCCTACCCGGGGGTATCCCCCCAACATTAGTCCTCGAAGCTGGTGCGGTCTTAGCTGCCTTGGCCGCTAAGGCCACATCAGGTTCATTTATGTCCGAGCCTCAGACGTTTAATTCCGGGTTAGCTCCTTATCTCGGATTATATGGATTTACGTTCCTTCACGTTCAAGTTTTCACTTGCGGGTCACCACTTTGGCTAGGATCCCATGGTTATCATGGTTTGATCCGGGCCCGTTCCTCTCTCATCGCCAACCCGTGAGGCTAATCATTGCCTCGTCTTATTTTAAGGGCACTGCCGGTAACCGCGCGATAATTGTCGATTATCACTGCATGGGTCACGTCATGCCTGACTCCTCGTTTAACGCAACAGCGCGTCGCGTAATGGGCTTGCTTCTACTGTGCCCCCTGTGGCTTTTCTCGATTAGGCGATGCGGTGATACACGGCCACACCGTGTGGCTCGTCGGTGCAGCACGATCCCACTCATCGATCACTGGGGGTGGTTAAATAGGGGAGGGGCGCGTCCCTTAGCTTTTTTCCACCTCTGCGCCCCTTTGCCCGTTGCGTTTTCTCCTTCGTCTTCCCTGCGACCACGCCGCCGCCGGTGCTTTCTAGCAGCAGCGCCGCCGCCGCACCTCCCCGTGCCTCCGCACCGCAGCCACCGCTGCGCAGCTTCTTCGCCATGGGTCCACGCCAATCTAGGCCTCAGATCCCCGCCGCCGCTAGCTCCAGCGAGGATAGCGGATACGAGATGACGGAGGAGGAGCTCGTCGTCGCCGAGCAGGAGATGGAGGAGGACGCCGGCCTTGGCGGACCCATGGCGTGGGCCGGGTCATGGGTCTGTCAAGATGACCTTGACTGGCTCTACCAGACCAGGCGCATTCCTACCGGCGTCACTGCTCGTCTCCCCTCCTCGGAACTGGCCCCCTCACCCAATCCGGGTGAGTTCGTTGTATTCCTGTCCCACTTCCAACGGGGATTTGGCCTTCCGGTGAGCGATTTCTTCCGGGATTGGGTTAGGACATATCACCTGCAGCCGCACCATCTCCCAGCAAACGCTATCACCTCTCTTTCCGCCTTTGCCTCTACGATCGAGGGCTACACCAGACTATGGCCCACGAAGGAGCTGTGGATCCGGTTCTTTGGCCTCCATCGCAACGTTGTCCCCAATATCCATGTTGAGTCGGAGGACAAGCAGCTCACCTAGTTCGGAGCTACCTCCATCTCGCCCCGGAGGTTTTCATTCTTTCCCCGGGTCACTGGGCTTGACTCCTGCAAAGGATGGGCCCGGACCTTCTTCTACGTCCGGAGCAGTACGAAGATTTGATTCGTTGCTGCCCTCGCTCGGGCCCACGACACAGTTCTGGGAGGAGGTCCCCAAGAAACCTACAGCTCTGGCCAACCAAGTTAACAAGAGGTTCGCGGAGCTGAAGAAGCTCGGATTGCACAACGAGGACGCTATGATCATGTTCGTGCGCAACCAAATCTCTCCCCTCCAGAAGCGCTCCCACAACTTGTGCCACATGAGCTTCGGACGCGACCCCAACCGAACCTCCTCCTTTGAATTGAGCAACACCGAGATCTTTCGCCGGGTTAAGGATCTTTTCACCACTCACAAGGATTTCTCCACCGAATGGACGTGCGGAATAGAGCACTACTGTCATGACAGGATCCCTCCCGCGGTAAGCTTCGCGGGGCAAACTTATTTCGGATCAAGTATGTGTCGGTTTTTGTTATATTTCTGACCCTGTTCTTCATGCTTTTTCTCAGCTGTTCCTTCAGCAAACTCTCGAGGATGGTACGGACCTGACCCTTAAGTGGGCGCCGGATCGAGAAATCCCGGATGAGGAGGAGCTGGACCAGGAGATGTTCCTCCCTATGACCGACGCCACCAAACGACCCAGCGGTAAATTCTCTTCTCTTAGAGATTGGCCCGATGATGAGGATGACTCGCATATCGACGTGATTGAACCCGTTGAGGCTGTTCCTCTTTGTTTTGCCTTTCCGGCATCAGCTAACCCCGGTGGGCATATCCACGAGGATCCTCCACTTGCTACGGGTGAGCCGGTTCCGGTGGCGTCGAAGAAGAAGCGCGGAGCCGCATCAAGTTCTTCCTCCGAACCTTCTCAGCCCACAAAAAGGCAAAAGAAGGCCGGAGACAAGACTGCCTCCAAGCAGGCAGGCAAAGCCCTGGCACGGAGGGCCCGGAAACCCAAGGAGGCCGAAACCTCGGATGCGTAAGTAATTTCTCATTGTGTAACTCACTTTTCCTTGCATCGCGGTAATTTCACTCCTAACATTATTCTCTTTTTCAGGCCTCCTGTGGAGGTCCCTCAGAGCAGATCGAGCATCTCTTCTCCCCTTCGGTCCGGCCCTTCTCCTCCTCGTGACGACGAGTCACGCTCGCTGAGCCCTATTCCGGAGGGCTCTGCGGCTGCTCCGGGTTCCGCAGTACCTCATCGAGAGGAACACGACCTCGGAGCGAGAGGGGTCGGTTCGGCCGAGGCGACGGTGTCCACCACTTCGGCATTGCCGCAACCAGCAACCACCCAGTCTATCACAACACCAGCACCAGTAGAAGCTCTAGTACCAGCAACCGAGCCAGCACCTGCCCTGGCACCAAGGAAACCAACAACAGCTCTAGTGCCAAGTTCTTCTGCCTCGTCCGAGTCATCTCAGCCTCGGCGAGGAACTATTCCAGCAACTTCCAAAGGGAAATCCACCATGGTTACTTCTTCCCAGCAAGCTAAAGGCAAGAAGGCTCCGAATACTGCCAAGTCTACATCCGTCGAGGCAGGCGTGAACCACAGCCGTCGATGCTTCGAAGAAATCACCAGGCGACAGATGTTCTGCTGAGCCAGCAGATCTTGGCAGATGGTTACGCCCACCAGCCTAGCTCTTGCTCTAGTTGAGAGGAAGGAAGCTCATGCGAAGGGCTTGGTGGCACCCATGCCTTGTGAGCGGTACCCTCGAGCCTTATCGAGTTCGTTATGAACTGGAATAAGGAGGAGTTAAATCCTATGACGATCTCCGGAAAAGTTCGACCCGCAATTTTTCTGCCCAGATGAATACTGCCGCCAAGGCAATTAACCTCGCGGGGCGAATGATGGAGGTATGTAAACTTCAAAACCAACGTAGATAGTAGCCGGGTTTGGGAAAAGTCCTTTACATGCTGTAGATAATAACTATTAGTCCCCGAGCCTCCGGGGGAGTAGCTTGTTACTCGGCCGGATGCTCATTAGAAAACCAACGTAGCTGCATGTAAACTTCAAATATGCACACACCTAGAGCCGGGTTAATTTCCACTTGGCCCGGATCTTGTACACTTCGAATATGCACACACCTAGAGCCGGGTTAAGTTCCACTTGGACCGGATCTTGTATACTTCGAATATGCACACACCTAGAGCCGGGTTAAGTTCCACATGGCCCGGATCTTGCACACTTCGAATATGCACACACCTAGAGCCGGGTTAAGTTCCACTTGGCCCGGATCTTACTCGAATATGCACACACCTAGAGCGGGTTAAGTTCCACTTGGCCCGGATCTTGCCTAATCGAATATGCACACACCTAGAGCCGGGTTAAGTTCCACTTGGCCCGGATCTTGCACACTTCGAATATGCACACACCTAGAGCCGGGTTAAGTTCCACTTGGCCCGGATCATGCACACTTCGAATATTCACACAGCTAGAGCCGGGTTAAGTTCCACTTGGCCCGGGTCTTGTACACTTCGAATATGCACCAAGCTAATTTTACACTTCTGTACTTCTTTCAGGTAACCACCAATCGCTGGAGCGCCGAATTTCAACGCCTGCTTGATACCCACAAGATCATGCGCCCAAAACATGTTGCACTTGGTGCAGAAGATGAAAAGAGAGGTAATCTTCTTCCTCGGCACCTCTCCGTTTTTCTTTACTTTCTTCCGCCGAACTAATCTCCTCATTCGGTTTTTGCAGCTGGGGTAGAGGCTGAGAACAAAATTATGCGGAAGAACTTGGAGGAAATCCGGGGTATGTCCTCTTTTGTTCGACCTCGTAGTGTTTTCCATTTCTTCTTCTCCTTGGCTCGGCAAACATTCACTCCTCGGCTCTGCCGGGTCAACATACTATTTCAACATCGCTTGAGGATAGTGTGCTCGTGCCTGATATGATGCTGCATTTTCTCGAACAAGCAGGGCAGCATCAGGCCGAGCTGAAGAAGAAGAATGATGAGCTTGCTCTCCTCCGGACTAAGGACGACGAGATTGCCAAGATCAAGGCTGAGATGGAGAAGATGAAGGCCCAGCACCGAACCGAGCTCCAAAAGGTTGGCCAGGACTTCACAGAAGAGCGTGAGCGCCTTACTCTCCAGATCTCCAAGGGCCAGGACCTACTCAGAGAATCCGACCTCTAGCTTGGGTCGGCTAACTTTGAGCTTGAGCAACTTCGTAAAAGACGCGATGCCTGCATCAAGGAGTTAACCCGGATCCATAGCCACATTTCTCGTAGGTTCCTATCCCTTGTCCGACATAACTCTCCGGGTTACCTCATATGTCTTTTCTTTACCTTCTTCTTTTGCCTTGTTTCCAGACCACTTTCCAGAGGGTACTGCGATTGCAGTATTCTTTGTTGCCAAATTTCGCCGAGAGAGGGGTACCCCCATTGCTCCTGATTGTGAGAACATTCCCTTGGACATGGAGGACCTATTGGTCAGCTTGTCCTCTCGCGCGGAGACCATCAAGAATTATGGCAAGGATATCCTCGATGTTGCAGTGCGCATCTTCAATATGTTCTGGCCCGGAGAGAGTAGCCCGGAGACCATCGCAACTCTCGTCGAGAAATTAATGGAAGTTGAGACCCATCTTGACCTCTGGAGAGAGTCCGCTGGTCATGCCGCAGCTGATACCATCCTTCACCATATTCTCACATGGTACGAGAAGATCGACCTCAGCCTCCTTAGACGCCAGCGCACCGGATCCAGATGGACCGATGATCCGGAGTGGGTAGCTCGGCGCCAGGCTTGCGCCTATAGCCTCGTAGAATATTCTCCTATTCATGACTGGATTGAAGGGCCGAGCTTCCTGGAATCCGCTGGGGACGAGCAAAATGATAATGTTGAAGATGGGTCGGATGAGGACGGGGAAGATGATGCTTCAGATATTGAAGACATCGACGACGACGCCGAACCTTATCCTCCTGCTGCTCCTTAGTTCTAAAAAACTTGAAAATTATCAGATCCCCGGTATGCCGGGTGCAATTGTATGTTGGATATGTGATATTTTGCTACTATGTTTTTATGCTGGATTAACTTGCGCGTAGTCCCCGAGTTTCATTTTCTTGTTCGTCCAATTCTTTGGCTCGGTCCGTGTCTTCCTTGATTCGGTTTTACGACTTACGAATCCGAGCTTCAAAAATTGTCTTAACAATACTTAGAAACTTTGAGGCTTGGCTCAAAATAATTCAGCATAATAACTTGAAAATAAATACAGGGTTAGTCCAAAAAAACAAACGTTAGCTCGAATAAATTCGTTTCCTTAGTCGTTTTTCATGTGCTACGCAATTCCAAACTTGTTCCCTTGCTTGCCATGAAGCCAATTCTTGTTGGACACCAGCAAGTCGAAGGGTTGGGTTTTTGGTGCTCACACATTACTAATCCGGGTTAAGTAGAACGACTTATTCCAGCTACCGCATAAGAAATTACGACAAATATTATTAAGGCAGTCCCCAAGTTACTGCTCGAGGCGCTGCTATTTCATTGATAAGCTCATTGCCGACATACATACCGACATATGAGACAACTCGGATACATACACTTCTTAGCTAAGTGTAGAAGGGACAAAGTAGTCCTACATTCCACGGTCGCTTGGATTCCTCTCCGGACCTGTCCGCCTTGTTCTTTTCCTGTGGCTTTGCATCTATAAGATAGTAAGAATCATTGTGCAATGCTTTGATAACAATGAATGGCCCTTCCCATGGGAGGGATAGTTTATGCATGCCAGTAGTACGTTGTACCAACCGGAGCACCAGATCGCCTTGCCGGAAGACTCGGGGGAACACTTTTCGGCTATGATAGCGTCGGAGGTTTTCCTGATATATGGCGGATCTGGACAGTGCCAGTTCTCTCGCTTCTTCCAGCAGATCAACATCATTTTGCCGGACTTCTTGCACTTTGGCTTCTGTGTATTGGGTGACCCTAGGCGAATCATGCTCTATGTCGGCTGGTAATACAGCTTCTGCCCCATATACCAGAAAGAATGGCGTATAGCCTGTTGATCGATTCGGAGTTGTTCTTAAGCTCCACAGTACCGCTGGTAGTTCTTCTATCCAGCACCCCGCTGATCTTTGCGGCGGCTCAATGAGCCGGGGTTTTATCCCGGATAATACTAATCCGTTGGATCTTTCCACTTGCCCGTTCGATGCGGGGTGGGCTACCGAGGCGACATCGAGTCGGATCTTCTTATCCCGGCAGAAGCGCGCAAATGCTCCTTCCGCAAAATTTGTTCCATTATCGGTTATAATACTGTGTGGATAACCGTATCTCAAGATGATGTCTCTGAGAAATGTCATGGCCGTAGCTCCATCACATTTTCTTATAGGTTTCACTTCAATCTATTTTGTAAACTTGTCCACCATGACCAAAATGTGTGTCATGTTTGCTCTCGCCAGTTTGAACGGGCCAACCATATCCAAACACCATACAGCAAATGGCCACGTAATTGGTATGGTCTTGAGTTCCGACATAGGCATATGTGTCTTGGTGGCATACCTCTAACAACCATTGCATTTTCTCACCAGATCTTCTGCTTGTCCCAAGTCACTTGGCCAGTAGAATCCATGCCGGAACGCCTTTGCCACCAAGGCTCGGGATGAGGCATGATGCCCGCATTCTCCTTGGTGTATATCTCGGAGGATGTCAAGCCCTTCTTCCGGGTCAACGCATCTTTGGAGAACATTAGTTACACTCCGTTTGTATAACTCGGAATTGATGATTATGTATGCTTTTGCTCTCCTATGATTTTGCCTGGCTAACACCTCCTCAGTGGGTAACGTTCCATCTTTCAGGAATTGGAATATAGGCAGTGCCCAAACTGGTATCGCTCGTGGAGGGAACATCTCCTCATCAATTTCCATCTGATCCACCGACATAACTTCAGTCGGATCACTGAGCGATGCCGGGTCTAGAGGTAGTCCCGGGTTTGCCGAGGCGATCCCGGGTTCTTGATGCAGTCCCCGGGTTTCGCGTACTACCTCCCGTGTCAATGTCCATGAGCTCAGCTCCGGATTCCGTATTTTCCGGGACATAGATCGAGTCGGTTCCTGGGGACGGCCTGATAGATGGTTTTCTGAGGTGTTCCAATGCTACACCCGGTGGAATTCCCTGTCTGGTCGATCCGAGCTTCGACAATATGTCGGCAGCCTCGTTTTCCGCCCGGGGTACATGGTGAAATTCACACCCTTCGAAGTAACCAAATATCTTCTGCACGTGAAATTTGTATAGTGCCATGTTTGGATCTAGGACGTCCCACACTCGGGACACCTGCTGCACTACCAGATCCGAGTCGCCAAAGCATATTATCCAACGTATGCCAATTTCCTTTGCCACTTTGAGCCCATGCAGAAGAGCTTCATTCTCAGCGACATTATTCGATGCCGCAAAATGGATCTGCAATACGTACTTTAGCTGGTCCTTATTTGGTGAGGTAAGTACAACCCCGACGCCTAGTCCGGTTTTGGTTTTCGACCCGTCAAAGTGCATCCTCCAGTAGTTCGGATCTGGTGGCGGTGGTTCGTATTGCACCTCGGCCCAATCCACAAAAAAGTCCGCCATAGCCGGAGACTTGATCGCTTCTCTTCTGTCGTATTGGGGCGCATAAGGGGCCAGCTCAATTCCCATTTTGCGATCCTGCCACTCGCATATTTGTTACCCATTATCTCGGATATGGGAGCCTCACATATTACTTTGATGGGGTGCTCCTCAAAGTAATGCTTTAACTTCTTCGCCGCCATATAGACACCGTATGCCACCTTTTGAAAGTGCGGGTAGTTCTGTTTTGAGGCAGACAGTACCTCGCTCAGGTAATACACTGGCCTCTGCACCGACTTGCCCTCTTCATTGCGTTCCACTACGATTACTGCACTTACACCTCGGTTGGTTGCGGCTACGTAGAGCAACATTGGCTCCTTTGATAGTGGAGAGGCTAACACTGGCGCAGTGGCCAACATCTTTTTCAAGTGGGCAAAGGCTTCATCGGCCTGTGGCGTCCAAACGAATTTATCCGACTTTTTCATGAGTTGGTAGAGAGGCAGTGCCTTTTCTCCCAACCGACATACAAACCGACTCAACAATGCCAGGCATCCAGTGAACTTCTGGACATCGTTAAGACACTTCGGCAGCTCCATTCGTTCGATGGCTCAGATCTTTGTTGGATTAACTTCGATACCTCGGCTGGAGACGAGAAATCCGAGTAATTTTCCAGCCGGGACACCGAAGGTACATTTTTCCGGGTTAAGTTTCATCCGGAACCTTCTCAAGTTCGCGAATGTTTGCCTTATGTCATCAAGGAGCGTTGCGCTTTCCTTGGTCCACATCATCCACGTATACTTGTACGTTTTGACCTATTTGGTCGTGCAAACATTTTTGCATGCATCTTTGGTACGTTGCACCTGCATTACGTAAACCAAACGGCATAGTGCGATAGCAATAAGCCCTGTACGGGGTAATAAACGCCGTCTTTATTTGATCATCCGCGTTCAGAGGTATCTGGTGGAAGCCAGAATATGCATCAATGAATGACAACAGTTCGCATCCTGCGGTCGAGTCTATGACCTGATCTATCCTCGGCTGTGGAAATGGATCTTTTGGACACGCCTTGTTCAGGTTCGTGTAATCGATACACATGCGCCAAACCACTGCCACATTCAGATCGTCCTTCTTCTTTTCTACCAGCACCGGATTAGAGAGCCAATCCGGATATAGTACCTCCATGATGAATCTTGCTGCCAGTAACCGAGCTATCTCGTCTCCAATGACTTTTCTCCTATCCTCGGTGAAGCGGCGGAGAGGTTGCTTCACCGGCCTTGCTCCGGGTCTTACGTTCAAAGAGTGCTCGGCCAACTCCCTCGGAACACCTTGCAAGTCCTGTGTAGACCAAGCAAAAATATCCCGATTCTCACAGAGGAAGTTGATGAGCTCGCTTTCCTATTTGTCAGTTAACCCGGCACCAATTGTTACGGTGCACTCCGGAAACATGTTATCAACTAGAATCTTCTTGGTGTCCTTTGCGGCTTGAAATGAAACGCTGCCATGCGGGTTAGTTAATGCCGGCATATATTGCTGCGCGGACTGAGCTAATGCCGCCACCTCTTGGATTTTTCTTTTCTCTTGCACAATCACGAGTGACTCGGCTAGGTTAGACCCGACTGAAGCACACTCCATGGAACGTCGGAAATCTCCAGCAATGGTAATCACTCCATTTGGCCCGGGCAATTTCATCTTCAGATAACTGATATGACAGCTTGCCATGCATTTGTTTAATGCTGGTCTTCCGAGTAATGCATGATATGCACTTTCCAAGTTCACCACCTCAAACTCCAGATTTTCAGTTCGGCAGTTATCCCTTGTGCCGAATAACACGTCGACCCGGATTTTGCCTATGGGCTCACAAGAAATGTCTGGTACTATGCCATGGAAAGTTGTTCTCGTAGCCTGGAGCATGTTCTCCGAGATGCCCAACTTGCGCATCGTATCCGCATACATGATGTTAATGCTACTCCCATTATCAATCAAAACCTTGGAGAACCTCACATTGATGTTCGGTCCAATGAACGTCGGATCCAGCACTAGCGCATACGAACCTGGGCTCGACATAAGTTTAGGATGATCTTTGATGTTCCAGGTGATTTCCTGGTCCGACCAAGGCATGTACCTCGTCACCGCTGGCATGACCGCATTGACCTCCATATGCCGGCGCTGCAAGCTCTTTCTATCTGTTTCCTCAGTCGTGAACACACAATAACTCTGGTGATGTTCCCTGTACTCATTTCTTCCCTCGTTTCCGGGGTACCTCTGATCCGGTTGTTGCTAATTTTCCACCTGATGCACCACATCCCTTCTCTCATTGTTGTCATACCTCGGCGGAGGGGGAGGCAACATTAGCTGCCGCGTGTTCGCCCCGGAGAGCACTTGCTGCCGAGGTAACTCCTGCCGAGGTTGATCATTCCGGGGAGCCTGTGCATTCCCCGAACCACCTTGCTCTATCTTACGCATCCACTCACATTGCCTCGTCGTGTGACCCGCCGGGCTATTCGGATTTGGCGTGTGAAACTTACACGGCTGGTCCAGCATCGACTCATAGGTATACCTCGGACGGTCTTTCTTTTCCTGCCACTGTTTCTTCTGCTCTGGAGTCCATGTCTTCTTGCCATCATTTCTTGGAGTCCATTGCCCTCCAGTTCTCTGGCGTTGGTTACTCCCTCCTCCGGATTGATCTTGATTCACTGCTGCAACTTGTTGCGAACCGTAGCGATGGTCCGGTCTGTCATCTCTCCTTTTTCCTCTGTAATCATTCCTCCGGGATGACCCAGCTCCATCCCTCTGATAGTATTCCTCGTTTGACTCGTTTGAGGCGAGCCTAGGTTGAGTCGGATCGCCCAAAGCATACGAATCAGCAATCCGGATCATCTCTGCCAGTGTAACTGGCATTTTCCTTTGCAGCTTCATCCACAGCTCGCTGCCATATCTGCACCCTTGCGCAAACCACGCTATGGCCTGCGACTCTATGACACCTTCACACGAGTTTCTCACGGTACACCACCGGGTCAAGAATTCACGATCCGTCTCGTTGGGTCTTTGCTTGCACATTGCCAGGGTCTGCGGTCTAATCGGCCTCTGGTATGTACTTGAGAAGTTGCTGATGAACATTTCTTCAAAATCTATCCAGCAGTTGATGCTTCCGGGTGGCAAGTTATTCAGCCATACTCTGGCCGGGCCTTCCAACATCTGGGGCACGTAACGCACAGCCCATCTCAAGTTGCCCGTTGCAATTTTCACCGTTGTAGCATAGTTTATCAGCCAATCCTCTGGCTTGGTACTGCCGTCATATGTCTTCGTGCCCCTGGGTAACTGGAAGTTTGGTACCGAAGGTTCCTTCATGATCCGGGGTCCAAAGCATGCTGGACCCGGAGGACCTTGACATTCGATCTGTTCCGACCTATACAGGCGATCCAGTTTTAACCTGGCGTCATCCAGCATTAAATCCCTGCTTCCCAATCTCGACCCTATCACATGATAGTCTGGTCTGGGATATCCTGCGTTCACCATCTCCGAATCACCGTCGTTGTATCGGTTTTGCTCTTGTCGCGCACCTTTCTGCTGCGTACCTCGGTCGGCGTTTTGCTCTTGCCTTGTTATATTCCGCTGCTGCGGTTGTCCTGCTCCTGCGGAGTTGTGCTGTCCGGCATTGCCGTTGGCAGCGTTCCCTTGACCGGAATTGCCTTGGTCGTGATTACCTCGGCCAGCTTTACCTCGGCTCACACTCTGTCGATCATCATTTTTCCGCATCTCTTTTTCTTTTCCCGCACGGGTTGGGTCGTACGGGACAATCTGTTTGTTCCGTCGGGCCGAGGTTACTACCTCTTCTCTCCTTTGACCACCATGAGGCGATGATGCGGCTCCAGCGGACTTCTCCGGGTTACCCATCACCGAATGGACGATCTTGGAAGCCCCAACGCTCTCCGGGTTAGCTCTCAGCAGCTCCTCGTTCTGCCTGTTCGCGATCCGAACCAGCTCGTTAACCCTGTCTTGCTGTCTTTGACGGGCCTCACCCGTCAGACCCTCTAGCTCGGATGCAGCCGCATCTGCTGCTCTGAGGTTTTTCGCCGGGGTACTATACTTCGGCAACCCGACAGACAGATAGTTTTCCGACCCTTCTGCTCCACCATCACCTTCTCTGTTCATCTCACTTATGAAGTTTCTCCCTTTTACCTTTACTGCATCAACCTTGTTTGCCTTTGCGTACTCACGCATCATCATGTTCAGCGACTGCTGAGCCGCGGCTATTTTGTTTGCGCCCTCCAGTATCTTTTGCCGAGTTTCCTCTAGCTTGGCCTGTGCCTGAGCCGGATCTACCACTGCTGCTACCGGGTTAGCCAAGCTATCCATAGCTTCCCTTAGTACATTCTCAGGCCTCTCTAGTGGAGGTCCTCTACCTTTCCTCGATGCCTTAGGTGTTACCTCCAGGTCTGGTGCTGGGTCCTTGCTTGCGCCTGCACCTGGCGCAGTCATCATCACCTCCGCATGGTCCGGGGCGGCGTCTGGCGCCGCATGAGCCACGATGAGGGTGGTTCCCCCGCATCTACGACGTGACGCGGATGAACGCACGAGACGTCCACAGCAACGTAGACCTTGTGCGTGCCGAGCTTGATGAAGAGGCCGTTGCGCGGAAGCGGGCGCGTGCCGAAGTAGCCAGTGTTGTTGCTGACAAAATCCAATGCTCCAAAGCGCTGAACAAGCCCGGAGATGATGCGTTCGCCGGTTCCGATGAAGTTTCCCATCCGAATCTTCACCCCTGCTAGCGCCGCTAGCCCCACGGTGGGCGCCAACTGTCGTGGTGGTGTCACGGCAGATGCCATGGATAGGCTAAAGGTGGGGACTAATATGCGCTAGGGGAATCCAGGGAGGGATAGTAGAGTGATTCTCCACACAGAAGTTTGTATTGCTATCTCTTCAAGATTACAAGTGCTCCTTGAGCTGTATTGGCGAGAGGAGGAAGAAGGAGCTCTCTTACTCTTGCCTAGATCTACTAGCCCTAAGGAATCACCAAACCAACTACTGCTCAACCAACCCCCTCTACCAGAACCCTAACCCCCCTTATATAGAGGAGGTTCGGTCCTGGCTTAGGGCATACGTGGAGGCATATTCCTAAGAATATGCCCCCTCCCAAAGTGGTAACCCGACCGGGGTGCTTTTCCCTTGCGTCACACATGCTTTAGGGACGTAAGCCTCTGTGGAGCCCGCGTCAGACGACATGAGCATCGTCACCCTTGTCGGCCACGATCCGGTGGTCCTGCCCTTGCTTTATTCGCTCATGCTGTGCGTACCGGACCTTCTTTTTTGACCAGAGAGATTCCTTCCTTCTCCTAGAAGCCAAGAGAGGATCCGGATCATAGTAGATCCGGCCACACCAGTTCCTGCATATAAGTTAGACAAGCACTTCCGACTTACTCCTTAAGTCGGATGAGACAATGTTAGGCGACCCCCCTGGTCTGGGTTACTCCGTGATCCGGCCTGCCTTGAGGTGACTCGGCCAGCATCCGCTTTGACCTTGCCGTTATAACCCGGAGTGACCCTACCCGGGGGTATCCCCCCAACACCTACCTTCTTAAACCTTGCTAGATTCTAAAGACATTGACAACCAAGAAGATGAAACACTATATTCAATCGAAGACCAAACAGAATTCTGCTATGAGCAGCTAGAGTTATCCGGAAGCATCGAAGGAAACAACTACGGAATCATCAACAGAATGGAGGCCGAAGAGTCTGAAGCATAGATGTGTCACATATAGTTAGTTAAGTCTAGTAGTTTAGATCTATATCCTCTATCTACTAATCTCGTATAATTCTTAAGGTGTAGTTCGCTTCTTTATCTCCTTCTGAAGTCATTATAGTATAGCTTTGAGTCACCGAGATTCCACTATGGACCTAGGAGAATCTCAAAGTCATCGTGTAATTTCTAGTTGTATTAATAATAATGTATGTTTGTGGATACGCTTTGTTTTTGTTGTACCACTCTAAGGATGTAGTATTTGTGGAATGGTGTTCCGTTAGTGTTATGTCCACGACTATAGTATACTACAACATTCAGTGGTATGCTGGGTCACCGCAGCTGGTATCAGAGCAAAAGCTTTGACCTTTGGTTGGAAATCTATTAAATGGGTAGAACCTGTAGGAAGTATAATAGCAACGATAAAGAGTTCTCTAGAAATGTGGTGAGTATTCAATTGAGAATTATATTGTCATGTTTCTAGTGCGATAATTCTTTATTATGATGCATTTTGGGAAATAATACTGAGTTATGACCTAGTAGGAGTAGTTATAATTACTTATACAAAGTGGAATGGCGTCTTAGTATAAATGTCGGAATGCTCAAGTGCTGAATAGGACTTTAGATGACTATGGAGGCGAATGGACGCATCTTTTACAACAACTTCTGCATAGTTTGGATTGCGAATCACGACTTCTCCTGAAGGTTTACAATCTCTATGTTGGACATGTGTTAGCCAAGTACCATGTAGTGCTTATGCTACCCAAAAAGTTGGGGATAAGTGGAGAAGTGCCATCTGGGGAGGCAAGATGTAAGGAGGTGGCATATCAAATTACGGTATTGGAAGCAATAACTTTGATCTGAAAGAAGAAATTCATGGAGCTGGAAGGTAGTACTCATAACATTATACCTTGTGACTCCCTAAGTCGGAGTCCGAGTTAGATCATTCCGTTCTTGTGTAGACTGAATCTACTTTAGCTACCGAATACATGAATCATTATAGGTCATTACTCTATACCTATCATAATACCTATCAAGTTCTAATCCATGAGTGGATACTATCCCTGAGGATTTCACTCATCCTGTAAGGGCAATTGGACGCATAAGGGAATTAGATGAAGAAGTTAGACATCCTAAACTAGCTTTTCAAAGAGTGCATGTGTGGATTCTGAGTTTAATGATCCATAGTCTGAAACCTATGCTTATTATGAGCACAAAACTTAGAAATCTGAAGATATAGGAGCCAAATATGGAGTAGAATTTTAGACTAGAACCAGGGAGGATCCAATATCCTGTGATTCTGGTATGGAAGTAGAAGCAAGTTACAATACCATGGAACCCTGTGGTCCATATGGGGGGTAGTACCTATCCTATTTACCGAGAAGAGTGCATTGGCAGATATTACACCACTATGAACTATTATTGGATCATGGAAAAAGCAAAGAACATACCTTACTTCAAAAGTGTGTTTGAAGGTGGACAGTAGAATTCCATAGGATATCACGCATTTTCTTGTCATTTTTCAATGACTGACCTCAATATAAGTACTTCTAATCAAGAGTATGCATCCTCTGGATGTTTATCGGCTCCAGAAGATAGTCGTCGAACTTATCGCCATCATGATGGAGTTCAATGAAGTACTAAGAAGGGGAGAAAAGTAAGAAGAAAGAATCCATAGAAGTAGAGTGCTTGAATAAGGTACACATTCGGAAATGCGTATTGAAGTTTTTGAGAGGCATGTGGTAATAGGTGAAAGTATGCTCACATGGGAAAGTAAGGTCTAGTAATATACAGGTGTTGTACTAGGTGCGATTCAAGCCGTAGTGGTGAGGCTTGTTTGGAATAGCTTATAAAACCCATGTATAATGCATGGTATACGTTTGGTTGTTATTTAGATTTGGTTCTTGATTTCCTTGTGTGACTAGCACTGTGCATAGAGTTGAGCTCAGAAAACATATGCATGATGTAAGTATGAGTATTTGCTTTATGTAACAGGACTAGAGGGGTATGGATATGGGAGTAGAAGCTGGGTCTGAAGGACAGCTTTTGGAGCTAGAAGCTAAGCAGAAGGAAAGCAATAAGGATGTAACCGCGACTGGATCACCATCAACTCGTCCATTGATGGAGGAAAATTTCATGCAATACATGCAAATACTGCAAGAGTACCATAATAAGTTCATGCAGGAGGTACTTAAATGAATTGGATCCGTAAAAGAAAACAAAGATACAAGAGTAAGCCTTTCTAATATCTGAAATGCCAAACCAATTCCTTTTGCATCGGCATCAGAACCTATGGAGATTGGCTGATGGATACAAAGAGGAAGCTTAAAACAGTTGGATGCAATGATGAGGAGAGGTTGCATTATGCAACATTTCTTCTATCAGGACCATCCGCAAATTGGTGGGAGAATCAATTAGCTATACACACATCGGAAGAGGTATTCACCTGGCAAGAGTTCAGGCAGAAGTTTCATGACACTACAGGAAAAGTTTCCTTCCACAACGACTTGGCCCGACGGTCATGGTAGAAGGCGCCACTTCCGCGAAAAAATTGTCAGCTCGACCGTGGCTAATGGAAAACTTTTTTTCTGGTTTCACTGCCCTCTACTACGACAGATCTGCTAAAAACATGGAGGAAGCTCGGCCAGCGCGTTGCAGAAGCAAGATTTTTGTTTCCTCACGCGATGTTGACTCGACGAAGTCTATTGAGGCGTGTGGGTCCCGTACTTTAGTGCCTCTAGTGGACCATACTTTTCGGTCGTGCCTCCCTGATTTGAACTCGATAACGTTGCTCGATGCGTCTGATGTTTAGTCAGGCTGCTAGGTCCCACATGTCAGCCTCTCATTAGAAGGATCGTGTGTGTGATGGATTTTTTTCCTTTGCTCGTGCTACCCTATTCCAAAGTTGATAGCGCTGCTCGATGCATCTACCATTTAATCAACCTCCTGGGACTCACATGTCATCCTTTCATTAGAAGAAACATGTGTATGATGGAATTTTTTCCTTCGCTGGCGCTACCCTGTTCTGAAGTTAATAGCGCTGCTCGATGCATCTATCATTTATCCAACCTCCTGAGCCTCTCATGTCATCCTCTCATTAGAAGAAACGTGTGCATGATGGATTTTTTCCTTTGCTCACGCTACCTTGTTCCGAATTTGATAGTGTTGTTCGATGCATCTACCGTTTAATCACGATGCTAGGCCCCACATGTCATCCTCTCATTAGAAGAAACATGTGTATGATGGATTTCTTACCCTTTGTCACGCCTTCGTGTTTTGAAATTGATAGTGTTGCTCGCTGCATCACCGTTTATTCAGGCTAGTGGGTCCCTTATGTCAACCTCACATTAGAAGAATCATGGCTATGATGGATTTTTTTCATCTCTACCGCTACCCTATTCCGAACTAGATAGCGTTGCTCGACGAATCTACCGTTTGCTCACGCTGCTGGGTCCCCCATTTCAGTCTCTCATTACAAGAAACGTGTACATGCTGAACTTTTTTCTCGCTCGCGCCTCCCTATTTCGAACTGGCTACGTTACTCAATGCAGCATCTGAAAAAGGTCGCACTGCTAGATCAAACATATCAGCCTCTCTGTAAATGAAACGTGCGTATGATGGACTTTTTTTGGCCATGTTCGCTGTTTTGACCTTGGCAACTTGCTGGGTCCCAGATGTCAACCACCTCTGTTCAAGAAACGTGTCTATGCTGGGTCCCGGCTGACAACCTTTATTTGAAAGAAACGTGTGTATATTAGACTGTTTTCCGGGAGCTAGATCTCAGCCTCAGAGTCCAAAAATGCTCATAAAGGCCAAACTAAAAAGATTCTGGGCTAACTCGGGGCGGATGCCCTATTTGTCATGGCTTATATTCCATAGGCTCACTCCTAAATTGAGCTATGGTCGTTGGCCACAAGACCAGGAAAAGGCAGAATTAGAAGGTATTAGGCTATGCTTGGGGATGACAGGCTAATTTCATGGGTTATGCTTGGGCCTGCTGGGTCCAACATGTCCGCTTCTTTGTAAGTGCAACATGTGTATGATGGACTTTTTTTCGGCCGCGTTCGCTGTTTTCACTGTGGCAGCCGTGTATGGTCTTACTGCTGAGGCCCTTATGTCAGCCTCTCTGGCATGTTCGGGCTTGTGGGTCCCTGATGTAGCCTTGTATGTTCTGTCTGGTGGGTCCCCGATGCGAGCATCTTTGTACAAGTATTTAAACTTTTTTCGAACCCACCCTCAAAACAAACTCCAGGGACACTGCATGCTGGTGGGTTCGTGATGTCAGCCTCTCCGTTTTGCAATATTGCTAGAAGAAAAAATGTAAACCCAAGATACGGTTCGGACAAAATACCTTCAAATCAAATAAACGTAAACTGAGTACGTTGCCACTACAACAAAGATATTTATAGAATAAATATCATTAAACTTGTATTAGTACTACAATTTATGTATTAGTCTTCTTAAAAATATTTTCTGTGTCTATGTTTATCTCTTTTAAAATATAAAAGAGCAACACTCCTGGCATCTCAATTTATAAAATGCCTCATAATGGAGTATTTTCTTAAAAACATGGGTAGGCAGAGTTTTTTTTATTTTGAGAGGTGGAGGCAATGCCCAAAAGGCCGAATTAAAAAGAGTTTGGCTATTCTACATAGGCTGCTCTACGTGGGTTATACTCCATAGGCTATGCTCCATGGGCTTCATTCTCTAGTTTTAGTGAGTTGTGCTCAGCGGTCCCCTGACCCCTAAAAGGCCGAATTGATATGTTCTCGGATATGCTCCATGGATCCTTTCTCAAATTTCACTGGGCTATGGTCAGCAGTCCCCTAACCCCAAAAAAGACCGAATAAAAATGTTCTAGGCTAAAGAGGGGCCGAATGAGATACTAGATTTCTTCTCCTGGTTAATAAAATTGCATTGTGATGTGCTAGGCTGGATTCGACACAAAGACCTCACAGAGGGAGGGGGAAAAGCGATAATTATTTCTGGTAGCTATTCATGTCAAAATTTAGTAGTATAGAATAAGGTAGAAAATTAATCAATAGATTCGAAGTTCATATTCAAGAGCACTTGACCAATTCAGCAGCATTTCAAAAGTGACCAATTCAGCAATATAGACAATAAAATACAATAGCAATGCATAGAGAACCAGTTTTTGTTTCAGCTCTAAAAACCTTGTCGCGCTATTAGTTTGTCCTTTTCACCAATAACACTCGACCATTGGAGCAAGCAAAACTGACGATCAAGTCTTCTTCGAGTACCATCTTCTCACATCAATGCCTATGTGACCCCCGTATGCAACCCAAAATGCCCAAGTCTCATCTAGATTGTGACACGGCCATGTACAAGGGCGATGAGCACGTGTCGGGTTCACATTCAGCAACACATGACAGATTCGGTAGCAATTTAAAGTGACCGATTCAACGGTGGTAGAAAATGACCAAAAGAATTCACCGATTCAACAATGCCGACATTGAAATTCAATGGACGTACAACAATGTGGCAACACCAAGTTTCAAAAGGAAAGTGTGACCATGCATTTTCTCCACTCGGTCTAAATACGTCAAAGTACATAGGTATTGATATGGGGTGGCCCGATCTTCTCAGTAAGCGGATGGCAATGATAATGGTGGATGATAGATAACTAGCCTATAGCTATGAACTCTCCCGTTCGATCCCTGATGCCAATGCAACAACTCTCGAACCTTGTAGGATATTCGAATCACCACGCTCTTACGCACGCAGCCGTGACCACGAACGGTAGTATGCAATCTACTAATTCCCAATGGAACAATAGATCACACTCAATTATAGTTGGTAGATTCGAACACAGGGTAATTCCAGAGGTTCTATGAAAGAAACAACTCCAAAATATTTTAACGTGGTCTAAACCCTAACTAGAGGTCGTCCCATAGCTTATAAGGGCGGCTGGAATGACCAGAAACCGAAACTAAACGCAAACGACTCAAACTGATACAAACCGACTCGGACCAGATTCGGTCGGCGGGCGGACACTCCGGTCGAAATCGGTCGGATAGTACGGTCAGGCCGGACACTCCGGGTGAAGTGTGCCGGACAGTCCGGTCTGGCCGGAAACTTTGAAGTTTCCGGGTGGCGTCCGTGTAGTGTATGAACAAGCATACTGAATGTCCACGCCAGTTTGCCTCTCGACCAGGCCGGACAGTCCAGGTGGATCTGGCCGGACACTCCGGTCATGGCAGATCTTTTTGCCTCCGTATTGATGATCTTCTCTTGCGCCTTCCTCCCGCTCCTCCCTCGCGCATCCTTGGGCGATCATCATGTTGGGCTTCACTTGCAGCCCTTCTCCTCCTCGCGCCATGCTTGTTTCTCCAACAAACCTGATCATACATAAATGCATAGACTCAGGAAGTATAAAGTTCTCATCAATCAAAGTATCAGATTCGTTTAGGAGTAAATTCACCTGTTGTTCCAGTAGCTTAGCACGAGCTCTTGTAATAGGTCCAATTCTAATCTCATTGGACTGATCCTTTCTTGCAACAGTTGTAGCATCTTCAGTAGTCATTGGGGTAGGTGTAATTGTAGGGATGTCCTCATCATCTCCCCCCCTTCAAAAGGCATCGACCTCGACGCTCCAAGGTCTTCTCCAGCATATGGTGACAAATCAGCAACGTTGAAGCTATTGTTAACTCCACCAAACTCCTCAATAGGTATATCAACCGAGTAGGCGTTATCATTAATCTTGGCTAACACCTTGGAAGGACCAGCACCACGTGGCTTCAATTTTGACTTTCAAAGTAGTGGGAACCTATCCTTGCATAGATGCACCCAAACCATATCTCCAGGCTCGAACAACACTTCTTTCCTTGCTTGATTCCTTGCAGAAGCAATGTTCTTGCCTTTCTTCTCAATAGCCTCTCGAGTCTTCTCATGTATTTTCTTCACATAATCAGCACGTTTTGATGCCTCCATATCAACTCTCTCATGTAATGGCAGAGGCAACATATCAAGTGGCGTCAATGGCTTGAAACCATACACCACCTCAAAAGGACAAAGCTGAGTAGTTGAATGCACAACCCTGTTGTAAGCAAACTCAACATGTGGCAAACACTCTTCCCACTCCCGCAGATTCTTTTTAATCATGGTCCTTAGTAGCTGTGACAATGTTCGATTCACCACCTCCGTTTGACGATCTGTTTGGGCATGACATGTAGTACTGAACAGCAACTTCGTTCCTATCTTGCCCCATAAGGTCTTCCGAAAGTAGCTCATGAACTTCACATCACGGTCAGAAACAATCGTCTTTGGTACTCCATGTAGTCTCACGATGTCCCTGAAAAACAGGTTAGCAACATGCGACGCATCGTCGCTTTTGTGGCAGGCAATAAAATGAGCCATCTTAGAGAACCTATCCACTACCACAAATATAGAATCATGACCTCTCTGAGTTTTAGGTAGACCTAGCACAAAATCCATACTAATGTCCTCCCATGGAATATTCGGTGCAGAGAGAGGTGTATACAAACCGTGAGGCTTGAGCTTAGATTTCGACTTGTGGCATGTAATACATCGGCTCACAAATCTATACACATCACGCCTCATCTTGGGCCAATAAAAATGATCAGCAAGCATGACCAATGTCTTCTCACACCCAAAGTGACCCATCAAACCACCAGCATGTGATTCCTGCACTAAGAACAAACGCAACGACGATTCTGGAATACATAGTTTGTTATCTCGAAACAAATACCAATCATGTATGTGATACTTATCCCATGCGTTTCTAAGAGCACACAAACGATATGGTTCAGCAAAATCATGGTCAGTTGCATAAAGTGCACAAATAGCTTCGGTGTGGCTGTATATGAGTATATCATCAAAGTAAACAACCACTAAACGACCAATAAACTCTCTCAAAACATGATTCATCAAACGCATGAAAGTACTAGGTGCATTAGTAAGACCAAACGGCATAACTAACCACTCATACAAACCGAATTTAGTTTTGAAAGCAATTTTCCATTCATCCCCTTCTTTCATCCTAATTTGATGAGAACCACTACGCAAGTCAATTTTAGAGAAAACAACAGCACCACTCAATTCATCGAGCATATCCTCTAAGCGTGGAATAGGATGACGATATCGAATAGTGATGTTATTAATCGCTCTACAATCAACACACATGCGCCATGTACCATCTTTCTTAGGAACTAAAATAACAGGAACAATAGAAGGGCTAAGAGAGACACGAATGTACCCTTTATCCAGCAACGCTTGTACTTGCTTCTGAATTTCCTTAGTTTCTTCGGGATTAGTCATGTAAGGTGCACGATTGGGAAGTGTGGCGCCAGGAATTAGGTCCACTTGATGTTCTATACCACGCAATGGGGGTAAACCTACGGGTACGTCTTCTGGAAACACATACCCAAAATCCTTCAAAACAGAAGAGACACCAAGAGAAATAGGGGTCATGTCGTTAGAAACCAATACCTCGCCCTTATACATGAGCACAAGTGGCATGGCTGTAGGATCCTCACGAAACTCTCTCATATCCTCCTTGGTGGCTAGTATCAATAAACCAGGCACTCTCTCACTTTTTGTTATATCACTCAATTTAGGCTCAATTACATCAGAACAGGCATTGCACCTGCACGCCAAGTGGTAGTATCTTCCTTCAAGTTCACCTCTATCTTCTGGCGAGAATCATTCACAATTTCTTGTGGTGTCATTGGCTGCATAGTAATCTTCTTTCATTTGAATTCAAAGTGATATGTATTGGCTCGGCCATTGTGTTGCACATGGCGATCATAGAGCCAAGGCCGACCCAATAGTAGGTGACAAACAGTCATAGGAACCACATCAAAATCAATAGAATCTTTGTATGGCCCTATTTGAAAATTCACACGTACCATATGATTTACCTTCATCTCACCATTGTTGCTCAACCATTGTATGTAGTATGGCTTGGGATGAGGTAAATATGTCAAATTCAGTTTGGCACATAGTTCCTTACTTGCAAGATTTCTACAGCTTTGTTTGGTCCAACTAGAGCTTTTGTTTGGAACAAGTTGCAACGCTGGGATTCCTCAACTGGTTGCACACTAAGGACACGTGAAGATACGACAATAGTGGGTGCACGCTCAGCATATGCATCAGCACCATCCTCGCCATCATCAATATCATCCTCAGAAGCTTCATCTCCACTTTCTACTTCACCTTGTTCATTAACAAACATAACCTTGCTGTTTGGACAATCCTTCTTGTAGTGACCTCTACCTCCACAAGTATGGCACACTACATCACGAGTACGTGCAGTAGACATGTTGGAACCCGAGCTAGCAGTAGGAACAGTGGGTTTCCGAGCATTAGAACCAAACGAAGGTGTACTTGCTGGTTTGGCCGATGGTGTAAACAGAACAGCAGCTGGTGGCGTGACTGTAGGAGGTGTAGACCTGGCCGAAAATCTGCTGGAGGACGGAAAACGAGCACGTGACTTCATGTCTTCTGCCAACTGGGATTCGGCCTCTCTAGCATGATGCAACAACTCATTCATGGTCTCATACTTGTGATGACGAAAAATGCTCTTGATTGGTAACTTCAGATTGTTTAGGAATCGCTGCATGGTCATCTCAATGGACTCACGAACTTGATCACGCTGCATAAGCATCTCCATCTCCATGTAGTACTCATCAACTATCATGGTGCCTTGCTTCAATTGCGTCAATTTATCAAAAACTGATCGCAAGTAGTTGGTTGGTACGAAACGAGCCTTCATGATTTGCTTCATCTCGCGCCAATCCATTACAGGAAGTTCAGTATCCTCCCTCCTATGTTGCACAAGAGCATCCCACCAACGCAAAGCATAACCATCAAATTCAGATGCTGCAAGCTTGACCTTCTTATCTTCTGGATAGTCAAATAAGCGCCAAAGTTTCTCAATCTTCAACTCCCCTTGAGGTAGTCTTCAGGATCAATGGAACCATCAAACTTAGGAATTGAGAATTTTGGTTTGCCCAAACCGTCATCAGTAGCTTGGTTGGGCACACGTGGACCACGCCCAAGATGGGCAAACCCACGACCATGAGAAGGTGCATGGACAGGGGGAATAACACGTCCCCTGCCAACATGTGGAGCAGCATCAACAACGCTACCCTCATTGAAATCATCAAAGGCATCATCATGTTGAGGATCTTCCCTTCTATGCAAGGCGGCTGTCAAACCCTCAATGGACTGCTGCAAAGTAGTGACATTGACATTGAGCGTAGCCACTTGCATTTGGATAGTATCAACTGTCCCAACATGCTGATCCAATCTCATATTCATATCTTGGAGATTCTTGTCAATGGCATCTGTCGTGTTAGTAAACACACGTGTCAAGTGGGATTTCAAAGCCTCATATTCACGCCAATTGACGAGCTCCTCATCCTTCTTTTTCTGCAACACAACATCATCATCACTAGAAGACATGATTAGTAGGTTAGTGCAAAAATCAAAATCTGTATGGTGGAAACTCTCACAACTCACTCACAACTAATAAGAAAGGAGATCTTACCGTTCCAAAGTGAATAGAGATGCTCTACCAAACAAAATCAAAGACTGATGCACTTGATGTGATGAAGTGAATATCAAAGGTATAGAGAACGATCGCATGGCACACAGGTTATTTAAGGTGGAGCTATAGGTATGGTACCCTATCTACACCGCAAACAAGTCCTAGTGCTGATCATACAAATACCCAAGAAACACACACAATGGAGATAAACGTGGCAAAGCAACTTATGAAAAGGAATATTGCAATGCACAAGAGAGACGCTAGTAATAGCTCAAGTAGAATACGCACAAGATTGCTCAATCTACTAGTGCTATACACAACAAGGCCTCCAATATTGCACACTTATATATCTCTTTTTTTTGTCAGGATTGTAGCTCTTTGCTCTTTTTTTTATACTGATTCTCTTTTCTTTTCTCTCTCTTTTTTTAACTATATTACTCAATGCAAACGAGCACAGCAACTTATAACAGAACTGGGCCGGATAGTCCGGTTGATATGCGCCGGAGACTCCGGTTGGGCCGGATAGTCCGGTGTGATTCGGCCGGATAGTCCGGTGTGATTCGGCCGGATAGTCCGGTTTTGCCTGTCGAAAAAATTCTGCACTACAAACCCTAATGAGCAGCCTGTCGGAGCAAAGCAACTAGTCTCGTGGGTACGTTCCTAGGCACAGATGCTATAGATAGGCTGTGTCTATGGTATGCAAACAAAGGTACGCTATGTGGACTCGGAAAAACGATAAATACTTGCGGAAACGGTAACGGTGGAAACAGTGGAAAACAAGATGAAACCTTAAACCTAGACACAAACGGAAACTATACTCCTACGAGGAAAACCTGCAGATCGAATCTACGAGAAGATACAATCAGCAACTAAAACTCGAAAACGATGCAATCTAGTCTATGGCAAATCTTTTTGTAAGGCTTTTTCTGTATAGGACGAAAAACACTCTCTAATCTATGGATGGATTTGTGGATGCTTACCAAGGCAACACTGGAAATCTGATACCAAGATGATATGGGGTGGCCCGATCTTCTCAGTAAGCAGATGGCAATGATAATGGTGGATGATAGATAACTAGCCTATAGCTATGAACTCTCCCGCTCGATCCCTGATGCCAATGCAACAGCTCTCGAACCTTGTAGGATATTCACAACACCACGCTCTTGCGCACGCAGCCGTGACCATGAACTGTAGTATGCAATCTACTAATTCCCAATGGAACAACAGATCACACTCAATTATAGTTGGTAGATTCGAACATAGGGTAATTCCAGAGGTTCTATGAAAGAAACAACTCCAAAATATTTTAACGTGGTCTAAACCCTAACTAGAGGTCGTCCCATAGCTTATAAGGGCGGCTGGAACGACCAGAAACCAAAACTAAACGCAAACGACTCAAACTGATACAAACCGACTCGGACCAGATTCGGTCGGCGGGCGGACACTCCGGTCGAAATCGGACGGACAGTCCGGTCTGGTCGGAAACTTTGAAGTTTCCGGGTGGTGTCCGTGTAGTGTCCAAACTGGCATACTGAATGTCCACGCCAGTTTGCCTCTCGACCAGGCTGGACAGTTCGGGTGGATCTGGCCGGACACTCCCGTCATGGCAGATCTTTTTGCCTCCGTCTTGATGATCTTCTCTTGCGCCTTCCTCCCGCTCCTCCCTCGCGCATCCTTGGGCGATCATCATGTTGGGCTTCTCTTGTAGCCCTTCTCCTCCTCGCGCCATGCTTGTTTCTCCAACGAACCTGATCATACATAAATGCATAGACTTAGGCAGTAAAAAGTTCTCATCAATCAAATTACCGGATTCGTTTAGGAGTAAATTCACCTGTTGTTCCAGTAGCTTAGCACGAGCTTTTGTAATAGGTCCAATTGTTCCAGTTGTAGCATATTCAATAGTCATTGGGGTAGGTGTAATTGTAGGGATGTCCTCATCAGGCATTACTACAAAATAGATTAGCAGTAGCTAAACTCCATACAAAATACTTAGTAGAAGTGTAAAACTACAAGCTTACACTAAGCTAGGAACCACTACATGTGCCATCATACATACTCAAAGAAACGTGAATGCTTCAGCGTGTCAAAGTGCTGGCCAGGCTGCGCCCTTGATTTCCTTCCTGGGACGCGTCTCTCGTTTCATTGTAGCCTGTTGGCCTCTAGGTCAACAACATAGATATAAAATTCATACGACAAACCAGGAAATTAGGGATTCTCAGTTTCGGCAATTCCAATTACGAAGGGAATCTGCCACCAACATAAACTAGCTAATTAGTACAACATTACATACACTCACAGTAGGATCATCACAAGAGGATTAAGATGTGATATCTCACCTGTGAATCTTGTCCGACGATAGGTTCAGTAGTATGCCAGTAAAGTCGCGGCTTGGACAGAAAAGACGTGAGCACTTCCTGCGGGGTGTTGGCCGGCGACGGCCTAATCGTTGTCTCGGGTGACCTCTTTACTACAACCTGATTGAAACTAGTGAACAAGACCAACGACCAAAACCTCACCTCGTATTGCAGCGATTCGCAGGCCACCGATCTGATCGGCCTGACGGACAGGAGCAAGTCCATGCTACGCCCGTGAATTTGGGCGACGAACAACTTGCCCTCCTTCCCGATGCCGATGACCTCAGCTCTGAGCGAGCCCGATGCACAAACTGGCACAGACGGGTCCCATTTTTGGGGCTGTATCTAGGCATTGTCATCGAGTGGGCAGATATGAGGTGCTCGACAAACACTTTCTTAACGCCGGTGAACTCGCATCTTGGCTCCGTGCAGACACACTAGCGGTAGTTGCACGCGATCCTATGGTCGTAGATGTCCTTGTAGGAGACCAAAGTCCAACAGATGTCGTTGGGGAATCTACTACCTTTTCCGCCAGAGACTTGGCAGTACAGCTCCTTGGAGCATGCGCCAGCCGAACGGCTCTGGTAGTGTCCAGATGCTTAGCTATTTCGTTGAAGACCTTCATCCAGATGTTGTTCAGCCGGTTGTGACTCGAATCCATAGCCATCACGTCTAAATGATTTGGGGCAAGGCGGGATCTATGTATGACTTTTGGGCTTATTTGGAGGATAGGGATGGCGTCCTGCAAGGATCGATGCTGTGGGTGAGATGGCGAGAAAAATGTGTGAAGTGTGTGCTAGTGAAGATCCAAATGCGGCCTCTCGAAGTTGGGAATGGCTCTTTGAAGGAGGGGGTTTCGCCGTGCTCCTTCAGCTGTCTTCTGCCGGGCGTACTGCATCGATCACGCTGACTAGATTTATGGAGTAGGGAGTACTATAGGTACTCTAGACTGGCACGCTGCCATGGAGTGTTCTCTCATCACATCTAAGTTATTAGAACTCAGAGATGATTTATTTAGTGCTTCCATTTTATACTACTCCCTCCAGTTCGTATTCTAATGGCCTAAACTTTGTCTAGATTCACATCAGTTAAACAGAGTAGTTGTAAGTTGAGTCACTTATTTTTTTTGGTACTTCATAGTACGTACCAAAATACCAAGATGCTGAACCTCATATGAAATTTCTAGAAAGCTACCCCTTACAAAGATTGGCAAGCCTGCTAAAGTTGCTGAAACTTCTAGAAAGGCAAAAACCCATGGCCTAAATTGCATCATGCTTGGTGAAATAATGACAGGTTCCCAGTTCATATTCA
Organism: Avena insularis; assembly: GCA_023614405.1. Taxonomy (NCBI): domain Eukaryota; kingdom Viridiplantae; phylum Streptophyta; class Magnoliopsida; order Poales; family Poaceae; genus Avena; species Avena insularis. The sequence continues at coordinate 269,630,507 of CM042684.1, read as the reverse complement.
GGAGCATTTCAAAGTGACCGATTCAACAATACAGACTCTGAAATTCAATAGCAGGATGACGAGAATCAATTCTTGTTTCACCAGTAAATACCTTGGTGCGGGATTAGTCGCTTTTCTCCAAACACACTCGATCATCAGAGCAAGCAAAACTGACCATCAAGCCTACTTATCTATGCATACCTTCTACTCCCATCAATGACTGTGTGACCCACATATGCAAACCAAAATGCCCCAAGCCTCATCTAGATTGTGGCAAGGCCATGTTTCAAAAGAATAGTAAGACCATCTACTGCCCTTGATCTAAAAAATTATCAGTATGTCAATATTAGTTCTACAAAATACTTTAGTAATGTAATAAAAACGATAGAACATTTGATAGAATCACTACCATTTGAAAGATTCAGCAGCACTGAATAAAACAGAAAAATTTCAATAGATTCCAAATACATAATCAGCAGCACTTGACATATTCAACAACATTTCAAACTGACTGATTTAGCAGTACAAATAATGACCAAAAGAATTGATAGATTTAACAATGCAGACACTAAAATTCAATAGATGTAGCAAGGCCATAATTCAAAAGGACAGAGATAACATATTCTGGCCATGTTCCAAAAGAAGAACAAGAACATCTACTGGTCTTGATCTAAACAAGTACCAATACATCACTATTTGTTCTAAAAAATACTTTAGTAATAGCAACAATAGAACATTCGACAGATTCACTACCATTTGAAAGATTCAGCAGGACTAAATAAAATAGAAAATATCAATAGATTCCAAATACATAATCAGCGGCACTTGACAGATTCAACAACATTTCAAAGTGACTGATTTAGTAGTATAGATAATGACCAAAAGTATTGACAGATTTAACAATGCAGACACTAAAATTCAATAGATGTAGCAAGGCCATAATTCCATAGAACAGAGAGAACATATTCTGGCCATGTTCCAAAAGAAGGGCAAGACTATCTACTGGTCTTGATCTAAACAAGTACCAATATATCACTATTAGTTCTAAAAAAAATACTTTAGTAATAGCAACAACAGAACGTTCGACGGATTCAAAGGCATTTCAAAGATTCGGCAGTACTGAATAACACACAAAAATATCATCAGATTCCCATTTTATAATAAGCGACACTTGACAGATTTAGCACCATTTCAAAGTGACCGATTTAGTAGTACAGATAATGACCAAAGGAATTGACAAATTCAGCAATGCAGACATTGAAATTCGGTAGATGTAGCAAGGCCATGATTCAAAGGGAAAGAGAGACCATATTATGCACTAGATCCATCGGTCTGAACAAGTACCAGTACATAGGTATTACTCCTACTACAAAACAGATTGGCAGTAGCAGAACACCATTCAAAATACTCAGAACTACCTTAAGCTAGGAACCACATGTCCCAAAATGATAAGAAAAATCTTATTGAGGAGTACATGTGTTCAATTTAGGATCATCACAAGAAGATAAAGATGTGTTAATCTCTAAGGAATAGGGATGAAGAAGTGGGACAAATGGGACAGGTCGGATCCTAATTTTAGACCCCTTGACTAACTCTAAACTAAGTGGGAGAACTGGGACAAGTAGGATTTAACAAATCTCACTTATCCCGCTTATCCCACTTAGTTTAGAGTTAGTTTAGATGTCTAAAAGTGGAATCTCACCTGTCCCACCTCTCCATCTATGGTAAGAATCTTGTCGATACGAAGCTTGTATTCCACGGTGAACTCCGATGGTCGATTCCGACAATGAGCGACCAGATTAGATCGACAAACCGACAAAGATAAGGTGGCTTTAGAATTCACATAGAATACCTTCTCACACAAGCCATTTGGATGTGCAGAGCTCAACTTCACCATGAACTATGGTGACACGCGAGCCACCGGCCTGACGCACATGACGGATATCAAGATGACATCGTCGCGCCCGTTGAATAGCACACAGAACACCGTGTCATCGAACCCAGTTAGCCCAATATCTACATTTTGCGAGCCCGGTGCTGGCACCGGCTTAGAGATGTACCTGCCTTTCCTACCATAGTGTAAAATGCGCAACCTCATGGCATGGGCTTATATGAGGTGGGAGTGGAGCACAAACGGAACTGCGGCGAACTCACAGCCAGGCACCACGCAGTTCCATTGGACTGCATCAGCGAGCATTGAACATGAAGACATATTTTCTGGACAACCGATACCAATTGGGTCTGTCACCAACATAAAGTAATTAATTAGTACAACATCACATATATTAGTATTAGGATCATCACAAGAAGATTTATATGTGTTAACTCACTCTTGGTTGATATTATTGTAATCCAGGGGGAATTCCGATAACATCTTGAGAAGCTCGCAGGTAACCCCGCGGTTTCGATAGGTACGACATGATCCCTTTCAGTGCGACTTCAGCCCACGAAGGCCTGCTCGTCTGCTCAGATGTCGCTTCCATTTCGACCGAATGGAATATATTCCATGACAGCAGCGACCATAACATCACCTTGTACCGTGGAGATTCGCAAGCTGCCGACCTGATGTACCTAACGGATAGGAAGATTTCCATGGTGTACCCTCCAATTAGGGCGGCAAACTCCGTGCCCTCTTTCCCGATGCCAATGATCTCTGGTGCGTGCAACCAGTTAGGCGGGTACCACTACTTGTTGGAGTAGGTCACTTGGGGAAAATAGTACATCTTGTCGGCAAGTTTCAATTGGTCAAAGAGCTCGTGCATAGTCAATAGCCGGGAGACGAACAGCCGGGAGACGAACTCGCACCCTCGCTTCGTGCAGGCTGCACACGGGGCATAGCAACACTGGATCTTGAGCTCGTAGACGTCATTGTAGGAGACCAATGAACAACAACGGTCATTGGGGCACCTGCTACCTTTTCCGCCGGCGACCTGGCGGTACAGCTCCTTGGAGCATGCGGCCAGCCTAACGGCATTGATAGTTCCCAGATGCATAGGATTTCGTTGAAGACGTCGTCACCGACCTTGCTCTAGCCACAGTGTCGTGGGTTGCACCTCGAATCCGCCATCCTGTTCGGATGGATTGGGGGTGAGGGTGGATCTATGTAGAGTTGTTGGTGGTTTGTGGAGGAGAGGGCTGGTGTCCTGGAGGGAGTGATGTAGCATACATGATGGGGAGTAAAATGTGTGAAGAGTGCACCAGAGATGTGGCCAGGCAGCGTCGGCGAGTGGGGATAAACTAAATGGAGATGGGGAAGATAGGATGGCTCTTTGAAAGAGGTTTTTTCTTTTTTCTGCTGTAACAAGCGCCTGCATCGAGGATGTCGGCTAGCGTGAATGTGTGTAAAACATGCACCTATGCAATAAATTAAACATGTCAATTCCTAGCGCAGTACATTCTCGTCACATCAACGGAGTACTATTTACAGCTTCTATTTCAATACTAGTATTAGGGCATCACCTATGGTGGCAGGATTTGTCTATAGCTAGGAGGTTTTAAGAAAAAGCTTTCGATGTACTGAATTCCGAGTTAGCTTACAAAGTATTTGGACAATTTTAAGAGCAATCTATCTATCATGCTTACTTGTAGTTAAAATTTGACACGGTCGGTGAGAGTACAGTTTACATCGAAGACCTCAAAAAAGAGAAAATTACATAGAGGTCCATAAACTTAGCAGAAAGGGCCCTTAAATTAAGCAAGGAAAAGCCCTCGGGTCCTTCTCGAGCGAGAAACTGAGCCATACCCTTCGTACTACTGTACTTGCTTCACAGAAACACACAAAATGCTCCTCACACTTTCGAACTAGCATGATGGGGGTGTGCTCTGTCGATGCACGTGGGCAGCACCATGTTGTAGACGCGGGAGAGATCAGCGGGCCAGGGTGTGTGTGGATGGTGAAGAGGCAGGAAAGGAGAGAGAAAACATAATTTGTTTTGCGTGCATATATATAGTAAAGGTCCTAAAATTTTTGACAGTAGGTTCAAATTCTTGCTAAGATTCTACATCTTGACAACTCAACAAAATTATATTAGGTCAAACTTGATATAGAAGTAAGCGTGATAGTTAGCTCTTGGATTAATTGTCTTTTCGAAGGTAGATGGGTGCATCTTCTTTTAGTAAACGATGTTCTCGGTGTGAGTTTCCAACTATCGGGAAAGAACATTCTCAATTTTCCCATGTTTTGCGAATTTTAAAACTTCCTAGATAACTCTGCCTACTTGAATGAGACTCTACGCCAATTTATCGAAATTAGGTCAAATTTGAACTACAAGTAAATTATAGATTGCTTTGGAAGTTTTACGAAAAAGCTTTCGGTGGTTTTCGATGTACTGAATTCTTGGTTAGAGCTTCAAAAGTTTGTTGGGACATTTAGAGGAATCTATCTATCGTGCTTACTAGTAGTTAAAATTTGATACGAATGGTGGGAGAAAGTACGATTTGAATCGAAGACCTAAAAAATTACATTGAGGTCCAAAAATTTAGCATAAAGGGCCCTAAAGTTAAGCAAGGAAAATTAGTTTAGTCCTTCTCGAGAGAACAACTTAGCCATATACCCTTCGTACTAGTGTACTTGCTTCACACACACACACACAAAAACACTCCTCACACTTTCGAACGAGCGTGCTGGGGTGTGCTTGGTGCTTCCTCTTCGCAGGGTGTGAAATGGAATGACAAGGCAGGTCGACGCACATGGGTAGCACAACGTTGTGGATGATGGAGAGGTTAGCCGGTTGGGGTGTGTGTGGATGGTGATGAGGCAGTGTGAAGAAGAGAGAAAACACAACTTGTTTTGTGTGCATATATATAGTAAAGGTCCTAAAATTTTGACAAGAGGTTCAACTTCTTGCTAAGACTCTACATATTGACAACTTACTGAAATCAGGTCAAACTTTAGCTACAAGTAAGCGAGATAGATAGCTCTTGGAATAATTGTCTTTTCGAAGGTAGATGGGTGCATCTTATTTTAGTAAACGATGTCATCGGTGTCAGTTTCCCACTATCAGGAAAGAACATTCTTGATTTTCCCATGTTTTGCGAATTTTAAAACTTCCTAGCTAACTGTGCCGACTTGAATGAGACAATGTGCCAATTTATCGAAATTAGGTCAAATTTGAACTATAAGTAAATTGAGGTTGCTTTGGAAGTTTTTCGAAAAACCTTTTTGGTGGTTTTCGATGTACTAAATTCCTTGTTAGCTTCAAAAGTTTTTTGGAAAATTTTAAGAGGAAACTATCCATCGCGCTTACTTGTAGTTAAAATTTGACACGACCGGTGGGAGTATGGTTTAGATCGAAGACCTCAAAAAAGAGAAAAAGTACATCTATAGGTCCATAAATTTAGCACAAGTGTCCCTAAAGTTAAGCAAGGAAAAGCAGGTGGGTCCTTCTCGAGCGAGAAACTGAGCCATACTCTTCATACTATTATACTCGCTTCACATAGAAAACGCTCCTCACACTTTTGAACCAACGTGATGGGGGATGTGCTTGGTGATTCCTCTATGTAGGGTGTGAAATGGAACGACAAGGTAGGTTGACGCACGTGGGTAGCGCCACATTGTGGACGAGGGAGAGATCAATCGGCAGGGGTGTGAGTGGATGGTTATGAGGTAGTGAAGAAGGGGAGAGAAAACATAATTTGTTTTGCGTGTATATATATAGTAAAGGTCCTGAAATTTTGACAACACGTTCAACTTCTTGCTAAGAAATTGAATCTTAGAAACTTTAATGAAATTAGGTCAAACTTTAATTCTTTTTTCGAAGGTAGATGGGTGCATATTCTTTTAGTAAATTATGTCGTTGGTGTGAGTTTGCCAACTTTCAGGAAAGAACATTCTCGATATTACCATGTTTTGCAAATTTTAAAACTTCTTAGCCAACTCTGCTAACTTCAATGAGACTCTGTGCCATTTATCAAAATTAGATCAAATTTGAACTACACGTAAATTAGGTAAATTGCAGGTTGCTTTGGAAGTTTTACGAAAAACTTTTCGGTGGTTTTCAATGTACTGAATTCCTGGTTATAGCTTCAAAAGTGTTTTGGAAAATTTTAAGAGGAATCTATCTATTGCGCTTACTAGTAGTTAAAATTTGACACGGTCGGTGGGAGCGAGTACGGTTTACATCGAAGACCTCAAAAAAGAGAAAATTACATAGAGGTCCATAAATTTAGCATAAAGGGCCCTAAGGTTAAGCAAAAAAAAGCAGTCGGGTCCTTCTCGAGTGAGGAACTGAGCCATACCCTTCGTACTACTATACTCGCTTCACACAAAAAATGCTCCTCGCACTTCCGAACCAGCGTGCTGGTGGTGTGCTTGGTGCTTGCTCTTCGTAGGGTGTGAAATAGAATGACAAGGCAAGTCGACGCACGTGTGGACAGCGCCATGTTGTGGACATGGGAGAGATCAGTCAGCCTGGAACATAATTTGTTTTGCATGCATAAATACAGTAAAAGGTCCTGAAATTTTGACAACATGTTCCACTTCTTGCTTAAAATATGCATCTTGATAACTTAACGAAATTAGGTTAAACTTGAGCTACAAGTTAGCGTGATGGATTGCTCTTGGCTTAATTGTCTTTTGAAGTTAGATGGGTGCATCTTCTTTTAGTAAACAATGTTGTCGGTGTGAGTTTCCAACTATCAGGAATGAACAATCTTGATTTTCCCATGTTTTGCGAATTTTAAAACTTCCTAGCTAACTCTGCCAACTTGAATAAGACTTTGTGCCAATTTATCGAAATTTTGTCAAAATTGAACTACAAGTAAATTGTAGGTTTGTTTGGAAGTTTTATGAAAAAGCTTTTCTGTGGTTTTCGATGTACAAAATTCCTGGTTAGCTTTAAATGTTTTTTGGAAAATTTTAAGAGGAATCTATCTATCGTGCTTACTTGTAGTTAAAATTTGACACGGTCGGTGGGAGAAAGTATGGTTTACATCTAAGAACTCAAAAAGTTTGAAGGGCCAGGGTGTGCTTGGTGCTTCCTATTCACAGGTTGTGAAATGGAATGACAAGGTAGGTCGACGCACGCGCCACGTTGTGGACGAGGGAGAGACATCAGCCGGTCGGGGTGTGCTTGGATGGTGATGAGGCAGTGAAGGTGAGACAAACCATAATTTGTTTTGCATGCATGTATATAGTAAGGTCCTGAAATTTGGACAAGACGTTCAACCTCTTGCTAAGAATCTGCATCTTGACAACTTAAGGAAATGAGGTCAAACTTGAGCTATAAGTTAGCATGATAGATTGCTCTTGGATTAATTGTCTTTTTGAAGGTAGATGGGTTCATCTTTTTGAAGGTGATGGCAGCAGTGGTGTAGAGCGGTGGCCGTGCGCGACGATAACGATTGGCGACGGAGAGGAGGACAACTATAGGTAAATCGTAGGTTTCTATGAAAGTTTTACGAAAAAGCTTTTGGTAGTACCCATCAGGGGTCAATTAGGAGTATATCTGAAACCACCGAGAGTTTGGACAACAGGTTTAACTTCTTGATAAGATTTGCATCTTGACAATTTAACGAAATTTGGTCCAACCTGAGCTACACAAGTAAGATAACAAGAGGGAGGCAGCACGAGACTTTCAAAAAAAGGCAGTGAAAGATCGGTGCAGAAGAGGACTTGAAGGCGGTGCGATGTCAGAGCAAAGCTATGATGCGCTGCTGACACCAGGTACAGGGTACACTCCACTAGTAGTAAATGTATGGACCTAGTACTAGTATATGCACGCAAAACAAGTTGCGTTTTCTCTCTCCTTCACTGGCCGTCACCATCCATCCTCCATCAATTTCTTCTCTATAGCCGCGGGTGCACAATCCGGCTTGTCTCTTCCTCGTCCACAATAGGTTCAATTTCTTGCTAAGGTTTTGCATCTTTATAGTTTAACAAAATTAGGTCAAACTTGAGCTACAAGTAAGCGTGATAGATTTATCTTAAGTTAATTGTCTTTTCGAAGGTAGATGGGTGCATCTCTTCTTGTAAAAGCAGCACCGTCGGTGTGAGTGTCCAACTACCAGGAAAGAACATTCTCAATTGATGACGACTTGTTTGACCTCTAGCTAAAATTTTGCATCTTCCTCAAAGAAAAAAAAAGATTTTGCATCTTGAAATTTTGGAACCCCTTTTGAAAATGATCACATGAAATAGGAAGAGAGGGGAAATGATATTTCTATTCTCTATGGGCAACCTACAAGCTTGAGGTGCACCTTAGGCTTAAAGATAACTTTATTTTTTCCACTATGTATAAGGTGAACATTAGCTGATGCCACATAGTAGGCCTTATTAAGGTGTGTTTTTTTACACAATGCGGGAGCAGTATATTTCTTTGGTTAGACACATGGTCACCTCTGTCCATGCACTGTACATGATGAGAGAATAAAATATTGGCAGGGGAAGAGGGCAGCAGCAAAGGGAAGTTAAAGGCGGTTCCATGTCAAAGCAAAGTTATGATGGATTTCTGACATGAGGTACTCCTGCGGCCATACAGTGTACTACACTCTACTAGTAGTAAATTTAAGGACCTATGCATGCAAAAAAATCGTGTGTTTTCTCTCTCCTTCGCTATCCTCCCCTTTCCCCTCACACACCGGCCCGGCTGATCCCTCCCTCGTCCATAGCGTGGCGCTGCGCACGTGTGCCTTGGTACAGAGGCTCTGTCTCTCCGGCGTGTTCGGCAGCCGCGCGTTGGTGTGGAGTAGGGACGAGGAGTACATAGGAAGGAAACCACTTTGGTCCTTGGCGGCACAAAAATTCAAAGTTTTCCGGTTTTCGAAATTTTCACTTGCTTCCCAAACATCAGGAGGGAAGGTTATTCAAAAGATCGGCCATTCACAGTATTGTACTTCTTACCTTTTATTTATCGTGTCTTATCTCTTGCAATACAATACAATACAATACAATACAATACAATACAATACAATACAATAAACCACTGCATAGTGTACGAGGTCCTTGTGCTGAATGTCTTTAGCACGATGAACGCTAGTATGCGCAAACCTCAAAACACAAACTTCTTGATAAGATTTTGCATCTTGAAAATTTAACGAAATTTGGTCAAACATGAGCTACACAAGTAAGAGAATAAGAGGGAGGCAGCGCAAGACTTTCAAAAAAAAGAGGCAGTGCAAGATCAGTGCAAAGGGGACTTGAAGGCGGTGCGATGTCAGAGCAAAGCTATGATGGGCTACTGACACGAGGTACAGGATACACTCCACTAGTAGTAAATGTATGGACCTACTACTAGTATATGCATGCAAAACAAGTTGCGTTTCTCTCTCCTTCACTAGCTCTCACCATCCATCCTCCATCGATTTCTTCACTACAGCTGCAGGTGCACTGTCTGGCTTGTCTCTTCCTCGTCCACAACAGGTTCAGTTTCTTGCTAAGATTTTGCATCTTTGTAGTTTAACAAAATTAGGTCAAACTTGAGCTACAAGTAAGCATGATAGATTGCTCTTAAGTTAATTGTCTTTTCGAAGGTAGATGGGTGCATCTCTTCTTGTAAAAGCAGTGTCGTCGGTGTGAGTGTCCAACTACCAGGAAAGAACATTCTCAATTGATGACGACTAGTTTGACCTCTAGCTAAGATTTTGCATCTCCCTTAAAAAAGATTTTTCATCTTGAAAATATTGAACCCCTTTTGAAAATGATCACATGAAATAGGGAGAGAGGGGAAATGATATATCTATTCTCTATGGGCAACCCACAAGCTTGAGGTGCACCTTAGGCTTAAAGATAACTTTATTTTTTCCACTATGTATAAGGTGAACCTTAGCGGATGCCACATAGTAGGCCTTATTAAGGTGTGCTTTTTTACACAATGATTCTTTGGTTAGACATATGGTCACCTCTTTCCATGCGCTGTACAGGATGAGAGAATAAAACGTTGGCAAGAGAAGAGGGCAACATCGAAGAGAAGTTGAAGGAAGTTCCATGTTAGAGCAAAGTTATGATGGGTTTCTGACAGGAGGTACTCCTGTGGCCTTACAATGTACTACACTCTACTAGTAGTAAATTTCAGGGCCTATGCACGCAAAACAAATCGTGTGTTTTCTCTCCTTCGCTATCCTCCCTCTCTCCTCCCCTTTCCCCTCGTGCACCGAGCCGACTGATCTCTCCATCATCCACAGCATGGCGCTGCGCACGTGTGCCTTGGTACGGCGGCTCTGTGTCTCTGGCGTGTTCGGTAGCCGCGTGTTGGTGAGGAGTAGGGATGAGGAGTACATAGGAAGGAAACCACTTTGGTCCTTGGCGGCACAAAATTCAAGGTCTTATGGTTTTTGAAATTTTCACTTCCTTCCCAAACATCAGAAGGGAAGGTTATTCAAAAGATCGGCCATTCGCAGTACTGTACTTCTTATCTTCTCTTTATTGTGTCTTATCTCTTGCAATACAATACAATAAACCACCACGTAGTGTACGAGGTCCTTGTGCTGATAGTATTTAGCACGATGAACACTAGTATGCGCAAACCTCAAAACACAAACTCCATTGCTCAGTTTTCAGGGTCCTTGTGCTAATAAATACATAGACTTGGATGCAATTTTCATTTTTATGAGGTCCATGATGTAACTTGTACTTCCACCGACCGTGTTAACTCTCAACCACCTCTCTCCTACGAGACCTACCATTTGATAGGCCATTCATAGTACTTCTTATCTTCTCTTTATCGTGTCTTATCTCTTACAATACAATAAACCACTTCATAGTGTATGGATTAACTTTGAACATTGACCGTTGGATCAAGACTAGCAAATCCAAACATAGCCAACCGCTGGATCTTCTTTTCCATTATTATCATCTAGAAAGATTCTACTTTAGCAGGATGAATGTTAGTATGCGCAAACCTAAAAACACAAACTCCATTGCTCGGTTTAGAGGGTCCTTGTCCTAATAAATGTGTTGATTTGGACGCAATTTTCATTTTTATGAGGTCCATGATGTAATTTGTACTTCCACCGAGCATGTTAACTCCCAAGCACCTCTCTCCTACGAGACCTACCATTTGGTAGGCCATTCGCAGTACTTGTTATCTTATCTTTATCGTGTCTTATCTCTTACAATACAATAAACCACTACATAATGTACGGATTAACTTTGAACATTGACCACTGGATCAAGACTAGCAAATCCAAACATTGCCAACCGCTGGATCTTGGTTACCATTCTTAGCATATAGAAAGATTCTACTTTAGCACGATGAACGCTAGTATGCGCAAACCTAAAATCACAAACTCCATTGCTCAGTTTATAGGGTCCTTGTACTAATAAATGCATGGACTTGGATGCAATATTCATTTTTATGAGGTCCTTGATGTAACTTGTACTTCCACCGACCGTGTTAACTCTCAAGCACCTCTCTCCTACGAGACCTACCATTTGATACGTCATTCGTAGTACTTCTTATCTTCTCTTTATCGTGTCTTATCTCTTACAATACAATAAACCACTTCATAGTGTACGGATTAACTTTGAACATTGACCGTTGGATCAAGACTAGCAAATTCAAACATTGCAAACTGATGGATATTCTTTTCGATTCTTAGCATCTAGAATGATTCTATTTTAGCACGATAAACACTAGTATGCGCAAACCTAAAAACACAAAATCCATTGCTCAGTTTTCAGGGTCCTTGTGCTAATAAATGCATGGACTTGGATGCAATTTTCATTTTTATGAGGTCCTTAATGTAACGTGTACTTTCATAGACCGTGTTAACTATCAAGCACCTCTCTCCTACGAGACCTACCATTTGGTAGGCCATTCATAGTACTTCTTATCTTCTATTTATCGTGTCTTATCACTTATATTACAATAAACCATTACATAGTGTATGGATTAACTTTGAACATTGACCGTTGGATCAAGACTACCAAATCCATATATTGTGAACCGATGGATCTTATTTTCCATTCTTAGCATCTAAAAAGATTTTACTTTAGCACGATGAACTCTAGTATGCGCAAACCTAAAAACACAAACTCCATTTCAGTTTTCAGGGTCCTTGTGCTAATAAATGCATGGACTTGGATGAAATTTTCATTTCTATGAGGTCCTTGATGTAACTTGTACTTTCACCGACCGTGTTAACTCTCAAGCACCTCTCTCCTATGAGAGCTACCATTTGGTAGGCCATTTGCAGTACTTCTTATATTCTCTTTATTGTGTCTTATCTCTTACAATACAATAAATCACTGCATAGTGTACGGATTAACTTTGAACATTTACCGTTGGATCAAGACTAGCTAATCCAAACATTGCCAACTGCTAGATCTTCTTTTCCATTCTTAGAATCTAGAAATATTATACTTTAGCATGGTGAATGCTAGTATGCGCAAACCTCAAAACACAAACTCCATTGCTTAGTTTTCAGGCTCCTTATTCTAATAAATGTGTGGAATTGGACGCAATTTTCATTTTTATGAGGTCCTTGATGTAACTTGTACTTCCACCGACCGTGTTAACTCTCAAGCACCTCTATCCTATGAGACCTACCATTTGATAAGCCATTCGAAGTACTTCTTATCTTCTCTTTATCGTGTCTTATCTCTTATAATACAATAAACCACTACATAATGTACGGATTAACTTTGAACATTGACTGTTGGATCAAGACTAGCAAATCCAAACATTGCCAACCGCTGGATCTTCTTTTCCATTCTTAGCATATAGAAAGATTCTACTTTAGCACGATGAACGCTAGTATGCGCAAACCTAAAAAAACAAACTCCATGGCTCAGTTTTCAGGGTCCTTGTACTAATAAATGCATGGACCGTGTTAACTCTCAAGAACCTCTCTCCTACGAGACCTACCATTTGGTGGGTAATCGCTGTGAGATTTACTCAGATCACAAGAGCTTGAAGTATATCTTCACCTAGAAGGAGCTGAATGAGGCAAAGAAGATGGATAGATTTAATCAAGGATTATGACCTTGACATTCACTATCACCCCGGCAAAGCCAATGTGGTAGCGGATGCTCTTAGCAGATTGTCGTGTAGGCTTAACACCATGATCAAAGAGAAGCAACCAAGTTTGTATGAGGAGTTGGAGCAGTTCAGGACCGAGTTAGTTAGCAAAGGATTCCTAGCTAGCATTGAACTTCAACCCACTTTGATTAGCCAAATTAAGGAAGCCAGAAGGGAAATGAGAGTATCGACGGAATCAAACGTTGTATTGGTACAGGAAAGGTACCTGGATTCACCGAAGACGAAGAAGTGTACTGTGGTACAAAGGACGTATCTGTGTGCCAGCAGATTCGGAGCTGAAGGAGGTTATCATGAAGGAAGCTCATGATACTCTTTATTCTATCCACCCCGGAGGAACAAAGATGTATCAGGATTGGAAAAAGCAATTTTGGTGGCACAAGATGAAAAGAGAGATCGGAAGCTACATCGCCAAATGTGACATCTGTCAACGAGTCAAAGCAGAGCATCAGAGACATGCAGGACTATTACAACCATTGCAGATTCCAGAATGGAAATGGGATTCCGTCGGAATGGACATTATCACCGGTTTACCCACTTCTAGTAGGGGAATGACTCAATCTGGGTCATAGTTGATAGACTGTCCAAGGTAGCCCACTTCATACCAGTCAAGACAACCTACCAGAGTGCAAAGCTAGCACAACTGTACATTGCTAGGATTGTTAGTCTGCATGGAACCCCCAAGAGCATCGTCTCAGATCGAGGAACCCAGTTTACTTCAAGATTTTGGCAGAAAGTTCAGGAAGGTTTAGGAACCAAGTTGAATTTCAGTACCACGTATCACCCGCAAACAGATGGACAAACTGAGAGAGTCAACCAGATCTTGGAAGATATGCTTAGAGCTTGTGTGTTGGAATATGGATCAAAATGGGAAGACTGCCTGCCTTTCGTAGAATTCTCATATAACAACAGTTATTAGGCTAGTTTGTAGATGGCACCATTCGAATTCCTATACGGAAGAAAGTGTCGTACCCCTTTGAATTGGTCGCAAGTAGGAGAGAGTCAGATCTTTGGACCCGACATTCTCTGAGAAGCAGAAGAGAAAGTTCACAAAGTCCGTGAGCACCTAAAGACCGCCCAATCCAGACAGAAGAGCTATGCTGACAAGAGAAGGAGAGACCTGACTTTCAATGTCGGAGATTTCGTATATCTCAAGGTTTCACCATTGAAGGGAACTCAATGCTTTAGTCTGAAGGGAAAGTTAGCTCCCAGATATATTGGACCTTTCAAGATTCTGAACCGCCGAGGAGAAGTATCGTATCAACTGGAATTGCCTGAAGAGATGTCAGCCATCCACAATGTGTTCCATATCTCGTTACCTCGCAAATGCTTGGAAGTGCCTGAGAAGACTGAAGTTTTCAAGAATATCGATCACAGAGCTGTGGAAATCAACAATGACCTGACCTATAGGGAAGTACCCATCCATATCTTACAAGAAGCCTACAGAACCACCAGGACTAGGAGTATCAAGTTTCTCAAGATTCAGTGGAGCAACCATACCGAGGAGGAAGCCACTTGGGAACGCGAAGATTACATTAGGACAGAGTTCCCAGATCTCTTTAGTTCCTAGTTTTCTTTGTAAATCTCGGGACGAGATTTTGTTTAAGGGGGGAAGGTTTGTAACATCCCAAAACTTTAATCCAAGCTTATCAAGATCAAATCATCCAAAAATAGGGTTAACAAAAACTTTTCCAAATTTAAAATGAAAGCATTCATATGGGTATGCATTTAAAATAGGAGTTGTTTGAATTGCCATGCTTGATTGATCCAATGCTTGTAAAATGTTTCTTAGGTGATTTAAACATCATCTACATCATTCCCAAACTTTTCCTAAAGAAAATCAAATCAAAAAGAATTAAAAGGAAGGAATGGTCATTTTGGCAAATTTAACTCTCATGCCTACTTTGGCTATTCCTAGTACTCAATTCTTAATAGAAACAATTCTTGACCTTTGCACCCCTTGCTAGTACACATAATGAGGTACCAAGGACCACCTTTGGATCTGCTAAAAACATTCTGTTAACTATTTTAAATGACAGTTTAAAATTGAATCTAATGCATATGCATAGATCACCCCTATTTCAAAAACCATCTATTGGAGCTCCACTTTCAAAACCCTTGCAACCAGAGACTACCTATCACTAGTGGAGATTACTCAAAAATTTTGAACTCAAAATTCAAAATGTTTTCTCTTGCGGCCATTTCATCAAACACATGGCAGACAGAATCAAACACAAATAGCTAGCTCACTGTTTCTATAGAGTTTAGCCACCCATTTGACCAAAAACACTCCCTCTGTCTCCACTTGATCAAACCATGCCATTACCACCCCAACCCCTACACCCTAGTGGCCAGGCCAAGCCATGCCGAGCACCAACTCGCCGGCTAACCTTGCCCTCACCCCAGCCGACCACCTCCTCCTTCCTCTCCATGTCTAGGAGGTAGCCAGCACCTCACCGCCCCTCTCTGTCCCCTGCCCGAGCCAAGTGCTGCCATGGACCACCGAGGAAAGCCCGCGCCCAGTGCCACCGCACCATGCCGATGCCGCCCGCAGAGCATGCTCTGTCCCCGCATGCACAAGCCGCCGCTCCACCGCAGTCTGTGCCCGCCGCTCCGCCTCGACCTGGCGAACACCCCAGACATCCGCCGCCCAAAGCCTCACAGCCACCGCTCGCCGTGGACAATGCCGCTTCAGCCGCATAGAGTGCCACCTCGCCCAGACCGCGTACCACCGCCCCTACGGCCGCATTTAAGTCCTCGAGCACCTCCAGGGAACCGCCCATCGATCGCCACCCCCATCCATGCCTCTAGCTCGCCGTAGCCATGTCGCCACCGTTGACCGCCCATCCCGCTCGGTCTCACCGTTGGGCCTATAAAAGGAGCCCTCCCCAGCCATTCTTCTCCAGACCATTCCACTCCCCTCACCTCTCTAAACCTCACCCACCTTTAGCCGGAGCAAGTGGAGCAGTAGCTCGCCGGAATTGGAACCGGAGCCGCCGCCTCCGGAGGAGAAGGGCGCCGTTGATTTCGACCGCCCCAAGCTCCACTGCAACCGCGCCTCGCCTCGCTGTCGTCTTCCACGTCGTTTGCCCACCTCGCCGACCCTGCTAGAGCCCTGGTATGCCCCCAGTAGACCCCCACCGAGTCGCTAGGGTTCGCGCTCGCCGGCGACCTGTTCGTCGTCGACGACGACCCTCAGCCGTTGATCTCGCTTCTAATCGCACTACACGTAGCTGCATACCGTTTCGCGTTTTAAGTGCCGCTGACAAGTGGGACCCCTCTGTCAGCTGAGCCCCGCACCGCGGAGCGCCACTGGGCCGGCCCATTTCTTTTCCCGCGCTAGCCCACCCATTCAAATCTGGATTTTTCTTTTTAGTTAAATCTAGTTTCTGTCCACTATTTCAAAATTCAATTTTGTGAGTCTGACAAATCCAAATAGCATGAAACAAATTTTGTCTGAAAGGTATTGAAATAATCTATCCAAGCCCATTGGATTTATTTCAATTAGAGTTATAGATCTCTCCTAATAAAAATAACAAAACAGAAGCTTTTGCAACTTGCAACATTTTTATAAAATCAACCAAGTTAACTTTTGAGTTGAGTCCAACTCTCAAAAATCACATTTCACCATATCTATCTAACCATGTAATAATATTAAGGTTTACATGCAGTGACTTTGGACTAGTACCAAAATAATGCTATATAGGCATTTCTAATCACTTTAAATCATTAAATAATGAACTTAAACTAAAGTAATATTGATCCAACCTTTAAATCTCATTCCCACATGTTAGAATATGTGGTGAGGACATGTGTCCACATGATCCCATATTTTGGTGGTGAATATTAAATTTTAGATAAAATTTCAATGAGTAGAAATTACTTTTCTAAAATAAAAAGGTTGAAACTATTGAATTAAACTTGTGATGCTTGTGATGATAATAGATCATCAATTGTGTGTTTTAGAATGCTACTTAGCCTAGTTAAGTATTGTTTGGTGATTGTCTACTCCCTATGTATTTATAGACGCTAGTACCGACCAAACTTTCGAGGAGGAGATTTCTACCAAGAAGAAGAAGAAGAAAACATCAACCACTGCACCAACCAAGGCAAGCTATTGTTAGCAGGCTAGATTTAAAACTAGATGGTTTAGCAAAGATGCCTTAAGCATTCTTTGATCACACCCCTTTAACTATTAGTACCCCAAGTCTTATTGACAAGTTTTACCTCCCTTAGTTCACACAAAGTTCTTTACTTGTTTTGAAGGTAGCATAAAAAGTATAAAACTTGATCTACATAGAAACCTTTAGATGTCATTCTATGGCCTGAGATTGAAACCATCTGTTCCACCTTAGTGAATACTCTTAACTTAGTATTTTAGAATAGCTCAAAAACTTGAGTCACTTTAGATGGGAACACTTGGTGAAAATGAATTGTGAAAACCTTGGAATGATGAGTCATTCTATTGAGATGTTTTGAAATGTGTTGAGAGACACAACTGGTTTATGATGATGAAAATGATGAGGCATGAGCCTTAACCCTTTTATAAAACTGATGGTTGGATTTGGATGCGATACCATTCCAAATTTACCGTACAACCACATTACCTGAATTGGGTAAGGTTTAGCTGGAAGTTTATATGCATTAGTATTAGTTCACTCACGGGAGAGGTTTGAGCTGAGGTTACCTCTCAATGTTGTCCACCTATGCAGTGCCCAAGATGACTGATGGTCATGGTTGGGAGGCCATGCTCATAGGAGAGGTGCTTGTACTAGGGTGTGTAAATGGAAGGTTATGTTTGATTATCTGCATACTAAGTATGATGATTCAGGGTTATCCCTGACAGATGTATCGAATCTTGTGGTGAAAGTGTACCACCTCTGCAGAAGTGTCCAACTATTCGAATAGCCGCGTTCGCGGTTATGGACAGTTGGAATGGCCATACTGTTTCGTTGTCAGATGTTTTCTAAATAACTTGAAACGAATGATGAACTTTGACTTGACCACAACAGGGTTGTGTTGATGATAATAGCTTCCCAACTTAAGTGATTCTAGAACCTTATTTTATCTTTCTTTGCTTCTAAACTCAGCTTAGGTTCCAAACTTAACTTGATAGTTAACTTAGATTCAGTACTTTAACTTAGAATTATACTCCTTGCTAGTAGTAGTTTGCGAGTACTTAAAGAGTACTCATGGCTTTTGTCCCTGGCTATTATCATGGCCAGACTATGAAGGAGATTATCAAGATGATGGTCAGCAGGACGACTATGATAACTAGGACTATCTGCCTTCGTCAGCATTGCCTGTGCCCCTGAAGATGGACCCCACCGCTACGCTATCGTTTATTTCCGCTGCTTGTTGTATTAAAGACTGGATCATGAGATCCTTATTTGTGTAAAACCTTATGTATGGTTTGTAATGGATGATGTACTGTGATATCCAATCCGTTATGTCTCACAAAAATGGTAATCATGGGATTGCGAGGTATGGCATAACGGGCATCTGGGATTAAAAACCTGGGTGTTGACAAGTTGGTATCAGAGCCATCCTGACCATAGGAGACCCTAGTTAGAATGGACATCCAAACCAAAAACTTAGCTTCAAAACCAAAGGGAGTATTTATGAAAAATTATTTCCCCTCTTACCCTTGTGAACTCATTCTTTCTCAAAAATGCATGTTCCTCAAAATTCTTACATTAATACTTAAAATTGGACACACTTGATCACTTCACTAACTTCCTCATCCTAAATTCTTGTAGATGGAGACTCAGTTCAGCAAGTTTTACCAGTTGGGAAACGGAGGTCAGCTAATCTTCGAGAGGGATCTGGATTCACTGTCGGAGTTACTGGGACACCCACATCCGGAGTTTCTTGGAGCTCAACTTCCAGGACCCCCAGGAGGAGACCTACAGTGGCTAGTCACCGCGGATCTTCGGGGAAGCATTGAAGCACCAACTTCCAGGAGAATTCAGTTCTCCGTGAGAGAGAACAATTGGCTAGATGGATTAGCCAGGGCAATGCATGAAGCTCTCGCATGTCTATGTGCCCTCAGCGTCAACAAGATTCAAGGAACCCGTTTTGCCCACTATGCAAGACGTGACTTCATGGGAATGCCGATGGAGATGCCAAGTCACCCAGAGTTGAGGCGTCAAGTGGAGAACCTTGACTTCTTGCTTCATGACAGGCAGCAGGAACTGGACAATGCCAGAGAGTTAGCCAACCAGAACCGTGCCATTGCCGACCAGAAGGCCCAGACTTTCACACTGCTTGTCCAAGATCGTCAGTCTCTTTGCCGCCAGCGTGCAAAGAAGGATCGCACCATCGCCTGGTTTCGCAAGAAGGTGGCTGACCTCGAGAAGACCGTCAAGGAGCAGGAAGCTCAGCTTGCCGCCAAGGAAGAAGAAGATGAGGGTGAAGACATGTAGGGAGATATGGATTCTTACCTCAGCAACGATGATGACTTTTTAGAGGAGGATGTTGTGGACTTCTACACTGATGATGAAGACTCCGACTTCATCGACGATGAGTAGATGCACTAGAGCACTGTCGTAGCATGAGTTGTATCGGTCCCATTGTATCGTATCTTGCAGAATGGTTCTTCAAACCATCTGCTTTCCTTTGATTGTTGTGGTGTGTGTTGTATCGGGTGCTTGCTTGCATGAATGAAAATGAAGTTAGTTGAAAAACCTGAGTCTAACTCAAAGTTTTAGCTTTGAAAACCCAAAACCATGAACCTTAGAATTTCCCTCTTACCCCTATATCTATCTCAATCTTTAGATGACTCGTGGAAACCAAGGAGGGAGCAGCTCGTCGCAGGACCCAGTGCTGCAGATCTTGCAGAATTTCATCGCGGACCGTGAAGCAAGCAGGGCCGAGCGTCAAGCCAACTTAGCAACATTGCAGCAGATCGCCCAAATGGCTCTCAACAACCAAGGACATGGAAATCAGGATCACCAAGGATCCAAACTCAAAAACTTTCAGAACACCAATCCCCCAATCTTCAACCACTCTGAAAACCCATTAGATGCTGATGATTGGTTATAGACCATGGAAAACAACTTAGAGGTTGCCAGAGTTGATGAGAATGAGAAAGTTCTCTTTGCCACCCACTATCTGGCGGGAGATGCAAGAGCTTGGTGGAATAGCATCCGCAATATGAACCATGGCTAGGTGATGACCTGGGAAGCATTCAAGGTCAAGTTCAGCCGCACCCACGTGCCGCAAGGTCTTGTCAACAGGATGAGAGATGAATTCCGCGAATTGAAGCAAGGAAGAATGACTGTGGTGGAGTACCGTGACAGATTCTTGTCACTTCCCAGATATGGACCAGATGAGATCAACACGGAGGCCAAGAAAAAAGAGAGATTCTTAAACGGACTGCATGATGAGATGCAGACTGTCCTCGTCAACATCCGTTTCGATGATCTCGAAGAGCTAGTCGACTCTGCCATTCAGATGGAAGGGAAGATTAACCAGGCAAACGACAACCGCAAGTGCCATATGATGCAGCAATCTGGATCCAGTAGTCACCAGAAGTACCGTCCCAACCCTTCACCAGGATATGCACCAAGGAACAACCGACCCACAAATTCTCGCCCAAGCTACCCCAACCGTAGCGGAGGAAATGTGAAGTCCGGAGGAAACAATCACAACTCCGGCAATGCCAACAATTTCAACCGTGCCCCTCCCAAGAGCAACAACAACAACACTGCACCCAGAACTGGCAGCAATGCTGTACCTGTCACGGTCAAGGACAAGTCCCAGATCACTTGTTTCGAGTGTGGAGTGAAGTGTCACTACTCCAATGAGTGTCCCAAGAAGACTGCCGCCAATGCCCTGTGAATGCCCCAGCTCAGCAGAAGTGTCGTGTTCAACCAGGAAGGAGATTTGCCCCAGGGAACCCGCACAACCGCAACGGTCTTCTCTTCCACATGAACGCAGAAGAAGCCCAGGAAGCGCCAGATGTAGTGCTGGGTATGTTTTCTGTCAACTCGGTTTTAGCAAGAGTATTGTTTGATTCTGGAGCATCGCATTCATTTGTCACCGAAGAATTTGTATGCACTAGTAAGATTCTCCCAACCAACCTGAAGCATGTCATGATAGTGCAAATCCCCGGTTCAACAACAAAAGCTAGAAAAATTTGCAAAGCTGTACCTATTAGAATACATGGGATAGATTTTTATGCCAACCTAATTGTACTTGGAACCAAAGGATTGGAAGTAGTACTATGTATGGACTGGATGTCAAGGCATAAAGGACTGATAGACTATGCTAAGAAAGCCATCACCATGACCAGTAGTTCTGGAGTGACAGTAGAGCATATCTCCGAAACCTTACCCCGTCAATTCAAGTGCAACAAGAGTGTAGCCCTGCCTACCATTGACCAAGTCAGAGTAGTCTGTGAATACCCCGACGTATTCCCAAATGAATTGCCAGGTATGCCCCCGGATAGGGATATTGAGTTCATTATCGAACTAATCCCTGGAACCGGACCTATAGCCCAGAGACCCTATACCATGAACCCCTCAGAGTTAGTGGAACTGAAGAAGCAGTTGGATGCCATGTTAGCAACAGGCTTGATTCAGCCAAGCACATCGCCATGGAGATCACCAGTGTTATTCATCGACAAGAAAGATGGAGGCAATCGTCTGTGTACAGATTACAGAAAGTTGAATGATGTCACCATCAAGAACAAGTACCCTTTGCCAAAGATAGAGGATCTATTTGATCAGTTGACCGGAGCTCAGGTATTCTCAAAGATTGATCTTAGGACTGGTTATCACCAACTTAAGATTCGTGCAACGGATATTCCGAAGACCGCCTTTACTACTCGCTATGGTTTATACGAGTATACGGTTATGTCTTTTGGATTAACCAATGCCCCTGCTTATTTCATGAATCTCATGAATAAGATCTTTATGAATTTCCTCGATAAGTTTGTAGTTGTGTTTATCGACGACAACCTTATCTACTCCAAGTCAGAAGAAGAGCACGAGCAACATCTAAAAATCATCCTAGAAACCCTGAGAGAGCATCAGTTATATGCCAAGTTCAGCAAGTGTGAGTTTTGGCTGAAAGAAGTAGGATTCCTAGGACATATTGTGTCTGCCGGAGGAGTCTCTGTTGATCCCGCCAAGATCAAAGATGTCAAAGAATGGGAAGCCCCAACCAACCAAACCCAAGTTCGTTCATTTCTCGGATTAGCGGGATATTACCACAAGTTCGTAGAAGGATTCTCGAGCATAGCCCGACCAATGACCCAATTGTTGAAGAAGGACAAGAAGTTTGAATGGACAGACAAATGTGAAGCTAGTTTCCAGGAGCTGAAGAAGAGATTGATATCAGCCCCAATTTTGATCATGCCAGACATCAAGAAGCCGTTTGATGTGTATTGTGATGCATCCAAGATTGGCCTAGGATGTGTATTGATGCAAGAAGGCAAAGTCATCGCGTATCTGTCTCGACAATTGAAGCAACATAAGCAGAACTATCCTACCCATGACCTTGAGCTATCAGCCGTGGTTCTAGTATTGAAGACATGGCGTCATTATTTGATGTGTAATAGCTGTGAGATTTACTCAGATCATAAGAGGTTGAAGTATATCTTCACCCAGAAGGAGCTGAATATGAGGCAAAGAAGATGGATAGAGTTAATCAAGTATTATGACCTTGACATTCACTATCACCCTGGCAAAGACAATGTGGTAGCGGATGCTCTTAGCAGATTGCCGTGTAGGCTTAACACCATGATCAAAGAGAAGCAACCAAGTTTGTATGAGGAGTTGGAGCATTTCAGGACAGAGTTAGTTAGCAAAGGATTCCTAGCTAGCATTGAACTTCAACCCACTTTGATTAGCCAAATCAAGGAAGCCCAGAAGGGAAATGAGAGTATCGACGGAATCAAACGTCATATTGGTACAGGAAAGGTACCTGGATTCACCGAATACGAAGAAGGAGTACTGTGGTACAAAGGACGTATCTGTGTGCCAGCAGATTCGGAGCTGAAGGAGGTTATCATGAAGGAAGCTCATGATACTCTTTATTCTATCCACCCCAGAGGAAAAAAGATGTATCAGGATTTCAAAGAGCAATTTTGGTGGCACAAGATGAAAAGAGAGATCGGAAGCTACATCGCCAAATGTGACATCTGTCAACGTATCAAAGCAGAGCATCAGAGACCTGCAGGACTATTGCAACCATTGCAAATTCCGGAATGGAAATGGGATTCCGTCGGAATGGACTTTATCACCGGTTTAGCCACTTCTAGTAGGGGAAATGACTCAATCTGGGTCATAGTTGATAGACTGTCCAAGGTAGCCCACTTCATACCAGTCAAGACAACCTACCAGAGTGCAAAGCTAGCAAAGCTGTACATTGCTAGGATTGTTAGTCTGCATGGAACCCCCAAGAGCGTCGTCTCAGATCGAGGAACCCAGTTTACTTCAGGATTTTGGCAGAAAGTTTAGGAAGGTTTAGGAACCAAGTTGAATTTCAGTACCGCGTATCACCCGCAAACAGATGGACAAACTGAGAGAGTCAACCAGATCTTGGAGGATATGCTTAGATCTTGTTGTTGGAATACGAATCAAAATGGGAAGACTGCCTGCCTTTCGCAGAATTCTCATATAACAACAGTTATTAGGCTAGTTTGCAGATGGCACCATTCGAATTCCTATACGGAAGAAAGTGTCGTACCCCTTTGAATTGGTCACAAGTAGGAGAGAGTCAGATCTTTGGACCCGAGATTCTCTGAGAAGTAGAAGAGAAAGTTCACAAAGTCCGTGAGCACCTAAAGACCGCCCCATCCAGACAGAAGATCTATGCTGACAAGAGAAGGGGAGACCTAACTTTCAATGTCGGAGATTTCGTAAATCTCAAGGTTTCACCATTGAAGGGAACTCAACGCTTTAGTCTGAAGGGAAAGTTAGCTCCCAGATATATCAGACCTTTCAAGATTCTGAACCGCCGAGGAGAAGTATCGTATCAACTGGAACTGCCTGAAGAGATGTCAGCCATCCACAATGTGTTCCATATCTCGTTACTTCGCAAATGCTTGGAAGTGCCTGAGAAGACTGAAGTTTTCAAGAATATCGATCACAGAGCTGTGGAAATCAACAATGACCTGACCTATCGGGAAGTACCCATCTGTATCTTAGAAGAAGCCTACAGAACCACCAGGACTAGGAGTATCAAGTTTCTCAAGATTCAGTGGAGCAACCATACCGAGGAGGAAGCCACTTGGGAACGCGAAGATTACATTAGGACAGAGTTCCCAGATCTCTTTTGTTCCTAGTTTTCTTTGTAAATCTCGTGACGATATTTTGTTTAAGGGGGGAAGGTTTGTAACATACCAAAACTTTAATCCAAGCTTATCAAGATCAAATCATGCAAAAATAGGGTTAGCAAAAACTGTTCCAAATTTAAAATGAAAGCATTCATATGGGTATGCATTTAAAATAGGAGTTGTTTGAATTGCCATGATTGATTGATCCAATACTTGTAAAATGTTTCTTAGGTGATTTAAACATCATCTACATCATTCCCAAACTTTTCCTAAAGAAAATCAAATCAAAAAGAATTAAAAGGAAGGAATGGTCATTTTGGCAAATTTAACTCTCATGCCTACTTTGGCTATTCCTAGTACTCAATTCTTAACAGAAAAAATTCTTGATCTTTGCACCCCTTGCTAGTACACATAATAAGGTACCAAGGCCCACCTTTGGATCTGCTAAAACCATTTTGTTAACTATTTTAAATGACAGTTTAAAATTGAATGTAATGCATATGCATAGATCACCCCTATTTCAAAAACCATCTATTTGAGCTCCAGTTTCAAAACCCTTGCAACCAAAGACTACCTGTCACTAGTGGAGATTACTCAAAAATTTTGAACTCAAAATTCAAAACTTTTTCTCTTGCGACCATTTCATCAAACACATGGCAGGCAGAATCAAACACAAATAGCTAGCTCACTGTTTCTACAGAGTTTAGCCACCCATTTGACCACAAAACACTCCCTCTGTCTCCACTTGATCTAACCATGCCATTACCACCCCAACCCCTACACCCTAGTGGCTAGGCCAAGCCATGCCGAGCACCAACTCGCCGGCTAACCTTGCCCTCACCCCAGCCGACCACCTCCTCCTTCCTCTCCATGTCTAGGAGGTAGCCAGCACCTCACCGCCCCTCTTTGTCCCCTGCCCGAGCCAAGTGCTGCCATGGACCATCGAGGAAAGCCAGCCAAAGCCACCGCACCATCATGATGCCGCGTAGAGCATGCTCTGTCCCAGCGGCACAAGCCGACCGCAGCCAGCGCCCTGCTCCGCCTGGACTCGCAACACCCTGCACATCCCTGCCGCACGCCTAAAGCCTCACAGCCACCGCTCGCCGTGGACACCGCCGCTTCGGTCGCACAGAGCGCCACCTCGCCCAGACCGTGTACCACCGCCCCTACGGCTGCATTTAAGTCCTAGAGCACCGCCAGGGAACCGCCCATCGATCACCACCCCCAGCCATGCCTCTAACTCACCGTAGCCATGTTGCCACCGTTGACCGCCCATCCCGCTCGGTCTCACCGTCGGGCCTATAAAAGGAGCCCTCCCCAGCCATTCTTCTCCACACCATTCCACTCCCCTCACCTCTCTAAACCTCACCCACCTCTAGCCGGAGCAAGTGGAGCAGCAGCTCGCCGGAATTGGAACCGGAGTCGCCACCTCCGGAGGAGAAGGGCATCGTTGATTTCGACCGCCCCAAGCTCCGCCGCAACCGCGCCTCGCCTCGCCATCGTATTCCACATTGTTTGCCAGCCTCGTCGACCTCGCTGGAGCCCTGGTACGCCCCCAGTAGACCCCCATCGAGTCGCTAGGGTTCGAGCTCGCCGGCGACCTATTCGTCGTCGGCGACGACCCTCAGCCGTTGATCTCGCTTCTAATCGCACGACCCATAGTGCGCGTACCGTTTCGCGTGGTAAGTGCCACTGACACGTGGGACCCCCTGTCAGCTGAGCCCCGCACCAAGGAGCGCCACTGGGCCGGCCCATTTCTTTTCCCGCGCTAGCCCACCCATTCAAATCTGGATTTTTCTTTTTAGTTAAATCTAGTTTCTGTCCACTATTTCAAAATTCAATTCTTTGAGTCTGTCAAATCCAAATAGCATGAAACAAATTTTGTCTGAAAGGTATTGAAATAATCTATCCAAGCCCGTTGGATTTATTTCAATTATAGTTATAGATCTCTCCTAATGAAAATAACAAAACAGAAGATTTTGCAACTTGCATTTTTTTTATAAAATCAACCAAGTTAGCTTTTGAGTTGAGTCCAACCCTCAAAAATCGCATTTCATCATATCTATCTAACCATGTAATAATATTAAGGTTTACATGTAGTGACTTTGGACTAGTACCAAAATAATGCTATATAGGCATTTCTAGTCACTTTAAATCATTAAATAATGAACTTAAACTAAAGTAATATTGATCCAACCTTTAAATCTCATTCCCACATGTTAGAATATGTGGTGAGGACATGTGTCCACATGATCCCATGTTTTGGTGGTGAATATTAAATTTTAGTTAAAATTTCAATGAGTAGAAATTACTTTTCTAAAATAAAAAGGTTGAAACTATTGAATTAAACTTGTGATTCTTGTGATGATAATAGATCATCAATTGTGTGTTTTAGAATGCTACTTAGCCTAGTTAAGTATTGTTTGGTGATTGTCTACTCCCTATGTATTTATAGACGCTAGTACCGACCAAACTTTCGAGTAGGAAGAGTTCTACCAAGAAGAAGAAGAAGAAGAAGAAAACTTCAACCACTGCACCAACCAAGGCAAGCTATTGTTAGCAGGCTAGATTTAAAACTAGATGGTTTAGCAAAGATTCCTTAAGCATGCTTGATCACACCCCTTTCACTATTAGTACCCCAAGTCTTATTGACAAGTTTTACCTCCCTTAGTTCACACAAAGTTCTTTACTTGTTTTGAAGGTAGCATAAAAAGTATAAAACTTGATCTACTTAGAAACTTTTAGATATCATTCTATGGCATGAGATTGAAACCATCTGTTCCACCTTAGTGAATACTCTTAACTTAGTATTTTAGAATAGATCAAAAACTTGAGTCACTTTAGATGGGAACACTTGGTGAAAATGAATTGTGAAAACCTTGGAATGATGAGTCATTCTATTGAGATGTTTTGACATGTGTTGAGAGACACAACTGGTTTATGATGATGAAAATGATGAGGCATGAGCCTTAACCCTTTTATAAAACTGATGGTTGGATTCGAATGCGATACCATTCCAAATTTACCGTATAACCACATTACCTGAATTGGGTAAGGTTTAGCTGGAAGTTTATATGCATTAGTATTAGTTCCCTCACGCGAGAGGTTTGAGCTGAGGCTACCTCTCAATGTTGTCCACCTATGCAGTGCCCAAGATGACTGATGGTCATGGTTGGGAGGCCATGCTCATAGGAGAGGTGCTTGTACTAGGGTGTGTAAAGGGAAGGTTATGTTTGATTATCTGCATACTAAGTATGATGATTCAGGGTTATCCCTGACAGATGTATGAAATCGTGTGGTGAAAGTGTACCACCTCTGCAGAGTGTCAAACTATTCGAATAGCCGCGTTTGCGGTTATGGACAGTTGGAATGGCCATATTGTTTCGTTGTCAGATGTTTTCTAAATAACTTGAAACGAATGATGAAGTTTGACTTGACCACAACAGGGTTGTGTTGATGATAATAGTTTCCCAACTTAAGTGATTTTAGAACCTTATTTTATCTTTCTTTGCTTCTGAACTTAGCTTAGGTTCCAAACTTAACTTGATAGTTAACTTAGATTCAGTAGTTTAACTTAGAATTATACTCCTTGCTAGTAGTAGTTTGCGAGTACTTAAAGAGTACTCATGGCTTTTGTCCCTGGCTATTATCATGGCCAGACTATGAAGGAGATTATCAAGATGATGGTCAGCAGGATGGCTATGATAACTAGGACTATCTGCCTTCGTCAGCATTGCCTGTGCCCTGAAGATGGACTCCACCGCTACGCTATCGTTTATTTCCGCTGCTTGTTGTATTAAAGACTGGATCATGAGATCCTTATTTGTGTAAAACCTTATTTATGGTTTGTAATGGATGATGTACTGTGATATCCAATCCGTTATGTCTCGCAAAAATGGTAATCCTGGGATTGCGAGGTATGGCATAACGGGCATCTGGGATTAAAAATGCGGGTGTTGACATCAGGGTCCTTGTGCTAATAAATGCATGGACTTGGATGCAATTTTCATTTTTATGAGGTCCCATATGTAACTTGTACTTTCACAAACCGTGTTAACTATCAAGCACCTCTCTCCTATGATACCTACCATTTGGTAGGCCATTCACAGTACTTCTTATCTTCTCTTTATCGTGTCTTATCTCTTACAATACAATAAACCATTGCATAGTATACGGATTAACTTTGAACATTGACCGTTGGATCAAGACTAGCAAATCCAACCATTAAGAACCGATGGATATTCTTTTCCATTCTTAGCATCTAGAAAGATTCTACTTTAGCACGATGAACACTAGTATGCGCCAACCTAAAAATACAAAATCCATTTCAGTTTTTAGGGTCCTTGTGCTAAAAAATGCATGGACTTGGATGCAATTTTCATTTTGATGAGGTCCTTGATGTAACTTGTACTTTCACCGACCATGTTAACTCTCAAGCACCTCTCTCGTATGAGACCTACCATTTGGTAGGCCATTTGCAGTACTTCTTATCTTCTCTTTATCGTGTCTTATCTCTTACAATACAATAAATCACTGCATAGTGTACGGATTAAATTTTTACATTGACCGTTGGATCAAGACTAGCAAATCCAAACATTGCCTACTGCTAGATCTTCTTTTTCATTCTTAGCATCTAGAAAGATTATACTTTAGCACGATGAATTCTAGTATGCGCAAACCTCAAAACACAAACTCCATTGCTTAGTTTTCAGGGTCCTTGTTCTAATAAATGTGTGGAATTGGACGCAATTTTCATTTTTATGAGGTCCTTGATGTAACTTGTACTTCCATCGACCGTGTTAACTCTCAAGCACCTCTCTCATACGGGACCTACCATTTGATAGGCCATTCGCATTACTTCTTATCTTCTCTTTATCGTGTCTAATCTCTTACAATAGAATAAACCACCGCATAGTGTACGGATTAACTTTGAACATTGACGGTTGGATCAAGGCTAGCAAATCCAAACATTGCCAACCGCTGGATCTTCTTTTCCATTCTTAGCATCTAGAAAGATTCTACTTTAGCATGATGAACGCTAGTATGCACAAACCTCAAAACACAAACTGCATTGCTCAATTTTTAGGGTCCTTGTGCTAATAAATGCATGGACTTGGATGCAATTTTCATTTTATGAGGTCCATGATGTAACTTGTACTTCCATCGACCGTGTTAACTCTCAAGCACCTCTCTCCTATGAGACCTACCATTTGATAGGCCATTCGTAGTATTTCTTATCTTCTCTTTATCGTGTCTTATCTCTTACAATACAATAAACCACTGCATAGTGTATGGATTAACTTTGAGCATTGACCGTTGGATCAAGACTAGCAAATCCAAACATTGCCAATAGTTGGATCTTCTTTTCCATTCTTAGCATCTAGAAAGATTCTACTTTAGCACGATGAACGCTAGTATGCGCAAACCTCAAACCACCGAGAGTTTGGACAACAGGTTTAAGTTCTTGATATGATTTTGCATGTTGACAATTTAATGAAATTTGGTCAAACCTAAGCTACACAAGTAAGAGAACAAGAGGGAGGCAACGCGAGACTTTAAAAAAAAGAGGCAGCGCAAGATCAGCATAGAAGAGGACTTGAAGGCGGTGCGATGTTAGAGAAAAGCTATGATGGGATGCTAACACGAGGTACAGGGTACACTCCACTAGTAGTAAATGTATGGACCTACTACTAGTATATGCACGCAAAACAAGTTGTGTTTTCTCTCTCCTTCGCTGGCTCTCACCATCCATCCTCCATCAATTTCTTCTCCTGCTCCCAAATGCAGTAGTCCGCTTGTCTCTTCCTCGTCCACAACAGGTTCAACTTCTTGCTAAGATTTTGCATCTTGACAGTTTAACAAAATTAGGTCAAACTTGAGGTACAAGTAAGCGTGATTGATTGCTCTTAAATTAATTGTCTATTCGAAGGTAGATGGGTGCATCTCTTGTTGTAAAAGCAGTGTCATTAGTGTGAGTGTCCAACTACCTGGTGATGACCCACAAGTATAGGGGGTGTATCGCAGTATTTTTGAGGGAAGTGAAACCAAATTTATTGATTCGACACAAGGGGATCCAAAGAATATTTATAAGCCTTAACAACTGAGTTGTCAATTCAGCTACACCTGGAAACAATCTTGCTCACAGCAGTTTATCAGTAGCAACAGCTTTGTAATAGCAATAGCAGTGTAATAGAAGTAGTAAAAGTAAAGACAGTAGTAACAATTGCAGTAAACGGTAGGATTAAAGCTCGGTAGGTATAGGGATGGATGGACGGGCGTTGCATGGACAGGACAATTCATATGGCAATCAAAGCATAGGGCATTTGCAGGTAAACAAGATAAAGCATCCCAGTACTAAATAATCATAGGCATGTGTTCCATATATAGTCATACGTGCTCGCAATGAGAACTTGCACAACATCTTTTGTCCTGCCAGCCCGTTTGTAGTGGGGCCTCAAGGGAACTACTGGCAATTAAGGTGCTCCTTTTAATAGAGCAACAGAGCTAATCATTAACACTCCGTGAACACATGTGATCCTCACATCAAAGCCATTCCCTCCGGTTATCCTGATTGCTGTCACTTCGGGGCCTTTGGTTCCGGACAAAAATATGTGTATAGAACTTGCAGGTAAGACCATAAACAATACTATCATAATGAATCAATAACATGTTCATATCTGAAATCATGGCACTCGGGCCCTAGTGACAAGCATTAGGCATAACAAGTTGCAACAAAGTAAAAAAGCACTAGTAATAGATACTAGGCACCATGCCCTAACAATCTGATGCCATTACATGAACAATCTCATCCAATCCCTACAATTCCCATAGCCTATAGCGGGGGATTACTCACTAATAGAGGGGGAAACATGGATGGTCGATGGAGAAGCGATGGTGATGATGATGGCGATGATCTCCTCCAATTCCCCATCCCGGCAGGGTGCCAGAATGGAGTTTCTGGTTCCGAATCACAGAATCCTGTGGTGTCGGCACAGTGGAACTCTTTCTAGAAAAACGTCGAACCCCCTTGGTTTTTAGGTCAAGAGGCAACTTATAGGCGAAGAGGGAGGCCAAGGGGTGACCGAGGCGGCCACACCACCCCCAGGCGAGGCCTGGCCTGGCCTGCACGGCTAGGTGGTGTGGGCCCCTCATGGTCCTCCTCCGTCTCGTCTTATGGCTCCATGAGTCTTCTGGTGAAATAGGATTTTTGGCATATTTTCCGGGATTTTTCCTGATAGTTGATTTTCTGCACAAAAACTAGACACCAAGGTAATTCTGCTGAAAACAGCATCAGTCTGTGTTAGTTGTATCCAAATCACACAAGTTTAGAGGAAAAAAAATAGCAAAAGTGTTCGGGAAAGTAGATATGTTTTGGAAATATCAACTCCCCCAAGCGTACCTTATTGCTTGTCCTCAAGCAATTCAGTTGAAAACTGAGTGTGATAAAAGAAACTTTCATCAGCACATTTGCTTCATAAGATGTATATATTCTTAGCATATGATCAACTACTCAGGGAATTCATAATAAAGAGTATGCAACTAAGTTTACTTAATAGTGACTATTGCAAGCTATGAAGAGATTCCAACTCAAAAATAATAAATAGCATGAAACATAAACATAAGCAACATTGCAATGCTCATAACAAGGTATGAGAGAATGGTATCTCACTTGCCTTTGATTGTAGAGAAAACATAAATGCCAAGGCACCTCTAAAGTTCAAGTGAAGACTAGAAGTAAAGATGTCAAAGATACAAGCATCAAAGTCATGACACAATTAATCAAGTTTGGAGACAAGCATATTACACTAAGAATGACAACTATGCTCTCAAGAAAGTGCTCATAGAATATGTGGTGACTCAACAAGGAAATGAAAAGGTTTTGAAAAGTGTGAAAGGCTTCCAAATGCTGAAAGTATGGTACTCATTAGCTTTGAGCTCTCATTGCCCCTATCATAAGCATCTTTAAATGGTTAAGGTGAAAGTGAGGTCCAATCTGAGTTATATGCTTGACAGACCATAAACTGGAAATCTCATGTCCCTTGAGCACAAGGGCTGCTCCTCATGCTACTCAAATTTATTTACCGGTAAGTTCTTGTCATAGTAAATACATGTGTATCATAGAGAACCGCCAACAGGGTACCCCTTGCCCGATGATACGGAAGAATCCCCATATCAAAATGACAAGGCAAGCAGACAACAAGCATCTCAACAATCTTCTTATTTACCATGGTAAAATGGTGCTTTTTTTCTCTCTTTCCTCTTTTCTCATATCTCTTTTTTTTCTTTTTCTTTTTTCTCAATATCTGACTCTTTTTTTATAAGAAGAATGCTTCATAGACAGCTCATTATGGTTACGCTGTAGATTTCCACCATGATTAGGCATGGATTAGACCGGCGGCCCAAGCGTTTCTCTAACACGCATACATAACTCCATGGACTTACAAGCTCCCCTTTTATTTCACACCAATGACATCCGTAAACAAAAGAGCATGATATCAACTGGGTATATATTTATAGGTGTTGAAAGCGTTCGCCATGACAGCACAGTTCTGCTAATCCCCAGCCTATAATTTGCAAGCATATAACTTTCATGGAAAGTCACAATGGTTCAGGTTTATTAAGTGCAAGAAATAAAGTGTGCCATCAAGTTCATGAGAGCTTTACTAACTAACTTTCTCATAACAAACAAACATTTTATTCGGAAGAAAACAAGGCATACTGAATATGCATGGAAAAGCAAATGATGCTAATAGGTAGGTATGGTGGACACTTTCAGAAATATTGGTTTTGGGGAAATGGAAACACGAGTAGAGCTCATACTCAGTGCAAGTGAAGGCTAGCAATAGTAAGGGAGCGACAAATGAGAGAGCAATAACCGTCATAATCATGCTTGCAACAAAACATGACTAATCATGGCATGGAAGTGATTCAAGACCCCTAAGGCAAAACAATTCATCGAGGCTTAACTGATTATTGTTTCAGTTATATGCATGCATGAGCATGTGCCAAGTCAATTCAAGTGAAACATTTAGAGGAGGATACCACAATGTCATACCAAGTTATGAATAGAGCAATGCAAGCAAACATTCATATGGCATGCTAAAACTATTGGCAAGCTGGAGCTAATCATAAGAAAGCAAGATCTACTAAGCATCCATAAATACATACGCCCTACATGAACAGACTAAGCATGCCCACAATGATGAGTATATGTACAAATATGAAAACAAATAGAGTTCATTATCAGCCTCTTGTCACACCTCAAGTTGTCATTAATCCTCATTATTGCCCTTCACTTGTGTGGCTTGAATAATAACATGAAACCAAATTCCACTGAGGACTGCTGAACCCTGCAACAAACTTCACAAAACCAAAGAAGAACAACAAATATTTTTGGGTTTTCGACTTTTTAAGGCAAGAACCAAAAAGGAAGAATAAGTAAAGCAAAATCTTTTTGGGTTTTTTCGAATAATTAAGACAAAGCCAAACGGAAGAAGCAAGCCAAGGCAAAAAGAAGCAAACAAAGAGAAACAAAGAAAATATTTTTGGTCTTTTTGTGTTTTAGAAAGCAAAAGTAAAGAAAGAACGAAAACTAAAAAGAGAACGAAGCATGGATATACAAAGTACCGACTAAACATGATATGTAGATGAGCGTGATGTTGGTGTACCTCCCCCCAAGCTTAGGCTTTTGGCCTAAGTGGGTATCAACCCCAACACGGGTAAGGGTTCCAAGCAGGCGGGTCATGGTAAGAATGATCGTGGTTAGGCCCTTGGGAAGAAGAAGAAGAAGCTTCCCAATCATAGGTAGGTTGCTGATTTGAAGACTCCCCCTCATTCAAAGGCTAGACCGAATCATTTGTAACCTCCCTTCCAGTATCCTGCTCCTGTTGGGAGAGCTCCCCCAGGTATGCATCGAGTTCTTCCTCGGTGAGTGACCATCCTACCCTGGTATCAAGGTTAAACAAAACAGGTGCAGGCAAAAGAACAACTCGCTCGGACTTACTCCTTCTCCAGCCAGCCTTGAGAAAGGTTATTTCATAAGACAAATCACTGAAATTAGCCCAAGAAGAAACAAATTTATGCTGTATCATGGAATTAAGGTCAAGCCTCTCTATGGGAAACTGTAGGTCTAGATGATGGGACACTACACCATGCAAAGCTAATAAACGAGAGGCGATGAGGCCTCCACAAATTCCACCTTTTTCGCGGTTCGCAGCAAGACGGAAAGCTATCAAGGCACCCAAGTTATAAGTCCTATCTCGTTTTAAAGCAGCTGAGATAAATGCTAGATCATATGAGGATAACTTATTAGATGTTTTCCTAGCGAGAAAACACTTGGCAATAAAGTAAGCAAAGTAGCGAATAGACGGGAGATGAATGTTACGAATTTTCCCACTCTCATTTGAGAAGCTTCTCCCTTGGAAAATCTCCGCATACAAGTCCATGAGTGGTGCATGTCGCTCTTTAATCCTTCCACACGATCCCCACTGAGGTACCTTAATAGCTGCACAAAAGTCATCAAGAGGAAGGTCGACAGCTATATTGTAAATTTTGTAGTGAACCATGGGGTTAAGCAAAGAGCAACTAAATCGAAAGTACTGCACCACAAGACATAGTTAGTTTTATAAATTGGTAAGGTTCATCTCCCACAAAATGCTCCAATCCTGCATTAGCAATTAAAGTATGGAAGTTCTGAGAAATCCCTGCAGCCCTCATGAATTTGGGGCATGGATAGATGGAAGGAAAAACTTCCTCCTCTCGGTGAACCTTCATAACCTTAGGCACCCTTAGTTCATGTTGGTTGAGTTTGTGTTCATTCATCTTCTATTCTGAAATTCAAACGTCCATTACACAAGTGATTGCAAAGTGAATATATAATGAAGGGAACTACTCATAAGGACTTGTAAGAGGCCTAAACATGCATCAAAACAATATCTCTAAGCATTGAACAAGCTTACAAGCTCTCATAACCTGTCACCTACAGCAGCAAAATACTCAAGATATAAACCACTAAACACAAATCTACTTGGATAAGCAGAGGAGTCACATACCGGAGAACAAATGCCCCAAATTTCAGCAGCAAAGATGGGCTGAGCAAGGAGATCAAAAAATCGTGGACAAGAACAGCAAGAACATAGTTTCGAGCTATGAGCTAGTTTTTTTCGGGAGAGAGAGGGCAGTGGGAAGTGAGAGAGTGAGTGGAGGGCCAGGGGTGGCCCACACCATGGCCAGGCGCGCCCCTAGGCTGGCCACGCCACCAGGTGGTGTGCCTGCCTGGTGCGCCCCCCTGGTACTCTCCAGACACTTCTCTGCCCTTTTTTCACGTAAAAAATTAATATGAATTTTCTGGAAATTTTCAAGACACTTTAATTTTGAGCAATTTTCAGGTATAGATGAATGATTTTATGACAGAAAGATTTTTTTCAGAAAGATGCAAAAGCAAAACAAAACTAAAACTTCAGAAGTTCTAAGACACTCTAATATGCAAGCAACTAACAACAAAAAAGTAAACTAAGCGAAAGCAAAAACTAAAATGGAAAAAATAAAAGTAAGCAAAGATAATCATGGTGAAAACATTGTTTTGTTCATTAAAATCCCTTTGTTAACAAGGTTGATCAGGTCTTGTTACCAAAGCAATTTTATATGAAACAAAACTTTGTATTCCACTAATGATTATGTTACCTCAACCTTGATAGCAATGGTCCCAATCATAATAGTTTCATATTTTTCTCGTGGTATGGGACAATATATTTCTCCAACTTGGATGCCCTCAACATGTTCAATTGAATTTAAGCCATAAGTCCAATCAATCTTCTTGGGGAAATAGACAGTATGCTCCTTGTCATTAACATTAAAGTCACCTTTCCTTGATTACAATTAATAATAGCTCCTATAGTATTAAGAAAAGGTCTCCCAAGAATAATAAACATATTGTCATCTTCAGGCATTTGAAGCACAACAAAATCAGTTAATATCAAGCAATTATGATCCACTTGAACAGGTACATCCTCACATATACCAACAAAAATAGTAGTAGATTTATTAGCTATTTGCAAAGATATATCAGTTGGTATTAGTTTTTCAATTGAAGTCTCTTATAGAGAGAAAAAGGCATAACACTAACTCCTGCTCCCAAATCACACAAAGCAGTTCTAACATAACTATTTTTAATAGAGCAAGGAATAGTTGGAATCCCTGGGTCTCCAAGTTTCTTTGGAACCTTACCATTAAAGGAATAATTAGCAAGCAAAGTAGAAATTTCTTCATTAGGGATCTTCCTTTTATTCGAAACAATATCCTTCATATACTTTGAATAAGGAGGCAATTTAATAGCATCAGTCAAAGGAATTTGCAAGAATAAAGGTTTCATCCACTCACAAAACTTGTTATAGTGTTCATCTTCCTTTGACTTGTGTTTCTTATCAGGGAAAGGCATAGGTTTTTGGACCCAAGGCTCTCTTTCACTACCATGTTTCTTACCAACAAAATATTCTTTAGTGTATTTAGTATTCTTAGTGTGCCTTTCAGGTTCTTCTTCAACTTTTTCTTTATCAAGAACATCATTTTCCTCATTACCACTTTGAATTTCAGCACAGAGACATATATACTATTAGGATCTTTAGCAGGTTCAGAAGGTTCTACAATAGTTTTATGTTTCTTTTTCCTTTTCTTAGGAGAAGTACCACTATTTTCAGTTTGTTGAGAATCCTGCTCAATTCTTTTAGGATGCCCCTCAGGATATAGAGGATCCTGGGTAGCAGCACCACTTCTAGTTCTAATTTCATAAGCATGTTTTTCTTTAGCAGCATTAACTAGCAAGTCTTTTTGTACCTTAATAAGCTAATCAATTTGAGTTTGAATCATTTGAAAATGTTTACCAAGCATTTTAACATCATTAGCGGTTCTTTCCACATTATCTTTTAACTCAATAATGCCTCTAGAGTTTTCCATTAAATGATTTTGCACCCTTTTATTAAAATTATCCTGCTTAACAAT
Organism: Avena insularis; assembly: GCA_023614405.1. Classification (NCBI taxonomy): domain Eukaryota; kingdom Viridiplantae; phylum Streptophyta; class Magnoliopsida; order Poales; family Poaceae; genus Avena; species Avena insularis. The sequence goes on along the minus strand of CM042684.1, from coordinate 269,593,274 downwards.
AAAAACATCAAATTCTTCTAAGCATTGATCAGGAGGTTTACAGTAAGGAATATCACCTTCATTAAAATGTTGGAGAGAGTGTACCTCAATAGTGGATGAGTAGGATATTGGCTTACCTAATTCTTCTATAGGAGGTAAATTCTTGACGTCTGCAGCTTTAATCCCCTTCTCCTTAATACATTTCTTAGCTTCCTTCATCACTTCATCATTTAGTTTGATAACTCCCCTCTTATTTGATGTTGGTATAGGCACAGGGATAGTTGGTTCATGTATAGTTGTCTTAGGTATAGCTGGTTCACGAGGAGTCCAATCTTCATAATTCTTGCTTATTTTAGCCATTAATTCCTCAGCTTCCTTGGGAGTCCTATTCCTAAAAACACAACCAGCACAACTATCCAGGTATGTCCTAGATTCTTCAGTTAGTCCATTATAAAATATGTCAAGAAGATCATTCTTAGGTAATGGACATCCAGCCTGTGCGTGAATCAAAGATCAAAACCTTGCCCATGATTCAAGCAATATCTCCTTTTCTCCCTGTTTAAAATCAAAACGTTCCTGCAAATTAGCATGTCTATCAGGTGGAAAATATTTATGAAGGAAGGTACTAATCAAGCAATCAGAGCTACCAATAGATCCAAGAGGTAAATTTTTAAACCAAGTTTTTGCTTCTCCTTTTAGTGAAAAGGGTAAAATTTTAGCAACAAAGTAGGTGCGCATCTTAATATCATCAAAAAATAAACCACTCATGGTAGAGAGCTCAGTCATATGTTCTACCGCACTTTCATTCTTAGTCCCACAAAAAGGTTCTTTCTCAACAATAGTTATGTAAGATAGATCAAGAGAGAAATCATAATCCTTATCTTTAATGTTTATGGGAGATGCAACAAACTTAGCATTAGGAGACAATTTGGGTTTTACAGCACGCCTGTCAAGGAGACTCTTAATAGCACTCCTATCATGGGTGTTTTGACATTCTTTAATAAATTCATCGGTCATCTCTATATAACCGTCTTCAATATCATAGCTTTCTCTAGACTCAGGTGAACTGACAAGTGTAGTAGTGTCTTCATTAGGAGTTTCAGTATTTCTAGCAATCGTAGCATCTAGGAAAGGACCTAATGAACCACTCTTATCAAGCACAGTAGAAGACGCATCATAAGTATCAGAAGTTTCAGATTCAGTAGTAGTAGTAGTAGTATCTGTAGTATGTGTATGTGGTGGTGTAAGGAGCTTAATCATAATAGATGGTGAATCAAGAGCAACAGCGGTGTTCAGAACCATACCTCTTCTTGTAGTGGATGGTAAAATAGGGACCTTGCCATCACGAGACTTACCCATGATGGATGGATGGTAGCGAACAATAGTGATTCCAAGTGAACTTGATAAATAGAGCTATGCTCCCTGGCAACGGCACCAGAAAATAGTCTTGATGACCCACAAGTATAGGGGGTGTATCGCAGTATTTTCGAGGGAAGTGAAACCCAATTTATTGATTCGACACAAGGGGAGCCAAAAAATATTTATAAGCCTTAACAACTGAGTTGTCAATTCAGCTGCACCTAGAAGCAATCTTGCTCACAACAATTTATCAGTTGCAACAGTTTTGCAATAGCAATAGCAAAGGAATAGCAGTAGTGAAAGTAAATACAGTAGTAACAATTGCAGTAAATAGTAGGATTAAAGCGCAGTCGTAGGGATGGATGGACGGGCATTGCATGGACAAGATAATTCAGATGGCAATCAAAACATAGGGCATTTGCAGATAAATAAGATAAAGCATCCAAGTACTAAATAATCATAGGCATGTGTTCTATATATAGTCATACATGCTCGCAATGAGAACTTGCACAACATCTTTTGTCCTGCCAGCCTGTTTGCAGCGGGGCCTCAAGGGAACTACTGGCAATTAAGGTGCTCCTTTTAATAGAGTATGGGAGCAAAGCAATAATACTCCGTGAGCACATGTGATCCTCACATCAAAGCCATTCCCTCCGGTTATCCCGATTGCTATCACTTCAGGGCCTTTGGTTCCGGACAACAATATGTGTATAGAACTTGCAGGTAAGACCATAAACAATACTATCATAATGAATCAATAACATGTTCAGATATGAAATCATGGCACTCGGGCCCTAGTGACAAGCAGTAAGCATAACAAGTTGATACTAGGCACCATGCCCTAACAATCTGATGCCATTACATGAATGATCTCATCTAATCCCTAGCATCCCCATAGCCTACAGCGGGGGATTACTCACTCATAGATGGGGGAAACATGGATGGTCGATGGAGAAGCGATGGTGATGATGATGGCAACGATCTCCTCCAATTCCCCATCTCGGTATGGTGCCAGAACAGAGTTTCTGGTTCCGAATCGCGGAATCTGGTGGTGGCGGCGCAACGGAACTCTTTTTGGAAAAACGTCGAACCCCCCTTGGTTTTTAGGTCAAGAGGCAACTTTTAGGTGAGGGAAGAGGGAGGGTGAGGCGGCCACACCACCCCAGGCGTGGCCGGACTAGCCCTGCTGTAGGTGGTGGTGTCCCCTCATGGCCCTCCTCCGCCTGCCTCTTCCCTCCAGTCTTCTGGTGAAATAGGATTTTTGGCATATTTTCTGGGATTTTTCCTGATAGTTGATTTTCTGCACAAAAACTAAACACCAAGGTAATTCTGCTAAAAACAACGTTAGTCCGTGTTAGTTGTATCCAAATCACACAAGTTTAGAGGAAAAACAATAGAAAAAGTGTTCGAGAAAGTAGATACGTTTTGGACGTATCATCAGGAAAGAACATTCTCAATTTATGACGACTGGTTCGACCTCTAGCTAAGATTTTGCATCTTCCTTAAAAAAAGATTTTGCATCTTGAAAATTTTGAACCCATTTTGAAAATGATCACATGAAATAGGGAGAGAGGGGAAATGATATTTCTATTCTCTATGGGCAACCCACAAGCTTGAGGTGCACCTTAGGCTTAAAGATAACTTTACTTTTCCACTATGTATAAGGTGAACCTTAGCGGATACCACATAGTAGGCCTTATTAAGGTGTGCTTTTTTACACAATGCGGGAGTATTATATTTCTTTGGTAAGACATATGGTCACCTCTATCCACGCGCTATACAGGCTGAGAGAATAAAACGTTGGCAGTGGAAGAGGGCGGCAGCGAAGATAAGTTAAAGGCGGTTCCATGTCAGAGCAAAGTTATGATGGGTTTCTGACACGAGGTACTCCTGCGGCCTTACAGTGTACTACACTCTACTAGTAGTAAATTTCAGGACCTATGCACGCAAAACAAATCATGTGTTGGCTCTCTCCTTCCTATCCTCCCTCTCTCCTCCCCCTTCCCCCGCGCATGTGTGCCTTGGTACGGCAACTCTGTGTCTCTGGCGTGTTCGGCAGCTGCGCGTTGGTGTGGTGTAGGGACGAGGAGTACATAGGAAGGAAACCACTTTGGTCCTTGGTGTCACAAAAATGCAAAGTTTTCCGGTTTTCGAAATTTTCACTTGCTTCCCAAACATCAGGAGGGAAGGTTATTCAAAAGATCGGCCATTCGCAGTCATGTACTTCTTATCTTCTCTTTATCGTGTCTTATCTCTTGCAATACAATACAATACAATACAATACAATACAATACAATACAATAAACCACTTCATAGTGTACGAGGTCCTTGTCCTGAAAGTCTTTAGCACGATGAACGCTAGTATGCGCAAACCTCAAAACACAAACTCCATTGCTTAGTTTTCAGGGTCCTTGTGCTAATAAATGCATAGACTTGGATGCAATTTTCATTTTTATGAGGTCCATGATGTAACTTGTACTTCCACCGACCCTATTAACTCCCAAGCACCTCTCTCCTACGAGACCTACCATTTGATAGGCCATTCACAGTACGTCTTATCTTCTCTTTATCGTGTCTTATCTCTTATAATACAATAAACCATTGCATATTTTCAGGATTAACTTTGAACATTGATCGTTGGATCAATACTAGCAAATCCAAACATTCCCAACCGCTGGATTTTCTTTTCCATTCTTAGCATCTAGAAAGATTCTAGTTTAGCACGATGAACGCTAGTATGCGCAAACCTAAAAACACAAACTCCATTGCTCAGTTTTCAGGGTCCTTGTGCTAATAAATGCATGGACTTGGATGCAATTTTTATTTTTATGAGGTCCTTGATGTAACTTGTACTTCCACCGATCGTGTTAACTCTGAAGAACCTCTCTCCTACAAGACCTACCATTTTGTAGGCCATCCGCAGTACTTCTTATCTTCTCTTTATCGTGTCTTATCTCTTACAATACAATAAATCATTGCATAGTGTACAGATTAAATTTGAACATTAACCATTGGATCAAGACTAGGAAATCCAACATTGCCAACCGCTGGATCTTAATTTCCATTCTTAGCATCTAGAAAGATTCTACTCCCTTCGACCCAAATTAGTTGATTTAAATTTGTCTAGATTCGAATGTATCTAGAGTTGTTTTAGTGTTAGATACGTCTGAATTTAGATAAAACTAAGTCAACTGATTTGGGTTGGAGGAAGTTCTTTAGCACGATGAACGCTAGTATGCGAAACCTGAAAACACAAATTCAATTGCTCAGTTTTCAGGGTCCTTGTTCTAATAAATGCGTGGACTTGGACGCAATTATCATTTTTATGAGGTCCTTGATGTAACTTGTACTTCCACCGACCTTGTTAACTCTCAAGCACCTCTCTCCTACGAGATCTACCATTTGATAGGCCATTCGCAGTACTTCTTATCTTCTCTTTATCGTGTCCTCTCTCTTACAATACAATAAACCACTACATAGTGTACGAATTAACTTTGAACATTGACCATTGGATGAAGACTAGTGATCCAAACATTGCAAACCACTGGATCTTCTTTTCCATTCTTAGAATATAGAAAGATTCTACTAATAGTTTTTAGCACGATGAACGCTAGTATATGCGCAGCCTCAAAACACATACTTCATTGCTCTCAGTTTCAGGGTCCTTGTGCTAATAAATGCATGGACTTGGATGCAATTACCATTTTTATGAGGTCCTTGATGTAACTTTTACTTCCACCGACCATGTTAAGTCTCAAGCACCTCGCTCCTACGAGACCTACCATTAGATTGGCCATTCGTAATACTTCTTATCTTATATTTACCTTCTCTTATCTCTTACAATACCATACCATCACTATAGAGTGTATGAACCATTGACCGTTTGATCAAGACTGGCAAATCCAAACATTGCTAACAACCATTGGATCTTCTTTTCCATTCTTAGCATCTTGAAAGATTCTACTTTAGCACGATGAACACTAGTATGCGCAAACCTCAAATGACACACTTCATTGCACGGTTTCAGGGACCTTGTGCTAAATGCATGGACTTGGATTCAATTTTTTATTTTTTACGAGGTCCTTGATGTAACCTATACTTCCACCGACCGTGTTAACTCTCGAGCACCTCGCTCCTACGAGACCTAAATTTAGATTGGCCATTCGCAGTACTTCTTATCTTATCATTATCTTGTCTTATCACTCACAATACCATATATACCACTGCATAGTGTACGGAACAATGAATGTTTGATAAAGACTGGCAAATCCAAACATTGCTAACCATTGGATCTTATTTTCCATTCTTAGCATCTAGAAAGATTCTACTTGAGCACAATGAACGCTAGTATGCGCAAACCTCAAAACACACACTTCATTGCTAAGTTTCAGGGTCCTTGTGCTAAATGCACGGACTTGGATGCAACTTTCGTATTTTTATGAGATCCACTTGTACTTGCTTAACAAAGAAAATAAGCGTGGTGCCAACTCCTGTAGCCTTACAGTGTGTTACTCCTCCTCTATGCAAGGAAAATAAATCATGTACTACTCTCTCCTTTGCTGCATCACACCCATCCTCTAGCTGATATCTCCCTCATCCACATTGTGGCACTACGCACGTGTGCCATGCTACTACGGCGGCTCTGTTTCTATCTCTTTTTTTCATAACTTTGCTCTAACATGTAACCGTGTTCAACACCTCTTCACTGCAGCCATCTCGGGCTACCTTCTCTAACCCCATAATATCTTCCATAGTAGCTCTTCGTTTCCCCCCTCCATTTCGATCCTTATTTTTCCTAGTACTACTATTTTCTTTGCGGAAAACAATGTTCCAGTTTTCGTGAAAAAAACCTGTCACTTAGAAAATTGAGATAATCTCTTTTCATAATACTTCTTGGAAACTCCCCTTGGCAAAATACTATTTAAAATAATGCCAAGATGCACCAATCTACATAATATGGGGAAATTACCATAAACTATGATGTGGATCACAAGATATGGCATTGACCTTGGTCATCCGACTCGAAACCTATTCATACGCATTGCAGGACAATTTTGTGAACCGAGTTTTGAAAAGTTGTCAAAACACAAGTTTATCATTTTGCATGGCATGTGATACATGCAAAAGGACGCCATGCACATGCCTTCCATAAAATTTTAAGAACAATCCACCTCAGCCTACTTTCCTATGAATCTAACACTTCTTTAAGAAAACTTCCTGTAGGCTCCAAATCTTG